>OY757927.1:75503126-75808126 GCA_963585895.1 Sepioteuthis lessoniana | reverse complement strand
CTTCTAAAGTGTCCTCATGTCCAGATTGCATTTTTGAAATTCACCAGCTGTGACAATCAAGCTTTAGTGGGGTGTATTCCAATTGCTGCTGTAGCTGATTATTTGAACCTGAAATCATAAAAATTGGTCAGTCATCTCATAAGATGTATAGCAATAACATAGTGAATTTTCAAGAGTCTTTGACAATTTTAAATGCCTGTACAAAAAAAGTCTGGAAACTATTGAATGCACCACATATGTATATATTAACATGTGGCATGCTTAACACAATGGTTAATGTGTTAGGAAATGTAAATGGTAACGTGAGATTAGACCCCTAACTGGACTGTTTTCATTTCACTTTGCCCTAATATTATTGGAAAAGGTATGAATCCATTTGCTCCAATATGGGTAAATAGTAGGGCAGACTGACTCTTTAAATTTGTTTTGGCAACCAGTCTTATAGAAGGAAAACTAAATTCAAACCAGCTTTCCTATGCTTCAATATTAATTTTATATCACATAATATCCATGACAGAAGGGTTTGGATAAATATATAAACAGTTATATCTTTTATCATGTTAATTTCATGGGAATTTCGTGTTAATGACAAGATATTAAGAGAGGAAAAAAAAGGGGAAACGGAATAACTGAATGTCTCTTCCCACTCAAGTGCTAGAAAACTCGGGTATATCTATATAAAAGAAATTTAGTAGCCTTGGCGACATAGACCGTGTAAAATCTACTACCAAAATACTCTGCAAATCCACTCCACCTTAGGCAGAGTTTAAATAACAGTCAGATATATTGACTTTTTAAAATGCATGAATGATTTTATCTTTTCTTATCTGTAAATTCACTGCTGTATATTTTTTGTGCTTTAAATACTAAAAGACAAATACTGTAATTCCAAGAAACAGTTGAACCTGGTCAAAAGAAGCTAATACTATTGGACTTTATTAGAAATGGAAAACCTAAGTTAGCATTAATAGAATGCCTCTAAGGATGCAAAGAACCATCAAAAAGGACTCCAATGAAATTTAAAAAGAAAGTAACTGTGGATTTTAACCTTGTTAAAACTTAATACAGGCAGAAGGTTAGAAGAAGAAGAAAAAAATTTTTTTGAAAGCCATAGGAAGCAGCATGGTGGACATAAATGCGAGCGAACAGACCCTCTACATCTATGAAACAACATTTCGACAATTTACTTGGAAACCCTCCGAAAGTTAGACATGAACCAATCACCAGAATTATTAGTAAACAATTAGACATAAAACTAGGACAGTTTACACAAGAAGCACTCTACTTAGTACAAAGAAAAATTAAAAATAGAGAAGCTGCAGGGCTTGATGAAATACCCCCAGAAGTATGAAAAACCAGGTAATTCGACAACCTACTGCTCCGACACTGTAATACCATATAGAATCAAAATACAATTGACAGATGGACAAAGGGATGCAACCTCCCCTTCCCTAAGAAAGGCGACCTCAGATTAGCCGAGTACTACCAAGGTATAACCCTTATATCCATAGTGACCTACATATACAATGCTCTACTAGAACCCAAAATTGGAAGAACTAAAATGGCTTTCAGAGAAATTGATCCATAACATTACATATCCGTTGAATTCTAGAGGATGTATGTGCAAAAAACTGAGAAGCAACAGTATTATTTATCAACTTCTCCAAGGCCTTTGACTCCATACACAGAGGGAAGATGGAGCAAATACTACTTGCCTGTGACCTACCCAAAGAAACTGTCGCAGCTATAATGATGCTATATAAAAACATGAAAGTAAAAGTCCACTCTGCAGATGGAGACACAGACTACTTTGACATCATAGCAGGTTTGTTGCAAGGAGACACATTAGCCCCACACCTCTCCATCATCTGTCTAGACTATGTGCTTAGAAAGGGTATTGATAAAAGGAAAGACAACGGTTTCAAGCTGATAAATGAAAGAAGCAGATGATACCCCATACAGTTACGGATGCAGACTATGCCAATGACTTTGCGCTTCTGGCATATACACACACCCAAGCCGAAATCCTGCTACATAGTCTGAAATGAGCACCTGCTTGCATAAGCCTCCATGTCAATGCAGACGCATCAGAATACATGTGCTTTAATCTAACAGGCGACATCTCCACACTAAATGGGAGTTCTTTTAAACTAGTGGAATAATTTACTTAGCTAGGAATCAGTGTCTCATCTACTGACAGACAAGCAAAGGCATGGACAGCTATCAATAGGCTATCGGTCATGTGGAAGTTAAACCTGACCAATAGAATAAAATGCAGTTGTTTTCAAACAGTGGTCGTGTTGATACTGCTATATGGATGCACTACATGGACGCTAACTAAACGTATGGAGGAAAGCTTGACAGTAATTACACAGGAATGGTGCGAGCAATATTACACAAGTCCTGGAGGCAGCATCCCACAAAGCAGCAGCTGTACGGCCACCTACCACCCATCACAAAAACTATCCCCGTTAGACGAACTAGACATGCGGGACGCTGCTGGAGAAGTAGAAACAAACTCATCAGCAACATACTCCTGTGGACCCCTCCACATGGTTGAGTAAAGGCAGGATCACCAGAAAGAACCTGTATACAACAGCTCTGTGCTGATACCTGCTAGGAGCGATGGAAATTAGAGACGGGTAGCGGACAAGGGCTAGGGAGATCCAGGCTGGCAGCTCGACATGATGATGATGATATCTTTTTTTATTCACGTGAAAAGTATTATACTTTAAAGATATAAAATAAATCTTTTCTATTGACAAAATAGATGGGTTCCCTGTGGTGTAGTGGCTCTCATGCTGGGTTGCGATGTCATAATAAGGTGGGGGATTCCCATGGCCTCGTGGCTAATTGTCTTGACTGTGATATTGTAGTAAGCAAATTTGAACAGCAGTCATTCTGTTACATTCACTTTTGGACTAATAACTTTTGGAAAAGCGTAACCTCCCTTAGCTATGGGCTAAATAGTACCACTGATGGTCTTCTCCAAGGATGGCTTTAGCATTGAATAACCCGTGAAGGCTGATATGCCATTAAACAAATAAACTAACCAACCAACCTATTTACAAAATAAGACTTTCACTAGTATGAAAAGGGCAATAAAAGTAATTCTTTAAGAACCAATATATCCAGTATAGAATCACTGAGTTCTGAAGAGGATTTGAATCTTGGAATGTCAGCAAAATCTACCATATTTTTTCTGTTTTGTTAATCATTAATAAGTTGACTTTTTTCATTTCTTATTTTGACTCTTGGACCTCTTCATTCTCTCTCTCTCTCTCTCTCTATATATATATATATATATATATGACAACAAATAGAAATATTTGAATCAAATTATTAAGAAAGAAAGTCTCTGTAAATCAATATGTGAAATCAGTTTCTTTGTTGTCGTTGTTGTTACTTTTCCTCCTTCTTCGTCGTCATCTGTCTAATCCTCGCAGCTGTGGTTTTCACTTCCTTCCAATCCGGTTGTTCTTTTGGAATGTTCTCCTGAAGCAGAAATTTGTCATCTTATATAGAGCTGAAAAGTCTATTAAGCAAAATAGAGGTCATTTGCATGAGCAGAATTTCGGCACTGCTCTGTCATCACAGGTGTTCACTTTGGCTATACTTTGACCAACAAAGAAGGTCATTCTCACTAACAGTAGTCAGTGGTTCACTCTGCCTTTCACTACCACTTTGTCTTTTTATTGTTTGTAACTAGTTTTTACCAAAGGTCTTCGTCAGCTGATAAGTTTTTGTGAGTTGCTAAAAATGAATCAGCAAAAAAATCACCTCGTAGCATCGTGTAAAATAATTAGGGATTTCAGTAGATTAATTTAGTAGGAACTTCTTTTTCTAGTCAAAATTGACTTTCGCTTGTAAAGCTCAAGGCTCGAGTGGACTTTTATTCTAGGTCGACGTGTCGATCATAAGGAAATTTTAAGATGAACAGTTGTTTTGGAATCAACTCATGTTTAATATTTTAAGATCAACAATAATGTAGAATCAGCCAATATTTGAGAATTAGTAGTGATATGTCACTAAGGGACTTAACAATGACGCGTTTGAAATTAGTGATGACAGCTTGGTTTGTTTATTTACCTGTTTATGTGTCATCCTTAATCTATGCATCTTATTTCAAACCAGCTTTTTTTATCGGCTTATCTTTGTGTGTTACCATTATCATCACTGTTCAGTGCATTTTTGTTTTTATTCTGTGGAATGTAATTATGGTTTACCAGAGATGATACACAAACAAATGTAAGTTAAATTGATTTAAATATTTTCATAAAACATGTAATAAACTTCATTTTCATTGGCTGCAACCCCAGAACTCCCCAAAATATAAGATGATTAGGATATGAGGTTCTTCTACATCATCCATACTCCTCCGATTTAGCACCTGTAGATTTTCATTGGTTTCAGTCTTCATACCATTTTATAGGTGGCAGAACACTCAGAAGCAATAAAGTTGAAAATAATCTTTCAGCCAAGTTGACTGGGGCTGTAAAATGTACCGACTGCATCTCTGCAGGGGAGTAAGACCCTTTACCCAATGAATATCCTGGATATGACTCTAAACTTATCTGATGATGAGACTCCAGCCTTGGAAGTTTGGGAAATGCATCGTATCCCTTCATTGCCATTATTCTCAGGTCCACTCTGGCCCCTAATGGTAGCATCTGATAGGGTCCTGTCAATAGGTCAGTATAACTGTTTGACATTTAAACTGAGTGCTAACAAGTGACTTACATTAAATCAACTTGTTAGAAATAGAACTTTTTGACTGTGTGTAAACAAATGACTGATATTTAATTGAATTGTTAGTGATATGTACTTGGAACACTTAAACTATGTGCCAATACAACTACTATTGTTGAATACTTAAAACCATTTTCAGTATGTAAAATAGAATCATAGGTATTACTTAGCAATACTTGAAACCCCTTGACTGTGTGCAAAGAATGACCAATATCAAATAGAAATATTTGTGTTACACTGTGATTATTAAAACCATTTAACTGTGTATAAACAATAGCTATACTAGTGTGTAAACAAATTCGTTCTAACTCATTTAAAAATAAAATTATCTATGTACTAATCACTTACAAATGTTATATGTTACTATCCAATTGTTTGCAAATGACTGATATTAAATGAAATTGTTCGTATTACAAAGCAGTACCTGTAACCATTTATGTGTGTTCAAACAAATGATTAACAGTAAATAGAATTATCCATGTTAGAAATACTTGAAACCATTTAAAAAACTATCACTGGGAGAAATAGAACAGTTACATTTTAACTAGGTGCAAACAAATTACTTAAGCTAAGTTGAATGGTTTGAAATAGATGTGTTTTTACATTTAACTGGGTGTAAATAAACAACTGATGTTTAATTGAATTGTTAGCCATACATGGTAACACTTGGAACGATTTAACTTTGTTGACTTATGCTAAAGTGATTTGTTAGTAATAGAACTGTTTAATCATTTAACTGTACGTATCTACAAAATATGTTTGCAAATCATATATTTAATATGTAAAAACAGGATATGGCATATATCACAATGTTAGAAATAGAACTGTTTGATCATTTAACTGTATGTATATACAAAATGTGTTTGCAAATCATATATTTGATATGTAAAAACAGGATTTGATATATCAAAAATGGTTGATATACCATAAAACTATAACAAACCATGTTTTATATATAAAAGATATATGATTTGTTGGTTTTATGTCATTTCAAGCTTTAAGTTATTTTATGCCAATATCAGTTTAGTAATTAAGTTTTTAGTCATATATAAAAATGTATCTTCACAGTAATTCGAAACAGATTGACACTTCTTACTTAGTTGCAATATCAATCTTTCCAGAACAAATGTAATAAAATAGTTACAAATCATTTTAAACATTATCTTAAGTAGATCTAATGGACCCTGAGATGAGGCCATTTCCATCCCATATACTCAGCTGTTTAAGTGTTGAAGTTTTTCTCTTAAGTGCTGATAAAAGATGGCTGTTAATTGGAAGAATTGGTCAAAAGAAAATGTGAGTTGATATATTGAATTAGCCATTATTATCATAATATTATCTTTTTGTAAATAGATTAAACTACCTATACAAACTCTTAGAACATGAGTTCAAATCTCTCCCAGACTTGTTTAAATTGTTTTTTTCAGTAACTTTGCATCATTAGCACACCAGAAATTATTTAAATAATGGGACCTCTTTGTCATAATTTTTATGTTATTCACACAGTATTTCAACTGATCTTTTCAGCTATGTCAAATGTATAATCTGTAAGAAAGAAAAAACCTTTTTTTTTATCATTTATCTGTGGCTTTGTAACTGAGCCATCTGACATTCTTGCCAGATGGGGTATCAAGGTCAATGATAGATTTGAGGCCAAATGCCTCCTGGCTCTGCCCAGGCTATCCACCGGTGGGCCAAGAATCATTGACAGTATAGCCTTGCTCTAGACCTTTGGGTCTAGTTCAAGCTATGAGCAGGCATATGTGCTGTATTCACATAGCATGTAAGGAGTCCAAGTCTAGCTGGGTCACTTGGCTTATATTGCACTCAGTGAGGCTGGGACCAGCATACTCAAGTAGGGCATAAGTCTTGGCTTGTGCTTGATATCCTCCTCTTCTAAAACCCCAATTATGAAAAAATACCTTATGTTAAATCCTGTTTGGTAGGAGGCAGCAATAGATAAGTTATACACCAGACAAAGGCTGAAGAATGGATCAGCCACTTTGTTGTGTTAATAGCAACAAGAATATAAAATAGAAGTTTATTTTATAAGTTGAATTACCATGACCAGAAAATCCAGCAAACACTTGCATGCAACATACGGAATCACAGGACAGCAGCTTTGACCTTGTTAGGTCTCCTCAGCAGTGTATACCATGATCTCCCCCCCAATGGAGATCGAACCAGCGACCACAGAATGTAGTGCTGAAACTCTACCTCTGAGTTACTGGTCCACATCACACACAAAAAGAAAATATACATCTGTTTCCTTGCCCACAATGTTATGATTACATGGATGCGTATCTCTAATCCTCATTGGAAGACGTGGCCCTGGAGGTGACTGTGTCCTCTGTAGGAGTATGGATGTAACTTACAAAGCACATCAAGTTAATTGGCCACACAATTACCATGACTTGTTGATTTGGTATTACTTGTGTGCGATATGGACCAATAGCTCTGTGGTAGAGTTTTGGCTCTGCATTCTATAGTTGCTGGTTTGATCTCCAGTGAGGGAGATCCTGGTATACATTGCTGAGGAGACCTAATATGGTTGAAACGGCTGTTTGGTGGTTCCCTATGTGCTTGCTGGATTTTTTCATGGAAATTAAATCTATAGGATAATTCCGCTACTTAAAAAAATAAAATGTAGAAGCTTATTTATTTGAATACTTTCTGATACCTTTTTTAAATGATTCTATATCAGCATTTATTTCTGGAAATAGACTTAATAGGTTTTTTTTTAAATTCAGTTTTAATTGTGACATTTTTTTTATCTTAAGCAAATATTTTAGTAGCTTGACAAAATTTGATCCAGAATAATTGTTCAATTAAGCAAACGACTATTAGCATTCAGATTTTGTTAAAATAAGTGAATAATAAATAAACAGAAATGACAAAAGCTTAGCTATAACAAATGATCTATTCATTGCAGATCAAATTTAGTAATAAAATGATATAGAGGGTGTTGAAGACAAATCTATATTGTTTTCTCATCTAATAAGTTGATCAATTCATATTCAAATGATCTCAGATTTTAATAGCTTGTGTAGAAACAAGTCAAAGTTCTATGTTTAGTGTTTTTTTTCTTGGTTTTAGAAAAGCCATTTATTAAAAATACATCTTAAATGATGTCAGATTTTAATAGCTTGTGTAGAAACAAGTCAAAGTTCTATGTTTAGTGTTCTTTTTTCTTGGGTATAGAAAAGCCTTTTATTAGAAATACATCTTAAATTTTAATGGTATTTTTAGAAGGAACTCAAAACTCTATGTTGAATGTCTTATAGTATTTTCTTTTCAGGTATAGAAATGCCATTCACTGGAAAGGAAAAGGCTTTTTAGCATTAAACATAATTTTGAGTTGTTTCTATACATATAAAATTTGAGATCATTTGAATGAGAATTGGTCAATTTATTAGATTACAAAATGATGCAATTTTTTTTAAACACATATTACATACATATGCACTCATTAGGTGTAATATCAATTTCAGGAAATTTAAAAACCACTTACAAATCAGACCTCACACAAATTTTTGCGTCTAAATTAAAAACTCAGGATTAGTCTGAATGATTATGTTTATGGTCAAATTTCCAAAACTTTCAAGTAACACTGCATGTATACATGTATTTCTATGTATGCATATTTAGCCAAAATATTGAGCAATGATTAAAAATGGTTGTTTAAAACCTAAAAAGCTATTAAAATCAGCCATCACAAGTATCAAGTACAAATGTCATTTTCACAACCCAAATTCCTTATCAGGTATGCTGCTTTGGTAGTGTACCTGATGATTGACTTGGATTTTGAAATTGACACAAATAGACACTTGGGATTGCTTCTTTTAACAGGTTTTTAGGTTTTAGGTAATCATTTTTAATCATTATCCAATATTTTGACTATTATGTGACTCTATTATGAATATTAAGCACTATCATTAAACTCTTAGTTTTTTTTTTAAATGTTACTAATATAAATATGTATATAGAGAGAAAGAGGAAAAATTGAATAAAATTCCCTTTCTTAAACTGAAAAAAACAAACTTATCACAGCCCATTCAATGATCCTGGTATCCAGCAAATTAGATTTTGGTATGAAACTTGTGTAAAAATATTGAGAAACCTTATAAATATAGCGATCAAACATAACGTAAGTGCCAATGGCTGGGGAGAAGATGACCACAACATATAAAATCTATAGAACACCCTGGAAGTGAGATTTGTGAAAGTCTCTTACTGGAGGGAGAATCAGGATCTGATCAACCCTGATTTGGGTTTTTCAGGGAGAAAATATGTGAGACCTGGAATTTTCAAAGAACTCAAGAATATGACATGACTGATGACTCATTCTTGTTCATTTCAACAATGTATTTTGCAAAATATATATATATATATATATAGAGAGAGAGAGAGAGAGAGATTTCTTTGTCATTATTCGTTTTTAAATTATTCTCAACTTGCTTCAACCTTAGGTTATCATTAAGAGAAAAATTTTTTTTTAAGGAAATTCTTTTTATGTTTGAAAAATAGTTTTTAAAAGAGTGCATAAAAGTTTGATTGTTTTAAAAAACTTAGATAAGAAGCAATGAAAAATGCACTGGTAAAATAGCTTATCTATTTGCTTCCAGTGTAAGTGCCACGCATTAAGATACATCACTCCTCCATACTTTTAAAGACCTTGGAAAAGTCTTTAGTCCTCTGCTGTAGACTGAGAGAATGGTAGGATGGTGTCTATGTAAACAGGTGGTTTATCTGAGTGTGTGTAATGTTTATATATATTTCTGTGTATGTGTAGCTGTCTATCTCTTTCTCTCTCTCTATGTCTATATATATATATATATATATATATATATATATATATATATATATATATACACACACATATCATATTTTCTGGGGTAAAAGTTGTGTGATTTACAAAGGTATTTGTGGACCTACTATTCACTATAACCCTTCCAAGCTCCCTAAGTGTTGATTTCAAAATTCAGTTGATAATAATCTTGTCAAATCCTGCACGATACTGATTGCATTTCACCATAGCACTAATACCCATGGGAAAGGTATGAATCCAATTATTCTCCCTCCAGCTATGGGAAAATAGTAGGACAGACTAGGTTCTTCAGCGTTGGTGAGGCAACTAGTCTAGGAGAAGGAAAACTCTGAATTCAAACCTGTTAAACTCCACTTAAAAATTGACCTTGTGTCATATCCTGCCTGAGTGGAGAGGTTGGTAAATATGATAATAATCTTGTCATTACACCATCAAATAGAACACTGCGTAATATTGGTATAGAATTATTTTAATTCTAAATATGTTTCTTAGATACACAGATATACAGTACCTACACATGTATACACACATACATTCCTATCTGAAACAGGCATGCATACACATATGGTTCCTAGAATACCCACTCTGTTTATAAAAAAGAAAAAACCCTGCTAGCTCATTAACAATTCCCTTTATTTCCATCATCATTTATTGTCATGTCTATGTTGTTGTGGACAGAATGGCTGTTGACACAAAAGCTTCTTTACTTTGCCTTTCTTCTTTTTTTTTTATATTAATTCCTCTGCAGTTTCCTTTTCTACTCTGGACATGTTTGTCGACAGACATTGTGTCTTCAGAAATGACTTATCAAACAATTTAATGTCAGTGCAAAGAGTCTTTTAATCTCTGGCTCCACTTGTACTTCTAATCCAATATTGACCGTTTCTTAAGATGTACATAGGCTTTAAACTTCTTGCAAGTTTTTCTTCACAATGATAGGAAACATGTTAAATGATGAAAAACTATTTTTTTTCTCTCAAGTTGTCACACATATCTGATATTTAATAATACATGTGCATTTGAATTTACTTGTAAACGTACAGGATTGTATGTATATAATTAGAGATAACTTTGTATAAGTCATCTTTTGTTGTCTTTATATTCATCCATACTTTCTTATATACAAGTTTTTGTATTGTTTTTGTACTGTACTTTTTTCTGTATAATTCTATCTTCTTTTGTTATCTATAGATTTATGAATACTATATATATATATACATATCTTTTTTTCTTTTTTTTACATATATCCGTTCTCATAAGGTTCATATTTATTCAGTCTCACTTGTAAATAGAAATTTGTAATATTGTAATATACGTATGTATATATATATATATATATATATATATATATATATACATATGTATGTGTGTGTGTGTGTTTGTGCATTGTCCATACAGATATATAATAGTGTCCAGCCCTGCCTCATGAATATGACAGACCAATCTGAATATCTACTGTGATGCTTTCTGCAAAGGGAATTGTTTCTGTAGCTTTTAGGATCCAAATCTGATTTTCTTTGGACAACAGTGCTGGTCTCCTGAAAGTCTGTGGGAAGGCGGAATCTTTTGAAGACTCTAATCCTGTCCAAAAAATAAACATGAAGAAAAATTAGAGGAGAAGGGGAAAAAAGTGTCTATTTGCCATATTTGTGGTAAATTGTCCACACACAAGAAAAATTAGTGGAAAGAAAATGCTAGATTGTGAAGAGCCATTAATAAAAACAAAAAAGAAAAGAAAAAGAACCATATAATGTATTATTCACAATCGGTAATGATTAACCAATATATATTTTTTGTGACTGTGCATCTAAGTGGTTGTAAGAAAAAGGACTATGAAGTGTGAAGAAATGATATTATTATTATTATTATTATTATTATTATCATCATAATAATAATAATAACAACTTAGTGGGGATTTCAGCATTTGAATGGCCGTTACTTTTGGTCTCTTTTTCTTTCTTTTTTTTTTTGGTTTAATTTTATTTCCTTATTTTAAAGACAAGCATACAGAGGGACAAATGTTCTGGAAGCTTCTTAGGCTGTGTATTTGGATTCCACCACAAAGGACTTTGTTCTCAATTAGAGATTGGCTTTTGTGAACAAAAAACTTTGTTTCTACTGTGCGAGATATTTACTGAAGGAAATAAAAAGGAAAAGCTCAAACTGAATGTGGGGAAAATGGACATTACAATCAATTGAGTAGATGCATTGACAAAATGGATTTTTAAGAATAAAATACCTCGTTTCTGTATTTATAATATGAGGTATGATAACAATCCTTGGCGAGATGTGTGTGACTGTATAAAGTCACACATGCTCACAAATACCAATTACTCTGTCTCTTTCTTTCTATATAGATATGATGATTGTGTACATCACATGAATATTAAAGTAATGGACTTCCTAGTATTCATAATTTTATATTTTTCTGGGTTTTATACCCTCTTTACTGTAATAGATTCAAGCATTTTTTCTTGCAAACTTTTCTCATTTTCAATTATCTTTTTATTATATATGTATATATATATATATATATATATATATAACAAAACAAAAAGTTACAAACATGTATATATATATATATATGTATGTATGTATGTATGTATGTATGTATGTAACTTTTTGTTTATGTGTTTGTGTGTGTGTGTGTGTGTATAAATGAAGGTTGGCTAAAAAGTTCCTAGGCTGACCAAGATACTTTCATGGAATATGGCCAAATGAGGTTCATTTTACAACACAGTCTGCCTTTCAGTCCTCCCCCTTCTTCTATCAGTGTTGCAGCATTTCAAACATTTCAAAAAGTCACCATCAGATATGACATCATATGAATATCTCGGTTTACCTTTGTATAATATATGTATATTATCATAATGTAGCCAAAACAATGATATTGAGATTTTTATTAAAGCAATGCACTTTAAAATATTCTAAAATAATAAAGCAATTTCCAGTCTATTTTGCAAGTGAATGATGATTTTGTGAAGTCTGTATTTATGCTAAACATAATTTTTTAGTTATTTCAATTCTCAATATAACGAAGATAATTATAAAATGTTAATTTGAATCCTTCATACTATCCTGAATAGAAGCACTAATAGCATCATGGATTGCTTTTAAAATGAGAACAACATGGTTTGGTTTCTTTGTTTAATGGCATATCAACCTTTGTAGGTTATTTAATGTCATAAGCCATTCTCCTAGAAGAACAGTAGTGGTACTGTTTAACCCATAGCTGGGAGGATAAGGGGTTTCATACCTTTCCCAAGTGAACGTAATAGCGCGACTGGAGTACGAACTCGCGTACTACGATTCCACAGTCCATCACTTTAACCTTTACACCACAAGGACACCCCCCAGAACAACATGGGTTCATTAGTCAGCTAGTATATATATATATATATATATATATATATATATATATATGTGTGTGTGTGTGTGTGTGATTACAGTTCAATGGAATATTATTTATAGTATTATACAAGAACAGAATCTAGTGTATGTATTTACCAAACCCTCTGTGCAAGCAAGATGTAAGACAGTATCATTTTTTTAAGTGGAGTTTAGCAGATTTGAATTCTGAGTTTTCCTTCTCCTAGACTAGTTGCCTAACCAAGTTTAAAGAATCCAGCCTGCCCTACTATTTACCCATAGCTTGATATGGAATAGTTGGATTCTTACCTTCCCCAAAAGTATTAGTGATATGTGAAATGCAAACAATCTTGTCCAGGATTTGAACCTGAGTTGCCATTTCCATTTTCTATGATGATAATGATTACATTATAAGCAAATTCATAATCAAGTGTATGCCATATTTTGAACTTTATATTAAAGCAATAATCCCTTAATGAGGACTTAAATTCTTTGCCCCTAATGTGTTGTGCATAAGTATTATTCACTTTACATTCATAATTAGCTACAGAGGTACAGTACTTACTAAAAAATGCAGACAGTGAAAAAACTGAACTGTTTTTTATTACTGACACAAAGATTCAAGAAATTACTGTGTCTTAGACACGTATTGGAAGGGATTATTTTCCTTGATTATTGTTGTCAAAGTTCCTTAGTTGTTGCCAGAAGTTATAATTTTCTGCAAAGGAAATTATCACAAATAACAAAAAAATAGAAAATTTCTTAGAATTTTCTTTTCCTTGATTTAACGTCCTAATCTGTGATTTGTCCTTAGCATATGATAAATAAGCAATTGTGTGAGTTTCAAAAATGTCAGATTATGGCACTAACTGATTTTATTTCTCTTTTTGTTTAATACTGTAAATAATGTGTTAAAAAGCTTTGTTTGTTTGGTTGTTTTATGAGCAGTTCATAAAGCAAAATATGCAAATTAGCTTACTCTCTTTAGAAAAAAATTCTGCATTTTTTAAATAGCTGGCTACATAGGACCTTGTTTGAAGGAGGAAATAAGTTTTTTTTTAAGCAACATAATTTTTTATAGAACACATGAAAACAAACACTGTCATCGCATATATCTCTGTATATTTATATACTAACTGAAGTACCTGTCTATGACAGTTCAGAGACAAACCTTTTAATTGCAGCTTTGAGTGACACTTAATAGGTTTATTAATCTAAACATTTAATGGCATTTGATTATTTTACATCTCCAGATTGAAGCTATAATTCTAATTCGTTATATTTAATTAAATGTGAACAATCATTTTGGCAAAACAAATAATTATTTTTTTCTTTTGAAATTTGGAAATTTAAATTCTATATGATTACTTATCTTGCAGCAGCATTGCCTTCTATTTATTGTTTATTGCTCAAGACCTCCTCTCACTGAGTTATTCCTCTTTCCCCATGAAGAACTAAAAAAAAATCATCATAGAACTTTAATCGTCTTTGGAGGACAGAGAAAGAAATTCTTATTAGTTATTTAAATAAATGCATTCACACTCAGATGACGTTGTATAAATAGTTAAATTTTTATTCAAATTCACACACCTGCTAAGCCAACATAAGTAAGGAGAAAAATATTCATTAAAATTTGTAAAAATTAAGACACTTGTTTGATTTACAGTAAAGTAAAAGTGAAGTTGGTGACTGTAGTCAAGGGCGACCAGAAGGCTCCTTTTTCAATAGCTACTACACCGAGGTGTAGGAGAGGGTGCTACTCCTTTCCCTGGATTGCTCCACTTTCTCCTTGATACGTACCTTATATTGTTGAGTGCTAAGCAAGGAGTTATCAAGTACCATTTTTTAAAGTCTTGGTATGATGCAACCTGGGATTGAACCCAGGTCTTCCGGACCATTGGCGAACACTCTACCCACTTGTCCATTAGCTTTTTGCTCTTAAATAAGTTTTCATCAAATAATTTTTTATGAGAAGCTAATTTGTTAAAATTCTACATGTGCATACATTCCTGTTAACCTGGAAAAAAAACTTTTTTCTTGTAATTTTTAATTTTTTATTTGAACCCTAAAAGGATCTCAATTTTTTTTATTTTTCAAAAAAAGAAAAAAAACATAAAAACAAAAATTATTTTACATTTTATTAGGGGTGGGTTATTTTCACTTTTTAATTTAATATAGAATGATCGCCTATTACATGAACTTTTAGTGTTGGAAAAGACAAATAACTAAGTTGGCGATCATAGTCAAGGCTAACCGAAGGCTCCCTTTTCACAGAGATGTAGTGGAGGGTGCTACTCCTTTCCCTGGATTGCTCCACTTTACCCTTGATCCTCACCTTATAATGCTGAGATTTAAACAAGGTGGCATCAAGTGCCATTTTTTCAGTCTTTGGTATGACTCGACCTGGGATTGAACCCCAGTTTCCCGGATCATTGGCAAACACTCTACTCATTAGGCCAATAACTAGAAAAATCTAATTATTTTTATTTATTTGTTTTGTTTTTTTTTCAAAGTGAAAAGGTGGAGTTCCTTTTTTTAATACTGGTTCTAGAAATCACTGATCATTCGACATTGAATTAGAAGTTAATAGTGAACCCTTTTTATAAAATATAAAATGATTTTTTTTTTTTTTTTTTTTTAAGATAAAAAAGATTGTGTGAGGGTCTAATTATTTCAAATCATAAAGAAAATTTACTTGAAGATTTTTTTTTCCTAGTCAACTGGAATGGGTGCATGAGTAGAATGATACCATTAATTTTCTTCTAAACCAAAGATACTTGGAATTTTTTTTTATGGAACATTATACAATCAAAATGAATATTATTACGTATAAGGTATCAAACTTCACATCATTAAAACTCTGTAGCCAAGATTGAAATATCAAAATTTCTTGATGTATATACCCAACCTCTCTACCATGGACAGGATATGACACAAGGTCAATTTCAAGCAGAGTACTGCTGGTTTGAAATCTGAGTTTTCCTTCTTTTAGACTGATTGCCTTACCAAGGTTAGAGAACTCAATCTGCCCTACTATTTACTCATAGCTGATGGTGGGGAAGAACTGATTGATTCATACTTTTCCTTAGGAGTTGGGAATTCATGTGGTATTGTGACTTATGTGCTGGACTATGACATCTTAGTAAAGAAGTTTGAGCTTGTACAGTGCCATTATGTTCACTTTCAAACTAATACTCTTGAGAGAGGTATATCATATTTACCTAACCCCTCCACTCAGGCTGGATATGATTCAAGGTCAATTTTTTCAGCGGAGTTTAACAGGTTTGAATTCAGAGTTTTCCTTCTCCTAGACTAGTTGCCTCACCAAGGCTGAAGAAATCAGTCTGCCCTACTATTTACCCATAGCTGGAGGGAGAATAATTGGATTCATACCTTTCCCAAGGATATTAGTGCTATGTGAAATGCAATCAGTCTCGTCCAGGATTTGAACTCGTGTCTCTGTGTCCATCTCCTGTGACAATAACCATTACATCACGGGCACCTCCTCTTGAGAGAGGTATATACCCCTTTATTTCCCTCAGCTATGGGTTAATTAGTACCCCTTCTGTTCTTCTGCAAGGATGGCTTTGGCACTGAATGACTCATAAGGAGTTGATATGCCATTAAACAAAGTAATCAAGCCAAAACCTAATTCCCCCTGCTATGACTTCAATTGTACCCCTACTGTTCCTTTATAAGGATGGCTTTGGCACTGAAAAATTCATAAAGAGTTGATATGCCATTAAACAAAGAAACGAAACCAAGACCTTATACCTATCAGCTATGAGTTCAATTGTACCCGTTCTGTTCTTTGCCCAGTCAGCTGGGGCTATAGAATACACCAACTGCACTTCTGCAGAAGGGTTTGACACCCCCCCATGAGTGTCCTGGATATGACACTAAACAATCTAATGAGGTGAGGTTCCAGTGATGTTGGAGCTTTGGGGAATGCAGAGCACCTCTTCATTGCCATTGCTCCCAGGTTCACTTAGGCCTGGAAAGGTAGCACCTGATAGGGCCCTATCTATGGGTTAAATAGAACTAAACTGCATAACTAGGCTAAAACTGAATTGTTTGAATTAGAACTGTGTGAATAAACTGAATAGCTTGAAATAGAAATGTTTTTGACAATTAAACCATACTTACATTTAGCCTGTGTGCTTATGCTAAACTAAATTGCTTGAAATAGAACTTTTTTTTGACATTGAAACTGTACTTACACTAAACTGAATTGTTTAATATAGAATTGTCTTGAAATTTAACTGTGTTTAAACAAAATCTGTACTTATACTAAACTGAATTAGAACTGTTTAACTAAACTGAATTGCTTGAAATAGAAATGTTTTTGACAATTAAACTGTGTACTCATGCGAAACTGAATTTTTTTAAATAGAACCAATTATTTTTATAAAATGGATTTGGCATTAAATAACCTACAAAGATTCATATGCCATAAAACTCAAACAACCAACCAACCCTTCTGTTCTTTTACAAGGATGCCTTTGGCACTGAATAACTCATTAGGAGTTAATATAGCATTAAACAGAGAAATCAAACCAAACCTAATTCCCCCAACTGAGTTCAATTGCACTCTTATTGTTCTTTTACAAAAACGGCTTTGGCACTGAATAAAACATAAGGAATTGATATGCTATTAAACAAAGAAACCAAACTAAACCTTTCCTAATGGCATCAGTGCAAAGGGAAACACCAGCTGCTTTGTCTAGGATTTAAACTTGAGTTACCAATTTCATTTCCAACTATTATGCTAAGCACACCTACGATATTTATTATAAGGTTGTGTACGTATTTTGGACTTCTATTTATCACTACTTTTGATTGCAGAGTTTTAGTAATGTAGAGTTTGGTAATAAATAATTCATAATGATACCTGTTTTGATTACATATTCTTCCACTAAAAGTAACAAAATCCTTGCCTTTAGGTAAAAATTAACTTTCTATACAAAAAATTGTGAGAGGTGTACTAATTTATGGGCAGTTCTCCATCAGTTTGACCCTCATTTTGGCAGAGCTTAGAATATGCTGACTTTATCCCCTGCTCAGGAGTAAGACCCCTCTCTCAAAATGGGGTGTCCTGAATATGACAAAAAACTGCATCTGATGATAAGGCTCCAGTTCTGGATATCTGCAATATGTCGAGTAGCCATTCATTGCCATTACTCCCAAGTCCACTCTGAACTGGAGTAGTTGTACCGTTTAGGGTCTCATTTATGACTCAAATAGATCTGTTGAAAAATTATTTGTATTTGATAGGAATACTTGATGTCATATACCTGTAAATTATTTGCATTAAGAATAGTTACTTGAAGATATAATTGTTTACTAAGGCTTATTATTACTTGCCACCATATAACTCTTTGCAAACAAATGTCTATTATTAATTAGAAATGATTACTTGAAATCATATTATTTATTATTATTTGTATAAGAGAGGGATATTTGATATATAAAAGTACAAAGAAAACTCTTAAGAACCAACTGCACAAAAAATGAAAGCAATTCCCTAACCTCTTGGCATAAAACAACCTAAGACATGTCATTAATCAATCACTTTTAGTAAAATTCTGTAAACAAGAACAAAATATCAACATCTTTGTGACCAGAAATAATATTGTGTTGTATAGTGGCTCGTACTTCCAGTATCGTAGAAGTATTAAAGACGCCATGTCTCGAGAAGCAAGACAAGCAGAAACAGAAGAGCTCTGAAGGACGTCGATCATAGAAGACCAACTTTGGTTGTAACACCCACAGTGAGAGACTTATAATACAAGTCGGGCAGTACCACTTAAGTTAATAAATAATTAACTCTGTTTCACTGTGTATCGGTTTCTTACCATGATACAACATATTGCATCAACATAAGATGTATATTTATTTTATATGGTTATTTACTTCTGTTTTTGGTTACAGCATTTCAGTGTTGTAGAGTTTTTAGATAAATAATACCTAATAATATCCATTTTGATTTTATAATGTTCCACTAGAAATAATAAAAATTCTATCTTTGTTTAAGAAGAAAATAAACTTTTTATAAAAGATTGTTTGGGCCGTACTTATTTATAGGGAATATTGTAATACTTAATAATATCCATTTTGATTTTATAATGTTCTACCAGAAATAATGAGACAAGTCGGCTTGGGCTGTACAATACACTGACTACATCTCTGTCAAGGACTAAGACCCTTCCCCCAGTGAGTGTTCTGGCTATGACATTAAACCATATGATGGTGAGGAGATATCGGGAATGTGGAGTACTTCTTGATTGCCATTGCTCCCAGGTCCACTTCAAGCAGGAGTGGTAGCATCTGATATGGTCCTATCTATGGGTCAAATAGAACAAACTATCTTTGAAAACAAATGACTGATGTTAAATTATGACTGTGATATAGCAGTACTTGAAACCATTTAAGTGTGTGCAAAAAAGAGTCAGGCTCATTTGAGAATGTTATTAATAAATAAAACCAAACCAAACCAAACAAAACAAAACTAGAAATAATAAAATCCTGTTATCTTTGTTTGGGAAGAAAATTAGCTTTTTATAAAAAATTGTTAGGAGTGTACTTATTTAAAGGGAATTTTGTAATATTTAATAAAATCCACTGAGATTGTATATTGTTCCACCAGCAATAACAAAAGCCTGGTATCTTTATTTTAGAAGAAACTTAACTTTTTATTAAAAAATTTTAGGGATGTACTTATTTATAAGGGATATTGTAAGTAAAGAAGTAAAGTTGGTGATCATAGTCAAGGGTAATCTGAAGGCTCCCTTTTCAATAGCTACTACATTGAGGTGTAGGGGAGGGCACTACTCCATTCCTTGGATATGTCTACTTTACCCTTGATTCGTACCTTATAATGCTGAGTGTTAAGCAAAATGGCATAAAGTACCATTTTTTAAGTTTTTGGTATAACTTGACCTGGGCTTGAACTCCTGTCTCCCAGACCATTGGTGAACACTTGACCCAATCGGACAATTGCCTGGTTACTAGGGATATTGTAATTCTTAATAATATCCACTTTGATTGTATATTGTTCTACTAGAAATAATAAAATTCTTGTATCTTCAGTTTAGGGGGAAACAAGCTTTTTATCAAAAATTATTTAGAAGTGCACCCATTTATTGACAATTCTGTATCAATTTTAAAGAATAGTTGTGGTTCCATTATGGATCCAAAAATATAAATGTCTTTTTGTATAGATATTCTTCTTTTATTCTAATTATTTTTTCATGTCCTGTATTATTTTCTTCAACAGATCATGAATATTTTATACAAATGAGACAAGAAGGAGAGAAACTTAAATCCCAGTCAGAACTGAGAGCCTTGAGAAAAGAGGTTTGTTGTTTAATCTTATCATTAAGAAAAATTACATCAAAGATTTTTGAAAAATTGTTTTATGTTTATAAAGTCTTTCTGGAAAGCATCCAACTATTTAGAATCTCTTGAGAACCAGTTACACAACTTAATGGAACTTGGCAATCAACCAGAGGAGACCTTTATTATGCATGATAGAGCAGGTATTTTTCCTTCATGTTATGCTGTTGTCAGTAACATCCCATTGAGTGAGTTTGTGTACTGTGTGACCATAGTATGTGAAATAATGTCTCATGCTGGGTCTTGTGATAAAACTTTGCGTTGTTTGAATTTGTTAGCTACCAATTTTGTCTTTTTGTATCTTTTAGCTTTTCAAAAATCAAATCTCCAATCATGATTGAAATTGAAAGGATTTCAAACCATTGACAAAATTAAGAAAATGAATAGACAGCTAATGACAATCCTTAAAAAGAACTTAGCAAACTGTTTAGAAAAATAAAAGGTACGGCAAGATAAGTGTGTGATGTCCTAAAGAGACTACTTAGAAAAGGATTGAGGTCCCATTACCCTTGGTAGGATCTTTTTTTTGTTTCTTTTTAATATTAAATGTCTGGACACTTTTCAAACAGGCTTTGTATATTGTTCCTTTTGTTTATTCATTTAATATTTATTTTTATTTTTAAGTCTTTATTTACTCTTTTTTTTTTTTTTAAATTCAAATTCTCTTTTTGCTCATTTTTTTTGTATGCTGGTCTCTAATGATTCTGAAATGATTCTTCTTTCTCTAAAATTCTAAATAAATTTAGAAAAAAATTCTTTATAATAAACAAAAATTCCAATTATAAAAATAAAAACTTGATTGCAGTTGATTTTTTAACTTAAGAGAAATATTAGTGTTGTATGTCTTGCTTAGTATCCAGTTAAGAAAAACGAAATCCAGTGCTTTTTTTTTTTTTTTGTAAATACAAAGTTCAATGAATGCAATTCCCTTACCTCTAAGCATAGGATAACTCTGGATGGATTGATATAATGTAAAAATTTATCAACTTTTACAAAAGCTGTATTAAATATTTGGACTAACCATTATTTGTCCTTAAATTTGCAGTTATATTTCATATACTAAATATAACACCTATTATAGGATAGGCAGAGTCAATAACTAGTGAAATGACACTACAATCAGATCAACAAAATTCAGCACAGATGAGCCAGTTAAGTCATTTAATTTAAAGGCCACTAGGTAATGTAAGCAATCTCTGGACTGCATGCCTGATTATGAAAAGCCCTGTAAATAACGACCAGCATACTAGCGATTGTTCTGCTGGTTATACTCTAATTTGTCAACATGCCATTGGCTGTTCATATAAGGTATTCATATAATTTTTTTCTTCAGCTAGACCCTTATTAGGATATGACCAAGAAAGTAATAAAAAATAGGTGGGGCCTTACATTTCAAAGATCTGTTATCATACATTTTTGGTAGGATCTGTTCTGTTGCGTCTAAAGAGGACATTTGTACATGTTTGTGATTTACACTTGCTGTTGATATTTGTGGCAAGAGTCAGAAGGTGAAGACAAATGCAGGTCTTAATGAGGAAGAGAAATTTGTTCATTGACAGTCAGTACTGTGTTTTTATTGGGATCTCCTTTGTCTTGAAAGCAGTGGGGTAGTTTGCGCAAAGACTTAGCGCCATGGTAAAGTAAACAGGATGTCATATCAATCATTGTTAGAGGCATTAGTGGATGTCAACATTGCTCTCCAAGACTGGCAGGTCTCCATACAATATCAAACAGGAGTTCCTCAAGAGCTGGAGAAATATATTTAAAAAATAAAAAAAAAACTCCCAAAAAATAAGCTCTTCTATTTTGTGGGGTAATTTTTTTTATTGTTTTTGTTATTGTCATTTGGTAAATATATACACAGTGTTGATTCATTTGTGTATATGGATAAACTCAATGAATATAAATTTCAGGAACATTGATGTCTATATGGGCTATGTGGCTCTGTGCATAATTTCTATTCATATTGTTATAGTTTATTTTTGTACAAAGCAATTTTTTTATTTGTTATAAGATAAAAGAGATAAACATATTTTTGTATCCTAAATTCCATATTTCTGCTTCTACGTGTAATTGTGTCTTTGTGTCTGGACATATTTACACAGCTTTATTTAGTCTGGTATAGGGACAAAATAATGGGAAACTCTGAACTTATCCTTTCATTGCCATTACTCCCAGATCAACTCTGACCTGAAATGATAGTACCTGTTAGGGTCCCATCTATTGAACAAATAGAACTGATCAATCATTTACTGTGGATTATAGTAGTATTTATTTGAAACCATACTGCTGTGTACAAATTATTTGTAATTCATAGGAATACTTGATAAATCGTATTACTAATATTAAACAACAATACTTGAAACCATTTAACTGTGTATAAACAAATGAGGAATATTATGTAGAATTATTAAGTTTATATGGAAACATTTGGTACCATTTGACTACTGTGTGCAAAGACATGCTTAGTATTAAATAAAATTAGTTGTGTTTGATAGGAATACTTGAAACTATTTAACTGCATGCAGACAAATGATCAATATTAAATAGAATTTTATATGTTAGATGGGACTATTTCCAAGTGAATCAAGTTTTGGCATTAAATAACCCATAAAGAGTTGATATTCAATTGAACACATTAATCAAACCCAACTCATTAACAAGTGGTGATAAAAATGACTATTACTTATAATATATATATATATATATATGTGTGTGTGTGTGTGTGAAGAAGTGAATTGAAAACGACAATGTATGTAGAAAAAGGTAAAAATAAATCACCAAACATGTCTTTCTTCTGTTTTTACCTTTTTATATGTACATATATGTATAGATATTTTGAAGCGTATATATTTAGGCAGCAAGTTATTATTCAAGATGATGGAACACTGTTTATTATTTTTAATTTTATTTTTTCAAGACTCGGAATCTAGATGGTAAAGGAATTGTCCCATATCTTCTGCCCAAGTGCTTTTGACCATACTTTTGGTCGTCATCAGGGGTAGTGTAGTTTTGAGTTGACTGTTGAGTTTTTACTTTTTAATAATTTGTAACATTTGTTTTAAAGTTGTCGTGTGGAATGTTTTCAGTGTTTAGTTTGAAAACGTTTGTTTGGAAAAAGTTTTAATTATAGAGTTAGTGATTTTTAGTTATTAAAAATATTTAATATTTTGATTCCTGTGTTAAATGCTATTTTATTCATGTTTGATTTTTTTATATTTTTTATGCATTTTGCTTCTCGGATTTGTAATTGTTTTTTTATTATTGTTTTTATATATAATTATTGTATTATCTGTGAGAATCTTCCTTACATTGGAAGATATAAGTTGGTTAGTGCTATCGTTGTGTTTTATAATTAAATGTTGCTTTATGGTGCTATTTTCAGAAAGGTGATAAGAAAGATGATGAGATGACGTTGTGGCTGTGTGTATATATATATATATATTCAGCTATTTACACATACCTTGATTGGATTTCTGTATTTAAATATAATCCGAAATCAGTAATACAGTTGCCTAAATTACTGAACACCAATTTTTCTGTACCAGAAAAATAAGACTTAGTGGTGGGGAACACAATCTTATAAATAACAGTGCAGGGGGAGAGAGAGCACTAACTGAGAAATGAGCAAATACCAATTTTATTTTTTTAAAAGAAAACTAACTAGGTACCATCTATATATATATATGTGTGTATGTGTGTGTGTGTGTATCATTATTTATGAAAAGCAAAATAAATTTTTTTTAGGATTTTTTTCCCATAAACTGTAAACTTTACTTTGTTTGGAACTGGTTTATTGCAAAAATTATTTTAATCTTGCAAAAATATTCATTTTGAGGTGATTCAAAATGGTAGCAAATCAAATAAAGTGCTCCAGCCCTGAACAGATCTGTGCTTGCAAATTTTTAATGGCTGAGAAGTGCAAACTATATGAAATTTATAGAAGAAGGAGTGATATGTACAGAGAAGGTTGTTTTAGTAAAAAAAATATGTTTACAAATCGACTAAACATGGGTTTGACACTACAAATCTGACTTAAAAAGACAGTCTGTCAAGTGGAAACACATTTACTCTCCAGTTAAGAAAAAGTTCCAGGTGCCACAGTCAATAAAGAAAGTGATGCTGACATGAAAAGACTCATTTCTATTGATTTTCTTGAAAAAGGTGGAATTGTAAACAGTACCCTGTCAGCAAAATTCACTTTATTAATTGAATGACCTTCATATATATATATATATATATATATATATATATATATATATATATATATATGTGTGTGTGTGTGCCAAGAAGATAAATACAAATTCTGCTATACCCAGACCCTGGAAAATTATTAAATCAGAGATGTGATTTAATAGCTAGATGTAGACATAGTTATAAATTTAAACTATAGTCAAATATCATAGGTAATGTTAAATTAACTAAAAAAATAGGATTCATTTGAGATTTGAAGTGAAATGAATAAAATAAAAAATGGGAAGACGCCATGTGCTTTGAACGTACATTTCAATGGAAAGGTAACTGAATTAATGGGCACGAATATAAATTTTGAATTTAAGATTTTAATTTTAAATTTTGAATTTAATTTAAGATAAGTATTACTGTAATCTTTACGTAAGGTTTATAAGAATTTTTGTAATTCCCTAAATTATTGTTAAATCTGGAGATTTACGTGGAAATGTATTTAGAATTTAAGATTTAAAATTTTTTAAATTTAATTTACTGTAGAAAGTAAGTTTTGAATATATGTCTAGTTACTTTATTGTGATTCTGACCAGTAATAAAAAGAAAAACTGGAAGTGGGCAAATGAGGAGAAAACTCTTCACCCCTCGTCTACCCCCTCCTACTCTTCCCTCCTTTGTCTATTCTTGGTGTATTTATTTTATCCATTGGATCTGAAGAGGTCCTGTTATTTTTGGTGTTATTGATTCATATCAATACCCATAACAGGATGGAAATAAATTTATAATCCTAATGAGACTGGTTTTTGTTTTTATTAAAGGTGTATATATATATATATATATAATTGTGTGTGTATTTACTCAACTCCTCTGCCAATAACGAGAAGTGACACAAGTTCATTATTGAATAAACATCTACTTTAGAAAAATCACATGGAAACATTACTGCTGGAATTAGAACTATTTTTATATCATAGAAACATTTACTAAGGAAAAAAATCAATTGGAACCATTTCTAACTAAAAAAAAAAAAATTTTCTGTATCATTTAAATATTTCTGCTACAAGAGCTTGAGCTGTAGAATGCATGGATTGCACCTCTGCAGAAGCGTAAACTCCTCTCTCCAACAAGTTTGCTTATTGGTCAAAACCCTACCACCTGTATGAGTCCTCTCTGTATTCAAATTGCTTGTGGCAAACAAGAATCCAACCCTATCTCATCTTTAAGTTGCTTGAAGGCTAAATGTCAATAGCACTTAAAATTACAATAGGTGAAGCCATTTAAACTGTGTGCAAACAAATGATTAATATTAAATAGAATTATTTATGTTAGATAGCAATACTTGAAACCATTTAACTGTGTGCAAACAAACAATTAATATTAGATAGAATTATTAGTGTTCAATAGCAATAGGTGAAACTATATAAACTGTATTCAAACAAATGATTAATATTAAATAAAATTATTTGTATTAGATAACAATATTCAAAACTGTTTCACTGTGTGCAAAAAATGATCAATATGAAATTGAATTATTAGTGTTAGATAACAATACTTGAAACCCTGTCCTAAGTATGGCATGAATCTTCCTCTGGAGTTGAATCTCCAGTTTTCGAGTTTGGGAAATGTGAGTATGCCTTCATTACTGTTACTCTCTGTTCTATTTTAACCCTGTTTAGAAATAGAATTATTAAATTTAGATTGAAATACTTTAAACCATTTAACTATGTGAAAATAAACAATCAATTTTAAATAGAATTGTTAATATTTGATAGCACTCCTTGAAACCATTTAGAATTATTAGTGTTAGCATTACTTGAAATCATTTAAACTGTGTAATAACAAATGATTAATATTAAATAGTATTATTAGTGTTAGACAGTAGCACTTGAAATCATTTAACTGTGTGTCTACAAATGAGCTCTGGCTCATTTAAAAATTATGTTTTCTAGAAATTATTCTTTTATTCTTACATAACCTACGAAGGTTGATATGCCATGAAACTCAACAAAATCAATTTAAGCATTTACTCTAAGAATATCTCATATAGAGACATTGCTAACAGAATCAAGCTATTTCTATATTATATACATATTTACTATAGAAAAAAAAAGATTTTTACAATAGAAATGCATTTGAAACCAAATTTGGTTTGGTTTGGTTTGGTTTCTTTGTTTAATGGCATATCAACCTTTGTAGGTTATTTAATGCCAAAGTCATCCTTCTAGAAGAGCAGTAGTGGTACTATATAACCTATAGCTGTGAGGATAAGGGGTTTCATACCTTTCCCAAGGTTATTTGTCCGAAACATAATAGCAGGTCTGTAGTTTGAACTCGCTTATTAAAATCCTGCAGTCCATCGTTTTAACTATTACTACATGAAGACACACTGCCCCTTAAAACCAGGAAGCAGAGATAGTTTATGAAGTAGAAAAAAATATTTGATATTGAAAAACATTGATGAATATTTGAAAGGAATTATTAGTGTTCAGGAATTAAGACAAATATCAAAGATAGAATAGAAGTGGCGTCTCATGTAGGGTAATTGTTTACAAACATGATTAACTGACCATTACTGGTGAGTTCACTTCTCACTGCGTGTCTTATATTTTTGGCCATGTGCCACATCTAAGTTAAATTTAGTCAACAACTATATGTGCAATGTAAAGGATTTTACTGTTTAAGATCCTTAAAAATTCGAATAAAGCAATTGTCATTAACCAGGAAGTAATGGAATCATTACTTATAAAATAAGATTATTCTAAGTTCAAATTCATTTATAAGTAATCATTATCATCAAGTTGTGTTGACAACATGGAATCCTCTGACTCTCTCTTGCCACTTATCCCTATTATCCATCGCTCTTGGTAGGTTCTTTAGACGGCATCCTGTGTCCAAAGAGAGCTTATGTAAGTCTTTGCTGGTTGTCCAACACTGGCATGTGTATGACTTGAAGTTCATAAGAGAATATTGCTTATGATTTCATCCCAACTACTCCAGCAGTTTAAATAGTTTCACCTATTGCTATCGAACACTAATAATTCTATTTAATATTAATTGTTTGTTTGCACACAGTTAAATGGTTTCAAGTATTGCTATCTAACATAAATAATTCTATTTAATATTAATCATTTGTTTGCACACAGTTTAAATGGCTTCACCTATTGTAATTTTAAGTGCTATTGACATTTAGCCTTCAAGCAACTTAAAGATGAGATAGGGTTGGATTCTTGTTTGCCACAAGCAATTTGAATACATAGAGGACACATACAGGTGGTAGGGTTTTGACAGGCTGCCACCAATGACCAATAAGCAACCTTGTTGCCCTGCATATCTTGTTCATCTTACTCGGATGGTTTGTGAGATGGGAAGCTGGTGGCCATATAATTGTGGAGATGTTGCTTCCAAGATTTATTCAAAATAGCACATAACATTCTTGTGTAGTTCCCATCTTGCTCTTTCTCTATGATGATGATGATGACAATAATAAATCAGTATGAGAAAAATTTGGTCTATTTGTTGGAATTGACCTGCACATGCCTTATTAAACCCAACCACACCAACATCAACTACCTTCCATTATTTCCTATGCCAATATATCTCTGACATTTTCCATGTTGTGATGTACTTGAATTACATTTCTCTAATAGTATGCCTAATCTCTGCTCTGTGTATATTTGGGGCTGGGTTTGGTGGGGGTCAGGAAGGGGGCATAGATCCTTTACATCTATGTCTTATGTCACTGTTTTTTTTTTTTTTGGTTGTTGTTTTTTGAGGGTTTTTTCTTTTTTTTTGCCTAGGACTGTATTCCACTTATCCTCCCCACTTCTGAAAAAAAAAAAATTTCAGTATGAAGCGATTGTGCCAAGTGTATGTTTGCATGTGGATTTTTGGAGTTGTCATATCATGATGAAGTCGGATCTCGTAACCTGCACAGTTTCTATCAGTGAGAGGAGAGTAAGGGATCTTGGCAGAGATATCAGTTTTAAGAAAACTTCATCTTCAAGATATCGAGAAAAATCCATTGCCCTGTCTGGTTTCTTTTGTGTCGTTTCTATTCAGCACCGCCACCACCAATAACAACAACAACAGCAATTCCTCTGACTAACATTTGTTTTGTTATTAATTTCTGTTTTCTCATTTTTGGTGTTTTATTAAATCATATTTTTCACACTTGATATTTTTCATGATGTTACTACAAAAGTTATTCGTAGTTTGTGGATGATTATTTATATTCTGTGTTATTCTCATCTTTTGACTTTCTATATTGCATTCATATGATATTTTATATTCTATATCTTCTTATAATATGTTATCTTATTCTGATAATATTTTATCTTCTGTATCATATGATATTTTATATTCTGTATCTTCTTATAAGGCTTTGTTATCTTGTTATGATAATATTTTATCTTCTGTATCATATGATATTTTATATATTTCATTTGCCGTCTTATTTTGATAATATTTATTATTCTATATTTTATTCAGTTGATATTTTGTATTTTTATCTTATATTTCATATGCAATATTATATGCTATATTCATTATCTTCTAATTTCATTTCTATATTAAAATGTTTATGTGACTTTTTTTTTTCTAGTCTCAATTATTTTGTTTAAAGTTGAGCCTAGTTTCATACAAGGCCAACTATCCAGAGTACTCATTAAAGAGTGAAATTGCTTTTGTAGTCATGATTTTAAAGATTAGTTACTTAACTCATACTGTATTGTGACACATGCTTTTAATTCAACTACACTTCAACCCAGCCAGAGATGGCTGTGGGGGGTGGGGGTCTGTCAGCTCATTGGCCTTGTGGGTAGAGTGTTCGCCAATGGTCCGGGAAACCTGAGTTCAATCCCAGGTCATGTCATACCAAAGACTTTTAAAATGGTACTTGATACCTCCTTGCTTAACACTCAGCAATATAAGGTACGTATTAAGGGTAAAGTGGAGCAATCCAGGGAATGGAGTAGCACTTTCCCCTACACCTTGGTATAGTAGCTATTAAAAAAGGAGCCTTCTGGTCACCCTCAACTACAGTCAGCAACAACATCACTGCAAAAGAGCAAGACCTCTCTGGCCCATCGAGTGTCCTGGATATGACACAACTATCTGATCGTGAGGCTCCATTCCTGTAGCTCTGGGAAATGTGGAGTACTTTTCATTGCCATTGTTCACAGATCCTCTCAGCTCCGAAGTGTATGCACCTGGTATGGTCCTGTCTATGGGTTGAATAGAACTGTTTAACATTAAACTTTTATGCAGACAAATGGCTTTTATTAAATTATATTGCTCGTTTTACATAGCAGTACTTGGAACCATTTAACTCTGTGCAAATGAATCAGTAATGTTGAATAGAATTATTAGTGCTAAATAGCAACACTTGAAAGTCTTTAACTGTGTGCCTGAATTTAAAGTTATCCTCTAAATTTCTGAGACAAAGCTTGTTGATTTTCGGACTATTGTCTTCATCTTTATTGTTATTTCCATAATGTTTCGGCTGATATGTCCTCTGGCCTTCTTCAAGTGTTTATCGAACTCGGGAACCTTCACGGAACTTTGAACTACGTCCTTTATTGAATCCATAGGGGTCACCTGTTATGATTCTGTTAGCCATAACCAGGTACAAGAGTTAAGTATTCTTGTATTGTTACTTGCCTGTAGTCAGACTGTAACCTCCAGATGATTGTCTCCTTAGAAGCTTAGGGAACTAACACCTATAACCATTATGCCATGTGTCCTGCTGGACAATTTAGAGTGAATTTTTTGGGACTTATAAGCTTAATGTTCTTACTTAACTAGAATTACTACTATTATGTATTATTTTTTACCTGTGCTCATATTCAGATTTTTTTTTTAAGAAAGGTTCCCAATAATGATAAAAATCAACAAGCTTCAATGGCTTCGAACTGACGAAGAAAAGAAGCAGAAAATACCCTGCAACAACAATTACTGATGCCGACTACGCCGATGACATAGCGATACTGGCAAATACACCTGACCAAGCCGAAACACTTCTGCATAGTTTGGAACGAGCAGCAGCAAGCATAGGCCTCTATGTTAATGCACACAAAACGGAATATATGTGCTATAACCAAACGGGGGACATCTCCACTCTAGAAGGAACCCCACTTAAACTAGTAGACAAATTCACGTACCTAGGAAGCAGCGTCGAATCAACCGAAAAGGACATCGAAACGAGGTTAACGAAAGCATGGACAGCTATCAATAGGCTATCGATTATATGGAAATCAGACCTAACCGGCAAAATGAAACGCAGTTTCTTCCAGGCAGCGGTCACGTCGATACTGCTATATGGATGCACTACATGGACGCTAACAAAACGACTGGAGAAGAAGCTAGATGGCAATTACACAAGAATGTTGCGTGCAATCCTGAACAAGTCCTGGCAGCAACACCCCACAAGACACCAACTGTACGGCCAACTGCCCCCATCACAAAAACTATTCAAGTTAGACGAACCAGACTTGCAGGACACTGCTGGAGAAGCAGAGATGAACTCATAAGAGATGTACTCTTATGGATCCCCACACATGGCCGCACAAAAGCAGGATGACCAGCTCGAACGTACATTCAGCAGCTATATGAGGATACAGGATGTTGTCCTGAAGACCTACCTAGGGCGATGAACGATAGGGAGGAGTGGCGAGAGAGGGTCAGGGATATCCGTGCTACCAGCGCGATATGATGATGATGATGATGAATACATAGCAATACTTGGAACCATTTGACTCTTGCAAATCAATGAAAAGTGTTTAATAGCAATACTGGTAACCACTTCACTGTGTGCAAAGAAATGATTAATATCAAATAGAATTATTAGTGTTAGATAGCAGTAATTGAAACCATTTAACAATAGCATTACTTGCATGCAAACAAATTAGTTCTAACTGATTTAAAAATGAAATTACCTACAAATTATTTATGCAAACAAATGACTGATGTTGATTTGTTTGTTTTACTTTAATTTTATTTGATATTTTATATTCTGTATCTTCTTCTTATAATACTTTGTTATCTTTTTCTGATAATATTTTATATTCTGTATCTTATGATATTTTATATATTTTATTTTCTGTCTTATTTTGATAATATTTTATGTTCTCTATTATAGCAATTTAAATGTGTGCAAACAAATAATTAGTAGTAAATAAAAATGCTTGAAATCATTTAACTGTGTGCACAAAAGAGCTCAGGTTCGTTTAAAAATGTTATCTTCAAATGTTATTTAAGAATCACATCTATTTTATCTGTATAGAGAGGATTTGGTATTGAATGACCTACAGTGGTTGATATGCAATTAAACCCAACCCAATCAAACCAACAAGATTTTAGTATAGTACAAGGACCATAAATGTTTGGCTATAATTGTTTGTAATATTAACATTTTAGGAGGTGCCCTTGGTGTGATGGTTATCATCGTAGGAAATGGACATGGCGACATGAGTTCAAATTCTGGACAAGACTGATTGCATTTCACATAGCAATAATACCCTTGGGAAAGGTATGAATCCAATTATTCTCCCTCCAGCTATGGGTAAATAGTAGGGCAGACTGGGTTCTTCAGCCTTGGTGAGGGAACTAGTCTAAGAGAAGGAAAACTCTGAATTCAAACCTGTTAAACCCCACTTAAAAATTGACCTTGTGTCATATCCTGCCCGAACAGAGGGATTGGTAAATATGGAATATTAACATTTTTACCATTGCTCCATGGTAAGTATATACACCTTCTCAGACAATAATGATCTCCTTCTTTTCTTGTTTCCTGGAATTATATAATTTTTCTTTTATTATCACTTTATGATTATTATCCAGTCAGCGGGGATTGTAGAATACCCCGACAGCATCTCTGCTAAGGGATAAAACTCCCTCTAAACGAGTGTCCTGGATATGACACTAAACAATCTGATTGTGAGGTTCCAGTAATGCTGGAACTTTGGGCCATGTGGAGTACCCCTTCTTTGGCATCTCTCCCAGGTCCACTCTGGCCCGTTGTGGTGGCCCCTGATCATATTTACCAACCCCTCCGCTCGGGCAGGATATGACACAAGGTCAATTTTTAAGTGGAGTTTAACAGGTTTGAATTTAGAGTTTTCCTTCTCCTGGACTAGTTGCCTCACCAAGGCTGAAGAACCTAGTCTGCCCTACTATTTACCCATAGCTGGAGGGAGAATATTTGGATTCGTACCTTTCCCAAGGGTATTAGTGCTATGGGAAATGCAATCAGTCAGGTCCAGGATGTGAACTCGTGTCGCCGTGTCCATATCCTGCGACAATAACCATTACACCACGGGCACCTCCTCCTATCTATGGGTCAAATAGAACTAAACTGCATACTTATGCTAAACTGAACTGCTTGAAATAGAACTGTTTTGAAATTTAAACTGTGTACTTAAACTAAACTGTATTTCTTAAAATGGAACTGTTTTTGTATGCTAAAATGAACTGTTGGAAATAGAACTGTTTTTGACATTGAAACTGTATTTAAGCTGAACTGAATTGTTTGAAATAGAACTGTTTTGACAAAATCTATACTTATACTAAACTGAATTGGCTGAATTAAAACTGTTTAACTAAAGTGAATAGTTTAAAATAGAAATGTTTTTGACAATTAAACTGTGTAGTTATGCTAAACTGAATTGTTTGAAATAGAGCTGTTTATTTGTATAATAATGGATTTACCATCAAACAACCTACAAAAGTTGATATGCCATAAAACCCAAACAAACAAACTTTATGATTACTCACTTAAAGGTCACCTTTAGTGGCCATTAAGCTCAGTGTCAAGTGATATCCTGTTTATAGAATTCATATTATAGTTAATTAGAAATATTTAAATAATTAAGAGGAAGCACACTTAGGAAGTACTTGATAGTTATCTTCTTTAAGAAGTTAGAATGATTAGGGTAAGAGTGAATACAGACAACATTATTATTATCCTCCATTGTGAGTTTTTCACGCCAGCACCAGCTAATGGTTTTTCACTGGAGTTTGAGTGACAGCTTGCCTCCTTGACTCATCATGGTATTCTGACCGATCTTAATAATGCTGTAGTCTGAATAGTCTCCACTTGTCTTCTTATTTCCAAATGTTCCTGTCCCTTTACCAATCCTTTGGAGATTATTCTATGTGCACCAATTACTACTGGTATCACTGTTAACTTCATATTCCATAGTATTTTGTAGTTCCCTAGTAAGGTCTTGGTATTTATCTCTCTTTTTGCTTTTTTAAATTTTACTCTGTGGTCTGCTGGGATGGCAAAGTACACTATTCGGCAGATTCTCTTTTCTTTTTTTTTTTTTGACTGTTAATAGGTCTGGTTGTCTTGCCAAGATTTTGTGATCTTTTTGTATCTCAAAATCTCAGAGAACTTTGTGCATCTCATTCTTGAAGACAGATTCTGGGTTATGCACATTATTATTATGATTATTTAATTGCAAATTGGATTGGAAATAACTTTATTCTTTAAATTAAAGCATTTTATTGCTTATTGTGGTAAAAAAAATTTTGCTACAATGAATTATTTTTGTGTGTTATAATAACATACATTCAAAAATTGGACCATTTTGATATTTATCAGATTGACTGTAGAACTATTATTATATCATATGTAAAGATTATAGTATAGAAAAAAAAGTCTGGATTTCTGAACCATTAAAATCAGTGTCATACATTTATTATACTAGTCACCTTGTTTTTTTTTTGTGAAAGATGATTTCTTTAAAATAAGATTCTCTCTACACCCTATATGTCTCCTGCTTTTTTACAATTTGTATATTTTATTTTCTTAATGCATATAAAAGAAAAACCTTTAAAAAATCACTGATATTTTTTTGTAATAATATTAATTTCAGCAGACCTATATTTTTAAAAAATCTTTGATCAGCATTTTCAGACAAAGAAATAATAAGAAATTTTTTATGAAAATTTAGAAAACCCCATAAAATTCAGGTTGCCCTATCTCCCTAACTTAAATATCATTGGCTGTTTGGGTTTTTTTTGTTGTTGTTGTTTTTTTTTCAAATATTATATTGTATATTAATCCTATTTTATCAAACACTAAGTATTGATATACAATATTATATTTTATAATATAATTCTATATTTGTAAAGGGGTTATTAATTCCCATGTAAGTTGTTTATAGTTGATAATTTTCTCTCCTTAAATCAATTTATTCCTTTATTATTTCTTATCTCCTTCATTGAGTTTAAAAGTTTGTTTGCCATCACATAAAATAAGTGGAAACAAAAGAGAATTTAAAAATTGATACATCTTGATACAGGAATTGAATATCATTTGTCAACCAGACAGGAAAAACAAATGGTCTAGTCTTTAATAAAAATATGAAAAATAAAAAATCAGATGAAATTTGGGTTTGGGAGATAGGGTAACCTGAATTTTGTGGGTTTTTCTAAAGAAATTTCTCATTATTTCTTTCTCTGAAGATGCAGATCTAACATTTTTTAGAATATAGGTCTGCTGAAATGAATATTACAAAAAATATTAGTAATTTCTAAAGGTTTTTCTTTTATACATAGCTATTTTCTCTGTCATTTATTTTATTATTATTTTACATTGAACTCTCTTTGGAATTTTGAATTACATGGATATTGTAGATAAAAAAATCCGAAAATAGAACCTTTCCCACCATTGGATGACTAGGTATTGGATAACATACATACATATATATATATATATATATATATATATATATATATATATATATATATATTGATAAAGAAAGAGTACAACTTAAAGTTGAACTGAAGTTATGCGGTCTTCATGGTAGCAGTGCTCAGTATCTGAAATAGAGCTACTTGTACAATAGAAGTGTATTTAGAAATATGGATGGATTGTTACACACAAATGTCAGTACTTATTCATTTGTTTGTACTTTTCAATTTGTTTTTACTATGTATGTCTTTTATATGTATGATAGTTGCCTTAGATTTAAGTGTTGCCATCACACAATAGTATTTTGTAATAGAATAATTGACCATACTATGAATGGATGTGACTTTTTAAGCCAGCAAGAGTTTTAAAGTTTCTGACACAAATTGGCAGTACAAGAGATTTAGTTTTAGGAGAAACTTATTACACAATTTCTATGTATTTTGCTTTTGGTTTCTTTCTTTTTAATGGCATATCAATCTTCATGGGTTATTTAATGCCAAAGCCATTTGTGTAGAAGAACATTAGTGATGGCATTATGTAACCTATAACTAGGTGGATAAGGGGTTTCATACCTTTCCCAAGGATATTAGTTCAAAAGGGAATGCAATAGTGCGACTGGGATCTTTTTCACAGGTGTGACTGGTATTGTTGCCCTTGATAGCTATTTGATAATCGACTTGTTTTCTCTTTTTGTGAGTATGTGAATGGCTTTTCATTTCAGCTATCTTGAGGCTGACCATTCCGTAGACATTACTGGTTAGTTTCTGGCAGTCAGCTTTCTGAGGATAAAGCTCACATTCAAGGTCTTTCAAACATTTCTTTTAAGTTTTTCAATTTCAGTCTGGGATTGTTGAAAAGCAATTTTCCCCAGATAAACCAACTCCCTCTCATGATCAGTATTACTTGCCTGAAGCTCCCAGTCATCAGCTGAGATATTTGCTGCTTTAAGTGCAACCTTCAGGCAGTCTTTTGTAGCTCACTTTTGGTTCATGGATGAAGTTGCTTTCCATCTCTCTCTCTCTCTCTCTCTCTATATATATATATATATATATATATATATATACACACACACACAATTTTACTGTAACATGGAAATATCTAAAAATAAGATATTGTAGATTATAGTAATTTTGAAAATTATTTTTATAGGTTAATAATTTTGATACAATTATTATGACAATAATGATTATTAATTCTCAACCTAAACATTTTTATTAATTTTAATACTAATATTATTCTTATTATAACCAGTCAACTTGAATTTTTGGAACTGTTTTTATTTGTACTATTTTATTAGTATTTTTAGATATCAACTTGTTCAATATTCGTGACAAGCTTTACATCAGAATCTATATACAAAATGTTAAAAAAAAAAGATCACATCTAACTTTAACAAAAAAAAAAGAAGATCCCCTAAAAAAAGAAAGAAAGAAAGAATGTGATATTAGTCCATGGCACAAGTGAGATTTGGTTCCTTAGTTCTTCTGCAAAAGATCAAGGGTCCCAGTTGCAGAATTCAAAGAATCCAGAGAGGGATTCCGATGGCAGAATGGATGTATTTTTGTAATTACTGTCACCAATAGCCAACAAATCTCCTTGGATTTTCTTGGGAGTTTTTTTTTTATATGGTGATGCCGGATGATGATGGGGTAGGATGGAGAGATGCCCCTCTTGCAAAAAGAAAGAAAAAAAAATTTGCAGAAACTGATCCTTTATCCATTTCATGTATTGCAACATAATTGTAATATCACGAAAGCAACCTGCAAAGGTTGATTTCTGCATATTTTACACTTCCATGCAAAAAATAGATGCTTTTTTATTTTTCTTTAGGCTAATATTTATTTTTTTAACATTGATTCATCACCAATATGTTGTAGTGCTTGTTCTTTTGATGTAGATATGAGTCATTTTTGAGTTCTTCTCACAGAAAGAAAAATTATGGTAAATACTCTAAGACTAATCCATTCGCTGCAGTGTTGGTAACACAGGCAGTTCCATATTGTGGACATATTTCTGCCCAGTCAGTTGGGGCTGTAGAATACACTGACTGCATCGCTGCATAAAGGTAAGGCCCCCTCCACTCACCTGATGAGTCTCCTGCATATGACACAAAACAGGATCTGATCGTGAGGCTCCAATCCTGGAGCTCTTGGGAATGTGGAGTACTCCTTCATTGCCATTGCTCCACTCTGATCTGGAGTGTTAGCACCTGATAGGGTCCTATTTATGGATCAAATAGAACTGTTTAACATTTAAACTCCATGCAAACAAATGACTTAAGCTAAATTGAATTGTTTGAAATAGAACTGTTTGATCATTTAATTATGTTTAAACAAAGGACTGATATTTAATTGAATTATTACATAGCAATACTTGGAGCCATTTGATTGTGTGCAAATGAATGAATAGTTTTGAATTGAATAATTAGTGTTAAATAGCAATACTTGTAAATATTGCACTGTCTGCAAACAAATGATTAATCTCATATAGAATTATTAGTGTTAGATAGCAATAATTGAAACCTTTTAACTGTGTAGAAACAATAGCAATACTAATGTGCAAATAGATCAATTCTAATTCATTTAAAAATTAAATTAACTACAAAGTATGTGTGCCAACAAATGACTGATATGAAATTGGGAGTGTTGTAACAGCAATACTTGAAACCATTTAACTGTTTGCAAAAAATGCACTCAGGCCCTTTTAAAAGATTTTTATAGAAAATGTGTTAACAAATCATATATATTTGATACATGTATGAATAGGATTTGGCATTAAATAACACAGAGTAATTGATATGCTATAAAAGCCAACCAAACAAAATCATGTGTATTTAATATATATATATGTTTAAATAGGATTTGTCATTAAATAACCCACAGTGGTTGATATGTTATAAAATCCAAACAAACGAAATCGTGTACATTTAATATTTGGCATTAAATAATCCATAATGGTTGACATGTCATAAAACCCAACCTAAACAAACCAACATATATTTTCTTTTCTAGGCTGTGAGCTTTTTTCACTGTTACCAAACTACATTAATCTACTGCTTATATTTGTGTCTTGTAAGCTGTGTTCTGTGAGAACTCTGTCATCGTTGACCAAAGGGATCATTGTTTTTACTCCTGTAACTTGGGCAGGTATCTATTTATCCAGTGTCTCTGCCACAAGCAAGATATGACACAAAATGAATTTTTAAGTGGAGTAAAGTTGGTTTGAATTCAGAGTTTACTTTCTAGACTTTTTATCTAACCAAGGCTTAAGAATCTTGTCTATCTTACTGTTTACCCTTAGCTGTATATAGGTAAAATGTTTGGTCAGCCTTTTCAGGGCCATTATTACTTTGCCAGCATTCAATACCATGAAAAATTGTCTTGAATCAATGATTTGTTATCAAAAATTTCTTAAAATAGTAAATAACTGTGTGAAAAGTAATGAGATCAGGCTTGTTTAGAAATGTGATCAGAAATATTTGATATATATTTATAAAGAGGATTTGGCATTAATAACCTACAATAGTTGATATGCCATAAAACCCAACCAAAAGCAAATCCTATATATTTAATATATATGTATAAAGAGGATTTGACATTAAATAACCTTCAATGTTTAATATGCCATAAAACCCAACCCAACCCAACCAAATCATATATACTTAATATACATGTATAAAGAGGATTTGGCATTAAATAACCTACAATGGTTGATATGCCATAAAATCAAACTAAACAAAAAAACAAAAATTTCATATATCTCATTAGCTGTTTCCAAGAAAATTCCTTGTTTCAGATGAAAATAATTACTGAATTATTTATCAAGTTTATTATATAAAGTTACAAATCTACAATTAACTTGAAATATCTTAATTTTTCTATTTAATAATCAACCTTTATAATTTTACTTACGCTGAAGATTGATTTTAATGGTATGTCAACTTTTCTTGGCCAATTTTATACCTAAAGGCATTGTGCATTCATATTTACATTTTTTGTGTTGTTGTTTTTGAGAAGTTCTTTCTTTTTTTTTTTTTGCACATCATCCTCATCATTATGTCATGCAGTTCACATGGATTTCCCTAACTCTTTCTCTCACCATCCGTCTCTATCATCTATCGCTCCTGGCAGATCTTCCAGACTATGTCCTGCATCCATAAAGAGCTGTTATAGATAAGTCATCCTTCACTTGCATGTCTGTGTGAAGGGGTCCATAGGAGAATGTCACTTATGAGTTCATCCTTGCACCTCCAGCCATGTCCCATATATCTTGTTCGTCTAATTTGGATTGTCTTCAAGATAAGTAGGGGGGTGTCCTTGTGGTGTAATGGTTAAAGCGATAGACTGCGGAATCGTAGTAAGCGAGTTCGTACTCCAGTCGCGCTATTATGTTCACTTTCGGGCAAATACCCTTGGGAAAGGTATGAACCCCCTTATCCTCCCAGCTATGGGTTAAATAGTACCACTATTGTTCTTCTAGGATAATGGCTTTGGCATTAAATAACCTATAAAGGTTGATATGCCATTAAACAAAGGAGCCAAACCAAACCAAGATAAGTGGTAGGTGGCCATACAGCTGCTGTTTTGTGGGATGTTGCCTCCAGGATTTGTTTAATATAGTTTGTAGCATCGTTGTGCAATTGCCATCGAGCTTTTTCTCAATCTCAGTGTCCGAGTGGTGCGTACATACAGTAATATGAACACAACTACTGCTTGAAAAAAGTTGGGCTTCATTTCATTGGGTAGCTCTGACTTCCATGTGTCTGAGAGCAGCACATGCATTTGTTAGTCGCGTTTTAATGTCATTTTTGTTTGAGAAGATGTTGCTTCTGTGGTGTCCCATTAAATACAAATAATTTTCAAATTGGTCTATTTGACCCATAGATAGGATACTAACCAGTACTACCATAACAGGGCTGGTGAGCCTGAAAGCAGTGGCCATGATGAGGTACTCCACACTCCCCAGATCTCTAGAACTAGCCTCACCATAAAATTCATTTTAGTGTCATACCCAAGGCAACTCTTTTGGTGGGGATCTTACCTCTCTGCAAGAGATACAGTCAGTGTACTGTAAGCGCTGCTGACAGGTTTTAGAATAATGAGGAGATCAGGAGAGTTCCAATGGTGATGGCATAGTAACAGCTTAGTCTTAAAAATGTTTATGGGTACCTGCCATTTTTACCCCACTGCACATTCTAACTATGGTTACTTGATAGACCAGAGATGTCCTATATACCATTTTGGTTAAAGTACTTTTTTTTTAAGGGTTTTCACTCAAGCCTCATTGATAACTTATACAAATTCTGGTCAATGTAGATTGTTTTCCCTTGCAGAAGTGTTAAAACTTGACCTCTTGGGAACAGCTGTATATATATATATATATATATATATATGCACACACACACACAATCTTTCATGTGATTTCATACTTGTCTACATAGGCACATAAACTTCGTCTGATTGTGAAGTTCCCATTCTGGAAAATTGGGGAGTGTGAATTTAGCTCTTCATTGTTATTACTCCTAGGTCCACTCCTATCTGGTGTGGTAGTTCCTGCTTGGGTCTCATCTATTGGTCAAATAGATTTTTTTTAAGATTATTTATTTTCACTAGGAATACTTGGTGCCCTATATCTCTAAATAGTCATCTTTATACACTAATCTATGTGTAATTTATTAAATAGTTAATTTCATTGTTGACATAATTTTCTCATGTCTTTCAACATCAGAATGATATGTCACAATGCCATGGCGACTACTAGAAGCCACATATAATAAATATCAGTAGATATTGTTTTTTTTACTAAAGTTGTGAAGTTTGTCATCTAAAGTGAGTAGCATGTTAGATATTAAAAAAATATTTTTTTAGAAATATCAGTTGCTTCTTTTTTTCATCATGTGTAAAACCTCAAGTGAAAATTTTGTATAATATTTGTTCCTTATTGGTATCATTGTATTATCTAAATTTTTTTTCAAAATGCCTTCTTATAGTGATAAAGCTTTTGTTGACAATCTGTTTTTATAAAGGTCAACCAGCTGTCTACTTTAAGTAATCATACTTGGAGTCAGTGCTAAATATTATCTTCTCAAAAGACCTTGGTTATACAATGAGGATACAAAGTGACTCCTTTGATCAAACTATTTGGGGGAAAAATATATATCTTACATGCTGTCAAATACAATATCTTTTACGCTGATCCAAACATTTCCTATGTCATCTATGGCACAATGTTAACAAAATCAATTACCAAACTCTTTTTATTTTTTCTGTGGACTCTGTTATTTTGACAAAAGTAATTTTAAGTTATTTTGGTGAAAATAGTGTCTGATTATAAAAAGCACATATCATTGTTTTACTCTTGTTTAATCTGGTGAGAACTCAACCTCAGGTAGCCCAGTCAGCTGAGGCTGTAGAATACACCAACTGCATCTCTGCAGAGGGTAAGATTCTCCCAATGAGTGTACTGGATATGACATTATACAATCTGATGGTGAGGCTCCAGTAATGCTGGACCTTTGAGGAAAGCTGAGTACCCTTTTATTGTCATTGCTCCTAGGTCTACTCTGGTCCAGAGGGGTAGCACCTGATAGGGTCTTATCTATGGGTCAAATAGAACTGTTTGACATTTAATGTGAGTGCAAACAAATGACTAATGCTAAATTGAATTTTTAAAAATAGAACTGTTTGATCATTTAACCATATGTAGACAAATGACTGATGTTTAATTGAATTGTGAGTGATACATAGCAATACTTAGAACAATTTAACTATTAAAAAAGAATGAGATTAGGCTCGTTTAAAGATGTTATCCACAAAATATGTTTACAAATCATTCATTCATCTATATATATATATATAAAAAAGAAGGATTTGGCATTAAATAACCAACAATAATTGATATGCCGTAAAATCAAACCAAAACTTACTTAAGGTGCTTGTACCAGTTTAGGGTCTCATCAAAGGATCAAATACCAGGATAAGTCACAAGTTTTTTTATATTTTGGTAACATGAGGCACATTTTAGCTGATCATAGATGCATTTACTGAGGTCATGTATGAGATGAACCACATTGTACTCTGAGATGCCAAGTTTGTCTGCTTCTTTTAAAGTGCTACTCACCATATTTGCTTCTTTGGCTTGGGGCACAGCCTTGGAATACATGCTTTTAGGACTACATAACCTTGCTTGATCATCAGCATCCCAAGCAAAATTTCTTGAATTATCTGGTTACTGTTCTGCGATAAACTGAGTCTTCACCTTTCATGCAATACATGTTTTTGGTTGTTTCTGCTGCATTAGGACCCAATTAGAACTTGTAAATCATAAGTTCTTGAACCAGACTACATTGCACATTCATCTGTACAGCTTTTAAATCACACATGGAGTAAAGCAATACACTGTGGGTCTGCACACCAGGTACCGAATACAGCTTCTGGCATGTGATATATGTACTACTAACTAGCACATGTTAAAGTTTCGGAAAACTTTTCATTCACCCTCATTGATAATTTTGAAAGTTATTTGTATTGGATAGGAATACTTACTACTATGTAACTGTGTATTAATTATTTGTATCAAGATTTGTTACTATGAATTCGTATTATTACTAACTTGGAGCAATACATCTTTGTATATGAATTATTATTATTAGAAAGGAATACTTGCTACCAGATAACTGTGTGTAGATTATTAGTATTAAATAGGGACATTTCATACCATGTAACTGCAAATAAATGATTATCATAGTCAAATAAAGTGGAATTTTAAAAAAATGATTGTGATGGAATGCTGAAAATATATCAATATAATCAAATATTTACAAATGCATAAAATTTCAAGATCAAATAACCCATAAGGAGTTGATGTGCCTTAAAACAAATTAACCAAACCTAATCAGGTGGGTGGGGTCCGCATGGCTAATGTGCTGAACTGTGACATTTTAGTAAGCAAGTTTGAACTCCATTCACAGTATTGCATTCACTTTTGGACCAATAGCCTTCAGAAAGGTATGAACCTCCTCATTCCTTAGCTATGAGTTAAATAGTACTGCTACTGTTCTTCTACAAGGATGGCTTTGGCATTAAATGACCCATGAAGATTGATATGCTATTAAACAAAGAAGCCAAGCAATCTAAGCAAGGGAGAAAAAGTAGAGCAAGAGTTAAGCAACAGATTACTCAAACTGTTTATTTTATTTATATATATATATATATATATATATATATATCGGCTCATTGGCCTAGTGGGTAGAATGTTCATCAGTGGTCCGGGAGACCTGGGTTCAATCCCTGGTCACGTCATACCAAAGACTTTATAATGGTACTTGATACCTCCTTGCTTAACACTCAGCAATATATGGTACATAGAATAAAATAGCGCCCTCCCCTACACCTCAGTGTAGTAGTTATTGAAAAAGGAGCCTTCTGGTCGCCCACGGCTACAGTTGCCAACTTTACTTACAATGGGGTGGTTATTTATATATATATATATATATATATATATATATATATATATAACCGCCCCATTGGCATAATGGTTAGAGTGTTTGTCTATGGTCTAGGAGACCATGGTTCAGTCCCAGATCAAGTCATACTAAAGACTCAAAAAATTATAGTTGATGACTTCTTGTTTAACACTAAGCTTTAGAAGGTACGGATCAAGGGTAGGTAGAGAAACTCTGGGAAAGGTGTAGCACCCTCCCCTACCCCTTGGTGTTGTAGCTAATGAAAAAGGAGCCTTCGGGTTGCCCTTGACTACAGTTGCCCAGCAGCATATATTTATACTTTTATTAGATATGAAGGCACACAATGCTATTACTGTGGAAAATGGTCATCGCAAATCAAGTTCAAATCCTTCTCAAGGCTGTTTGCTTTTATCTTTATGCAAATGCTCTTAGGAAAGGCATGAACCCATCTCTTCTTACCCAGTCATGGCTTAGTAAATCAAACTAAACCCTTTAGCTTTGGTGTAGGAAAAGGAAAACACTAAATTCAAACCAGCTGTACTCCACTTAAAAAATTGACCTTGTGTCATATCTTTCCTGTGCTGGAAGGACTTGGTAAATACATACTTTTGTTAGATAAATATGAAATGACTGAAAAATAAAACAGACAAGCAGATAGAGAGGCAGAAGGACAAAAGTGTAAGTTTGAACTCAAGGATAAAAAATGCTTTGGAAAACTTAGGAACTTGAAAATTGGTGAATTGAAGGAATTGGCAGAAAAATTGAAAAGTTGAATTTTTCAACTTGCTTAAATGGCACAGCAGAGAAGAAATGTCTTTTTTTTTGGTGGGTTTCCTCATGGCGTAATGGTTAAAGCAATGAACTGCAGAATCATAGTAAGTGAGTTCAAATTCCAATCATGCTATTACATTCACTTTCAGACAAAAAACTCTTGGGAATAGTAAGAACATCCTTATCTTCCCAGCTATGGATTAAATAGTATCACTACTGTTCTTCTAGAAGGGTGGCTTTGGCATTAAATAACCTACAAAGGTTGATATACCATTAAACAAGGAAACCAAACCAAACCATCCTTTTTTGTAAACAAGAAAGTTGATTGGTGTTTTTGCTGCAAGACGACACTCGTATCAAAATAGGAAGTTTTTTTTTTAATTCAGCACATTCTCTACAACTTTCATCTTCTGACTTGTTTCTTTCTCTTCATGCCACTATTGAGTGGTTCTAACAAAGTATCAAAAAAATCCAGAGAGAATTTATCAGATCTAAACTCGAAATAGAGCTATTTTAGGTCAGATAGAAAGCATTTGTTATAGATATAGAAACTCTGTAAAAAGGGATTGTTTCTTGTCAGGAATTTAGATAAGCATTACATACAAAATAGGACTGTTATATGTTTAATGCTAATACTTTGCTAATGATTTTACTGTAGAAAAGCATTGGACGAGTCTTTTATATGCATAATAGTCCATGCATAGTTATAAGTGATGGTAATATTAAGGATTCAAACCTACACATATACCACATTACAAATGGCTGCTTACATGAAGCTGCCTGTTCTTTTATGAGTTTGATTTTTACTGGGTTTCCCACTCTCTTAGTCTTGTTTCACCTAAGGATTTTTACTTACCACCCTAGTAGACACCTGCTGTTGATTAACCAAGTAGCCAAGACAACTACGAATGTATATACTTGGTTAGATTCTCATTGAGAAACTGACTCTTGTGGCTTTGTGTCAAACTATATTAATCTCAGTAAATATGAACAGAAAAGGATATTAACTTTAATCATTTGTCTATATTAATATACTAAAATTTGTATGTACATACATCTTTCCAAGTCAAATGGAAAATTCCAGGGACCTGACTTTTTTCATGAATATTGACTTGACTTCAAGTCCCAATAAAGTCTGTTTGAGGTTGACCTCAGAAGTCATCAGAGAGCAAAATATACTATTTATGGCCTAAAGGACTCGGATAAAGACTTTGTGATGTAGTACAATTTTTTACCACATAAATAGTGGGACAGATGAGAACAGATCCATGTTTCTCACATGGACAGTTGTATGTTAGATGTTCATGAGGAAGTAGGGAAAAAAAGAACTCTTCCTTATTTGCAAAAGATGGAAGAACTAGAAATATTGCGTACAAAGAGACTCCAAGAAACTTATCAGAATTTTTCTGTTTAAAAGCCTTTTTGTTGTATGTATTTATCCAATCCCTCTACCACTGCCAGAATTTGACACAGGGTCAGTTTTTAAGTGGAGTACAGCAGGTTTGAATTCAGAATTTTCTTTCTCTTTGACTAGTTGCCTAACCAAGGCTAAAGAACTTGATCTGACTTACTACTTATCCATAGCTGAAGTGAAGGAGAACATATGGATTCATGCCTTTCCAAATTGTGCAAATTAAAACACAAATAATACAACAAAGGTTGATATGCTGTAAAACCAATCAACAATATGAGAAGAACTTGTGAATAATGCTCCCTATTTATTACTTGGATCTTTATCTCAGAGGATGTAATCTGATCCCTTCTCCTTTGATTCCATGGTCTATCTCTCTCTCTCTTCAGTGATGCTCCCTATCTTTGACTTGAACCTTTATCCCAAGAGTAGTATAATACTATGTTGTTATTATTCTCTTTCAAGCAATATTCCCTATCAGGGGTCAGCTTTCTTCTCCTTTTATATCATTCTGGACACTGACATTGGGTCGCTATATATGAAGTCTTTCAAGGAAATTTGGATTCATGTAGCCATTTGTCTTACATGTTTCTATTTTGACGTTTTTTTGGTATGTTGGTTATGTACTGTATTTGAACTATAGTCACACATTTAATTTTCCATGATTAGGACCCTTATACCAAGTACACCTCCCAGTCTTTTATTTTGTCTTTTAGTAGCCATAAAATCTTGCTAATATATATATATATATATAAACATGAAAGTAAAAGTCCTCTCCCCAGGTAGAGACACAGACTACTTCAAAATTGTAGCAGGTGTGCTGCAAGGAGACACATTAGCCCCATACCTGTTTATCATCTGCTTAGACTACATGCTTAGAATGTCTATTGATATAATGAAAGATAATGGTTTCAAGCTGGCAAAAGAAAGAAGCAGAAGATACCCTGCATAAACAATTACGGACACAGACTATGCTGTTGACATAGCACTTCAGCCAAATACACCCACCCAAACCGAAACCCTGCTACATAGTCTGGAACAAGCAGCTGCTGGTATTGGCCTCCATGTCAATGCAGACAAAACGGAATTCATGTGCTTTAATCAAATAGGCGACATCTCCATACTAAATGGTAGTTCTCTGAAACTAGTTGACAAGTTCACCTACCTTGGAAGCAGTGTCTCATCAACTGAGAAAGACATCAACATGTGACTTGCAAAGGCATGTGCAGCTATCGATTGGCTATCAGTCATATGGAAGTCAGACCTGACTGATAAAATAAAACACAATTTTTTTCCAAGCAACAGTTGTGTCAATACTGCTATATGGATGCACTACCTGGACACTAACTAAACGTATGGAGAAAAAGCTTGACGGCAATTACTCAAGAATGTTATGAGCAATACTGAACAAGTCATGGAGGCAAAACCCCACAAAACAGCAAGTATACGGCTACCTACCACCCATCGTGAAAATTATAAAAGTTAAACAAACCAGACATGTGGGACACTGCTGGAGAAGTAAGGACAAGCTCATAAGCGACATACTCCTGTGGACCCGTTCACATGGATAAGTAAATGCAGGACAACCAGCCAGGACCTATATACAACAGCTCTGTGCTGATCATATTTACCAACCCCTCCGCTCGTTCAGAATATATGACACAAGGTCAATTTTTAAGCGGAGTTTTTCCTTCTCCTAGACTAGTTTTCTCACCAAGGCTGAAGAACCTAGTCTGCCCTACTATTTACCCATAGCTGGAGGGAGAATACTTGGATTCATACCTTTCCCAAGGGTATTAGTGCTATGTGAAATGCAATCAGTCAGGTCCAGGATTTGAACTTGTGTCGCCGTGTCCATATCCTGCGATGATAACCATTACACCACGGGCACCTCCGATGCTGATACAGGATATAGCCTGGAAGACCTCCTGGGAGTGATTGACAATAGAGAAGAGTGGTGTGTGAGGGTCAGGGAGATTTGTGCTGGCAGCACAACATCATGATGAGGATATATATAAGAATTATTTCATTACCATATTTTGTCTTTTATTTTTTATTTTTTCTCCTGAGCAGTAGTGTATACTTCTGCTCAACATAAGTAATATGAAAGATTCAGTAATTTATCAATATATATAGAATAAAATCCGGAAAATATTGGTCTGCACATTACTATGGTACCAGAAGGAAGTATTTACTTATTTACAGATGTAATTGTCAACTTTTTAAAACGACCTGTTGCTTGAACATCTTGTTTAGAAAATAAAGAACAGGGTTGCAAGATGGATTTTGTTGAAGATATTGATTTGGAGAATTCTCTTGCAAATGTATCAATGTCATCTCATGACACAAATTGTGTAAAGATGTCTGCCAAGCTGTGGTAAGCCCTGAATACAGGGTAGAAAAAAAGCCTGGAGGCTGTAAAATTTGGTAGTTTGAGGTGACAAAATGAACATCTTACTAAGTGCATTCAAACAGCATCATGTTGAGATGAGCAAAAGTTTTCTTCTTGCATTAATTGACATGGGTTTTTATATGGATATACACAAACACACACACACACACACATGTATGTATATATATATATATACACCTACTGGAGGGAGCCTCTGTGGTATAGTGGTTAATGTGCTGCAATTTGGACCTCATAGTACGTGAGTTCAAACTTCAGTCCTGCTATTATGTTAATTTTAAAACTAATACCCTTGGGAAATATATAAACTGTGTTAGCATCCCAGTTATTGATTAAATTGTCCAACTAATGTCCTTCTACAAGTATAGCTTTGGCTTTAAATAACCCACAATGATTTATGTCATTAACCAAAAAAACAGACCATATATATATATATATATATATATATAGACACACACACACAAAATTACACCTATATCTATATAAATAAATATACACAAAAACAAACAGACATACATAGATATACAAATATATATATATATATATATATATATATATATACACACACACACACACATATATATATATATTCATTTATACATATAAAGTCAACTATAAAATGTTTCTTACATCCATCAATTCGGAATATCTTTACCCATTTCACAGAATCTAATGTGCCTGTATGATACCAGGTTTTTGTATATGTTAATAAGAATATAAAAGGAATATAAATTATAATAAATAATGATATAAAGTAAAGTAGGCGACCATAGTCGAGGGTGACCCGAAGGCTCCCTTTTCGATAGCTACTACACCAAGGTGTAGGGGAGGGCGCGACTCCTTTCCCTGGATTGCTCCACTTTACCCTTGATCCGTACCTTATAATGCTGAGTGTTAAGCAAGGAGGCATCAAGTACCATTTTTTGAGTCTTTGGTATGACTCGACCTGGGATTGAACCCAGGTCTCCCGGGCGATTGGCGAACACTCTAACCGCTAGGCCAATGTCCGGTATAAATAATGATATAATAGGAATATAAAACTCAATTTTCATAACAATAGGTTTAATACAACAAATTTGACAAGCAAATTATGCAAAATAGGAAGTAACAAAATTATTCATACAGTAGAAAATATCAGTTAAATTGATTGATTCAAGTAAATATAATTATTTTATCAGTGAAGCCTTCTAGACTTATTCAGTAGAATATTTGTGATAATTCTAGCAAAGAACATTATGTGGTGCATAGAGTGTCACTATTGTTATTCTTACATTAGCAATATGATGGGGAAGACAAATGAGCTTAGCGTTGACTTGAAACAGAGAATTATTAACTTCCACAAATTGGGAAATAGTTATAGTACTATTTCAGACTGGTTAATTATCCTTAGATCTACGGTACAGTCCGTTATAAAGAAGTTTAAACAGTTTGGCATAACAGAGAATTTGCCTGGGTATGGAAGAAAAATCACTGTCACCAAGAACAGCTCACAAACTGTGTCACAAGGTTAATATAAACCTAAGAGTTATTTTGAAAGATGTCACCAAAAAGTATTTGCACAATACAATTTTATTTGAATAAAGATGGGTTGTATGGAAACCAACCGCGATGAACCCCTCTTCACAAACCATGTCATGTTTTTGCTTGATTTAATTTTGCCAAATCATTCTTGAATAAAGAAATTTGCTTTTGGGAACAAATACAATGGAGTGATGAAAAACTTTGGGCTTTTTGAACATAATGATGTACACAAGATTTGGCACAAGAAAGGTGAGGCTTTCCTCCCAAAGAACACAGTGCTAACTTTCGAACCTGGAGGTGGCTTAATGATATTTTTGGGTTGTTTTAGCTCAAGGGGGACTGGACAATTAATTGCAATTAGAGGAATAATGAAATTTGTTGACTGTATCAAAATTCTGGATGAAAATCTACAACTCTCAGAGCAAAATGTTGATGTAGATCAGCAATTTACTTTCCAGCAAGATGATGATCCCAAGTATACATCTAAATCAGTGACTGTGTGGCTCCAGAAAAAGAAATTTACCGTTCTGCCATAGCTTTCAATGAATTCTTATTTGTCTCCTATTGAAAATTTATGGCAGGAATTTAAAGTTGGAATAAATTGTTGGTTACCAAAAGACCTTCAGGAATTAGCACATGTACCCATTAAAGAATGGAAAGAAATCTTGGAAAAGACTTTTTCAAATCTCATCAAAAACTTTAGAAAACTATTCCAGCTAGTTAGAATAGATGAGAAGCCAAACTGTGGATGATTAAAATTATGAAAATTGTTCAATTTTTTTCAATTTTTCATACTGTATGAATATTTTTGTTTTTTCCTATTTTGTTTACATTTCTTCTCATATTTAGTAAAGTACACCTATCCTTCACAAAATTGAGTTTTATGTTCCTTTTTTTAGCACTTTATAAAAGTTGCTATCATACAAAGTATGTCAAATATTCAGTATTCGTGAATAATTTCATCATTGACTGTACACATTAATAGCATTCCCCGGCTCTGGTTTTCCAGTGGGCTTCCAAGTATTCATGCCAGGTGAATGTTATTGAGTGTTATCACCTGGTCCTCGGCAGCCTTTCACCACTGACAATACCTGCTTGGCAGAGTTGAGTTTATTGCTTAGTGTCTGAGGCACCCCAGAACAGGGAATGCCAAGAAGATTAAGCCTTTGTGTGTGATAGCCATGCATGAGTCTGATTTCATGTGTGCCCCTACCACTATAAAATGAAAGTATTTACTTAGGGGAAAGTCAGATAACTATACATCCATACATTTACACAAACATGCACGCACACATATTTATATGCATATTTATACACACACACACACACACACACACACACACAGTTTTTTTCTTTAGCTTTCTTGTAAGTTTCTTTGTATCAGGATGCAAAATTTATTTTGTAGTGGGGTGCTTTGGCTAGCGTGTTGGTTGTTTAAAACTTTATTGGAAAACCTCTTAAGTCTACCCCCTACATAAAACGCTCTAATTCCATTTTCAAAGTTTAGAAGAACACTAATGGAACCAAATTTAATTACCATTAACCCAAGGCACCTCAGCGGTATATAAAAAAAACACCAGACTTATTGGATTGTTGTTTAAAATATATTTGACGTGTATTGTGAGGATATTTTTGTAATTTTGAATTGTTGTTATTCTTAATTAATTCTAATTATTAATGATTATAATAATATAATTATAAGATTTTATCATAGTTTTATTTGTTTTTGTTAAGGGAAATTTTATTTTTTGAAGAGAATATTGGAAAAATTAAACTGCTTGTATGATTGTCAACAGAATATATATAGGAATGTCAATTGTTGAAGATCTTAAAACATTCAAAATTGTATTTATAACCATTATTTAATTTATAGAATTTGAAGATGTCCTTGTTATATGTTAAGTTATCGATTAAAACTAAATTGTACATTATAGTTAATTAATGTTGTGGTTGATTTTATGCTAATCTCACCTCTATAAACTAGAAGGGAATATTTTTAATATTGATTTTGCTAGAAAAGTGGTTATGTTAACAAATCAAAGTCATTATTTGATTGTTTGATATGATGAAATCACCGAGGTTTCAGCGGTTTTTTATCATTGTATATGTTTTTTAAAGTAACATGGATGTAGTGAAATTGAAAGCCTGAACCGGAAGACTGCTGCCTCTGATGAGCCAACCAGGGTTCATCATTCAAAGAGACAACGTGTAGTGTGCTGTATATGCAGGTGGAACAGCCGACGTTTATGTGAATCCAGCAACCATCCCTGGCTAGATAAAAAACAGGTGGTGAGCTGAATGAACGAGAGAAATGAAATGTCACAATGAAGCTGTGTGAATTGAATTCCTTTCATAGCAACACCCAAAGAAAGAGAGAAGCAAGAAGTGATGAGTGAAATGGCCTAACTCAGAATTCGATACAAGCACAAATGTATCTTGCATGTTGAGTACCGGAAGTATAGAAAAAAAAAGCGGAAGCATGAGGGTCCTTGGGAGTGCAATTTGTAAGTCAGGTGTCTCGTCTCTGGTGGGACGGGGTTTGTGACGTATGCAAATTTCACCCAGCCAGAACTGGTATAAAAGGAGTAATCTCAGCATTGTTGTGGTTGTTGCATTTGTTGCTTCACAGTGGGATTGTGCGAACCAGTGTATTGACGTGACAAGTAAGAGAGAAAGAAAGAGAAAGACAGGACCAGTTGCAAGCAGTTAAAAGGTTTCAAGTAAGAGAAAAAGAGTGAGACAGGACTGGTAGCGAGCAGTTAAAAGGTTTCAATAGGAGCCTCTTTTAAATTGAAAATACGATATGTCTAAAATAGATGTGTGACAAATGCATTCAAATTATCTCTCATCAGTAACACTCTTTTCCATTTGTATAATGGCTTCTTTAGAGATCTCACCAAAATAAACATTTTCACAGTTCTTATAGAGACTAATATAGATGCCAATCTTAGATGTAGGTTTGTTGTTTAGTTTATTTATCAACATTTGTAAAATAAAGTTTATTCTCATGCTATAAATGTTGACCTTCCTGTGTATATATGAGCCCCATCAGCTTAGAATTTCCTATATCACCGGAAGAAAGATAAAATCCCCGCCACTCCTCCTCTCCCCCTAAAAAAGGAATATCCTGGGTGTGGGCCCTAAACTGTAGTTGATAGTGAAGCTCCAGTTCTGCAACTCTGGGGACTATGAAGTACAATTTAATTGCCATTACTCCCAGATCCTAGCTGATCTGAAGTGCTACTACATGCTAGAGTCCCAGTCTATGAATCAAATTTGTGTTTCAAATTATTTGTATTAGATAGGAATACTTGATATCATATAATCTTGTGCAAAAATCTCTTAAGAGACTGCACAAACAATTTGAATATAAATATACAATAGGTATTTGTGCTGAAATGGCGATTATCCGAGTAAATGGACATGGCAACTCAAGTTCACATCCGAGTTCAGGCTGTTTGCCTTTGACATTGCGCTATTACCATTGCTGAATGTATGAATCCCACTATTCTCCTTCCAGCTATGGGTAAATAGTAGGACAGACTAGGTTCATTAACCTTTGTATGGCAACCACTTTTGGAGAAAGAAAAATCAATTTAAACCTGTTAAACTCTGCTTAAAAATTGACCTTGTGTTGCTTCCCTTGAATATTCAGGGGTTGGTAAGTAATATATATATATATATGCAATTATCTAACTTCTCGGCATAAAATAACCTCAGACAGGATGACATGCCATTTAAATCAATCAATCAACAATTATGATTTCAAGCAACTGTTCATATTCAATAAAAATTTTCATTTGTTAACTTACATTTACATGATTTCAAGTATTCCTGTCTAAACATAGTTTTCCAACAGATGTGACCCTAATACAATAAATGTACAATTTGCATAATTCCCAAGTATCTTGGCATAAATAGCTCCAGATAGGTTGACATGCCGTTAAACTCAATTAATTCTAAGCAAATGTGTTTGAGAACCCCAGACATATATATATATATATATATATATATATATATATATATATATATATATATATGTTAAACTATAATAATATATTTTTGATATGAACTCTTATAGCAGTAGTTGTTTTGTTTAGCTTATATTACATTTTTCCCTAATTCAGTTTTCTCTAACTTAAGTTCTATCATATTTGTATCTGTAAAATAATATATAAAGAATTCTTGAACATTGCGAAATGTTGAACAGATTCAGGATTATTTCTTTATCATTTTTTTTTTTCATTGATCATAAATGGCTATTGATATATTATTTAAGTATAAACTTGTATGTAACCATGCATATACATGCATATGATTATATATATATATATATATATATATATATGTGTGTGTGTATATATTTATGGGGGGGGTTCTGTATCTAGGAGTTGGTAGATATTTGAGTTTTGAATAAAACAAGACAAATAAGACAGAAAAAAATAGTCCCAAATGTGAATTTATTATATTATGAAGAGAAGAAAAACATTTGTGAATTTCTGGTATTTTAAAAAAACAATTCTCAAAAATGTACATTTCCATTTCAAATTTATTTTTACAATTGCTGCAGTCCAGAAGGTTTGATTTTTCAACATGTCTATGTCCTTTATTTTTTTTAAATCTTTAATTTGGTTCAAAACCAGACTGCATATACCAAGTTTTTATGAAAAACTTCTATTAAGAATATTTTCCATGTTTTTATTAGTGACATATCCTTTACATAAAGACTTTTTGTGATTTTTACCACAACTTATTGTCATTCTTTAAAAACAAAACTAATAGCATAGATTTATCATTAACTTGTAACTTGGATTATTTCGAACAGTCGTTTAAGATTCATGTATTTACATTAAGATGCTGAGAACTTTTTTGGTCCAACCAAAAATGATTGATTTTTTTTTTTTAACTAAAATTTTTTTTCTTTGGAAGTGTTAAAGAAACTGTTAACAGTGTTTATAATATACAGTGATTATTTCCCTTGTTAAGGGGTAAGATCACTTTCAGAAAGTGGTGTCCTGGGTATGACAATAAACTATATCTAATGGTGAAGCTCCAGTTCTGGAGGTCTGTAGAATGTAGAGGACCCCCTTTATTGTCATTATTCCCAGATCCACTCTGACCCTGTGTAATAGTTCTAGTTAGAGTCCTATCTTTAGGTCAAATAGAACTGTTCAATCATTTAGTAAGGATTACTTGAACCCATACAAGTGTGTGCAAATTACTTGCATTAGATAGGAATACTTGATATCAAATTACTGTGTGTAAAAAAAATGTAACTATGAATGTAAAATGAAAGTAATTCCCTAACTACTAAGCATAAAATAACCCTAGATGAGTTGACATGGCATTAAAATTAATCAATGAGAATAATGTCCCAAATGTGTTGAAATTACAGATTAATATGTGAAATAGCTGATTCTAGAGAATTCTCTTATTAGTCAGGCCAAGAACTTTTAAGCACCCACCTACTCAGCTGAAAATCATGTGGCGCAAGGTCAGTTGCTGGAAAATTGAATCAAAGCATTCTTTCAAGTGCAGACTGCAAATATACCTTGAAAATCAGCATTAAAATTATTTTCTTCTTAAAACTCAACACAGACTGTATACTGGTATTAGTGGTATATAAACACCAATCAAACAGTTAATCTTTTCTTGAATAAAGAAGAGGATTTTGAACAACCTGATATTTATCATGAAACTATTGTTTACCTATTGATATTTACTGAGCTTAGTTTGGCCGAAGGAGAAATATAGGAAAATGAAGGAGGAAGTTGTCTTTCATTTGTCTTCAAAGTTACTTGAGTCGGCCAGCTTTGAACAGCTGGATTGACAATTCTAGTTTTTAATTTTGACTCAAATACAATTCAACTATGAAATTTGTAAATATTATACCAAGGTTGGTTGAGTTTTATGGCATGTCAACCCTTGTTGGTTATTTAATCCCAAATCCTGCTTGTACATTATTTGCAAACTAATAGTTTGTTGATAATGTTTTTAAATGACCCAGAACTCATTTCTTTGTCCAGTGTTAAATAGTTTTAGTATTGCTATCTAACAGTAACAATTTAACATCAGTCATTTGTTTGCATATTGTTAAATGGTTATACATATATGATTTCTCAGTGAATAGTATGTAGGTAACCTTATTTTTGAATGAGCAAATTGTTTTGCACACAGTTAATGTTGGTTGGGTTTTCATGGTTTATCAACCCTAGTAGATTATTTAATGCCAAATCCTGTTTATACATATATATTAAATATATAAGATTTGTAAAAGCATATTTTATAGATAACATTTATAAACAAGCCTGGGCTCATTTGTTTGCACACAGTTAAATAGTTTCAAGTATTGCTGTGTAGCAGTAACAATTTAACATCTGTCATATATTTACACTGATTTAAATGGTTATACATATATGATTTGTAAGTGAGTAGTTTGTTGGTCATTTTATTTTCCAAAAATATTTTGTGCTAATTTGTTTCCACGTATTACTATTTAAAAGGGAACCTTTGGGTCACCCTCAACTAAGGTGGCCAACTTTTTTTTTATTGTTTGCACACAGTCAAATGGTTCCAAGTATTTCTATGTAATACCTACAATTCAATTTCAACATACAGTTCAACGGTTTCAAGTCTTCTACTCTAATTGTTTTATTTGTGCACTGCCAAATGGTTCCAAGTATTTCTATGTAATATCAATTATTCAGTTTCAGTGCACAGTTAAAGAGTTTCAAGTATTGCTATTCAAAATTATTCATTTGTTTGTACAAGTAAATGAATTCAAGTATTGCTATATAAGACTAAAGATTCAATTTAATATCAATTATTTGTTTGCTCACAGTTAAAATAGTGAAACAGTTCCATTTGACCCATAGATAGCACCCTATCAGGTACTACCACCCTGGGTCAGAGTAGACCTGAGAGTAATCGCAGTGAAAATATACTCCACATTCTCCAGAGCTCCAGGACTGGACCCTCACCATCAGATATTTTAGTGTAATATCCAGGGCACTTGTTGAGGGCAGTATGAGGGGTGGTCTTACCTTTCTGTAGAGATGCTGCCAATATGGCTGTATTCCATGGGTTCTAAATATTGGACTTATTTTCTGACTTGTTCTTGTTGTTGCCTCAATATTTCTTCCAACCCGTTTTACAGCTTTCTTCAAGTGTACAATTTCTAAGAAATTAGAGGAATAGCTTTTCTATTGTTTTCTTCATGTATGCAATGCATAAAGAAAGGGAAAAGGTTGATTTCCTATGGCTACCTTCAGGTTTACTATACGCTAAGAATGTGTCTGGTCTTTTTTTCTCTCTCTCTCTCTCTCTCTTGCCTTCTTTCTGTGTAGATCCATAAGAGATCACAGACATTGGTGACAAATAGAAAATAAGTTAGTAAACTGAGCAATCATAGTTGAGGGTGACCTGAAGGCTCCCTTTTCAATAGCTACTACACCGAGGTGTTGGGGAGGGCTCTACTCCTTCCCCTAAATTGCTCACCTTTACCTTTGATCCAAACCTTATAATGCTGAGTGTTAAGCAAGGAGGTATCAAGTACCATTTTTTAAATCTTTGGTATGACTCGACCTAGGATTGAACCCCGGTCTCCCAAGCCATTGGTGAACATTCTACCCACTAGATAAAGACAGCTCCAATAATAAGATTGAGTACAACTAAAAATAAAATGATGGGATTCAGATTTTATTGACCCAGGTTGTAATAAAAAGAATGATAAAATGCAGTGCAACTAGTAATATAATAATAGTGTTATTAGTTTTACTTTGAACAACTTGTAGAATAATTATAATGACATGTTTTAGAGTTTCAGATTATTAACTCACTCTTGCCTAATATAGTCGCCCAGGTTAAAAGTGCTGAAAGGATAACCTGAAGCTGAACAATTTTAAACCTTATTTTTCAAATGCAGGTATCATTGAGGAACAAGGGAAGTTTTGATAAACTACAATTTGATTTCTTCTATTAAATTTCTGTTTTCTCATTCCCAGTGACACTTGCATTAGAAAAATTAGGTCTAAAAATGTTTGGCTTTGCATTACCCTTACCACACTTTTAACTGAGACAATAGTAATCTCATAGGTATTTACTACTATCTACTAAGTTATATTGTTATGAAATAGCCGAGGGATTTCGGTTCATGCCTTTGAGTTTAGTTAGGCTGAGAACCTTTCGGCTCAGCACATGGGTTGGTTGGGTGTAAGATTGAAACAGGTGTTAACGCGGGTGCGCGCGAGCGGATGGAAGTGTCACTCAGATGTCATAACAGTCCGAGACGATACTGGGTGACAAGGTGCGGGTGACGTCACGCACCGGAAGCACGCGGAAGTTTGTGTGAGAATTTGAAGAAAATAAGAGTCGGGTTTTGGACACCAAACGAGAAGGATCGATTTTGGAGCTCGCAGGCGCGAGGCGAACTTGCGCCCTATGGGGGGGGCGCTCGAGTTGGGGGCCAAATGAATAAGACAGCATAGAAGATTGTGTCTCTCCTCCTTACGTCGAAACCTTTAACTCAAAGTTAATAAAAAGGTTTCATACCTGAACAAGAAGTAGTTAGGTGTTTTTGAGTTCCTGTTCTTTATATGTTCTGTAGTAATGAACATTACATGTCCATTTCGCACATAACGTTAATGGTACAATATATATATAGCTTTATTACAGACTAAGTTAAAGTGACTAAATATTTTTTCAGTACTTACTCATAGCTCAGGGTAAAGTGTGCTAGATTTTCCCTTTGTTAAATCTATAGGTTTGGTTAGAATAGAAATAACCAACATTTTTTTTCATTTCTGTTTTCATTTTGAAATGATGTGGCATGTACAAATAAACAATAGAATTTTAAAATCAAAATTTCTGCAAGTTGGTATAGTTTATCTTCTTGTCCATGTTTTTTTTCTTTTTTTTTTTTAACCCTTTTGCAAATAGAGAAATATTTTTGTGGCCAATAGTACATAAGCAAAGCTAGATTTTTTGTTAGCTTAATATAAGGCTTCTCCTATTGGCTGCTCATTGACCAATTCAGTGTTAATGTATAGAAACATCACTTGGAGGCTCATAGGTATTTACTACTGTATACTAAGTTCTAGCCCCATACCTCTTTATCATCTGTCTAGATTACATGCTTAGAACATCGATTGATAAAATCAGAGAGAACGGCTTCGAGCTGACAAAGAAAAGAAGCAGAAGGTACCCCACAAAAATAATTACTGATACCGACGACATAGCGATACTGGCAAATTTACCCAACCAAGCCAAAACACTACTGCATAGTTTGGAACGAGCTACCGCAGGCATTGGCCTCCAGGTCAATGCCCACAAAATGGAATATATGTGCTATAATCAAACAGGCAACATCTCCACACTAGACGGAACCTCTCTAAAACTGGTAGACAAATTCACCTACCTAGGATGCAGTGTCTCATCAACCGAAAAAGACATCGACACACGGCTAACGAAAGCATGAACAGCTATCGATCATATGGAAATCAGACCTGACGGATAAAATGAAATGCAGTTTCTTCCAGGCAGCGGTCGTATCGATACTGCTGTATGGATGCACTACTTGGATGCTAACTCAACAGCTGGAGAAGAAGCTAGATGGCAATTACACAAGAATGTTGCCAGCAATATTGAACAAGTCCTGGCGGCAACACCCCACAAGGTACCAACTATACGGCCACTTGCCTCCCATCATGAAAACTATCCAAGTCAGATGAACTAGACATGCAGGACACTGCTGGAGAAGCAGAGACAAGCTCATAAGTGATGTACTCCTATATACCCCCACATATGGCTGGGCAAAAGCAGGATGACCAGCTCGAATATACATGCAGCAGCTATTTGAGGATACGAGGTGTAGCCCTAAAGACCTGCCAGAGGCAATGAATGATAGGGAGAAGTGGCGATAGAGGGTCAAGGATATCCATGCCTGCGGCATGACATGATGACGATGATATATATATAGCCTTATTACAGTTAAAATGACTAAATATTTTTTCAGTACTTGCTTATAGCTCAAGGTAAAGTGTGCTAGATATTCCCTTTTACAGATTTTTTCCTTTGTTAAATCTATAGGTTTGGTTAGAATAGAAATAATCAACATTTTTTTTTTTCATTTCTGTTTTCATTTTGACATGATGTGGCATGTACAGATAAACAATAGAATTTTAAAATCAAAATTTCTGCAAATTGGTATAGTTTATCTTTTTGTCCATGTCTTTTTTTTTCTTTTTTTTTTAAACCCTTTTGCAGATAGAGAAATATTTTTGTGGCCAATAGTACATAAGCAAAGCTAGATTTTTTGTTAGCTTAATATAAGGCTTCTCCTATTGGCTGCTCATTGACCAATTCAGTGTTAATGTATAAAAACATCACTTGGAGGCTCCACTCTGCTGTATGATTCAGTAAATGTTGTTTTGCAAAATATAATAATCAGATATGAGTGCTTTATGGGTTTTATGCTGTTGTTGTTGTTTAGTTTGGTTTGTTTTTTAATGTCATATCAAACTTCATGGGTTATTTAATGCCAAAGCCATCCTTGTTGAAAAACAGCAATGATACTATTTAACATATAGCTGAGTGGGGATAAGAGGGTTCATACCTTTCCTAAGGTTATTAATCATGCTGTTATGTCATAATTGCTGATTAAATTTTTATGTTTTGTTTATATATATATATATATATATATATATATAATTGACTTGTTTGAATGTACTCTCTATTTTGCAGATTTTCTGAAGCTGTTGGTTATGTTGTATAGGATATTAACCCTTATAGGTGATTTAATGCCAAATCCTGTTTATACATATACATTGAATATATTAATTTATAAACGGATAGTTTGTAGGTCACTAGTTTTAAACAAGCCAGAGCCTATTTGTTTGCGCATACTGAAATTGTTTCAAGTATTGGTATTGAACACTAATTGTTTTATTTGCATACAGTTAAATGTTTTCAAGTATTGCTATCCAACATTATTTATTTGTTTGCACACAGTTAATTTGTTCCAAATATTGCTGTGTAATACTAATAATTCACTTTGAAAGCTATTTGTTTTCACACAGCTGAATAGATGGCGCCCTAACTGGTACTACCACTGCAGATTTTCTTAAAATTATTGCCTAAATTTTGCATTAGAAAAATTATCTGTTTGCGAAAAGGAATTCTTTTTTTTTTTTTTTTTAAATTCAAATCTCTACCATCTGTAGTTATCTATTAGATGTATATACACAAATTCATTTTATTTATATATATATATAAATGATGGATTTGTTTTTCATGTGTGTGGGTATATATATATATATACAAAGATGGATTTCTTTATCTTTTGCAAATAACATTCATCATATATGTATACATGAAAATAGATTTCTTATTGATATATATATATATATATATATATATATATATATATATATATATATAGATAGATAGATAGATAGATAGATTTCTTTATCTTTTGCAAATAATATTGCTTCAAATTTCAATAAAGATCTTTTGGGAAAAAAATAATTAAATACAATTAAATTCATTCAGCAATATCAAAGACAGTTGTATGCAATTTCTTATTTCTCTTTTCTTTCTTTTTTTATTACCAATTCCCCCACTAAAAAAAATGTATTGCAATTGCTTGCATTGTTATCGTGACAACATATTCAATTCACTGTGTGTCTCTTTCCCAACTTACAGCTTTTGATTTACCATGTTTTCTTTGTTCTTTTTTTACAAGTCAAAATGGCTTCCATTCATGTACATGTGTACCTAAAAACATAACTCATTCTGTCATCATTGTTATATATTTTTAAGTAAATAGTACAAGACATTGTACTTTTGAATACTTCATATGGATTCTCTTGGCTTACTTTATTTTCAAAACAATCACTTTTTCTAACAACTAAGAAATGTTTTGTGTTGAGTTTGATATCTCTTCACAATGTTTCTCAAAAATGTTTGTGTCGCTAAAATAAATTTAGGTTTTTATTCTGTCATTTTATACTCTTTATATAGATAAATATATATATATATACAGAAAGAGAAATGAGAAAAAATTTTTGTGATATTTTTTCTTTCTTTCAATCGATCTCTCTCTCTCTCTCTATATATATATATATATATATATATATATTTACTAACCCCTCTGTATGGGCAAGATGTGGCACAAGGTCAATTTAAAGCTGAGTTTAACAGGTTTGAGCTTTCCTTCTTGACCAGTTGTTATACTAAGGTTAATGAGCTTGGTCTGGAGGAAGGATAATTGGATTCATACCTTTCTCATTGCCCCAGTCGGCTGTGGCTGTAGAATGCACTGACAGCACCTCTGCAGAGGGTAAGTATCCCCCCCTAACGTGTGTCCTGGATATGACACCAAACAATTTGATGATGAGGTTCCAGTAATGCTGGGACTTTGGGGAATGTGGAGCACTCCTTCATTGCCATTGCTCCCAGGTCCACTCTGGCCCAACATGGTAGCACCTGATAGGGCCCTATCTATACGTTAAATAGAACTAATGGCATACTTATGCTAAACTCAACTGTTTGACTAAACTGAATAGCTTGAAATAGAAATGTTTTTGATAATTAAACTGTACTTAGATTTAAACTGCGTGCTCATGCTAAACTGAATTGTTTGAATAGGACTGTTTTTTGACATTGAAACTGTATTTACACGAAACTGAATTGTTTAACATAGAACTGTTTTGACATTTAACTGTGTATAAACAAAATCTTTTCTTATGCTAAACTGAATTAGCTCTGTTTAAATAAACTGAATAGTTTGAAATAGAAATGTTTTTGACGATTAAACTATGTACTCATGTTAAACTAATCATTTGAAATAGAACTGATTATTTACATAAAAATGGATTTGGCGTTAAATAACCTACAAAGGTTGATATGCCAAAAAACTCAACCAACCAAACCTTTCCCAAGTGCATTAGTGCACTGGGAAATGCAAACAGCTTCATCTGGGATTTGAACTCTAATTACCATGGTCATTTTACTGATGACAAACATTACACTATGGACACCTTCTAATGTATATATTTTATGTATGTGTGTGTGTGTCTATGTATATATGTATATATTTACATGAATAAGTCGGCAAATGATTTCAGATTTGGTATTGAGGGTCTTTTTTATGTATATACCGACCCATTGGTTTTGTGGGTCGAGTGTTTGCTAACGGCTTGGGATACTGGGTATCATTCCCAAGTTGAGTCATACCAGACTCAAAAAATGGTACCTGATGCCACCTTCTTTACCACTCAGCATTATAAGTTATGGATCAAGGGTAAAATGGAGCATTCCAGGGAAAGGAATAGCACTCTCCCCTCCACCTCAGTGTAGTAGCTAATGAAAAAGGAGCCTTCGGATCACCACCAACTAGGATCACCAGCTTTACTTTTACTTTTAACTTATATATAAGTAAGTAAAGTTGGTGATCTTAGTTGAGGTTTACCCGAAGGTTCCCTTTTCAATAGCTATCACACTGAGGTGTAGAGGAGGGTGCTACTTCATTTCCTGGATTATCCACTTTACCCTTGATCATTACCTTATGATGCTGAGTGTTAAACAAGGCAGCATCAAGTACCATTTTTTGAGTCTTTGGTATGACTTGAACTGGGATTGAACCCCGGTCTCCCAAACCATTGGCAAACACTCTACTCAATGGTCTAATAAGTAGAGTGTTCCATATGTGTGTGTGTGTGTGTGTGTGTGTGTGTGTGTGAGTAAGTAAAAAGTACAAGTAAAACTAGTGACCATAGCTGATGACTATCCGAAGGCTCAAACTGACAATCTTTCTGGTTCAAACACTGTTGATAACATGAACAGACTGAATTGCAAACGTCACTAAGTCATAAAAAGTGTTCAAATTAAGACACTTCTGATAATGCAAACAAATGGAATTACAAACTTCACAGGTCATTTCAATTGCTATTTCTGTGTTTCAGCTGCTACTCTGAACTGATTGATTGTTGCAGGTTTTGTTCTATAAAGTCAAATGGCTCAAGACACCTTGTAAACTTAGCAGGGGTTACAGTGTGGTGTGGATTATCAGTGTTAGGTGTAACAGTGTTTTTTGAAAACACAATCACTGGTCAAAGTGTATACATTCTTTTGGACGCACACACACACACACATATATATATATATATATATATAATAAGTTCTCTTGGTGTTTGAGAGGTTGCATCTCCAACACTAATGCATCCCAGTCAGCTGCAGCTGTAGAATACACTCACTGCATCTCTGCAGAGGGATAAGATTCCCTCAACTAGTGTCCTAGATGTGACTCTCAACTATCTGATGATTGGTTCCAGTCCTTGAGCTTTAGGGAATGTGAAGTCCCCATTCATTGCCATTACTCCAAGGTCTACCCTAACCCAGAATGGTGGTATCTGTAAGTGTCCTATCTCTGAGTCAAAAAGCTCTTTTTAATCATTTACCTAACTTGAAACCATTTAACTGTGTGCTAATTAATTAATAAATTTGAATAAAATTATTAGTATTCGATAGCAATTAGTGTATGACATTAAATTGCATCTGATGGTGAGGCCCCAGTTTTTGGAGTTAAAGAATGTGGCATACCTTTTCATTTTCGTTTCTCTCATGATCACTCAGATCTGGAGTGGTAATACATTTTAGTGTCCCATCTATGCATTGGATAGAACTGGTCAGTGTTTTATTTGGGTTTACTATCAATGTTCTACTAGGATTATTAGTGTTAAATAGCTACACTTTAAACCCTTTAACTATTTACAAAAAATAGCAATACTTAAAACCGTTCAATGTTTAACATTAAAATAGGTGCTTAATGAATTGAATTACTAATGTTAAATAGCAATAGTTGAAATCATTTAATTGTGTGCTGACAAAAAATAACAACACTTAAACCACTTAACTGTGTGCAAACAAATGAGCGTGTTTAAAAATAAAAAGGTTACTTATTAACTATTCACATGACCTGCTAATAGGGATGAATGGTGAGAGAGAGTCAGGGAAATCCAAATTTCAGTATAAAATAATGATGATGATGATAAATATATATATATATATATATATATATATATACATACACGCACGCTTCCCTCCTGGAGGTTGATCACCCTGGCGAAATAATCAATGGCTGCTACGCGTGTAATGCAAAGCTCTTCTAACGAATTGAGCAATCCGGTATCCAGTAACACAAAATGTAAACAAACAAAACCTAACACATAATGCATTAGAATTCCTGAGCTGATGTAGGTCGCCTAATGGCTGAGTGGTAAGATAGTGTGTCCAGCATAAAGTTAGGTGAGTTTCAATCCCAGCTTGAAGCGTCCTGCTTGTCTAGCCACACTGAAGAGTTGTGATTCAACAAAACAGTCCATCTGTGGATGACAATATATATATATATATATATATATATATATATATATATAATTTGGCAATAACTAAGTAACAAAGGTCAATATGCCATTAAAGCAAATAACCTAACATTTTTTTGTACTGGTTGTAGTTCCTTGTTTGTTTCTGAAGCCTTTTTTTATTATTATTTTAACCCAGTTTTGTTTATTTTCTTTTTTTACAGAAAAGTGCCAACCAAGCAAAAGCAAAAAAACTTGAGGAAGAACTACAAATATTCCATGTACAAAGAAATTCTCTCTTGTCAGAACGACAGTAAGTAGTATTTTATTCATACATATTCAGACTGGGTTTGGTTTTATGGCCTATCAACCATTTAGGTTATCTAATGCCAAACCTAGTTTATGCATATATCTTAGATATATATGATTTGTGAACATAAGTCAACTAAGTTCAATAGTTCCAAGTATTGCTATCACTAACAAATGAATTAAACATCAGTCATTTGTTTCCTCTCAGTTAAATGATCAAACAATTCTATTTTGCATAAGTCATTTTTTTTGCACTCAGTTTAAATGTCAAATAGTTCTATATGACCCATGAATAGGACTCTGTCAGGTATTACTACTCTAGGCCAGAATGGACCTGGAGGTAATGACAATGGAGCCTCACCATCAAATCTTAATGTCATGTCCAAGACACTTGTTGGTGCAGTGGAGGAGGTGTCTTACCATTCAGCAGAGATGCAGTTGGTGTATTCTATAGACTCAGCTGACTGGGTTATAAACATAGACATAAAACTCCAAAGATAGGTACAAGAAAGTTGAGAGCTACACTTACCATAATGTTTATCATTTTGTAAAATGGAAGCAGTGACTCTTGTTCAAATCTTGGATAAGGCTGTTTATATTTCATTTGCCCTTGGGAAAGGCATGAATCCATCTCTTTTATATCCCTCCAACCATAAGTAAATAGTAGGGTCGATTGGGTCATATCCTACTTATGGTGGGGGGATTTGGTAAATGTATAAAGGAATATACTGAAATGTTTAGAGTCCAACCAAGAAGGAAATGACTTAGAACTATGATATTCCTCATATTCATCTCACATTTAACTTAATCTTTCCAAACTTACTTTAACTTTTCCAAGAAATATGTATGTATATATATATATATATATATATATAGTCATAAGAAGAGAAGAAATTGATCTGTAACAAGGTGCTGAAATGTTCTTGGCCCAACTAAGAAGGGAATGACAGTCAGCCATGAAATGTACATACTCTTCCTCATATACATTTCTATATTTAACACATTGTTTCTGCAATTTCTTTTACCCTTCCTAAAAAATTAATTAAAAACTTATAAAAAAATACCATTCCTGTATAATTGGTCCAAGAATTTATCAACACTTCTTCACAAAGAGGATTCTTTTCATGATGGGTCAAGATTTGGATAAAACTGTTTTTACACACTTTGCTGTCAATCAAAAATTTACAGTAAATGGTTTGTAATTACCCAACACCTTCCCCATGGTCAGTAGGTGACACAAGGATTATTTTTAGGTGAATGGCATGATGGTTAGAGTGTTTTTTCCTAATTGTCCGGGAGACTTGGGTTCAATCCCAGTTTGAGTTATACCAAAGACTCAAAAAATGGTACTATTTACCAACCCCTCCGCTCGGGCAGGATATGACACAAGGTCGATTTTTAAGCGGAGTTTAACAGGTTTGAATTCAGAGTTTTCGTTCTCCTAGACTAGTTGCCTCACCAAGGCTGAAGAACCTAGTCCGTCCTACTATTTACCCATAGCTGGAGGGAGAATAAGGGGGTTCATACCTTTCCCAAGGGTATTTGCCCGAAAGTGAACGTAATAGCGCGACTGGAGTACGAACTCACGTACTACGATTCCGCAGTTCATCGCTTTAACCATTACACCACGAAGACTCAAAAAATGGTAGTTGATGCCTCCTTACTTAACACTCAGCATTATAAGGTAAGGATCAAGGGTAAAGTGGAGCAATTCAGGGAAAGAAGTTGCGCCCTCCCCTACACCTTGGTGTAGTAGCTATTGAAAAGGGAGCCTTTACATCACCCTTGACTACGGTTGCCAACTTGACTTACTTTACTTTAAATGGTTTGAATTCAGAGTTTACTTTCTCCTAGACTGGTTGACTAACCAAAGCTAAAGAAGCCTGTCATCACTCTTATTTACCCATAGCTATAGGGAGAACAGGTAGATTAATTTCCTAAGGCATGAATTGAAATGCAAACAACCATATTGAGGCTTAGAACTTGGGTCCCTAATTCCAATTTTTTTGACAATAACCATTACACTAAGTGCATCTCCAGTATTATAAAAGTTTTTGATAAAATTGCAAATAGAGTTTTTTAACTGATTTTATTCTTTAGTTAAAGTAATTACATCTTCCTTTGTACAAATGACATTTAACCTATTTATTGCCACATGCAACTATAGTTGACTTCCTAGTTTCATGTTGTATGCATATATATTTGAATTTCATACTACTGATTCCATTTGCTGATCCCTGTTGGATTTCCTGATCCCTATTTGAACTTCATATTACTTACTCCATTTGCTGATCCATAATGAATTTTATACTACTTATTCTATTTGCTGATTCATAATTGAATTTCATACTACTTATTCTATTTGCTGATCCATAATGAATTTTATACTACTTATTCTATTTGCTGATCCATAATTTAATTTCATATTACTTATTTGATTTGCTGATCCATGTTAGAATTTTATACTACTTTATTTGCTGATACATATTTTCCTCCCTTCTGAGGAAACACTTTTTTTTATGATTTAATTGTTTTAAAGTAATGCGTATTTTTTCTAAAAAATATTTTTGACTGGAAAATGTGTCACTTGAAGCTACTGAAAATTCCACTCTCTCGTTTTTTAACTCTTACAAATTTGAGCCCATGGGCCCTACTACTCTAGGCTCCTGAAAAATAGCCTCACCCTGTCAGCAAGGTTTAGAATATACTGACTTCATCTCCCTTTGTTGCCATTACTTCCAGGTTCACTCTGACCCAGAGTAGTAGTTCTTGGTTGGATCCCATTTATGGGCCAAATACATTTGTTTGAAAAATTATGAGCACTTGAAAAGAAGATATGAAAACAGGTAACTAGGTGCAAACAAATAATTATCATTAAATGAAGAAACCATATAATTGTGTCTAATTTATTAATCTTAGATAGTAGATATTTGAACACATACAACTGTGTGCAAGTTATTTGTATTGGATAGGAATACTTGATATCATACGACTGTTGGCAAAAAAAAACTTATAAGAAATAACTGCACAAAAAATGTGAATATGAACATACTATGAATACAATTCCTTAACCTCTAAGCATAAAAATAATGTTGATATGTCATTAAAACTAATTAAAAAAAAAAACTAAAAAACAAAAATAATAAAAGAAATAACTAAAAATGTTTGTAATTGTGTTTTAATTGGAATCATTTTGAGATGAGGCTTCTTAATATTAGAAATCACCTGAAGAAGGCCAGAGGTGAAATTTGGCCGAAACGTAGTGAAAGAAGAAACAACACAAAAAACTACCAAGATGAGGACAAAAAGTCCGCAATAAATAAATTAATTCTCAGATTAAAAATGTTTTACTAGTGATTTAAGTAAAGGCATCCTTCTCTTCAGCATTGATCGATTTCTACGTTTTGTTTTTTACATCTAAAGATCTTAGTGGTAAGTCTACATAGCATAAGGTATAAAGTCCTGGATAGTAGACTTGAAGTAAGTAAGTTTGAACTCCACTCAGAGTATTTCATTCATTTTCAGACTTATACTCTTGGGAAAGGTATTGAACTTCCTTATCTGTCCAGCTATGGGCCAAGATAGTATCACTGCTGTTCTTCTACAAGGATGGCTTTACCATTAAATAATCCTTGAAGGTTAATGTGCCATTAAACAAAGAAACCAAACCTAAATATCTTAGTATTCCATTCTCTGACTTTAGAATCTCTGAAAACATTCTTTATCTGAGACATTTTTTATGTGTTGCTTAAAATGAAGTTATGACTTAGCACTCTTCTTTTCAACACTTGTCAGATTTCCTCTTTTTTTTTCTTTTTCAACCTTAAAATCTTTGTACTCCTTTCAGTGTCTGTGACTGAGTTATAATAGACAATCAGAAACTGAAGCTTAATACTCATAACCATGTTTTATTGTATTCACATTTATTATTTGTCAACAAAGTATATGATTAACTAATATAGTTGTTTTTCTGAGTTATTTAAACTGTCTTTGAATCATATTTAACGAAGCCATTAACTTATTTCATCTTTTTTATTTCCCTTTTTTAATACTTCCTGTCAAAAGTTTTTATTTGATTCCTAATGTGGTCTTTCCAAATATTTGCTTACACAAATTATATATTATTATGAGGGCTTTTTTTATTATTCACACACACCACACACACACACACACTTTCTTTCTTTCTCTCTCTCTCTCTCTCTCTCTCTCTGGTCATCTAAAATTACTTGTGATTTTGTCAAGAATAGTTCCTGAAATTATAGAAATATTCATAGCATAAATACTAAGAATAAAAATGATTATCTAAATAATAATATTCTACTATTTCATTATATATATATATATATATATATATATATATGTGTGTGTGTGTGTGTGTATGTACATAAATACTTATGCGTATATATATGTGTGTGTATGCGTGTATATTTATGTATATACATATGTATGTGTGTATATGTATATATCTCTTTGTTTGTATGTGAGTATATATATATATATATATATAGTTAGAAATTGGAGAATCACCTTGTTATTCTCAGTTGGTGCCATTTGTAATGTAAAGTGATGTAATGTCACAAAGTGATCATGGACATAGTTTAGAATGAAGATAGATGTCTTCCAGATGCTTTCTTTGTGTGTGGCTAAGTGTTTACAACTTCCGTCACTCCTATTTATTTTATTGGGGTATGCAAAGGACTTTGAGGCAGATGGTGCTGTACAATTTCTTTTCTTTTCTGGTTATTTTTTATCAAGTAGTTTAATGGAGAATTTCCTTCTGATATGTATTTATTTATTCATTTATTTATTTTTGTTTTTTTAAACCAATGTTCTCAATATTTTATGCTCTGCACACCTTTAAAACAATTCTGTGTACCAAATGTTTCAAAGAATGCAGGCACTAACATATTTGTTGATAGAAATTATTGTTCCAGTGTGTAACAAAAGAATCAGGGAATAGATCAGTAGTAGTTTAATTTAAGAATTTAACCATTTGAGTCATGATGCTTGATATTTTATGTTGTGTGCTCTTTTACTATACACTGTAAGTCAAGGCAGGGTGTCCTCATGGTGTAATGGTTAAAGCGCTGGACTGCGGAATTATAGTAAGCGAGTTCAAACTCCAGTTGTGCTATTATGTTCACTTTCAGTCAAATAGCTTTGGGAAAGGTATAAAACCCCTTATCCTCCCAGCTATTGGTTAAATAGTACCATTACTGTCCTTCTAAAAGGATGGGTTTGGCATTAAATAACCCAAGAAGGTTGAGATGCCAATTAACAACCAACTATAAGTCAAATAATTCAGGTTCAAAGAGATCATGTAAGATACTGATAATAAAATGTGTAATATAGGAACTGTTTATAGCCTTATTTTTTTAATGTAATAGCTTTAAATGAAGATATCTCACAATGGAACAAAATTTTGAATATGTTTTGTGCTTGATTTATTTTGTGAATCTTGTACAGGGTATCTGCTTGTCAAATGGGTTAAGGGTTCAAAAGGTTAACAGGATTCATTGTTAACCTCTCAAAAACTATCATTTTTAAGTTTATGTATGTATTTAAGCTATACATCTTTTATTATCTGATGATCCTAGCTCTCTTGACTGTTGAAGCTTAGGTAATTCTCTACATCAGCCTTCTTTTGATCAGCCCTGTTGGCTTGGGAAGGAGAATATACCAACTGCATCTCTTCAGAGAGGTAAGACTCCCTTACTATGAGTATCCTGAATATGTCATTAAACCATCTGATGGCAAGGCTCCAGCCTTAGAGCTATGGGGAATATGATGTATCCCTTCATTGCCATTGCTCCCAACTCTCCTCTGACCATGAGTGGTAACACCTGATAGTGTCCTATCTATGAGTCAAATACAGGGTATCTAAAAATAGATACAACCCCCTAATATGATAATGATTTATTTCTGAGGCAAGTGCAATGGCAGTCATTTGGAACACATTCTGTAAAAAATTTCATCCTTAGAGCTAGGGACATCAAATCATTCTTGTTTTTAGTTTTCAGTATATCAGCTTCCAGAACATGCAATCTTTTTTTTTTTAGTTACTTTTCTCAGTAACAAATCCTTATCATATTAATGTGTTGCATCTGTTTTGAGACAGTTTTGAATGATTTTTGTCTCTAAATAACTAGTGGGGTAAAATATTTTTTTCTCTCTTGTCCAAGGCATTGTGGTCAATGATTAATAGTTGTTATAGTATACTAGTTTCAAATCTGAAACAAAAAAGAATAGAACATTATTATTATGTATATTGAAACACCCTAAAGAACAAACCATGCACAAACAAATGACTGATGTTAAATTGTGACAGTTATACAGTAATACTTAAAAGCCATTTAACAATGTGCAAAAAAGAGCTTAGGCTCATTTAAGAATGTTATTCATAAAATGTGTTTACAAATCATATATATATTTAATATAAGTGTATAAACAGGATTTTTCATTAAATAACTTACAGTGGTTGATATACTGTAAAACCAAACCAAACCAAAATGGTTGGCATCAAATGACCCAAAACAAACTAGCTTTTGATAATGCTAGCCCTTCTGAATGAATCCAGCATCAGAGAATTTAAAGCAGGATTCAGAAATTCCAGAAAGGAAAAAATCACTATACCCTCTGTATTGATCACACAAGATTAATACACTCCTTTTTACTTCAACAAGAAAACCAACCAGAATGCATATCATGTCAAACATCGCTTAACACGTTCTAAAAGTATTTAGTGATTTTTACGACACATAACATGAGAGAGACACATTTAAAAATATCAGTGTACATAACATTTTTATCTTTCCAAAAAGAAATAAAATTATATCCAAAAATGTAACTGTAAACTTGAACTTCTCCCCCAAAATGATGATCCCACATCCAATTAGCAACAAACAACTGCTGACAATTCACTATCAAAATCAACAAAGATTCTTGAAAAAATACCTTACAATTCATTTCTAGGCACAGAAATAGCCCCAGACAGTTTATGCCCAATCAGCTGGGGCTGTAGAATATGCCGACTGCTTCTCTGCAGAGGGGTAAGACCCCCCCCCAAGCCCCCCACAACGAGTGTCCTGGATATGACACTAAACAATCTGATGGGGAAGTTCCAGTAATGCTGGAGCTTTGGGGAATGCGTTGTACCCATTCATTGCCATTGCTCTCAGGTCCACTCTGTCCCAGAAAGGAAGCACCTGAGAGGGCCCTATCTATGGGTTAAATACAACCAGATTGCATACTTATGCTAAACTGAATTGTTTGAATAAGAACTGTTTGACTTAACTGAGTAGCTTGAAAAAGAAATTTTTTTCACAATTAAATTGTCAACTTGCATTTGAACTGTGTACTGATGCTAAACTGAATTGTTTGAAATGGAACTGTTTTTGACATTGAAACTCTACTTACGCTAAATCGAATTGTTTAATATAGAAATGTTTTGACATTTAACTGTGTGTAAAGAAAATCTATACTTATACTAAACTGAATTGTTTGAAATAGAACTGACTATTTACATAAAAATGGATTTGGCGTTAAATAACCTATAAAGGTTGATATGCCATAAAACGCAAACAACCAACCCTTACAGTTCGACATGCTTTTTAATCAAATCAGTCAATTTTCTTAGTATTTTTGAAGCTTATTTAATTCTTTACATTTGCTCTCTTTTGATAATGCAAGTAATTAGATTCTTCTCTACCTTGCCTTTTAAAGGATCATAATCAACAAGTGATGGTTATCTACCCCTGGTCTTTACAGCAAAGAGCAAGTCATCACCTTCAAGATGCCTCAATGTGTTTTGGGCAATATTGTTTAATTTCCTTTCATTCTGTGAAAATTTCAAGCAATTTCAATGAATTTGAGGCTCGCTATCTTAATACTCGTCTTCAGACCTGGAAAAAATACTGCTAAATAGGGATGCAATATAGATAATAATTATTATTAATAAAGAACTGTCATAAGGAGCATATATTTGATACACCCTAATATATATATATATATATATATATAATAGTAGCTTAGATGGTCTTTATATTTATATATGAAATAATTTGTGCAATAAAAAGCCTGTCATAATGAAAAGACTTTTTGTACACTCAAATATTTATATATATTGCCTGTCTGAAGTTATTATGCAAATCAAATCCAACCAAAAACATTCAGAACCAATATTTGTCAAATTTAAACACTTCTTTTTCCACCCTTAGTAAATTATTTAACTAAATTTTCTGCTATTTCTAATGGTAAGTTTTTGAGATATTTGGAATTTATGAAAATGGATTGATTGAAGTTAGTATGCAGGTGAAACTGAAATCTAATTAAAACTATTTTTGCTTTTTGTCCATCATATATGTTGAAACTTGGGTAAAGGGAAAGAGCTTACGTCTTCTGAAAAACAGAAAATAATACAGTTACTGAATGAAGGATTGTCCACTTAGTAGATATCAAAGGATCTTTGCTGAGATCATCAAATGATAAAGAAGGCTGTAGAAAATAAAACCAAGTTGAGAACTCAAAGCAAAGGAAAAGGCTTAAAGAACTTGCTTCCTAGAGATGAATGTATACGTAGACAAAAGTTGTAGCATGCTTTGTGAACTGGGACCCCTCAAAAAATATCTTTTTTCAAAGTGTCGAAACTGGGCCAAGAAATATATGAAAATTGACTTTCCTGAAGCACTTTTTATGGTTAACTTTCTTGTGACATTTGATGGACCTGAGAGATGAGCCAAAGGTTGGGTTTTACTCAATTCAGACATGCTTGTGGCTCAAAGTAGGCTGCAAGGAGATGGCAGTGTAATCATATGGGCTGGAATTGTTGACCAAATCATTTTTGGACAACTCAATGCTGATGAAGGAGTTCAACTGAACAATACTAACTATTGTGATTTTATCAACAAGACTTTCTTTGCATGGCCCCAGTCTCACAGTTTCTGAGTGAAGTGTGTATTTATGCACAGCAATACTCCTTCTTATGTATCTAAGGTTGCCCATGAATTCTTTGAACATAAAAAACTTACATGAGTGAATGGCTGTCATCAAGTCCTGATCTGAAACTAGTTGAAAATCTATGGTGGTTTGTGAAGATGATATTATATGAAGGTGGTAAACAATACACCAGAAAAACAGACCAATGGGAAGCAATTAAAACTACCTTGTTTGAAATAAATAGTAAAAAAAAATTAACAAAACCTATGGATAATAGATTATTAGTTATTGAGAAAACATACTAAATGAAAATGTAAAGGATGAAAAGACTAATCATGTGTTTGCTATTTGTTCTATTATATGTGTTGATCAATTTTTGAAGATAGACAATCTTGAATAGCATGGCAAACAGTAAACAAAGTGAGCAAAAGGAAGAGGACTGCGAAAGCTAAACTGAAAGCTATCAGCCAAGAAGAACGAATACATCTATGGAAACAACATTTCGACAATTTACTTGGAAACCCTCCGAAAGTTACACATGAACCAATCACGAGAATTATTAGTAAACAATTAGACATAAAACTAGGACAGTTTATGCACGAAGGACTCTACTCAGTACAAAGAAAAATTAAAAGTAGAAAAGCAGCAGGGCTTGATGAAATAACCCCAGAAGTATGGAAAACCAGTGAATTTGATGACATACTTCTCCGATGCTGTAAAGCCATATATAATCAAAACACAATAGACACATGGACAAAGGGATGCATCCTCCCCTTCACTAAGAAGGCCGCCCTCAGATTAGCCAAGAACTACTGAGGTATAACCCTTACATACATAGCTGCCAAGATATACAATGCTCTACTATGCAACTCCATAGAACTAAAAATTTGGAAGATACTTAGGAAGAGCCAAAAGGACTTTTGGAGAAATCGATCCATGACATCACTAATTTTGACTATCTGTCAAATTCTTGAAGGTGTATGTGCGAAAAACCTCGAGGCAACAATATTATTTGTTGACTTCTCCAAGGCCTTTGACTCCATACTCAGAGGGAAGATGGAGCAAATACTACTTGCCTACGGGCTACCCAAAGAAACCATCGCAGCCATAATGATACTGTACAGAAACATGAAAGTCAAAGTCTGCTCCCCAGATGGAGACACAGACTACTTTGACATTGTAGTGGGTGTGTTGCAAGGAGACATTAGCCCCATACCACTTAACATCTGTCTAGACTACATGCTTAGAATGTCTGTTGATAAAATGAAAAACAACAGTTTCAAGCTAAGGAAAGAAGCAGAAGATACCCTGCACAAACAATTACAGATCTGGACTACGCCAATGACATAGCACTTCTGGCAAATACACCAGCCAAAGCCGAAACCCTGCTACAAAATCTGGAATGAGCAGCTGCTGGCATAGACCTCCATGCCAACACAGATAAAACAGAATACATGTGCTTTAATCAAAGAGGCAACATCTCCTCACTAAACGGTAGTTCCCTGAAACTAGTAGACAAGTTTACCTACCTAGGAAGCAGTGTCTCATCAACTGAGATAGACATCAACAGGCGACTTGCAAAGGCATGGACAGCTATCGATAGGCTATGAATCATATGGAAGTCAGACCTGAACTGATAAAATGAAACACAGTTTTTTCCAAGCTGTGGTTATATTGATACTGATACATGGATGCTAACTAAATGTCTGGAGAAAAAGATTGATGGCAATTACACAAGAATGCTGTGAGCAGTATTGAACAAGTCCTAGAGGCAGCATCCCATAAAGCAGCAGCTGTACGGCCACTAACCCCCCATCACGAAAACTATCCAAGTTAGACGAACCAGACATGCAGGACAGTGGTGGAGAAGTAGGGACGAACTCATAAGCGATGTACTCCTATGGACCCCTTCACATGGACGAGCGAAGGCAGGAGGATCAGCTAGAACCTATATACTGTGCTGATACAGGATGTCACTTTAAAGAACTCCTGGGAGCGATGGACGATAGAGAGGGGTGGCGGAAGAGGGTCAGGGAGATCCACGCTGGCTGTGGGATATGATGATGATGCTTATATAAAGATAATCGTTTTATCATTTTTCATACACATGTGGACACTAGAAGAGTTACATGTTACATGTGGGCATTAAAAGAGTGTTACCTTAAGTTTCATGTGGTTTATATAAAAAAAAATTGATGATTGTATTTATATCATGAAACTTAAAGAAATGGATTCTAGTGTCCATAATTTGATGTTTTCCTTGGTTGTATGCATGCTCTGCTGTTGTAGTATCGAACTCTTTATCTTAAAATCTTTTTTCATTTATCATTTTCTATCATATATATATATTCATCATGTCGTGCCGCCAGCACGGATATCCCTGACCCTCTCTCGCCACTTCTCCCTATCATTCATCACCTCTGGCAGGTCTTCAGGGTTACATCCTGTGTCCTCACATAGTTGTTGTTTGAGTATGAGTCATGGTTATCTTTCGATGGCTGTTTTTATTCTCATCTATAGAAGCCACTCTTATAGATAAGCAGCATGATAAATGAAAATATATATATATATATATATATATATTCAGGGAATGGAGTTGTATCCTCCCTACACCTCGGTGTAGTAGCTAATGAAAAGGGAGCCTTCTGGTCACCCTCGACTACAGTCGCCAACTTTACTTACTTTTATATATATATATATATATATATATATAAAAGTGCTTTTCTTTCTGACACTTCTTCTCAAGTGTCTATTTAAGAGAGTAAAATGTTGGTGAAAATCTCTTTCTTATTCTAGACCAGACTGTGCTGGTTAAGAGAAATAACAAATTTTTTAAAAAAGTGACTGAAGGTAATAGAGAAAAATTAGTTGTTAGAATGATAAGGATATTCTAGGCAATTCTTCTCTTGTGTCTGACTTCCTTCCTACAATTTCAGGATTGATATGAAACACCAGAAACTGTAGTTTCCATTCTACAAACATGACACTCCACCATCAACATGTAGTTATGGGAGCAGTCACATTTACAAAGTGGGGAGTGCATTCTGGTGGAGGAAAGGATTCATTAGTCAGTCAATCAATATCTCTTTCCTGTCCCTCACCATTCTATCACTGTGTCCGAAATATTTTGGTCAATGAAGCATAGATGTCCAAGGAGTGGATAGGAAAGGAACATGCAGGGGAAGTCAGGTAGGGGGTAGGCTTTTCTTCAACTTCTAACTCTTCACAATGTTACCCATTGGACACACATTTCCTGGGCCATACCTTCTAGCTGCTTGTCATGCTTAGGATGCAGATATGCCCCTTGGCTATAACCAAGTTCTTACCCACTTATCTTCCTTCCCAGCGACCCAATTACAGACTCTCCCTGAGGGTTAGCATTCTTGTGTCAACCTGTGGGACGTCCACCACATACTGTCCATCTCGTAATGACATCACGAACCATGGACTGTGATTAACTTAATATAGTTTTCAAATAGGTGGCTTTAGAGTAAGGCCAGTGGATAGCAGTTGTGAAGGCTTGCTGTTTGATTTCTGGCTTTAGCCTGGTGAAGTTTACAGTGAAAAAGTAAATCTGTTTTTTTTCATAAAATTACTTTCTAATGACTGCCTTGTTTGTGTTGAATTGTCTTGCCTGAAATAACCCAAGGGTTAACTTGCCATAAAATCTAACCAACCAGGGTGCAACAGAAATACCTCCTACCTTTTCAAATGTCACCTGTTTGGTGTAAGTGAACCTAGAAAATTGATAAAGCTATGGGTTGATAATTCTATCTGGAACAGCATCATTTCAACATGAAATAAGCATGAAAAGTTCTCTGTATAACAATTACAGATTCGGCTGTCTTTATATATATATATATATATATACTTGTATCCTCTCTGTTCACAGGAATGATTTCTAGCTAACTTACAAGCAGATGAAACAATTCATGCCAAAGTAACATAATATTTATTGAGTTTACAAATTGAAAAAGTTATTTTTCTTTTCAAAATAGAAGAAAATTTTCATGTTTTATTGTACTTAAAACTCAAATAATTCTGATTTTTTTTCTCAGAGTGGAGAAAACTGAATTGGTAGGATTCATAAAATATTAATTTTGACTTGAACTTATATATATATATATATATATATATATATACATTTAAATATCTTAAAAAATAGATGTGTTCACTGTTTCTTTTTTGTTTCATAAAGAGAAGACATTTATGTCTCTTGTGTTACTGATCTGTCAAATCAGAAAAACCCGAGGAGCAAAGCTGGCAGCCATCTTGAAAGTCATCAGTAGCAAATTGCTCAAGGGAAAAAAAAGCAAAAAACAGAATTCTCAGGAAAAAAAACCCATTGAAACTGAATGTTAAGAATAAAGAATTCATAAAATTTTAGCAAGTTTTTTTTAAGAAAAAAACAAACAAACAAAACAAAACAGATAATGAAAATATAGTGACAAAAATATTCACAAAATCTGCTGGCTTATATTTAAGAGATGAAACTCTTTGATACTGAACAAGTCATTATATATGAAATGTCTTTTTCAAAATTTGGCAGACACTTTTTATTTGCGCAAGAAAATCAATTTTCAAACTTTAGCTCACATAAAACAATAAATAATGCATTTTTAGAAAATATTAATTTGATTTAGTTTTTATTGTTTCATTTCTGCCTCTCACACACAAACAGATATATCAGGTCTATGTCTGCAAAAAGGTTAATATCTAAACTATTTAATAAAACTAACTCCAAAATACATACTTATTAAAAAAAATCACTGAATTCTTTACTACTTAGCTACACAATAATTTTCAACAAAAATTTTATCATCATTTTATTAATTTTGACTGATATTTTCTTTCATTTTTAAAAAAAAATTTTCTTTTAATTCTAAAATTTAGTTACTCTTTTATTGCACTATAAGAGCAAATGATATCAAAGCAGCCTAAATCACGCATATAACACATCCTTAACTTAATCTCTCAGTCAGTTGGCACTATGTTTATTATTCTTGTTTTTATTTGTAGCATTAATAGCATAATTCATTTATTCTTTAGATGAGAATTTGTGAATTGTTATTTTTATTTTAACTGGTATTTTCTTTTCTTTTTTATTTTATTTTAGCTGCTTTTTGTCAAAACTCAAATAGGTTATTATTTCTACAAGAGTAAGAAACACTACATATCAACAATTATAAAGAATATACTCTGAATGAGACTCAAATATATGGACTCAAAGGAACCTGTATAGGGTGCTTTAGCAACTATGCTAACAAAATAATTAATCAAGGAAGTGTTAATCACACCTGTAACATATTCTTTACTTCATTTTTTAATCTTTTGACACCATGTTTGTTGTATTTGTTTTTTCTACTAGTATTATTATCATATTTCATTCATTTGGATTTTTTAAAAAGAATTTGTCAAACATTATTTTTATTTAATTTGATTGCTCTTTTTTTTGACTTTTTAAGTTAAGTTGTTTTCATCATCCTAATTTTTTTTTTTAATGAAACCATTTAACTGTGTGCAAACAAATGATTAATATTAAATAGCAATATTTAAAACCATTTAACTGTGTGCAAACAATGAATAGTGATACTTGAAACCATTTAACTGTGTGCAAACAATGAATAGAAATATTTGAAACCATTTAACTGTGTGCAAACAATGAATAGTAATACTTGAAACAATTTAACTGTGTGCAAACAATAAATAGCAATACTTAGAAATATTGTGTGCAAACAAATGAGCTCTAACTCATTTAAAAATGAAGTTACCTTAAAAATCACATATGATATATATAGACCAGATTATTTTTTTCTTTCATGGCTTATCAAATTTCATGGGTTATTTAATGCCAAAGCCATCCTTGCAGAAGAACAGCAGTGATACTATTTAAGATTTCTTTATTTGATGGTATATCAACCTATTTGGGTTATTTAATGTCAAAGCCATCTTTGCAGAAGAACAGCAGTGATACTATTGAAGATTTCTTTATTTGATGCCATATCAACTTTCATGGGTTATTTAATGCCAAAGCCATCCTTGCAGAAGAACAGCAGTGATACTGTTTAGCTCATAACTGAGAGTATGAGTCTGAAAGTGAATGTAATAGTGTGACTAGAGTTCAAATTTGCTTACATCAAGGCTGCAGTCCAACACTTTAATCATAACACCACAGAGACTACCCCACTAAACAGGATTTGCCATTAAATAACTATAAAGAGTTGATATGCCATTAAACCAAATAACTTAACCTAATCATTTAAACAGTGCGCAAACAAATGGTTAATATTAGATAAAATTACTAGTGTTAGATTGCTATAATTGAAACCATCTAACTGTATGCAAACAAATGATTTCTAACACATTTAAAAAATAAAGTTACCAGCAAGCTATTCACTTAAAAATCAAATACAAGTAGGATTTGGCATTAAATAACCTATAAGGGTTGATATGTCTCAAACACCAATTTAATAAATTTTTGTTGCTCTTCAGTACAAAAATAATATAAATGATATGAGTTGGTATGAAAAAGAACTGAAATTAAAAAGATGAAAGAAGGAAAAAAAAAACTCATTGAATAAGTATAAATAATGACTGATGCATCTATTACAATATGTCAAGGTACTGCTTGGTTTAAGATTGTTTGAAATCAGTTCAAGAAGAGAAATAGATAAAGAAATAAAAGAATGAGTTGGTTAACCAAAGGAATCTTATGAATTGGTCTACAAAGAAATAAATAAATGAAATCACTGGTCAGCCTATACATAAAGTAAATGACTCTCCTCCCAGACAATTGGTGACCATCAATTTGGGTGGATCCTTTGAAGTCACAACAGACTATCTAGTTAAATCAAGTCTAAGAATTTTGGAAGTTTAAAATAGTAATCTCTAGAATCAGGAAAAAAGTCTTCACTGAAAGAAATAAAATAAATGAATTAAGCAAAAATATGGAGGCAGCCATTTGATTTGCTTAGCAATCAAATCCAGTTTACAGACAATAGTGAAATTAATCTTATACTAGCTGCTAGTGGCACTAACAAATGGTCAATATCATCATCTTCATCATGATGATAGTCTTAATAAAGATATCTTTGAAAGAATTGATATGGGTTGTAATATACCAAATCGTCTAAAAATCCAAAGATTTAATTTTTTAAATCTATAATCATTCTGGTATTATAATAACCGTAATATAAACCTATTTTCGTGTTACATTTGTTACAACACTGCATAAGACCTTTTCAAAAACATTGAACCAGAGGTCATCTTCAGTTTTCTATGAAAAAGATAAAAATATATTTTTCATCAAAATCTGACCTAATATAATAAAACATTTAATAAAAACCCGTACCCCAAACAGTAAAATCCACTTAAAAGATAAAACCAATCTCACCCTTTCTTGCATTAGACAGAGGTTGATATGCCATTACACAAAATTCAAACAACACTCCATAAAAAAAAATTAACCTTGTAAATTTAAGGAGTTTCAAACTTTTTAATATATCACTATAAACATTAAATTGTTTTCAAAGGTTCCTTTATGAAGACTAATTTTTAAACAACTTGTTGGATCTTTTTCCAATTATCGTTCTCTTTTAGAACTTAAATTCTTGAGAATATAAAATAAAAATATAGTATTACCTGATCAGCCTAAAAACATGTAACTCTAAGTTGCTACATCTGTTTTTAATTTCTGTGAAACTGCATATGGATAGCTTCATCAGATCCAAGGCCAAAAATTTGGCAATGATTAATCTCATGAAACTACCTTGCAAACTAGGATTCTGTCAAAAATGAATGAATCGGTTGTGTAAGAATAGACATTTTTTTTTTCATCACTATAACTTACTCTTGTACCTATGTAATTTTGTGTACATGTTGACTGTGTGTATTTTATATATAAATGTACTTTCAAGAACTTTTATATAAATTTGAGTCTATTTAACAGAATATATAATATAAAGCTCTTTTAATGAATTGAGCACTCTGGTATACGGTAAGGCAAAATGTTAACAAACGAAAGCTACAATATAATGCCTTATAATTCCCAAGCTGATATATGTTGCCAGTTGGCTGAGTGGTATAATACTAAGTCTAACATAAAGTTGGCGGGTTTCAATCCCAGCTTGACGCATACTACGTTTCTAGCCACACTGAAGAGTTCTGATACAACGAAACAGTTTGTCTGTGGATGACAATATATATATATATATATATATATATATATATATATATATATATATATATATATATATATATATATATATATGTGTGTGTGTGTGTGTGTATATATATATATATATATATATATATATATATATATATGGTCATTCCAAAGACTCAAAAAATGGTACTTGATGCCGCCTTGCTTTGCACTTAACATTATGAGGTGAGAATTAAGGATAAAGTGGAGCAATCCTGAGAATAAAGTAGTGCCCTACCCTTCACCTCGGTGTAGTAGCTATTGAAAAGGGAGCCTCAGGTCACCCTCGACTAAAGTCGACAACTTTATATATATGTATATGTTTACTAAGTTTAATGGTATATGTTTGTATATATATATATATATATATATATATGTGTGTGTGTCTACACCTAGGTTTGAACAGCATTGGCACAGAGTCACTAAGTGCTGATTACACTGTTTGTTCTCTATTCAAACCTAGATGTACCCACACACAACACTTTTCAAAGGAAAATAAACGTTGATAACTAAGAAATTGATGATTAAAACATTGAGGGGCGTTATCTCTTAACAGAAGAGAAGGGAAAAAACAAAAAACGTTCAAGTCATAATGATTAATCCTTTAGTAATTCTTATTCATGGATGAGCTCTCTCTACCTACACTAAGTCGCATGCTGCATTGTAACTACAACAGTAACAAGGATGTGAAAAGTATGTGAGGATTTTTTGTCTTGGTTTGGTGCAAGACAGAGAAACACTCAATATATATATATATGATTTTTTTATGATAAACATACTTTAATCATCCTCAATATATATCTATTTACCAACTCTTCTACTCGGGCCGGATGCGACACAAGTTCAATTTTTTAATCAGAGTTTAACAGGTTTGAATTTATAGTTTTCTTTTCTCTTGAGTGGTTACCTAACCAAGTTAAAAGAACCCAGGTTGCCCTTCTATTTACCCCTATCAGGAGGGTAAATAGTTGGATTCATACCTTTCCATAGTGTATTAATGCTATGTAAAATGCAATCAGCCTTGTTCAGGATTTGAATTCATGTTACCACTTTCATTTCCTACGACGATGACCATTATATCATGGGTATCTCCAAAGAGTTCTACGCCGTACAGGGTCTAATGTGCCTGACTGTAACATCATAGTGAGTGAGTTAAAACTCCAGTTACACTATTGCTTTAACTTTTTTTCTGATATCCTCTGAACGTACTTTTTTCCTGAGCTATGGGTTAAATAGTACTACAACTATTCTAGAAATATCTTTGGCAGGAAATAACCCACAAAAGTTTAATATGCCATTAAATAAAGATACCAAAACCAAACCAATACCACAAATTTGGGAAAGGTTAATCTCATGAGACTTTGTTGCTAACTATGATGTTGTAAAAAATAAATCAGTTATGTCAAAATTGGTTCTTTTTTTTTTTTTTTTTTTTTTTTCATCAGTGCACCACAGACCTGCTTTTGTACCTACATATTTGTTTGTATGTTTGTACTTTATATATAGATACACTTTAATGAAAATTTATATACGTTTTTGTCTATACTACAGATGTTTGTGGAACTTGAGTGTTACTTTTCTAAATAAATGTAAAAACAAGTTAATGTTTATGTCCCATTCTTTACTTTCTCAAAATATCCTTGATTAATGAGGGTTTGTTTTTTTTTGTTTTTGTTTTTTTTGCGGGGGGGTTAATTCCCCAAAAGCATATTAATATTCTGACAACTCCCACTTTAAAAAGGATTTTTTTTTAAGACTAAAACCATTGAGACAAAAACCAGATGCTAATCCTGTCTATTTGTGAAATTTATATTGGTGAATAGGGAAATCTCTTAATGACAAACACACAAGCATATATTTCCGGGTACCTTTAATGTTTTGAGGGAGCTAAAACAGAACAGCAAGTCTAGTTTTGTTCAAAGAATATTCTAACTTATTTAATCTGTTATTATACAGGGTATTTAAAAAAATCTATTGCATTTGAGATGTAATCCTGTTTCAGAAAAATTGATATTATTTCATAATCTATATATATATATATATATATATATAGAGAAAGAGAGAGAGAGTTCTTGGTTTGATAAACACAGAGGCAAGTCACTGACACTCGCCAAGTGTGATTGACTCTGTGTCAGTGCTATTCTAACATACATATTCTATATATATATATATATATATATATATATATAGATAGAGAGAGAGAGAGAGCTCTTGTTCTGATGATCACATAGGTAAGAAACTGATCTTCACCTAGCACTGTGTTAATGTTATTCTAACTTATATATATATATATATATATATATATATACATAGAGAGAGAGCCCATGGTTTGATGATCACCTTTACATGAAACTGACAGTCACCAAGCAACACTGACTCTGTGTCTATTCCATTCTAACTTAGATATATATATATATATATATATATATATATATAGAGAGAGAGAGAGAGTGTGTGTATGAGAAAGAAAGAGAGAGCTCTTAGATGATTACATAGGCAAGAAACTGTCAGACACTAAGTGCCTCTGGTTCTGTGTTTAGGTCATTCTAACTCAGATATAGATCTATATATATAGAGAGAGAGAGACAGACAGACAGAGACAGAGATGGTTATTGTTTTGATGATCACATAGACAAGAAACTGTCATCAAGGACCACTGACTTTGTGTCTATGGCATTCTAACTTATATATATCGAGAGAGAGTGAGAGAGATTGACAGAAAAACAGAGAATTTAAACATAAATCTTTTTGTCTGTTAAATTATACAGTGTTTTACACAACTTTATATTTCAGTTTAGCACAAAATGAAGTTCATTATTTCCTCTCACTTTTTATATTTTTTGAGAGTGCTATTTTGCACTTAAAGTTTTCCAAACTTCTGCGTAACACCTCACACTAACATACACTTATATACACGCACACATTTATTCTACAGCTTGTTAAAAAGAAGTTAATGTTTCTATCTGAGTTCCTTTATGATATTATGCTTTTAAAGTCTCACTCTGTTCACCATTCTTATTAACCAGTTGTTGCAATTTTCTCTAGTTGGTCTGCACAATATTGGTTCCACTTTTCTTATGAAGATTCTTCTTTCAGAAACTTTTTTTTATCACCTGTGGAACATTCCATGATTTTGTTGACATTGATAATGTCTAAGTAGAGACTGTTTGAAATTATATCATAATATCATTGTGAACTCTTCTTTAATTCTGTCCAATGTACATTCAAAATTTAGTTTCTAGATAGACATGATAAATTTGAATCATGACTTCCCTGCTTTATTAGTAATGTTAATTTTTTTTTATTATCTACCTTATTTAAGTTTTTTTCTTTGTTTGTTGTCTGTTTTCTTAATTTAAAAAAATTTTTTTATTGCCCTAGACATTTTGTACAAACTGGTTACTTTTACTGATATGCATTTGCCAACATTTGATTAGCACTAAGAAAAAAGCCATTCCTTAGCAAAAATCTATTTGGTGTCATGATCACAAAACTTTTTTCTCTCTCTGTTCTGTTATTTCAGACTTGTTTGTAGTCCTGATAGAATGTAATGCTTGTTTGCATTTTTCTAATTAATGCTAATTATATTCAAGTTTTATCTAATTATTCTTTACTGGTTTTTATTTTTTTAGAATTTATTTTAAATGCATAAAAACATAATCAGATTAATGTTTAAATAATAAGAAAAATGAACCTCCATTTTGCATCCACTCTGTTTCTAAATATCAGATTAATTTAATAAATTTCTTCATGTATTTTTGGGGATAGGAACTCGTTTAATTTTTGTTCTTGTCATCACAGTTTGGGACATAGTTTATGTTTTCATGCCTGTTTAATATTTTTATCTTTATTTCTTTATATCAATTTTAGTTATAATTTTTATTTGTTTATTTCCTTTTTTTATTAATGTTTCGCAATATGGTAAGACTCATTTTTTCATGTTTAACTCTGTTTTTTGGGGTTTTTTTCTTATTTCTTTTTGATGTGTTCTGGTTCTTATTTTCTTTTTTTACTAAAAAAAGATTCCATTTTTTATTTATTTGTTTGACTGTTTAAATTACATTTTTTTTTAATGTGGTCATTCGATATATCCTTTGTTGTGGCTGGGTCAGTTTTTTTAATACCTTGTCAAATTAGACTACATGTAAAACTTTCCATTTTTTCCATCATGTCTCCAAATTTGTTCTCTTTTTCTTTTATACAATTTTTTAAAACAAATTTTTGCTTTTTTTTTTGTTAGATTGTTATTCAATTTAGTTTGTAGCAAGAGCAATGCCAAGCTGCCTAAAAATATATATTGTCACAGTGGAACATAATATAGCTGTATTAAAAGGAAAAGAGACTCTACAAAACATGTTCCTTGGCCAGAAACCTTTCTGTTTTCACTGTTTTTCTATTTCATTCTAGAGTAATTTGAATAAATGACCACTAATAAATAAAGGGGAGAAAATGGTGGAAAAGAAGAAAAAAATGGGTACAAAAATTAAGTAAAAAACAAAAAAGGAAAGTAAAAAAAGAAAACATTAATTAAAAAACAGTTTGAGGGTAAAAACACGAAAAGAAAACTTATTAAAAATGATGATAAAATCAAAAGAATTAGCAATAAAGGGCAGGAAAGAAAGAAAGAACAAACCAAAAAATTGTAAAATAGTTCAAAAATGTTGAAATGACAAATATACATACACATACACACACACACACACATATATATATATATATATATATATATATATATATATATATATATAATCAATTGTTCAAAAAGCATAATAATGATAAAAAAAAAAAACAAATGAAAAAAATAGCTGCTCATATTACAAAGCTAAATTATAATATAAAAAAATAATCAGCTCAAATGACAGAGAAAAAAATGAACTCTAGAAAATGAATAGAAAAAAAAAAATGAAAAGTGGAAATAATATTAATAATAATGAACAAAAATGAAAGAGTCACTCAAATTCTTGAAGCAGTGAAGTATATGTTCAACTGAAGCACAAGCTAAAAATATGCACATTAAAATTGAATATCTTCTCAAAAGATCACAGACCCAGACTTTTGGCCAGTGGAGCATATCATATGCCCGACGTATAAATATTGTTCCCTTCGAAAAAATCAATTCATGAAAAAGAAAGTTTTTAATCATAAAAAAAACCCATAATCAAAAGTGCAGCCATTTTTGTGTGAACCTTTTGTGTTTTTAGATTTACTGGGGGTTTTTTGGGTTTTTTTTTTGTTTGTAGTTTTTTTTTTAACCTTTTTATTTTATTTTTTAATATTTTTTTTTACTCCTTCAAAAAAGAATTATGTATGTATTTATTTCTGTATATATTTACATTTATGTAATCAGGTTTATTGAATATTTCTTTATGCTGTGAAACATTTTATGGTCCTTGGCTATAATGGAATTTTGTATATTTATTTTGAGTTACAAGGAATATTGATCTTGAGAGATTGAGAAATGAATATGTATTTTAATAAACGGTGTAAGTGTTTTGACAAATGTACAAGCTTTATATATATGACGGTTTCTCTGAAATATCTTGATGTACAAAAGACAGAAAATTTTTACAAAATATGAACATATATGTATGTATGTATGTTGAGGGTATTGCTAATGTAAGAAGTTGAAATAGTGTCACAATTTAAGAATGAATATCAAAATATTTACTTTTATTTACTTAATATTCCCAAATTTAGAGATGGAGAAGTTAATAGAATCTTCTTTGCTATCTCTAAATTTTGGAATATTAAATTGACATGTATCACTATCAGGATGAAGAAACTATCCTTTTAACAAAACATGTCAATTTGATTTTTCATTTTGTCTTCTTCTTCTCATATATATATATATATATATATATATATACACAGAGAGAGAGAGAGGTTCATTCAATAAGTAAGAGGAATTTTTTTGAAAAAAGCAAAATATATTTTATTTTTAGAATTTTTTTCTCTAAATATATACTCAGCATAGTTTGGAATTGGTGTAACGCAAAAACTCTTTTAATCTTGCAAAAATATTTGTTTTGAGGTTATTTAAAAATGGTAGAAAATTAGAGTGAGCCAGGATTGAACAGATATCTCTCTGGAAATCTTGGTGGCTGAAAAGTGAAATTTCACCATGTGAGATGTGTACCAAGAAACTTGTTTTGGTCAAAAATGTTTACAAATAGGCTAAACATGAGTTTTCCACCTCAAGCCTTGAGTGGAAAAAACAGTTAATGGAGTGGAAACTCACTGACTCTCCAGTAAAGAAAAAGTTCTAGGCACAGCTGTCAGTAAAGAAGGTAATGCTGATAGTATTCTGGAACATGCAAGGACCCTTGACTTGATTTCCTTGAAAAAGGTGCAACTTTAAACAGAATTTCTTATTGCTGATTCTTTTGGCAAAATTCACCTTCAACATTGTATGAACCTTATATATATATATATATATGCCCAGACACGCACTCACTCATACGAAGGCCCTTCAAAAAGTTCTAAACCTCACCAAGAAAGAATCGAAAAAAAAAAATGTTTTTTCAATATTGTCTACTTTGACTTCAATACACTTGGTCAAACAATGTTCAAGTATTACAATCCCATCTCAGAAGATGGTGGGATCTTTTTTCTCTAAAAACTCCCCTTACAGCACTTGTGACCTCATTATTGTTTGCAAAATAGTGACCACACAGGTAGGATTTCAATTTAGGAAAAAAGAAGTCAGATAGAACTAAGTCTGGTGAGTAAAAAGGATGACGTAGCAATTGAAAACCACTGTTTGTTGTTGCAGCTACTGCAACCTGTTCAGTGAGAATTGGTGCATTATCCTGGAGCAAGAGCACTCCTGCTTTTCTTTATGACCTATGGCTTCCTTCAGTTGCCTTGATTCTGATACATATCGCTGTTTGTTAATAGTTTTCCCCTTTTCCGGATAATTTATCATGATTTGGCCTTCAGAATTCCAATAACAGAAGCCATCATCTTGCCAACAGATGTTTCTTTTGTGAACTTTTGCGGGGTTGGAGAACCAGAGTGTTTCCATTGTTTGCATTGAATCCTTGATTCAGTTTCAAAATGATGAACTCAGGTTTCATCTTGAGTTACTTTTAAAGGGAAAATTCTTAGGGTTAACCTGGAAGTGAATCAGAAGTCTTCTGAAAATGTTAACCTTTTCAGCTGGTGCTTTTGTATCAACATTCATAGAACCCATCTTGTAGACAGCTTGTTTATCCTAAAAATCTCAGTTAAAACAGTGTAGACTGAACCAGAACTAATGCTTATAGACTTAGCTATCTACTTGACAGTAAAACATCTGTCATCTCAAACCATGCAATGAATGGTATCAACTTGTTCATCAGTGGTTGAGGTTTTTGGATGACCTTATTGTAGTTTATCCTCTGTGCTGTCCCTGCTTCATTTGAATTCTGCTTAACAGTTGCTTTAGAAGGAGATTCCTTTGTAATTATCAGTACCATGTCCTAATGGATTTCTTAGGGTATCATATATTTCTTTTGCAGATACTTTTTAACTACTTAGGCATCTGTTTTGTCCATTTTTAGATTCGTCACACACCTCTCAACTTTGTATGGGTCTTGACGGCGCAGAAATTAAGACAGAGATCTGGTTTTGGTTTTTTTATTTTTATTATAGTAATATGTTCCCACAATGAAAATGTTCAGCTATGACACTTCAAACTTTTTTAACAATCCTTATATATATATATATATATGTGTGTGTGTGTATATATATATATATATATATGTGTGTGTGTGTGTGTAAAGTAAGTAAAGTTGGTGACTGTAGTCGAGGGTGACCCGAGTCTCCTTTTTCGACTGCTACTACTCCAAGGTGTAGGGGAGGGTGCTACTTTTTCCCTGGATTGACCCCCTTTACCCTTGATCTGTACCTTATAATGCTGAGTGTTAAGCAAAGAGGCATCAAGTACCATTTTTTTGAGTCTTTGGTATGACTCGACCTGGGATTGAACCCAGGTATCCTGGGCCATTGGTAAACACTCTAACCATTATGCCAATGTCCGGTACTATATATATATATATATAAGCATGTTTGATTATATAATAAAGACAAATTTTGTCTATATGTTTTTATCAGGATCCTTTCAAGTTTCCTGACAAGTCTTTTGGTTTTAGGTTGGAGTTGGTAAACCTAAAACTGGAAATTTGAAAGGATCCTAACAAAAATATATAGACAAAATGTGTCTTTGTTATTTAATCAAACATGCCTAAATGAAAGACTGCAGCCCAATTACACACACACACACATATATACATACTGTGTGTGTTCAAAAAATATCAAACCTGAAACTATATTTTCCAAGATAGAAATAAACAATGAATGAAATATTTATTTTCTTCATAATCCCCCTTGCTAGTCAATACACCTATTCCATCAAGTATTTTATTATTCACAGGACTTCTGGTGATAGACATGCAATGTTAACTTGGCATTTGTATGAATTATTACTATTAAGAATATTCACTGTATTCTATAATTATTCACAAATGATTATCATTAGTGCATAAAACAATATCATCATCATCATCATCATCATCATGTCACTCTGCCAGCATAGATCTCCCTGACCCTCTCTCACCACCCGTCTCTATCGTCCATCACTCCTAGGATGTCTTCAAGGCTATATCCTGTATCAGCACAGAGCTGTTGTATATAGTTTCTAGCTGGTTGTCCTGCCTTTGCTCGGCCATGTGAAGGGGTCCACAGGAGTATATTGCTTATGAATTCGTCATTACTTCTCTAGCAGTGTCCTGCATGTCTGGTTTGTTTAACTCGGATTGTTTTTGTGATAGATTGTTGGTGGCGGTACAACTGCTGTTTTGTGGGGTGTTGCCTCCAGGACTTGTCCAATACTGATCGCAGCATTCTTGTGTAATCGCTGTCAAACTTTTTCTCCATACGTTTAGTTAGGGTCCATGTAGTGCATCCATATAGAATTATCGACATGACGGCTGCTTGGAAAAAAACACATTTTATTTTATCAGTCAGGTCTGACATCCATATGACCGATAGCCTATTGATAGCTGTCCATATCTTTGCTAGTTGCATGTTGATGTCTTTCTCGGTTGATGAGACACTGCTTCTTAGGTAGGTGACCTTGTCCACTAGTTTCAGAGAACTACCATTTAGTGTAGAGATGTCGCCTCTTTGATTAAAACACATGTATTCCATAAAACAATATAATTACTTGAAATACTTGAAATATGTAATCATCTAAAAATTAATATTTGATAAGAATACTTGAAACACTATAACTGTGTAGGAATTAGTTGTATGAAGAGTTTTGACTTGAAGCTTTTATTATTTACAAATGATTATCATTAGCTACTTAAAACCATATAATTTCTTGAAAAAAAGGAAGGACTGATTTTGGCTGTAAATGTTCTAATAAAGGTTCTAATTTTTTAAAACCAACCAATTTTACCACCCTCAAAAAAAAAAGTCCACAAGATATACCACAAATGTGTTGTGAAACAATACTTGTTTATTAATGATATGAATTTTGTCCACATTAAGTGCCCTACGAATAGGGTCTTGTACCAAACTGAGCTATCTTAGTTTGAACTGAATAAGGGTACCTACTCAATCACAATGTTGAGCATGATAACCTCAGAGATTTAATTCCTTAAAGAAGTATCCGTTTTTATTGCGGCATTGCGTCAGACAAATCTCACTTTTGTAAATAACATAACTCTTCCAAAATTTTTCACAAGGTGCAATCCAGAAAGAATAGATCTTTAGTTTGACTTCTTTGTTTCATGGCATATCAACCTTCATGGGTTATTTAATACCAAAGCTATCCTTGTAGAAGAACTGCAGTGGTACTATGTAACCCATTTCTAGGGAAATAAGGGGTTCACACCTTTCCCAAGGATATTTGTCCAAAACTGAATGTAATAGCATGACTCCACCCTTAATTTCTTTGTCATCAGTTTAACAACAACAAAAACAATAACCTGTTGGTAAGGTCACGATCAAGTTGAGAGTATTATTACATCAGTATCTAGTTATCTTTAAATAGTTGAGTGATAGATTTGTTGCTTGGTGAAGTGGAACTTTGTCTCCACTCGATAAAAGTCGAGTAGGTTTTTCTGAGTGGTTCTGTCTCTTTTTAAGTGTGTCTCTTAAACAGGCAATCTCACAAGTCAACAAGTTGAGTTGAGGTCAAGTAGCTCTGAATAATAATAATAATAATAATATCCTTTATGATATGTGTTATGGCTTCTTTAGTTGGTTTTCAATATTAAAAAAAAAAAGAAAAAGGAGGAAAATTGACAAAATAGATATGATATTCAATGACATATATAACCATAACTAGTATGTTACCAGATTATAGATTTAGGGGTGTTATTAGGGGTGGTACTAGTACTTGTAGCCTCCATTATCTATAGCAGCATTTCTTATCCTTTTTACCTTTGTGGAACCCTTGAAAAAGTTTTCATGTCTCAGGCAACCTCTGCATGATAATCATTTCATCCTAATTTTCATATCTTACATCTCTTTTTAAATTTTTTCAACGTAGTTTATATAGTAAACATAGTCTTTTTTATCAGATAACTGGTTAAAATCAAAAAAAGAATTTTCCAATAAATATGTAAAGTAGGATTATTAATATAAGACTGAAAAATTACTCAGAAATGCATTAGCCTATCACTATTTTTTGTGGATGACCTAGCAAATCTCTTGTGGAAACCTTAGGGCTCTAGAGAACTCTGATTGAAAAACACTGGTCTACAGTAATGAAACACTGTGTAACATAATAAATTGGCAAATACCATTGTGTCAACATGTATGACTGAAAGCTTATGACTGCAAGGTCTAACTGAGAGTATGGTGTGGATTAGATAGTTTCAGTCATATGTAACATAATAAATTGGCAAATTCTGTAATTGAAATCAAGTGTAGAGTTTAAATTAGAAATTGTACTCAAATACCATTCGCCCACCATTCCTTTGGATCAGAAATTCCACTCAAATACCATTGGTCCATCATTCCCTTTGAATTCGAAATTCCACTCAAATACCATTGGTCCATCATTCCCTTTGAATTCGAAATTCCACTCAAATACCATTGGTCCATCTTTCCCTTTCAATTTGAAATTCTACTCAAATACCATTGGTCCATCATTCCCTTTGAATTAGAAATTCCACTCAACTAACATTGGGTCAACATGTATGATTGAAATTTTATGACCGCAAGGTCTAACTTAGAGTATGGTGTGGATTGGAAAGTTTCAGCCATAAGACCAAAATTTTGTTTGTTGGTTTCTAGTTGCCAAGAGGTACATGTATGAATAATGCTGTGTGCAAATTTTTCCACCTGCATTTCAAGAACCTCCCTTCTCAATGTATGTGGCTAATGCGTTACGAAGACATGACAAAAGAAATAAGTTAAGATATATACAAAAAAATAGCTTGATATTTGTTCTTCTCAACCCAAGATGTCTTCATATTTAAGCCGTGTTGAGCTATTGAAGACAATGTGTCAGTCTGAGATGATTACAGAAGTGATAAGGGAGTCCCCAAAGTGTGATAGCTAATGTGTTAGACTATGACATCCTAATGAGTTCAAACTTAAGTTATGTTATTTACTTTCTGATTAATACGCTTGGGAAAGGAATTAACCACTTTATCTCCACCCCAGCTATAGGTTGTTCTTCTACAACGATGGCTTTGACATTGAATAACCCATCAAGGTTGATATGCCATGAAAAAAAAGAAACCAAAGCAGAGATGACTATTCAAAACATTAACAAAATAAAATTGCATAAATATTGGTGTAATTGCCTGTTCTCATGACTTGGTTTTAAATGTGTAACTTGGAGCAAGAAAGAAGGATTGACACAGTTAAAAGAAAACAAGTGGGGGAAAACAGTGATGATTTATTTAGTCACCATGTTACATTCTGATATCACAATCCACCCAGCAGACAACTCAATTTTTCTCCTTGAGAGAGTTATTTTCTTTTGTCCCTAACAAATATAATTAAAACTTGTATTTATTTTGTTTGCTACTCATTCATATTTTTGGTTCCTTAGTTTTAATGCTGTAGAGTTTCATAATAAATAATACCTAATAATATCTGTTTTGATTGTACGATTATCATCATCAAGTCATACTGATTGCACAGATTCCCTTCTCTCTTACCATCCATCCATATTGGTTTGTCCTCTAGACGGCATACAATATCTGTACCGGGCTGATGGATTTAAATCTTTTCTGGTTGGCTAACATTCGGGTGTCCATGTGTAGGAGTCCACAGTAGAATGAATTCGTCTTTGCTTCTCCGGCTGTGCCCAGCATGTCTTGTTCATCTAGCTTGGATAATTTGTGAGATGGGAGGTAAGTGGCCGTTTAGCTGCTGCTTAGCAAAGTGTTGCTTCCAGGACTTGTTAAAAACAGCATTCAGTGTTCTTTTGTAGTTCCCATCTAGTTTTTTGTCCAAGCGTTTCATTGAAGTCCATATGGTGCTGCCATACAATAGTACTGTCACAGCTATACCTTGAAAGAATTCCCATTTTATTTTATCAACGAGATCAGATTTCAGTGCAGTCAATAACCTATCAGTAGCAGTCCATGTCTTTCTTGTGTGTTTGTTGACACTACTTTCTGTAGGTGAGATACTGCTTCTGAGTTATGTTAAATGTTCTATTAATTTCAGAGGCTAGCCATTTTATGGCTTCCTTTTGTTTAATATGCATGAACTCTGTTTTATCTGAATTCATGAGGAGACCAATGCCTCTTGCTGCCTGCTCCATTTTCTTTTATGAGATCTATTGATGTCTGAGGTATATAATTTAGGTAGATTAAACATATGTTGAGGATTGCACGCAGCATTCTTGTGTAATTGCCATCTAGTTTCTTCTCCAGCCGTTTTGTTAGCGTCCATGTAGTGCATCCATATAGCAGTATCGATGTGACCGCTGCCTGGAAGAAACTGCGTTTCATTTTATCGGTTAGGTCTGATTTCCATATAGTCGATAGCCTATTGATAGCTGTCCATGCTTTCGTTAACCTCGTTTCGATGTCCTTTTCGGTTGATTTGACGCTGCTTCCTAGGTACGTGAATTTGTCTACTAGTTTAAGAGGGGTTCCTTCTAGAGTGGAGATGTCCCCCGTTTGGTTATAGCACATATATTCCGTTTTATGTGCATTAACATGGAGGCCTATGCTTGCTGCTGCTCAAGAATGCTGCGTGCAATCCTCAACAAGTCCTGGCGGCAACACCCAACAAGACACCAACTGTACGGCCACCTGCCCCCTATCACGAAAACTATTCAAGTTAGGCGAACCAGACATGCAGGACATTGCTGGAGAAGCAGAGATGAACTCATAAGAGATGTACTCTTATGGATCCCCACACATGGCCGCGCAAAAGCAGGACGACCAGCACGAACGTACATTCAGCAGCTATGTGAGGATACAGGTTGTTGTCCTGAAGACCTACCTAGGGCGATGAACGATAGGGAGGAGTGGCGAAAGAGGGTCAGGGATATCCGTGCTGCCAGCACAATATGATGATGATGATGAAACATATGTTGTAAATGTATCTCCAAGCAAGACTCAAGCAACAATATCAAAGAAATCAGTGTCACCATTGGAGGAACAAAACATTGCTTTCATGTTATTGTAGAGCATCATTATATTAATAGAAGGTCTTTTCAGGAGACAATATACTAGAAGTATTCACTCTTATCTCTCAGTATGGAATAAAAGTCAGAATCTGAGAAGTTGTGGATTGATTTCTCCAAAACTGTTCTGATTTTTTCTAAAGATTTTCTCAAATGTGGGTTGGATGCAACTAAGAAGAAGGGTATTAATATACCTTAGCGGCTATTGCAGTAAGAGTTATGTTTCTGTAGGTCTTAGTGATTCCAAAGCCAACTTTCTTTTGGAATGGAAAGTTACAGCCTTTTGTCCATTTCTTTGTTGTATTGTTTATACATGGCATTGTATAGTCAAAGAAGTATATCATCAAATTTCCATGTCTTCTGTACTTCAGGAGATATTTTGTTGAGACCTGATAATTCTTTGCTTAAAGTTTTTTGAGAACTTGATTAAGTTCTTCCTCTGTAAACAGTCTATGTTTATCGTCTACTTTGCCATAAATGATTTCTTCAATAGTTTTTTCTGTGCCTTCAGAAAGTTTCTAAGAAAGTTTTTGAAATGTTCTTTCTATTTTTGACATCTTTTTTCTTGGCTGGCAGTTTGTAATTTAGCTTTTCAGGTGCTTTTCCATCTGTTTACTTTATTTACTATCTCCCATGCTAATTGAGATTGTTTATCTTCTACTGAGTTTTGGAGTTTATTGATATGGTCATGGGTATATTCTTGTTGTTCTTTTTGGTATGTTTTATTTTTCTCTTGGCTTTTTTTATATTTCTGCATATTGGTGTTTTTGGGGGTTTCAAGATACATTTTTGTGTCTCAGTAGCTGGATTTTTCCTATGGCCTCAGGGGGCCTTCTCCCCAGGCTATTACCCTCTCGGGAGGAGGGTTGATCGCCCGGCGCCTGAGTCGGCCCTAATAAGGGGAATGCCGACGGGGCCCTAGGCATTTTTGGGAAATGCCGGGCGCGTGTGGGCTACGGCCCTGCGCCCCGGACCCACCAAAAAAAAGGCCTTGTGCCACACTTTCACGTTCGGTAGGGCATGGAACAAATACTTCAAGATGCATTTTTATATTATCTCATTTTTCCCTAACTGCTTTTGACTCCTATGGAACTCTACATTTGGCTCTTGGTTTTGGTGGCATCCACTGTGCTGTTTCTTTTAGGTCGATGGTAACAAAGTTTTCATATTTGTCATTCATAGTATGACTTTCAGATGTCTCCTGAATTATATCAACTTTGTTTCTTACAGTTACCATATATTGATTTCATATATCACTATTGGTGATTTAGGAGCAGTCATGTAAAACTTTACCTGTTTGTTTCTTATTTCTATGTAGACTTTCCTGAGAATCAGTAGATACTCCTTCAAAAGAAGAGGACTATGCTTCACAGTTCTTGTTTATAAATGTATAATTTAGCTGTACATTTGAGTTATTTGGGTAGATGTAAGTCCATAGTTTTCTCTTCCTTTTTTAGAAAGAAAACTCTGATAGATGTTTATCATTTCTGTTTGGAATCTTGTGTAAATAAAATTTATCATTTTTGTCTTTCTTTATATGAATGTTCATGTCTCTACCAATGATCAGATTCTTGTGTTTGGGAATTTGTTAGACAAGAGAAGATAGCTCATTATAGAAGCTGGTGATGTCTGTTTCATCACCAATATTTGTGGGACTGTAACATGAGATGATTGTTGTGATTTTAAAGCATGTGGACTGAGAAATCCTGATACCTTTGGTTTAGAAAATAAATAATTTTTTTTTTATTTAAAAAATGTTTGCAGGTGTTTATGGACAATATTGTATTTTCATCTGAACATTTTTTTTTTCAGTTCTAGTTTCCTCTCAGAGGCATGATTAGTCCCTGTCAAGTTGAACAGTGAATTTTTGGAGTTTTTTTAACTGCTTTTTAAAGTTAGTTTTACTTGGGTGACAATGTACTTATGAAAGAATGGTTTGTTAAAATACTCTCACTCACTCTCATCTCTGTAAACCATTGTGACATGTCTACTCAGAGACGTTTTTTGTCAAGATATCTGATAATGAGACAAAGTATAGGGATGTAGATTCATGCCTTTGGTAATAAATAATGCAAAATAATATAAGTTTTGATTGTATAATGTTCTTTTATAAATAATAAACTCCTGGTATTTTTAGTTTAGAAGAAAATTAACTTTTTATGAAAAAGTTATTAGTGTGTACTTATTTACAGGCCGTACTGAATCGTCATCTAAAATAATTTCATTGTTTTCTTAAAAATGTCTTCGGATAAAATATCATAAATGTATATCAGAGGTTTACTTATTTTTGGATTGTACATATTCATATTTTTCATCAAAGAATTTCATTGCTGTAGAGGTTGGTAATAAATAGTAACTAATACTATCTGTTTTCATTATATCATGTTCCATTTGAAGTAATAAAATCCTGACATGTTTGGTTTCAAAGAAAATTAATTTTTCATAAAAAAAAAAATTGTTTGTAGGTTCAGATTTATGGGTGGTACCTTTACTTGTCATATAATACCAGTGTGATACTTTTCAGCTATTTTGAGGTAGGTTTTATGTGCTATGATACCACCTTGCTTAACACTCAGCATTATAAGGTACGGTTCAAGGGTAAAGTGGAGCAATCCTGGGAATGGAGTAGCGCCCTCCCCTACACCTTGGTGTAGTAGCTATCGAAAAGGGAGCCTTCGGGTCACCCTCGACTATGGTCGCTAACTTTACTACTTTACTTTACTTATGTGCTATGAAATGTAGTGATTCTTCACAAAACAAATTATCTTTTTTACTATTATTTGCCAGTAACAGTATCTTACTCTCTAAAAACTTGACAAAATCTTTGAATGGGAGTGATAAAACTAACTACAAAAATTTTGTTTGTTTAGATATTTAAGAATAATTTTAATTAACCTTTGTCCCCCAGCCATTGATGAACCCATTCTTTTTAATTGGCTAGTTTTAAGAGTTGTTAGATTACTAGGATGAGTCAAAAATTTTGCTAACAGAATGAATATTTATATTCAAAATGAAAAAAGAAATCATTTTTAGTCTGTTCCACACTCTTTTATCTTGCCTGAAAATAATTACTATTTGGTTGTGAAAAAGAAATTATATATATATATATATAGGCCTGGTGGGTAGAGTGTTTGCCAATGGTCTGGGAGACCTGGGTTCAATCCCAGGTCACGTCATACCAAAGATTTTAAAAATGGTACTTGATCCCTCCTTGCTTAACACTCAGCAATATAAGGTATGTATCAAGGGTAAGTGGAGTGGAACAATCCAGGGAAAGGAGTAGCGCCCTCCCCTACACCTCTGTGTAATAGCAACTGAAAAGGGAGCCTTCTGGTTGCCCTTGACTACAGTTGCCAACTTTACTTATATATATATGTACACTCACATATATTGTGTAATGGATATCACAATAGAAAATGAATATGACCAACTGAGTTCAAATCCTGGGTGCAGTTGTTTGCATTTTACATAGTATTGCTAGTTTGTATATCATGTGACCAAAGTAGTTCAATCCATGGAAGGTACCTGCTGTAGTTGGTAGAATCATGCTAGCTGGTACTCTGACACATTGTGCATTGTTTCATTTTGTGTTGAATTTGAAAGCCATACTGATGAATGTGCAACATAATCTAATTTAGGAACTCATGCTTTACAGGTTTTAAGTGGGCCATAACACTGTGGAAGCAACCAAAACATTTGTTTTATGAAAGGTAAAAGTGCAAATGAACGCAGTGCAGTAATTAAATGGTTCAAGAAATTTTATTTGGGTTACAAGAAACTTGATGATCAGACTAGGTCGGGTAGGCCTAAAACCATTGATTCCAAGGCTTTGCTCTAGGCCGAAGAGGTAAATCTGGCAAGTCACGCTCCAAAAGTATAAGGCAGAGTCGGTATCTCACACTTCAATATGGTTAGTCGCCTTCACAACCTTGGCAAAAGCTGTTGAATTGTGCCTCATCTCACCAAAATATTGCAAAACTTTTGACCCATCCAAGTAAAATGATATATCATTCACTTTTTTATTGTATTTCAGGATCTTGTGTACCTCTTAAAAACAAGAAAAAATTATACAAAAAATTATACAAAAAATATAAATATGAATCTACAATAAATGCAATTCTTTATCCTCTAAGCATAGAATAACTCTAGACAGTTTGACATGCCGTTAAAATCAATCAATCAGTTTGCCCAGTCAGTTGGGGCTGTAGAATACTCTGACTGCACCTCTGCAGAGGGGCACCCCCATCCCAATGAGTGTCCTAGATATGACACTAAACAATCTGATGGTAAGGTTCCAGTGATGCTGGGGCTTTGAGGAATGCAGAGCACCCCTTCATTGCCATTGCTCCCAGGTCCACTCAGGCCCAGCATGGTAGCACCTGATAGGCCCCTATCTATGGGTTAAATAGAACTAACGGCACACTTATGCTAAACTGAATTGTTTAAAATAGAAGTTTTTGATAATTAAACCATACTTACATTTAGACTGTGTGCTTATGATAGAATGAATTGGGGGTGTCCTCGTGGTGTAATGGTTAAAGCGATAGGACTGCGGAATCGTAGTACGCGAGTTCGTACTCCAGTCGTGCTATTACGTTCACTTTCGGGCAAATACCCTTAGGAAAGGTATGAACCCCCTTATCCTCCCAGCTATGGGTTAAATAGTCCCACTACTGTTCTTCTAGGAGAATGGCTTTGGCATTAAATAACCTAAAAAGAGTTGATATGCCATTAAACAAAGAAAGAAACCTAGAATGAATTATTTTAAATGGAACTATTTTTTGACATTGAAACTCTACTTAGACTAAACTGGTTTGTTTAATATAGAACTGTTTTGACATTTAACTGTGTGTAAACAAAATCTGTACTTGTACTAAACAGAATTAGCTGAAGTAGACCTGCTTGCCTAAGCTGAATAGCATGAAATAGAAATGTTTTTCACAATTAAACTGTACTTACATTTAAACTATGTACTTATCCTAAACTGAATTGTTTAAAATAGAACTATTTTCATGAAAATGGATTTGGTGTTAAATAACCTACAAAGGTTGATAGGCCATTAAAATCCAAACAAGGAACCATCAACAATCAGTCAATTAATCAATCAGATCATTTTTACTTTAATTCTCACAAGGTGCTCCACATGTTTCTAGCCTTGTTCCAAATTAAGTTATGTAAATAACATTTTTCTATTTTACCTTATTATCAACTGCAAACATCAGGAAATGATTAAATACAAGGATCAATTTATATGAACTAGAGCTCAAAAGGTTTCCTGATTACTGTCTTATGGACGGATACTCATTCATAAATATTGCATTTCATATCATACATATAGATTAAATTTTGAAGACTTCATTTTTAGACAAAGACTAACATCAACCAATACATGAGTAATAATTTTGGGAAGTTGAAATTCAAATAGGAAAGACTAGTAACAACTCTTGGCTATAAAAATTAATTCCTTTATTGATAATTTTCTAAACTTAGATATGTATGTGGGTGTGTAAAAAGGAAGCCAGTATATAAATTCAGATTGTCATGTTTCACAACAGGGATAGTTTCATCTGAATGAAGTTATTAGTTTATGAAAAAAACTCTTAATATAAAAAAGAAGAGAAGTGTGTTATTGTGTATATGTCTGTGATATATATTGTTTAGATTCTAGCCATAACCAGGTACAAGTGTTAAGTATTCTTGTACTGTTACTCGCCTGTCATTAGAATTGAACCTGCAACCATTGTCTCCTTAGAAGCTCAGGGAGCCAACACCTATAACCATTATGCTATGTGTCCTGCTGGATATGACTAACAGAATCAGAATAGGCAACCCCTGTGGATTCAATAAAGGACGTAGTTCAAAGTTCCGTGTAGGTTCCTAAGTTCAATAAACACCTGAAGAAGGCCAGAGAACATATCAGCCTAAACATTGTAGAAATAACAATAAAGATGGAGACAATAGTCCGAAAACCTTTAATGATAAGGATTTTTTTTTTTGGTTTTTGTGCAGTTGTTAAATTGATTTGAAACCAACTTTATTTTCTTCACTGAGCAAATCTGGACGTATTCCATCATGAAAAAGTTTATGCTAAAAAATCCTATTTTCCTAATAATTTTGTTAAAAACCAACAGATGCGGAAATTTAATATCATAATTGATAATGTGTCTGTGTGTGTGTGCATGTTTATATATATATAAGTTAGGGTTGAGTCGATAACGTGTCAAAGGTGTTTGGCAACTGTCAGTTTCTCACCTATGCATTCATCAGGTAAAAAATATATATGCTCTATCAATGATATTGAGTAGTTTTTATTTATAAATAAAGCAAAATACATGATCAATATTGATATATTTGTATACCAGCCCATTGGCATAGTAGTTAAAGTATTTGCCATTGGTCTTGGAGACTGGGGTTCAATTCCTGGTCAAGTCATAACAAAGACTCAAAAATGGTATTTGATGGTTCCTTGCTTAACATTCAGCATTATAAAGTACAGGTCCAGGGTAAGTGGAGGAATCCAGGGAAAGGAGTAGCACCCTCCCCTACACTTCGGTGTAGTAGCTATTGAAAAGGGAACCTTCGGGTGGCCTCAACTATGGTCAGCCCACTTAGTTACTTACTTATGGGCAAACAGTAGGGCAGACTGTGCTCTTTGGCTTTAGAGAAGCATCCAGTCTCAGAGATGGAAAAAGACTGAATTTAAAACCTCAGGAGATATTGTTTGGGAGAATCTATGGCACAGTAGTGATCTATTCTTGTTATCAGGTTATCCCAAAAAGTATGACTGGTCCTACCAAAGCCTTCACATTATAAACAAGTCACTGATTTAGGTAGTCCAGTGGCTCATTTCTCTCACTCACCTGTTGAATCCTCATATGTCAATATCAGTGGGAGAATCCATCATCATCATCATATATTTGGAGGTGCCCGTGGTGTAATTGTTATCGTCGTAGGAAATGAACACGGCGACACGAGTTCAAATCCTGGACGAGACTGATTGCATTTCACATAGCACTAATACCCTTGGGAAAGGTATGAATCCAATTATTCTCCCTCCAGCTATGGGTAAATAGTAGGACAGACTAGGTTCTTCAGCCTTGGTTAGGCAACTAGTCTAGGAGAAGGAAAACTCTGAATTGAAACCTGTTAAACTCCGCTTAAAAATTGACCTTGTGTCATATCCTGCCCGAGCGGAGGGGTTGGTAAATAGGATCATCATCATATATACAAACACATATACACTGGTTATCATTGTAGGAAAAAAATTGGCAACTTCAGTTCAAATACTAGACAAGGCTGATTATTTATTTTCATCCTAATTCTTTGAGGAAAATCTTAAATCTAGCTGTTCTTTGCCCAACTATAGGTAAGTAGAGAGGAAGATTGGGTTTTTCAGCCTTGAATCCAAACTAAATGTCATCATCATCATGACATGTTGCTTGCACGGATTTCTCTAACTCTCTCACCATACGTCTCTATCAACCATCACTTCCAGCAGTTTTTCCTGGCCATATCCTGTCTCATACAGCGCTGTTGTAGGCATGTTCTAGCTGGTCGTCCTACACTTGCAGTTCCATGTGAAGGGATCCATAGAAGAAAGTTGTTTGTGAGGTCATCCTTGCTCCTCCAGCAGTGTCCCACATGTCTTGTTCATCTTATATCGGTGGTAGGTAACCGTACATCTGCTGTTTTGGGGGGCATTGCTTACAGGATTTTTTAATATAGCTCATAGCATTGTTGCGCAATTGCCGTCAAGCTTTTTCTCCATATGTTTTGTCAGGGTCCAAGTGGTGCATCCATACAGTAGTGTAGGCACAACCACAGCTTGGAAAAAATTGCATTTTATTTTATCAGATAGGTCTGACTTCTATATGACTAATAGCCTATCAATAGCTGTCCATGCCTTCGCTATTTGGGTATTGATTTCATTTTCAGTAGATGGGAGGCTGCTTCCGAGGTAGGTGAACTTTTCCACTAGTTTCAGAGGGTCACCATTTAGTGGTGATATATCGTCACTTAATTAAAGAACACGTACTTCATTTTGTCTACATTCACATGGAGGCCTATGACTTTTGCTAACCATTCTAGACTATGCAGAAGGGATTTGGCCTGGGCAGGTGAATTTACCAGAAGCACTATGTCATCAGCGTAGTCCACATCTGTAGCAGTTTGTGCGGGATATTGTCTCCTCCTTGCATTTTTTCAGTGTAAAGTCCTTTTCTTTCATTAAATCTATTGACATCCAAAGGACTTAGTCTTAGCAGATTATGAACAGGTATGGTGTTAAGGTGTCCCTTTATAGCACTCTTGCAACAATGTCAAAGAATTCTGAGTCTCCATCTGGTTAACATACTTTCACTTTTGTGTTTTTATAGAGCATCATTATGGCTGCAGCAGTCTCCCTGGGTAGACCATAAGCTAGAAATATTTGATCCATTTTCCCTTTGTACATAAAGTCAAATGCATTGGCAAAATCTACAAATAGGAGTGTAGCCTCATGGTTTTTTGCATGAAAACAAATTCTGACAAACTAAATGTACTTCACTTGAAAATTGATTTATGTCACTTGATGCACTAGGCCGAGGATTTAGGTAAGTACATGATGCATGCCAAATCTTGACAGATGATTGCCATATTTACCACCTAAGTTACAGTTCAAGCATCCTTTTTAATAAATAATTCAATTTGTGAAAAATATACAAGATACATAAAAAGATAAGTTAGTAAGACATCTGTACATCAAAGAATTATAGTGACATAGTCTTGTATAATACTTTTTCCACTCTCTAGATCTACGTAGCTGCAGACCAGTGGCAAGCACAGCAATATAACTAGTGATTATCAAAACTATAGGTTTTATTTCAGAGTACCTTCTCTTAGACTTTTCCCATCAGAGGATACCTACAAGTCAGCTGAGTTTTGATACTGGAGCTTCCTTCTTCAGTTTGGATTTTGGTGTTAACTTCTGTAATGTTTGGCTTTACCATGTCCTCGTCATTGAACTGGAGCCTTTTCTAACTCACAGTAAATATATACATGTACACTTTGTGTGTGTGGATATATAGATATATAGGGTCCAGCATGATTGATATGCAGTCTCTGTTATTGACTGCTTTCAAATTTTTCACACCAGCATCAACTGATGGCCTTTCACTGGAGTCTGACTGAGTTTCCTCAAGTCTTCAGAATTTTTTCAGTATTCAGGCCAATCTTAGTAATGCTGTAGTTTGGATGATCTCAGTTTTGTCCTCTGATTTCTAACACTTCTAGTCTTCTTACCAAACCTTTGGGGACCATTCCAAGTGCACCATTTATAATTGGTATTACCGTCTCTTTCATGTTCCATAACTTTTTTAGTCCTCTGGTCAGGTCTTTGACTGCTTTATTATTATTATTATTATTATTATTAACTGCTCTACTACTTTTGCTAAACTCTGTATATGTAAGTAAAGTTGGCAACCATAGTCAAGGGCAACCAGAAGGCTCCCTTTTCAATTGCTACTACACCGAGGGGTAGAGGAGGGTGCAACTCCTTTCCTAGGATTACTCTACTTTACCCTTGATACGTACCTTATATTGCCTGAGTGTTAAGCAAGGAGATATCAAGTACCATTTTTGAAGTCTTTGGTATTACACAACCTGGGATTGAACCCCGGTAACCCAGACCATTGGCGAACACTCTACCCACTAGGCTAATGAGATGTTCAATTATGTGTATTAGATCTAAATTTATTTTGTCTTATTTGTTTATAAAAATCATATGCAGCAGATAAAGGGAAGCGACTGATTGGTTTTTTGTTTAGCTTTTGTTCAGTAACTTTATGGAAATTTGTTATATAATACTGTATAATATTAGAGAATTTTTTTTATTAGGCAAAATTTGGTCATCTCAGTTATAGACAGTTTTAGCATAGAAGAGTAAGTTGGTTTATTTCTTTGAATTATTGTTTATATTTTCAAAGTGCAGCTTTTTCAGTTATATAAACTGATACATTACAAGAAAAAAACATTTAAAAGCAAACAACTGCCACACTTAAACCCTACATTGCAGTACTATGGTTAAAGAGCTCAGTCTGCCCTACTATTTACTCATAGCTGGAGGAAGAATAATTGGTACATATCTTTCCCAAGGATATGAGTAGTGTGTGAAATGCAAACACCATCATCTAGGATTTGAACTTAGGTAGCCAAGTCCACTTCCTCCAACAATAACCATTACACTGTGATCACTTCCAACTAAAAAAGTAAAGTTGTTGAGGGTGACCCAAAGGTTTCCTTTTCAATAGCTACTACACCGAGGTGTAGGGGAGGGCGCTACTCCATTTCCATGACAGCTCCACTTTACCCTTGATCTGTACCTTATAATGCTGAGTGTTAAGCAAGGCAGCATCAAGTACCATTTTTTGAGTCTTTGGTATGACTGGGATTGAACCCTGGTCTCCTGGACCATTGGCGAACACTCTACTCATTAGGTCAATGGCCCGATACCAATGATATAACTAGATGTCATTAATACCTTCATATTTGGTATTATCTATCTGTATCATATGCAACAAACACATTATAATATTATATATATATATATATATATATATATACCAACACCTCCACACAAGCAGGATATGACATAATTTCAATTTTTTAAGTAGAATTTAACAGGTTTGAATTTGGAATTATCCTTCCTTCTAGAATGATTGACAAGTTTAAAGACCCTAGTTTATCCTACTATTTACCCAACCCAGTCAGCTGGGGCTGTAGAATACACTAACTACATCTCTACAGAGTGCTAAGACCCCACCACCACCACCAAAAAGTGTCCTGGATATGACATTAAATCATCTGATGGCAAGGCTCCAGCCTTGGAGATTTGGGGAATGTAGAATACTCCTTCACTGCTATTACCCCCAGGTTCACTTTGACCTAGAGTGGTAACACCTGATAGGGTCTTATCTCTGAGTCAAATAGGACAAACTATGTGTGCAAACAAATAACTAATGTTAAATTGTGACTGTTATATTGCAATACTTGAAACTATTTAACTGTGTGCAAAAAAAGAGCTCAGGGTCATTTAAGAATGTTATCACGAATCATATATATATTTAATACATATGTATAAATTGGATTTTGCCATTAAATAACCTACAATGGTTGATATGCTACAGAACCTAACCAAACCAAACTATTTACCCATAGCTGGGGAAGAGAATAGTTGGAAATGATTTGATTTTGGTTCATTGTATTCATTTTCTATGATGGTAACTATTAGACTGTGAGTGCTTATATACAGAAGTAATATAAGTACTGTATGTCACTGCTTACATATGCTATTGATTTATTCAGTTTAGTATGACATAGTTTTAATATGGGGCCGCAAGTAACTATTGTAAAATATATATACTATAAGTACTAAATAGTACATGTATTAAATGTTTACTATGATGGTAATTATGTGCCTTTTATATGTTTATAGTTTGTTATATAAAATAAGTCATTTATATTTATTAAAATCATAACTGCCTGTATTATATTAAGATTTACTTAAACTTTGTAAAACAATATCTGTCAATACTACCAAAAACTAGTTTAAACATTTTAATGGAGATAAATTATCCCTTGAAATAAAGTCCAGAAGAGGACAACTATAAGTTATTGATTATGATGCTGTAAAATACAAAATGTATGGAGGAAGTGTGTGTGACGTAACTATTCTTTTTAAAGAAATTAGATTTGGTGAGCTGAGTTCAAATCCTGCATCAGGTTATAAATATTGTTCTGCATACTAATGCTCTTAGCAAAGGCATGAATCTATCTCTTCTTTCCTCAGCTATTGGTAAATTGCAGGGAAGGTTGGGTTTTTTAGCTTTGGTATGCCAGTTGATCAAGGAGACAGTTAAGCTGTACTCAATCTTTAAATAAAGGGACCATCTGTCGCATCTTGCCCATGGTGGAGGGGTTGGATAAAGACATACTAAATGTATAACACTGATATAAGTATATATAAGTACTTTGATATGTTGTGTTATATGTAATAAGTGATTTATTGGTATTTTACTGATTAAAATTATAATTGTCTGTACGAACTTAAGCACTATTTAAGCCTTGTAAAACAATATTTGGCCATACTGCCCAAAAATGGTTCAAGTAGTTTAATGATGGTGAGTTGTCTCTTGAAAAAAACCCAGAAATTGTTGATTATGATGCTTTAAAATGTGAGGTAGACGAGAACCTGAAAACTAACACTGAAAAACTTTCAAAAGAGCAAGAATCACAGAGTGATCATACACATATGCTTGAAAAATACAGTGGACTAAAAAATGAAAACGCTTTTGATACATTCTGATATATCAAGCTGGGATATAAATAGATGTCTCGTTTCACACGTAAGTACTCAAAAGTGTATTGAACTGTGGTTAGAATTGTAGCAGTCCGACACAAATCCCCAATTATCTGTGTTAACATGTCTTCATATTTATATCTATCTACCATACTGATTGTGTGCTTGTCTTAATCGATGTTAGTGCTTTGACACACACGTGCAAAAGTCTATCTTCTCATATCAACTGTCCTGTCACCCCCAAATATGCTGCATTCCATCTGTGTGACTCATAGGACATTTGGTCAGTCTCCCAGAAAAACCTTAGATACATTTCTCTTCTTTTTCTCATCAATGTCCTGTTTCAGTGGCCCTGGTCAAGTGTGGATATTTTTATTGGCTACAATGGAATGTCCCTGTGGTCAAACATGGTTGCTTTATCTGATTGAACGGAATTTGTGTTTCTCATGTCTGGCCAAAGAATTTGAAACGTGAATGCTTGAATGAATATGGGGGATGCATTTGATTTTGTGGGTAGTTGAATGTGTCTTTTGGCTGAAGAAAAATGTGTATATGCAGATACAGGTCTAGAAACACAACTATAAAGTGTGCTTATCTCTGTCCCAGTCAGCGGGGGGCTATAGAATATGCCCTCTGTATCTCTACAGCGGAGTAAGACCTCACCTCACAATGAGTTCCTTGATATAACACTAAACAATCTGATGGTGAGAGATTTGGGGAATGTGGAGTATCCCTTCATTGCCATTGCTCTCAGGTCTACACTGGCCTGGAATGGGAGCACCTGATAGGGTCCTATCTATGGGTCAAATAGAACTGTTTAATATTTAAACTGTGTGCAAATAAATAACTTGGGTTAAATTGATTTGTTAGAAATAGAACTCTTCCACCATTTAATTGTGTATAAACAAATGACTGATGTTTTATTGAATTGTTAGTGATACGTAGCAATACTTTAAACCATATAAATGAGTGCAAACAAATGATTAAGGTTGAATTGAATGATTAGTGTTAAACAGCAATACTTGAAACTCTTTAAGTGTATGCCAAAATTGAATTATAAATATTACATAGCAATACTTGAAATTCTTTAACTGTATGCCTAAATTGAATTATAAATATTACATAGCAATACCTGGAACCATTTGACTGTGTGCAAATTAATGAGATGGGTGTCCTTGTCATGTAATGGTTAAAGTGATGGACTGCAGAATTTTATTAAGTGAGTTCAAACTCCAGTCATGCTATTATGTTCACTTTCAGACAAATATTCTCTGGAAAAGTATAAACATCCTTATCCTCCCAGCTATGAGTTATATAGTGCCACTACTGTTCTTCTGGATGGATGGTAGCTTTGACCTTAAATAACCTACAAAGTTTGATATGCCATTAACCAAAGAAACTTTAAACTCCAAATGAATGAATTGCGTTGAATAGAATAATGAGTGACAATGATAAATAGCAATATTTTTAACCACTTCAATGTCTGCAAACAAAAGACTAATATCAAATAGAATTATTAGTATTAAATAATAATAATTGATATCATCTAACTGTGTAGAAACAATATCAATACTAGTGTGCAAACAAATTAGTTCTAACTAAACTGTGCACTTAAAAATCATATATGCATATGCATTTAAATGTGTGCCAAAATGACTGATGTTAAATTGTTACTGTTACATTGCAGTACTAGAAATCATTTAATTTTCTGCTAACAAATGATTAATTGTAAAAAGAATTATTTGTATTTGATGGAAATACTTGAAACCATTTAACTGTGAGCAAGAAAAAAGAGCTCAGGCTCATTCTAAAATATTTTCAACAAAATGTATTTACGAATCATATATATTTTGTATATATATATAAACAGGATTTGGCATTAAATAGACTACAATGGTTGATATGCCATAAAATCCAGCTAAAGCAAATCCTATATATTTAATATATATGTATAAAGTGGATTTGGCATTAAATAACCTACAATGGTTGATATGCCATAAAATCCAACTAAAGCAAATCCTATATATTTAGTATATATGTATAAAGAGGATTTGGCATTAAATAACCTACAATGTTTGATATACCCTAAAACCCAATCCAACCTAAACCAACTCTGTCAATCTTATTAAATGAGCGTACAGCAATTTTTTTTATAATGTTGTTAATTACTTGCAAAATTTGTCTCTGCTATTCAAAACTGCACTCTTGAAGGTTTTATTATGGGTTTCAGTGTAATGAAATTATCAAAAAGAAAAAAAATTAAAAACTCTTTATCATTGAAATAGATTATGATTGATTGATTTTAGCAGCATGTCAGCCACTCTGGGATTGTTTTATATATGTTTATGTTTGTACTTTTTGTGTTGTTGATTTTAGACTTTTTACATACAATTATATGATATCAAGTATTGCTATCCTAGAGAAATAATTTGAAAACAGATCTTTTGGACCCATATTAATAAGTTAAATGGCCTGATGAAGGTTTTAAAACTGAAATGTTTAATGTTGGCAAGTATTTCTACAAATAAAATCATCCTCTGAAGATCTTGTGTTTTTCATCTCTTTTTTATTTCATACTTTAGGATTTATTTCTAGTTTTTCCCTTATATATATATATATATATATATATATATATATATATATATATGTGTGTGTGTGTGTGTGTGTGTGATACTACTTCTATACAATACTAGTGATCTGTAACTTCTGTTAAGGTCCAGATTAATATCTGTGCACTCTGCCTTTTGTCTGAGATGAAAGCGTAGTATTTGTACATGTGAAAATATATTCAAATATATATATTTAAAAAAAACAACAAATTAGAACAATTATTTCAATATTTGTACATCTTGTTTTTCCTATTTTATATTTATTTTTGAGGAAGTTTTAAATTTAGTTGTTTTTAAAACTAATAACTGTTTCAACCTGCATAATTTATAGCTTAAAGTAACTAAGAAATTTCAATGGGTACAGATACTACACTTTGATCCAAAGCATAAGTGCCAGTCTGAACATTAATAATTGAATCATTTTTAACAAGAATTATTCTCGCACCTCATCTGCTGTAGATTGATATATGCATAGGCTTATAATTGTTTGAGTTTATATATATATATATGTTGGTTGGGGAGTTCCTATGATGAAGTGGTTTATGTGCTAAACTGTAATATTGTAGTGTGTGAGTTCAAACTTCAGTCACAATATGATGTTTACTTTTGGGCTCATACTCTTGGGAAAGGTATGAAAACCTTAAGTCCCCACCACCACCACCACCAGATAGGGGTTAAATAGTACCACTTCTGTTCTTCCACTAGGATGACTTAGGCATTAAATAACCTATGAAAGTTGATATGCCATGAAACAAAGAAACAAAACCAAACTGTATTTGTTTGGTGTATGTATTTACCCAACCCCTCTGCCATGGGGAAGATTTAATACAAAGTCAATTTTTAAGTGCAGTACAGTTAATTTGAATTTTTTTTTTCTCCTGGTTTTGTTGCCTCTTATTTAAATAACCCCAGTCTGTTCTCCTATTTATATATAGCTAGGAAGGGAAGGGATAGATTCATGCTTTTTCTAAAGATATTATTGCAAAGTGAAATACAAATAGCCTGAGCTTGGATTTGAACCCTGGTTACTGATTTTATTTTCTATGACAGTAACTGTTAGACTAAGCATGCAAACTTCTATTTGTGTGATGTATGTCAGTCTGTTAGAGTGATGTATATCCTGAATCTTCATTTCAGATCAACTTTATTATTAGCTCAACTCTTTCTAAAGAAAAACAAAGCTCACCAACATCAAAACATTAATTCATATTCTTAAATTTCTCTAATGCTTCTTCTTATTAAATATTTTTCTTTAATCAACCTGTTTTTTTTTATGCTAAGTGATTTCAAAACTTCATCAAAACAGTTAAATCTATGCATATATAGTTGAATAAATTATATTTCTAGGAACTATTACTGTAGTATTTCAAATTACTGGTTAATTTTAATGGCATGTCAATTAGTCTGGGGTTAGTTTATGTTTAGGAAATTTAATTTCATGTTCATTTTTTTGTTCATATTTTTTGTGTATTTGTTTCTAACAAGTTTTTTCACACAGTTCTGTCAAATTTGTAAACCGATCCATCTCACCCATAGATGGGACCATAGTAGGTGCTACCATGATCGGCCTTAGTGGACCTAGAAGAAATGGCAATGAAGAGGTACTCCACACTTGTCAGATATCCAGATCTGAAGTCTTATCCTCAAATGTTGTTTTGTGTCATACTCAGGATACCCCTTTTTTGGGAGGGGGTGGGGTCTTATCCCTTTGAAGGAGGATACAGTCTGTATTTTCTAACCCCTTTGATCGGGCTATATTTCAAATTGTTGAATGATTTAAGAAAATAACCATAGCCATAGTGCATCATTTTTACTGATATCTGAAGGGAAGTTTAATGTCTGTAACATATTTCTGAATAAAAGTCTATAATATGGCATTCTCAAATGGTATCTGAGGTGGGGTGTCCTCATGGTGTATTGGTTAAAGTGATGGACGGTGGAATTGTAGTAAGTGTGTTCGAACTCCAGTTGCACTAAATACCCTTGGGAAAAGTATAATACTCCCTTATCCTCTCAGCTATGGGTTAAACTACAGTTCTTCTTGTAGTATGGCTTAGGCATTAAATAACCTACAAAGGTTGATATGCTATTAAACAAAGAAACCAAACCAATCAAATTGTATTAGAGGTGAAAAAAATATCCTGACAGTGGGCACATATTCAACCTGTTAAAGATTATTATTTCAAAGATACTATGTATATTTTGTTCTTTACCTTTTTAACTACCGGCTCATTGACCTAGTGGGTAGAGTGTTCACCAATGGTCTGGAAGACCGGGGTTCAATCCCAGGTCGTGTTACCAAAGACTCAAAAAAATGGTACTTGATACCTCCTTGCTTAACACTCAGCAATATAAGGTATGTATCAAGGGTACAGTGGAGCAATCTAGGGAAAGGTGTAGCACCCTCCCCTACACCTCGGTGTAGTAGCTATTGAAAAGGGAGCCTTCTGGTCGCCCTAGACTAAAGGTAGACAACTTTACTTTACTTTTTGGACATTTTTGTTGATTTATTGATATTGATTTTTTCTTACTTTTTCTAGGTGTCTCAAGACAAAAGTTGCACAGCTTAAAGAAGCCATTGCACAGTACAGGATTGATGCAATGAATTTAAAACATCAATTCAACCGGTAATGTACAAGTCCTTTTCTTTTTAATTTAAAAAAAAAATTTATATTTCTCAAAAAACTTATTGGCAGCTTGTTTTTTTACTGCTGGACATAGATAAAATGGTATATGATTTCATTTTTTTGCTTGACAAATATTCATTACCTCCATTTTGAAGAAACATCAAATATATTTTCAGACATATTGATATACCTCTATATATTAAATAATAAGTTGACAATCTATTATTCAGAAAGTAGTGTAGTGGGTCATCTAGTGTGATTGATGTGTGATGAACCCAAGGTCATTTGAAAACATAGCTTTGATTGGATGAAAACTCATATGATTGGATAATTCTAGAAGTTTTGAAATAAGATAATTTCTGTCAGTTAAAAATTGCCAAGAGCAGATTGAATTCCATCTCTACCCTGATCACTGATTCTTAATTGAGTCAGATTGGTGAAATGAAATGTAAGTCATCAAGAAATAAAAGCAATATGTTCACAGAAAAATGTGTCAAAGTTGTTTTTACCCTAACACAGCAGATGGAGTCGCAACAATGATCAAGAACAAAGATGGCAACATGAAACTGACACAATCAGATTGACATAAGGTAATGAACAATAAGACCAAAGAACAGTCAGGAGAAAAGAGCTGGGCAATGAATGTGATTGTTATAAATTAAGACCACATAATATAAAACCTGAATATAAACCAGCATTGTTCATATTCCTGAAGGCAGGTATGCATTATGTTTAATAATCATCATCATCATCATGTCGTGCCGCTAGCACAGATATCCCTGACCCTCTCTCACCATTTCTCCCTATCATTCATCTCTTCTGGCAGGTCTTCAGGGCTATATCCCATATCCACACACAGCTGCTGGTCATCCTGTTTTTGCTTGGCCATATGTGGGGGTCCATAAGAGTATGTCACTGATGAGTTCGTCCTTGATTCTCCAGCAGTGTCCTGCATGTCTGGTTCGTCTAACGTGTATAGTTTTCGTGATGGGAGGCAGGTGGCCGTATAGTTGGTGCCTTGTGGGGTGTTGCCTCCAAGACTTGTTCAATATTGCTCTCAACATTCTTGTGTAATTGCCGTCTAGCTTCTTCTTCCGCTGTTTAGTTAGCATCCAAGTAGTGCATCCATATAGCAGAATCGATACAACCGCTGCCTGGAAGAAAATGCGTTTCATTTTATCAGTCAGGTCTGATTTCCATATAATCGCAAGCCTATCGATAGCTCTCTACGCCTTCGTTAGTCGTGTGTCGATAAATGCACTGTACAAAGGAATTGTTTCTGGAGGTGAAGGTTTGTTTAGTACTAGCTATACTTTTTAGATTCTCGGATAAAAGAAATATTTCTCCTGATGATGACCTAAGATCAAAACTAGTTTGGAACAATCAAAAAATAAATAACACGGAAGAAATATACTTATTTGTCTTATGATTTTGTTCATTTTTATATATACATATATATATAGACTTGTATCTAATAAATATATTTTGAACCTGCATAGTTTGGGCACATATTCATGTACATGCAATTTTATATATATATATATATATATATATATATATATATATTAAATATGTATAGTTTAGGTGCATATTCATATATATGCAATTATATATATATGGCCTAGTGGGTAAAGGGTTCGCCAATGGTCTGGAAGACCTGGGTTCAATCCCAGCTCGTGTAATACCAAAGACTTTAAAAATAGTACTTGATATCTCCTTGCTTAACACTCAGCAATATAAGGTACATATCAAGAGTAAAGTGGAGCCATCCAGGGAAAGGAGTAGCGCCCTTCCCTACACCCCGGTGTAGTAGCTGCTGAAAAGGGAGCCTTCTGGTTGCCATTGACTACAGTCACCAACTTTACTTTATATATATATATATATATATATATATATATATATATATAGGCCTATTTCTATGAATATATTTTAAACATATAGTTTGGGCATGTATTTCATACATATGCAATTTAACACAGGCACCAACATAATAAATATCTTTAATAACTAAAATGACTAACTCTATTAGTAAACCTTTTTTTTTTCAACCAAACATTTTAAACCAAAACACAGAAAATGTCCCTAAAGACAACTTCAAAACAAAACACTATAAATAGTTAAAACAATAAAAACTCAAAACTACATTACCCCTGATGACAATTAAATGTATGGTCGAAAGCGCTTTGGTAGAAGATATGGGACAATATCTTTACTATCTAGATCCCAACACAAGAAAAATAATGAGGAGACTTGAAAAATTCAAAATAATAAAGTGTTCCATCAACTTTAACAAAACTTTCTTGAATAATATTTATATATGTATATTTTTTTAGACATGTATAGTTTGAGCATGGACTCATACGTTTGTAATTACATATATATAAAACATATAAAGCTATACACTTTAAATAGACTTGTATCTAACACATGACTCAATAAGTCCCAGGCCTAACTAATAAAACAACTTTTAGGAAAAATTCAACTTTATTCATAATAATAGTCTCTTTCTAAGGTGATGCACTGATTCCAATGCTTCTCTAACAATTCATTGACTTTTTGTAGGACAATTTGTCTTTGGCCTCAAAATACGCCTCAGTTTCCAATATCACTTCTTCACTGGAGCCAAATCTCTTTCCTTGGAATATTCTTTTGAGGTCTGTAAACAGCCAGTAGTTGCTGAGGACCAGATTTGGAGAATAGGGTGGGTGCAGAAGTAATTTGAAGTGCAATTCATGTAGTTTTGCCATCGTTGCGATCAACTTGTGACACGGTGCATGGTCTTGGTGAAAGAGTACTTTTTTCTTCTTCATTTGTGGTTATTTTTTTGTGATTTCTTCCTTCAGGTGCACCAGTAATGCTATATAATATTTGCTATTAATGGTTCTTACTTTCTCAAGGTAATCGATGAACAAAATACCTTGCACATCCCAAAATAGGGAACAACAAACTCTTCTAAATAAAGCCCACTTTGGGAGAATGGAGACCAGCCCTCAGAAAATCAAGAAAGGAACAAGTTATTTTATTTCAATTGCGGATTGGCTACACAAGTCTCACTCATTCTTTTATACTCAAGCAGGGGCAACCACCACAGTGTTTGACATTTCAGACACTTTACACCATTCAACATGTGCTTGTGGAATGTGGAGCTCTAGCTATCACAAGAGAGTGGCATTTTAAAACAGATAATATGAACGATGTGTTCGAGAACATCAACATGGATGATGTTCTCTCTTTCTTGAAAGATACAGGGTTATACCTAAAAATATAACACTTTTCACAATTCTGGAAAAGTCAGCCATCCAACTTACCAATCAACAAAGTACAAATAAATTATTGTTGAATAGCAATACTTGAAACCATTAAATCTCTGCGAGTAAAACTGTAGTGAGAAATGATAACAACTACTTGGCTGTGCAAACAAATTATATCAAATAAACTAGCTCATGTTAGATAGAAATACTTGAAACATTTACTCAATTGCGAGTAAATGAGCTATGTTTGTTTGTTTTTTCTTTAAATTATGTTCTCTTCAATATATGTTTACAAATCAAGCATATCTCATATATGTGAACTGGATTTGGCATTAAATAACCCATAGTGGTTGATATGCCATAAAACCCAAACAACCAACCAACAACAAATATACTGAGGCCAAAACCTTGGCTGCTGATGTTTGTGTCTTTGGTCACTTTGGATGGCTTTTACCTGCTTCTGTCTACTCAGCTGACTGCCAATTTGACTCTGGTGTGAAGTGATGGATCCATGTTTCATCCATTGTCACATATTTATGCAAAAACTCCTTTTTGTTGTGTTGAAACAGTTGTGAACAACACTCTGAATTGTCAACGCGTTGTTGTTTTTGATTGACTGTGAGCGAACGTGGCACCCACTTTGAACCCAGCTTTCTCATTGAAAAATGTTCATGCAAAATGGTGAATACATTACCTTCTGTTATCTTCAACTACTCTGCTATCTCACACAACTTCAATTTACGACTGGCCAAAACAAGTTTGTGGAGTTTTTTGATGTTTTCCAGGACATCTGCCGAATTTGGGTGACCTGAATGTTCTGCATCATTTGTGTCTGTATGACCACGTTTAAAGTCAGCATACCACCTCTTAACCATTGTTTCCGATGGAGCAGAGTTCGAATAACTCTTATCAAGCCATTGCTTTGCTTGAACAGTATTTTTTTCCATTAGAAATTAATGCTTTATCAACACAGGAAATTCAGATTTTTCCATTGTTTTGAAAATTTGCAAAAGTAGCTTCACTTAGATAACTGAAATTTGTAAATCCAATTGGGCTCAAATTTCGACATGTGCCATTTGAAGGTTAATAGTTTATAAAAATCATATGGAATTTTTATTTGTCGCACCATCTATATTTCAGGCCCAGAACTTATTGAGCGATGTGTTAGAAATATTGTTTAAACATGGGTAATTTAGGGACCTATTCATATATATATGTATGCATGTATCTATAAGTATATTTTAAACATGTATAGTTTGGGCACATATTCTTATGTATGCGATTATATATAAATACATTTTAAACATGCATAGTTTAGGCACATATTAATACATATGCAATTATATATATATTCATATAGGCCTGTATCTATAAATATATTTTTGACATATATAGTTTGAGCACAGATTCATATGAGTGTGTGTGTGTGTGTGTTTATAAATATTTTTGCTCAATAAAGTCACACACGCACAAAAACACTCACACTTAGATCTTTTTGTTTTCATATTGGTTAGTCTTAGCTTAGTATGGCACAAGACCAAATGACAGAAAAATGGAAATGTAGAAGGTTTCAGCCACAAGGTATGTTACTAATTAATCTTTTGAATAAATACTCTTTTCAAAATACTTTGCTACCAACTTTGATTTGAGATTTCTTTAGAAAAGGTTATTGATGCCAAGATTGGTTGTTGATGCATCTGCTTCAAAGTTGATGGATAGAAATACTTTTAAGCAACAAAAAGAATTTATTTTGGCCATTAATTCTTTCCCTCACCCAAAACCCTGGTGCCTGTCAACCACAACTAATTTTCTTTTTGTTGAATTTAGGTAAATGAAATACTTTTTTTTTTTTTTTAATTTCATTCATACATTGCTTCAAGGATAGAGGCACTTATTTATATATTATCATTCTCATGATGTATTTATATAGCAATTTTTTTTTTTTTGTTTATTTAACTTCAAAGCAGCTCTTTCTTGCTTTATATACATTATATCTATCTACATACATAAACGCACACAAGGTATGTTCAAAAAGAAACCAAACTTTTTCAAACAAATTTATTGCATTATTTATGGTTTAATAAGAGTAGGATTTCTTGATTCACTCTGACATAACTGAATATGTGGATGATTAAAATATCAGGTTGGGCAAATGCAGACACTACAAAATAAGGATTTTATTTAAAATTGGGTTGTAAATTGTTTTATTCTCTTAGTTAAGGCATTGCTCTGATAAAAATCTCATTATGATTTGTCCTTTTTTTCTGGATTATGGTCATACACATAGATATATGTTGTGTAATGGTAACCTTCTTAGAAAATTGACATGTTCAAATTCTGTTTGAAGAAGTTTGCATTTCACTTTGTGCTAATGTATTTTGTGAAGGCATTAATCTATCCCTTCTCTTAGCTATGGTTAAATAGTAGGGCAAACTAGGTTGCTTAGCTGGGGAGTCCCCATGGTACAATGGTTAATGTACAGGACTGTGAAATCCTAGTGAGTGGGTTCAAATTCCATTCATGCCATTATGTTCATTTTTGGACTAATACTCTTAGGAAAGGCATGAACCACCTTGTTCCTCTACCAGCTATGCCTTAAATAGCAACGCTAGTGTTCTTCTTCAAGAATGGCTTTGGCATTAAATAGCTCGAAAAGGTTGATATGCTGTTACTCAAAGAAACCAAACTAAACCTAGGCTTTTTTAGACTTGATATCACAACTGGCCTAGGAGAAAGAAAGTTTTTAATTAAAATCAGCACAACATTGCTGAAAAAAATAGCCTTGTATCACATTCTGCTCATGGTGGAGGCTTTGGTTTCATGACATATCAACTTTTGTGGTTTATTTAATGCCAAAGTCATCTTTGTAGAAGACAATAGTAGCACTGTTTAACTCATAGTTGGGAGATAAGAGAATACATACCTTTCCTGAAAGTATTAGTCTGAAAATGAATGTAATATTGCAACTGGAGTTTGAACTTGATTACTGTCCATCATGTTAACAGCTACACCATAAGGACATCTTTCTGTGCATGACTTGATTAAACATATATATATAATTTTTGTTAATTTGTCAGAAGACATGACAGATATTTCTTTTTACATAATCTGGCATGAACTTAAACTGATTCCTATCTTCACAGATAAGCAAATGATTTCTCCAGATTTCATTTCAAGTATGTTTTTTTTTTTCAATTTAACTGTTACCTGTTGATGTCAAAGGTTGTTCATGTAACAGGACCAACGTGTTGTGCTTTAAAGAAAGAAGTCTGCAGAAAAAGAAATACTCAAACTCGAAGGTAAGGGAAGAAAATATAGCAGTCGTTTATTATTCACTTAGGGCTATGATTGTTGCAACTCGAAAAGTTCATTTTAGTTACGTCGTTCTTCTCCCATCCTCTTGGTGGTGATGGCATTGTGGGTAAGAGCTGGTTGTTGACACACACCTGACAGATAGGACGTAGCAGACTGGGTAGCACGGGTTGGGGCCTCAGAACCTTTTGATGCACCTGTTTTGAAAGCTGCCTTCAACTCTGCCAAATCCTCCTGACTTGTTTTCTTATATAGAGATTTTAGGGAACAGATCGAAGATCCCTAAATGTTCGATGTCACCAGTGAAACTGTCGTGAAACATGTGATAATTCATCTGTGATTATTTTAAAATCACGTCTAACTTTTCAGGTTATTCTGCCCACATGGGCTAGTCTCATGACACCTTCACTGATTGACAACAGTGCCCATCCGTTATATTACATTAAGATTTGAAATTATCATTAGTCAATATTCTTCTGAACTTGAAATGCTAGTACCACTCATGACATTGCATGTCATTCAACCAATTCTCCCAAAGCTTGTTGCAACATTAAAAAAAATATATATGTCTTTGCAAGAGTTGTTCTTCATTTGAAATGGAATGTCACTTGTTGTTTATTCTTTAACTTGATGAAAAAATGGTTGGTTGGTTGGGTTTTATGACATATCAACCTTTATAGGTTATTTAACGCCAAATCCATTTTTATATAAATAATCAGTTCTATTTAAAACAATAGAGTTTAGCATGAGTATACAGTTAAATTGTCAAAAATATTTCTATTTCAAACTATTCAGCTTATTCAGACAGTTATATATAACAATTCAGTTTAGTGTAAGTACAGTTTCAATGTCAAAAAACTGTTCTATTTTAAATAACTCAGTTCAGCATAAGCACGCAGTTTAAATGTAAGTATTGTTTAATTGTCAAAAATATTTCTATTTCAAGCTATTCAATTTAATCAAACAATTCAGTTTAGCATATGTATGCCATTAGTTCTATTTAACCCATAGATAGGGCCCTATCAGGTGCTCCCACACCAGGCCAGAGTGGAACTGGGGGCAATGGCAATGAAGGGATACTCTGCATTCCCCAAAGCCCCAGCATTACTGGGACCTCACCATCAGATTGTTTAGTATCAAATCCAGGACTCTCATTGGTGGGGTTTTACCCCTCTGCAGAGGTGCAGTCGGTGTATTCTACAGTCCCAGCCGACTGGGTAAGCGGTGAAGAAATGACAAGCACACTAGCGTATATACCTTCACTATGAATGAACTTGTCTTGATGTTTTTTTACTCACACACACACACAAACACACACACACATATATATATATAATATTACAGATTTTGTGGTATGTGAGGAATTTTAAAAGTGCTCTTAAGAGTGTATACATTTAAAAATAAATAAGAATATTTTCAAGTCAATTAAATTAATTAAATTTTTTATTTATTTATTTTTTTTCAGTCTGTTTTGTTTTACCCACCATGCTTCTTCAACAGTCACTAATTCCTCATATATATATATATATATATATACTTATCTGTCGCTGTTGTTATTCTCTGGAGCGATAATACCAAATCAAAGGTTCCTCTGTTTTTAGAATTTTAAAATATTTTAATTGATTTAGAAATATTCTATTTATTTCAAAATGTATATGCTTTTAAAATCATTTTTCTCATATATATATATATATATATACATGTAAGAGTAGCTTGCTATGTCAATAAATAAAGAGTGCTTGGTATCAGTGAAAGAGCATATATGAGTTAGGATAGTGTAGATACAGAGTAAACAGATTTGGTGACTAACAGTTTCTCATCTCAGTAGTCATGGTGGGTATCTCTTTATATGCTTGTGAGTGGTGCAGGATGAGGAGGGTGATCTAGTTTGAGGGGCGTTCTGGGAAGGAGGCTTTAGTTTATACTGCATGATTATTTATGTAGCTATATTATAGTAATTTTGTGATTTGTTCATTTATTTCCTCACTTGTGTTTAATTTATTATTTCTAGTGTGTTTATTTATTATTTCACTCTTTTGAGAGTTTTTCACACCAGTGTTTGCTGATGGTTTTCCACAGCAGTCTGAGTGACAGCAAGTCTCCTCAACTCTCAAGGACTCTTCTCACTATTTTGGCTGATCTCAACAATGCTGTAGTTTGGATGGTCTCCACTTGTCCTCTTATTTTCGAGTCCTCTAGTCCCTTCTTTGGTGACTGTAGTAAGTGCACCAATTACCATTGGTATTACCATAACTTACATGTTCCATAGTTTTTTTTTCAGTTCTCTAGCAAGGTCTAGATACTTATTTCTCTTTTTGCTTTTTTTTTTCAGTTTTACCCTGTGGTCAGCAGGAATGGCAAAGTCCATTATTATCATAGTTATTATTATTTAATTTTCCATTTACTGTTTCTTACAGTCTTTTGCCAGGTCTTTACCTTAGACCTTGTATGAGGGAGGGTAGTGATTATATGTATTTTATTTTTTGTCTGAATGATATTTTTTGGTCACATTGATTGTACTTTACTAAAGAGATGAGTAGTTCAACAAAGTTCAATGTTTTGTATTTCATATAAGCTTGGACTGACAAGTATCTTGCTTGTTCATGTTTTTATCTGTCCCTTTCTTGATCATTCCCAGTGACCCCACTGTTACTGGCTTGCTGATTGTTTTCAGGTGCCATATTTTTTCAATTTCTATTTCCAGGTCTTTTTATCTACTTATCTTTTTATATACTTTGACTGATATACTATTATCTGTTAGTACTGATGTAAAATCATTAGGGTGATTAATTAGTTAATTATTTTATTTATTTGGTAAAATTGTAAGTTGGCTAAGGACTTTGAATGTAACTGTAGTTCCTTGCAAAGGTCAAATGCGTGCACAGGTGGCAACCAGGTTTAACACTTCACATCAATATAATGTTACGCAAGATAGGATATGGATGATAAATAAATCAAGGCTTGTTGACCGGTGACGAGAAATAAGGATTTGTGACACAAGATGATTCTAGAACGTATGATGCAATAAGTAATTAAAATAGAGAATATATAAAAATGAGGTAATTTGAAAATTAAAGCAGTTGAGTTTTGAAACTTAAAAAGAGAAGTTCAGGTTAGATGTTGGGAACAATTGGTGAGAGATTGGGTGGTGGGGTGACTGCAAAAACTATAAATCGATAAACCCTTGCCAGCTCTTCCTCTATCTTCATATTTGTGTCAGACTGCTATGAAATTTTTCCAGTTTAAATAAAGACTTTCCTATCTGAACAACATGAGTCACCTATTATTTTTTGATTCTAATTTTCAAGATGATATTGTAATGGTACATTGAATTAGAAGGCATGTTTTTCTTTTATAGTCCTTAATATCTGGTTTATAGTTCTTTATTTTTCTGTCAGTTTGGATAACAGAATCCCTGTGAATAGTTGCTCCTTTTTCTTCTGTTATTGATTCTGGTTGGTGTTTATACCATTTTTTACAATCTAATATTCTATAGTATTTACATATTTTCCAATTAATATGATATCATGTTCTATTTTATCATGCCTTTCTTCATATTCTATATTATTATTACTGTTATTATTTTATCTTATGGCGCTGTATACTCAATCAAACAGGATTTACAAACTTTAATGAACAAACGAAACACGTCTTTATAAAAATATATATCTCATTTTATTCTCGAAAAGAGCCCACAGTTTGTTGTTAGTTGAGAGATAGATGTAGGGACATATACTCAGAGAGGGGACTTCTTCTTGTCCCATATCTTCTTCTGAGAGCCAGGGGGTGCCACACTTGCACTCCCTTGCAAGCCGTATCGTCAGAGACGACCTAACCCTCTGATCGGCTGTATGTCCCTGGCTTGACTACCGATTCTCTGCCTCTGTCTAAATCTGACCACGTTGTTATCATCACGTGGTCTCCTTCCTGTTACACACCTGTTGGACCCGACTGCCCTGACACCCTGTCATCCCTCTGTTAAATAATCACAATGTGACAGCTTGTCAAAACGCACGGGGTCACTAGGAACGAACTGAAAATCCATGTTGTATGTTATATAACAACTGTTTTTTATTTATTTTTTAATCTTTTAAATTATATTTTTATATCTGTTTGTCTATTTTTCCCTGAACACCCCATTTACCAGATCACTCTTCCAATCATGCCTCACCCAACAGTACATGAAGGGATACCCAACATGTGGGAACTACTTGGTCCAGTGATCACATTGGGGAAAAACTGACAGTCACCAAGGACCACTGACCCTGTGTCTACTTTATCTTAATTCATATATTTGTGTGTGTGACAAAATACAGTTTCTTTTGTATATACAAGGGGATACTGAAAAGTTCTTGATCTAACCAAGTTGCTTCAGGAAAGTTCTTGTGGCATAGTGGTTACCATGCTGAACTTTGACATCATAGGAAACAAGTTTGAACTTCAGTTGTACTATTATGTTCGTTTTAGAACTAATAACCTGGGAAAAGGCATGAACTCTCTTATCCTTCCACTATGGCTTAAGTAGTATTACTACTGTTCTTCTACAAGGATGGCTTTAGCATTAAATAACTCATAAAGGTTGATATGCCATTAAAAAATCAAGAAATCAAGTTGCTTTAATTCTTCCTCCCCCAAAAAACCTTCTATTGTTTGGGTGGAAAATTTTTCAGTCCCCCCTTTTATATCTTACACATGTACATATCATACTGATATTATCTACAGAAGGAAAATATAACACACACACACATATATATATATATATATATATATATATCTTTGTATATATGCGTACACACACGCACACACGTGTGTGTGTTTGTGTATATATATATATATATATATATATGTATACACACCCCAAAATAGGAATTCCACAGAGAGGACCAACAGAAAAACAATTTATTTCTTCAAATCTAGGGTTGTTATAATTTACTGTAGTGAGAAAGTATTTTTATGTCACGACAGAATTAGTTTCTATAAAGTTGTGTAATTGATTTCTGTAAAATCAAACGTTTAAATCAAAGGTCTCAGCAGAAATCATGTTTTTTTCAACTCAGGAGGAAAAGGAAGAAAAGTGTATCTCAATAACAGAAAAACAGTTTTCTGTGTAACTGAGTAATTCTAACCCCCAAATGAGAAAAAAAAATGAACATTCCCTCCCTCAAAATAAAAAAAAAAAAAATGAAAGAAAGAAAACATGTAAAAAGTTCAAAATCAATAAGAAAGTCTATTCAGGATTTATAATTGTCTCTTTAAATATAATATCTAAGTGAATATGTTAGGTTTATTCGTTCAATGAAAGAAAATGGTCTCACACTAAAAAGGGCAAGAAGCAAACAATATTCTCCCGAAACTATCATAGATGCAGTCTACGCAGATGATCTAGTGCGTACAAATAAGCCTGGAAAACCTGAATGTTTTGTATGAATGTTTGAAATTTGTTCACCATTTCACTTACCTCCGTAGCAATATCTCATCTAGTGAAAGTGATGTCAACATGCACATGAGGAAGGTGTGAACTTTTATTGACAGGTTATCAATCATATAGAAATCTGATCTATTTGATAAAATAAAACTGGATTTTTTCCAAGTTATATCTGTCTTCATACTACTTCATAGATGCACCACCTGGGCTCTAACTAAATGAATGGAGAAAAAGCTAGATGGGAACAATACAAGAATGCTATGTACTGAGCTAAATCCTGGAAGTAGTACCCCACAAATTAGCAGTTGTATGGCCACTTGCCTCTCATCTTACAAACCATCCAAATCAGATGAACAAGATGTACTGGGTACTGCTGGAGAATGAAGGACTAAATCATAAGCAGCATTCTCCTATGGACTATTTCACATGGACACACCAGCGTTAGCCAGTCAGCAAAAACTTATATATATCAGTTCTGTGCAGATACTGGATGTATTCTTGATGGGCCCTAGGGACAGCTGATGTGAGAGAGTCAAGGGAATCCACACTGTCGTTGTACTTGATGATGATTTGTTTAATGGCATATCAACTTCTTATGAGAAATTTAATGTCAAAATATGTTTCCTTCGTAAATGTCTGATTATAATCATAACTGTTGATATTTTCAAGACTCTATTACAATCATTTTTTTTAAATTGCACATTTTTTGGTCTCAGCTCATTGGCCTAATGGGTAAAGTGTTTGCCAATAGCCTAGGAGACCTGTGTTCAATCCCAGGTCGCGTCATACCAAAGACTTTGAAAATGGTACTTGATAGCTCCTTGCTTAACACTCACCAATATAAGGTACATATTGAGGATTAAGTGGAGCAATCTAGGGGAAGGAGTAGCGCCCTCCCCTACACCTCAGTGTAGTAGCTATTGAATAGGGTGCCCTCTGGTCGCCCTCGACTACAGTTGCCAACTTTACTTTACTTATATATGATATCAAGTATTCCTATCTAATACAAATAATTTGCACACAATAGTATTGTTTTAAGTATTCTATATAATACTAATAATTCATTTGACCCATAGATGGGACCCTAACAAGTATTACTTCTCTGGGTGCAAGTGAACCTTGGAGTATTGACAATGAAGTGGTACTCTACACTTCTCAGATCTTCAGAACTGGATCTCATCAATAAATTCAGCTTATACCCAGACACACCCTATTAATGGCGTTCTTACTCCTTTGCAGTTAATGCTGTTGGTATATTCTAAACCCTGCTGACGGGGATTTTGAAGGTAATAATAATTATGAATAATAAGAAAAATGGAAGATTATTTTATAACTTGATCATTGTTCCCTCATTCCATATCTTACTTATTGTAATTGGCAGATAAAAGCCCTCACCTTTTTCTGTGAATAAAATTGTATCAGAAATATCATGTGTGCCTTTATATATAAAATCAAGTTATCAGATAAGCTCATATTTACCCAGATGCCATCGACTAATGATATTTTTCTCTTAACTAACACTATAATACTGCAATATCAAATCTAAATTGAGGGAAAAGTCCTATATAGTATCATATACTTTTCAAGCAAAACCTAAATCAAATTTTTAACTTATCCCTATTGGTGGGGCTTAGAATATGCTGGCTGTATTCTCTGCAGCAGAGTAAGACCCCCCAAACACACACACCCAAAAAATGGTGTCCTGGGTATGACCCTAAGCTACTTTTGATGATAAATCTTCAGTTCTAGAATATAAAGTATGCAATTGTTGCCATTACTCCCACGTCTACTCTGACCCAGACTGGTAGATCCTTTTAAGGTCCCATCTCTTGATCGAATTGATCTGTTTGAAAATTATTTATTTTTTCATAGGATTGTGGGCAGAAAAAAAACCGTCTGAAGAAACAACTACACAAAAATGTTATTATGAACACAGAGAGAACACAATTCCCCAACCTCTGGGCATGAAATCAGCCTAGATGGGTTGACATACCATGATAATCAATTTTTTACCAAAAAACAGATAAACATGAATAGTTCTTCCCAGGAAAGAAGGAAAGAAAAAAAAAGATAACATGTACAAAGTTCTCATATTGATTAAGAAAATGCATTCAAAACTGGAAATATCTTTCTAAATATAATATTTAAGTTAATTTGTTTTCTGTTTAATGGTATATCAACCATCATGTATTATTTCTATGCCAAGAACAGTAAGTAAGTAAAGTTGTCTCCCTTTAGTCGAGGGTAACCCGAAGGCTCCCTTTTCGATAGCTACTACACCAATGTGTAGGCGAGGGCGCTACTCCTTCCCTGGATTGCTCTACTTTACCCTTGATCCCGGGCCATTGGCGAACACTCTAACCCCTAGGCCAATGTCCGGTATAACTATTTAACCTCTAGTTATGAGTATAGGGGGCTCATACCTTTTCTAAGGATCCTAGTCCAAAAGTGAACCTAGAGGTATGACTGGAGTTAGGACTTACTTAGTCGATGTTGCAGTCAAACACATTAGTTACTATGTCATGGGAATCCCTCTTTAAGTTAATTGATGATTATGAGTAAAATCAAACAAAGTGAATTATTTTACAATTGGATGATACCAAACTGTTCTCTTGCTTTCTGTTCAGATCACATTTACCATATTTCTTGACAGATAACATCGCAGCATTTTTTTTAACATAAAAATAGCTCAGAATTATTTCTCAGGTCACTTAATATTTAAAGGAATATGTAGGTGTAATGGTTATGGAAATGGACCCAGTGACTCAAGTTCAAATCCTGGCCAAGGTTGCTTACATTTCACATAGCGCTAATATCCTTGAGTAAGGTAGGAATACAATTATTCTCAATCCAGCTGAGGATGAATAGTAGGGCGGACTCAGATCTTTAACCTTTGTACCGTAACTGGTCTAGAAGGAAGAAAACTCTGAATTCTGACCTATTAAATTCTGCTAAAAAAATTGACTATTTGTCACATTCTACTTGTGCAGAGAGTTGGAGTGAATATACATTTAAAAGAATACATAATTATGAATAATGCAGAAAGAACAAAGAAACTTCACAGATTTTACGAGCAATTTCTTCATCTGATAAAAATGGTGATAAATACTTTTATAAATAATGTATCAATATTAATGTGGTGGTTATATTCATTAGTCTCGGAATGTAGTTTAGTCATGTAGCATGTCTTTGGCAGGAATATTCTGGCAAAGCCCGTCCCTCTCCAGGTCTACAACTGATTTGAAATCAGTGTTCTTTTTTCTTTGGCTAGTTACCATGCCGAGCTTAGAGAGCTCAGTCTACCCTACTATTTATCCATAGCTGGAAGGAGAATAGTTGGATTCATATATTTATTTCCCAAAGGTATTAGCACTATATGAAATGCAAATAAATAACCTCGTTAAGGATTTGAACTCAGTAAGCTGAGTTCATTTTCTACTACAATGACTCGTATCCCACAAACATGTCTACATTATTATATAGATTTATTTAAAAAAACATGTATTTTTGTTATGTGAATATTGTTATTTGTTCACTTTCAATGAAACATTCTAATCATTTTACTTTTGATTTGAGATAGAAACAAATTCCAATATTTTGATAAATTGTTCGTATAATTATTTGGCAGTTTTATAAATAATTAATTGAAATATCACTTTTTTTTTTATTTGTTAAAACCACATGTGTTCCTCAAAGATGCTTTAAGGTGCAAACTTAAAGAACTTTTACTTTTTAAATATTAACTGATTTTAGAATTAAAACTGTCCCCTTATCAGCTGAAGAATTATCTTAAAATGGATTAATGAATTGTAATTAATTTTGTTTTTAAATATATAAGCCATCATTTACAATCAGTTAAATTAAATCTGCTGAGCAATTTTGGAATTCTTTTTTTCCTTTAAATGAAACAATTCTTCTATGGAAATTTATATATATATATATATATATATATACTCTCATATATACAACAATGTGTGTGTATAAATGGAAATTTCCAAGTTGTGTGTATGTATATATAAATGAAAATTACAATATCAGTATGTGTGTATAAATTAAAATTATTGTGTGTGTGAAAATAAGTGGAAATTATTCTGTGTGTGTGTGTGTGTAAAGGAGAATTACAATGAGTGTGTGATTATATAAGTCAAAATTACAATGTGTGTTTGTAAATGAAAATTACAATGTGTTCATGTTTATAAAGGGAAATTTCTATGTATTTTTGTGTATGCAAATGAAAATTACACTATGTGTTAAAAGGAAAATTATGTTTGTAAATAAAAATTCTAATTTGCATGTAAATGACAGTTTTAATGTGTGTGAATAAATGATTGCAATATAGATGTAATTATGGGTCTGGGTGTTCATGAATATATATATATATAGGTGTGGGTGTAAATGAAAATGGTTATATATGTATGTATGCAAATTGAAATTGTGATGTATACATCTGTGTCAATAAAATTTGCTATATGTGTGTGTAGTATCACTATCTCATCTATTGAAACCGATGTCAGCATATTTAGAGGCAAGGTATATTCTCCTCTCCTGACAGGTTGTTAATCATGTAAAAATCTAAAGTCTCTGATAAAATAAAATCGGATTTTTTTCCAAGTTATAGCTCTACCAGTACTACTGTAGAGATGCACCACATGAACCCTAATGAAATGCATGGAGAAAATATTAGATTGGAACTATACAAGAATTTTATGTGCTGTTGTGAACAAATTCTGGCAGCAGCACCCCATAAGACAACAGCTGTATGGCCACTTACCTCCCATCTCACAAATCATCCAAGTAAAAGTAACAATACAGGAATTGACCTGCTGAAGAAGTAAGGACAAACTCATAAGCGACATTCTCCAATGGACTCCTATATATAGACTCATCAGTGTTGGCCGACATTTTCATCAGTTTTGTGCAGATACTGGATGCAGTCCAGAAGACCTACCAGAAGTGATGGATGATAGGGTTAGATGGTAAGAGAAAGTTAAAAAAGAATCTGTGGGATCAGCTCAACTTGATGATGACATTAATAAACATAATAAAATTAAGATAAAAGTATTATATTCCTTCATTATTTATAGAGAATAAAGTAGAAATTTTAGAAAATGATATTAATCTTGTCTTAATTTTAAGTAAATAATAATGACCAACTTCACTCTATGAAACTAATTCTTTTATTTTTTTGTTAAAAAAATATCGGCTTCAAAACAAAAAGAATTGAAATAGTGTTGAACTGATCTCTTTATTTTTGAATGTTTAGCCATTTAGAAAATGATTGATTGATCTGATTTAATTGAAATTTCAAGTTATTAAGATACTTCAGTTTGGAAAGCATGCTAGACTATCCCAGATTAATGATTTGATATTTTCTTTATTTCAATTGAGTGTTGGCTTGTATTGTCATTCTAAGCAATGGCCAAATTTTGGTGAGTTTTAGAACATATTAGCATCCCATCTACGAGTCAAATAAATCCTTTTGAAAATTATTGGTATTAGATTGGAATACTAGAAACCATTAAACTGTGTACAAACTATTTGCATTAAGAATAGTAACTTAAGCTATATTTGTTTACAAAGGATTATTATAACCAGTTAAAGCCATATAATTACTTGCAAACATAACCCACTAAGAATTCATTTTTGATAAAATCAACCAACCAGTCATAGTTGCCATTGTAGTCACACTATTTTAACTCTTCTCGTGATGAGGAATTATCAATTTTACTACTTTGACAAGCATCCTCATCCTTGTTACTATCATAGTTACATTGTTTAAGCTATTACTTTCAAATCTTCTCTGACCCACTGTAAGGGTCCTATCTATAGGTCAGATAGATTTGTTTAAAAATTATTTGTTTTAAATAGGAATACTTGAAACCATGTAATTCTGCACAAGTTATTTGTATTTAGAAGATTTTCTTGAAGCTATAATTGTTTACAAAGGATTATTAATATTAGTTACTTCAAAGCATACAATTACTTGTAAAAAAAGACTGAAAAAGTAATCCAACAAGGGTTGACATGCTATAGAACCAATTAAATCAAGGAATCTATTGTATAAATCTTTACTCTTCATTTGTTATTGACAGTAAAGATTATCTCTTTTTATTCTAAGAATTTATAGTTAAAAATATGTATTATATTCCATTGATCAAGCCCTTGCTAGAAGGAGCTTTGGTTTAGAATTAACATTGTTTTTCCATTTAGAATCCCATATTTTTTCAAAATGAATTAAATAATCAAATGCCACTCTGTCAGTGGGGCTTAGAATACATCAACCATACCCCACTGCAAAGGGTAAGACCTCCTACAAAAAGATTGTTCGAAGTATGTCACTAAACTACATTTGGTGGTCTGGCTTCTGTTCTGAAGATCGGAAGAGTCTTCAGTACCTCTTCATTGACATTACTCCCAGGTCCACTCTGACCAGGTGTGCTAGTACTTGTTCAAGTCCCATAAATCTGTTTAGAAATTATTCATATTTTATAGGAATACTTGATGTCATATAATTGTAAATCAAGAATAGTTACTAAGAATTATTATCGTTAGTTGCTTGAAACCATATATCCATTTGCAAAGAAAAGACTATTAAATAGAAATAATTACTTGAAACTAGATAATTATTAGCATTAGATAGGAATACTTAAGACCATACAACTGTCTGCAAATTCTTTGTCTTGGAATACTTGATATCGTATAGCTGTGCAAAAAAAATATTAAGAAACAAACTAGCAAAAAATGTAAGTATAAAGATAAAATGAATGCAATTTCCTAACCTCATGGCATAAAATATCCCTACACTGGTTGACATGCCATTTATCAAATAGTGCAAAATAAATTTTTTTCTTGAAGATATTTTCATCGGATTAAAATGAAATCTTATAGTTTTAAAATGAATGAGTTTAAAGAATATTTTTAAATATCTCAACCTGACACAAGCCCTGTCTGCTGGGACAGTAGAATACATCGACTATATCTCTGCAGAGGGTTAAGACCTCTCCAACAAGTGTCCAAGATATAATATTAAACCATCTGATGGCAAGGCTCCAGCCTTGCAGATTTAGGAAATGTGGAGTATCCTTTCATTGCTATTGCTCCCAGGTCCACTCTGACCCAGAGTGGTAGCACCTGATAGGGTCCTATCTATGGGTCAAATAAAACAGTGTGCAAACAAATGACTAATGTTAAATTGTGACTGTAATATAGCAACACTTGAAACTATTTAACTGTGTGCAAAAAAGAACTCAGGGTCATTCAAGAATGTTATATGCAAAATGTGTTTACAAATCATATATATATATTTAAAATATATTATAATAGTGTTAGTTGTTATTAAATACTCTGTGAGTATGTGTCGAACCAAGTGCAATATAATATGAAGAGTGCTCAATACCTAGAATCGAGCTATCATATAATAATAATAAATAAAATTCCATGAATTAAATATATATCTAATATATATTTGTTTGTTATTATTATATATTTAATATTTATGTATAAAGAGAATTTGGCATTAAATAATCTATAATGGTTGATATGCCATAAAATTCAACCAAGTCAATTGGCCTGATACTTTTATCTTTTTTATTTGTTGGTTTTTTTTGTGTGTGTATTGGCAGGAGGCAACGTAAATTCATTTTTTTTTAAGCAGTGTGAAGTTGGTTTTGAATTCAGACTTTTCCTTCTCCTAAACTGGTTACCATACTAAAGTTCAAGAGTCAGTCTACCCTTCTATATATATTACTAGGAGGAGAAGAGTATGTTTACGGGAAATGACTGTATATACTTGAATAATGAATGACTTAGGTAAAAAATGTTATCTAATTTTTTTATCTTCAAAAATGGATTTCTATCATATATTGCTGTGATGAACTAAAGTAAACTTTGATGTGTTCAAAAACATATCTAGTGTTGTGAATGATCCTTTGCTTTTGAGGTGAAAAATTGATCTTAAAAAGTAATTCATTACATGAGTATATATGCTATGTCATTATCATCACTGATTTATATCTGTCAAGATTGATAGTGGATATTACAACATCAGCGAGGCTGTGAATATAATTTTGGGAAGCTGGGTTTTTTTCTCGATTTACTCACCACCCTTGTCTGTCTACTATCATACCAGTGAGTGGCATGGCATAGTTGTTAGTGTCTTAGAAACCTGGGTTCAAATTCTAGTCATAGCTGATTGCATTTCATGTTGTGCAAATGACTTGGAGGAAAAGCATAGGTCCAATTTTTTTCCCTCCAGCTATAGGTAAAAAGGTACCGGCTTCTTTATTTTTGGTTAGACAACCAGTCTAGGAGAAGGAAAATTCAAACCAGCTTTACTTTGCTTTAAAAAATTTACCTCTTGTCACATCTTGCTCATAGTGATAGAGTTCGGTAAATACATACTAGTGACAAGAAAAGGTCAAGGTAACTGGTAGCATATAGGTTACATAGAATGTTGGTTGGTTGATTGGTTTTTATGGCATATCAACCTTTGTAGGTTATTTAATGCCAAATCTATTTTTATGCAAATAAACAGTTCTGTTTCAAACAATTCAGTTTAGCATGATTACACAGATTAATCGTCAAAAACCTTTTCAAACTATTCAGTTTAATAAAACAGTTCTAATTCAGCTAATTATAAGTATTGATTTTGTTTACATACAGTTAAATGTCAAAACAGTTCTAAATTAAACAATTCATTTTAGTCTAAGTACAGTTTACATGTCAAAACAGTTCCATTTCAAACAATTCAGTTTAGCATAAACATGCAGTTTAAATGTAAGTACAGTTTTATTGTGAAAAACGTTTCTATTTCAAGTTATTCAATTTTGTCAAACAGTTCTAATTCAAACAATCCAGTTTAGCATTAGTATGCAGTTTAGTTCTATTTAACCCATAGATAGGGCCCTCTTAGGTGCTACTATTCCAGGGGTGAGTGGACCTGGGAGCAAAGGTCCAGCATTACTGGAGCCTCACCATCAGATCGTTTAGTGTCATATCCCGGACACTCTTGGGGGAGGTCTTATTCCTCTGCAGAGGTGCAGTCAGTGTATTCTACACCCCCAGCCAACTGGGCAATAGAATGTTGGAGTTATGCTTCTTTTTTTTTTTTAATGTGACCTTTTATGAACAACTAAATACATGTTGGGCCATTGGCCTAATGAGTAGAGTGTTCACTGATGTTCTGTGAGACTGGGGTTCAATCCCTGATCAAGTCATACCAAAGAATCAGAAAATGGTACTTGATGCTGCGTTGCTTAACACTCAGCATTATAAGGTGAGGATCAAGGGTAAAGTGAAGCGATCCCGGGAATGGAGTAGCGCCCTCCTCTACACCTCAGTGTGGTAGCTATAGAAAAGGGAGCCTTCAGGTCACCCCACCTCCTTCGACTAAGGTCGCCAACTTTACTAAAATACATGTAGATATTTTCTGAGATTTACAAGTTCATTTTTGTTCTTACATTCTCTTTTCATATTAATTTTACCTTTAATTGTACTTTTTTGTTTTCCAAATCCATTTTCTCTTTTCACTTTCTTTTCTTCATGTTTGTTAGTATTCCCTTTTTTCCCTCTTTCATTTATTCTTTATCATTTCATATATTTGTGTGTGTGTGTGTCATTCAATAATTAAACTCCGTTAAATCAGAACAGTTTGTGAGATTACCTTGTGGATTAACTTTCTCCAGTAGGGATCTTTGTAAATGCATATCTATATAAGTAAAGTTGTTGACCATAGTCAAGAGTGACCTGAAGGCTCCTTTTTCAATAGCTACTACACTGAGGTGTAGAGAAGGGTGCATCTCCTTTCCCTGGATTGCTCCATATTACCCTTGATCCATACCTTATAATGCTGAGTATTAAGCCAGAGGCATCAAGTACCATTTTTTGAGTCTTTGGTATGACTCGATCTGGGATTGAACCCCGATATCCCAGGCCATTGGCAAACACTCTAACAGCTAGTGTATCCTTAATCCACCTATGTATAAAAAAATCTCATATAAAAAGTCATCCAATAAAAGATAATGATAAAAGTAATTGCCAGCAAATCTGTCACAATCAATAAGTTCATATTATATCTTTTGCTTCAAGAATATATGATCATATTGAATGAAAAAAACACTGATGATTTTTTTGAATCGCACTGTAAAAGAAAAAAATCCCCCCACCAAAATAAAGAAAGAAATTAGGCAAAAAGTTGAGATAAAAACAGTGAACATTTTTTACAAACAAAAATTTAAAAATTCTCTGACTAGCACAAAAAACTAAAAACCAAAAATGAAATGTATAAATAGATGGGAGGTTTGTGTGCAAAACTTTTTGAAGGCTCAAAAGCTAGCCTTATTCATATCAAATGTGTTTGTGCCATCAAAGGGATGAAGGTATTCAGCAATTGTGGGATGTAATAGATTTGGTGAGGTTTGGATATGCAGGTGTGGGATGGGAAAAAAAAAGTAGGGCTCCAACTGTTAAACACCACTTTGGCACTTGTGTAAAAATGTTGATAACAAGTATATGTGTTTTTTGTGGGGAGGTAGTGTGGGAGGGAGAGGAGTTATTTTTAATTTTAAAAATATTTTTAATAAAACAATAAAAATAACAATTGCTTTCTGAATTCATTTGTTCTTTTTCATCTTCTTATTAATAATTAATTTCTGCTTCATTTTCCTTTTTTTTCTTTTACAGTCTATTTTTTTTTCCATGTCTCTTTTTTGATCATACTCTTTTTATGTTAATATTTCTTTTTATGTTCTTTTTCAGTTCATTTTTCTTCCTTGTAACTCTATTTTTTTCAACCCATTTTTCTTTCTTGTCTCTTTTTTTTCATATTCCTTTATTCATTCTTTTTCAATCCATTTTTTTCTTCCTTGTCTCATTTTTTTTCATACTCTTTTTTTATGTTGATATTTCTCTTTTTGGGGATTTGCAAGTAGAATTATTAGTGTTAGATAACATTACTTGAAACCATTTAACTGTCTATAAGCAAATGAACTCTGTCTTGTTTAAAAATAATGTAATCTACAAACTATTCACTTACAATTCGTATATATATATATATAAACCGGACATTGGCATGATGGTTAGAGTGTTCACCAATGGTCCGGGAGACCTCCGTTCAATCCCAGGTCGAGACATACCAAAGACTCAAAAAATGGTATTCGATACCTCCTTGCTTAACATTCAGCATTATAAGGAAGGGATAAAGGGTAAAATGGAGCAATCCAGGGAAATGAGTAGCACCCTCCCTTACACCTTGGTATAGTAGCTATTGATAAGGGAGCCCATGGGTCACCCTCGACTATGGTCGCCAACTTTACTTATAAATTTATATATATATATATATGTATAGAACAAGATTTGGCATTAAATAACCCTGAAGGGTTGATATGCCATAAAACACAACCAAACCAATCTTTTACTTCTTTGATTATTCCATTGTTCTGTCTTTTCTGATTTTTTCCTTCATTTATCAAATTCATTTTTACTTAATATCTCCTGTGTTTACTCACACTTAAATTTTTCTAAAACATTTTCTTCCTCATCTCTCTCTCATTTCTTATTCTTCATTTTCTTAGATTTTTTCTTTTTTTTTTATTCCCTTATTTCTTTCATGTTTTTTAATTTTTTTTTTTTTACATTCTCATTCTTCTTTATCTTTTTTTTATTCCCCCTTTTTTTCTTTGGGTCTTGTTCTCAGCGCAACGCAGCATGACATGTCTACTTAGAACTAGCCTTAGTAGATTTTATATTTGATATTGCACAAACAAAATAAATCATTTAAACAAGTGAATAAAAAAAAAACTTTCTTATAAATTTGACTCACTCGGACTATGAACACTACTAAAGATGTTTTTACTTTCCCCTACAGGAAAAAAAAAAGGAAAAAGAAATTGATTAAATACCAATTATGGAATAATATCCCATCCATATACAAAAATATATTCTTCACTGAATTATGAAAACATTTTACTGAATACTTCTTTTTCAATCTGTAGGTAACACTCCTATGTCTGAGTTTTTTCAAATGAGGCATTTTATGTCATGGTGCAACGGTTAGCCATCTTACACATCAGTTACAACTGAATAATGAGATTGAACCTTACTAACTGCCCCATACTTCTGACATCGTGCTAAACCTAAGCCCTGCATGTTTTTTTTTTTGGTTTCGGCTTGAATGGTGTAATCATTAGCAAGTGATGTTATTCTGAAATGAGCCATTTCAACTTAATTGAGACTAGTTTTCCTTGGTGTTTTTGTTGATTTTTATCACTATATCCTGGGTGAAACCTCTCTTTTGCTATTGCCCTATTGGCCAGGTTTGTATTGCAACGAAGTAAGATCTCTCTCTGCTCAAAAAAGTGGGGGTTAGGTATGACATTGAACTGCATCTGATGGTAAGGCTCCAGTTCTGGACAGTGTGGAATATCCCTTCATTATAATTACTCCCAGGTTGACTCGAACCCAGTTTGCTATTACTTTTTAAGGTCTCACTTATAGGTCAAATAGATCTGTTTGAAAATTATTCAAATTTGATATGCTGAGTGCAGAAAAAACCTTTAAAGAAACAAATACACAGAAAATATAAGTAGGAACATATAATTAACAAAATTCCCTAACCTCAAAGTATGAAATAAGTGTAGAAAGGTTGACATTAAAATCAATCAATCAATTTTTGCAACTATTAAAATGTAAACAGTATAAAATGATAATCAAGATGTTGATTCTAGTTCGTTCAACTGAATATTTACAGTTTTGTTTAACTATATAAAGAAGGCAGCTTGTTGAAAAAATTTTAATTGGAAATCAAAGTTATCACTTTTTTTCCATGACTTCTTTCTAAATCACTGGAAAATGAATACTTAAAAATTATTATGTTGTCATTTGTTGTACAAGCAATGGCCACTAAGAAATCATAAACATTAACCTCTCAACAAAGTTTATTAAATTCTCCTAGAATACTCACAAATATATTGATAAGTCTTACTAGCTTAAAATCCTGCTCCTGGGAAAATAAATAGTTAAATAACTTTATTAAAATCAGGAAGAAAAGAATTGTCTGTGATTAGGTATCTTATGAAGAGTTATTAACTGATTTACAAATTTATAAATAATATAAAATGAAACGCAGTTTCTTCCAAGCAGCAATCATGACAATACTACTATATGGATGCACTACATGGACGCTAACTAAATGGCTGGAGAAAAAGCTTGACGGCAACTACACAAGAATGCTACAACCAATATTGAACAAGTCCTGGAGGCAACACCCCACAAAACAGTAGTTATATGGCCACCTACCACAAAAACTATAACAGTTAGATGAACCAGACATGCAGGACACTGCTGGAGAAGTAGGGACGAGCTCATAAGTGATGTAATCCTATGGACCCCTTCACATGGCAGAGCAAAAACAGGGCGACCAGCTCGAACCTTCATACAGCAGCTCTGTGAGGATACGGGGTGTAACCCTGAGGACCTGCCAGAAGTGATGAATGATTGGGAGGGGTGGTGAGAGAGGGTCAATGATATCTGTGCTGATAGCAAGACAAGATGATGATGATGATAATTGTTAATGAATTTATTTCATTGGATATCAGAAAGGAATTAATGTGAGTGGGAAGAGGGAGAGAGTCCTTACAACATAATGGGTAAAGTTCTATTGCTTTCACTTTTGGACTCATACCCTTGGGAAGGATACCCTGTAGAATACAATGATTGCACCTCTGCAGAGGGGTAAGACCCCTACCCTCAATGAGTGTCTTGGATATGACAATAAACAATCTGATGGTGGGGCTCCAGTAATACTGGAGCTTTGGGGAATGTAGAGTACCCCTTTATTGCCATCGCTCCCAGGTCCACTCTAGTCCGGAGTGGTAGTACCTGATAAGGGTCCTATCTATGGGTTAAATAGAACTAAACTGTGGTTTGAGTTTACTGTTTTTGGCATTTAAACTGCATACTTATGTTGAAATGAATTGCTTAAAATAGAATTGTTTTAAAATTTAAACTGTGTACTTATGCTAAACTGAATCATCTGAAATAAAACTGTTTTGACATTAACTCTGTGTATTGCCCAGTTGGCTGGGGCTGTAGAATACAACGACTGCAACTCTGCAAAGGGGTAAAACCCCCACCCCCAATGAGTATCCTGGATATGATTCTAAACAATCTGATGGTGAGGTTCCATCGATGCTGGAGTTTTGGGGGATGTGGAGCTTCCTTCATTGCCATTGCTCCCAGCCCTATCTATGGGTTAAATAGAACTAAACTGCATCCTTATGCTAAACTGAATTGTTTGAATTAGAACTCTTTGACTAAACTGAATAATTTAAAATAGAAATATTTTGACAATTAACTTATGTACTTGCATTTATTTATGCTTAATTGAATTGTTTGAAATGGAACTGTACTTATGCTAAACTAAATTGACATTTAACTGTGTGTAAACAAAATCTATACTTATATAAAACTGAATTGTTTGAATTAGAACTGTTTGAATAAACTGAATAGCTTGAAATAGAAATGCTTTTGACAATTAAACTGTGTACTCATGCTAAACTGAATTGTATGAAATAGAACTGACTATTTGCAAAGAAATGGATTCAGCATTAAATAACTTATAAGGTTGATATGCCATAAAACCCAACCAACCAACCTTGAGAAAGGCATGAACCCCTTATCCTCCCTGTTATGGGTTAAATAGTATCCCTGTTGTGTTTCTACAAGGATAGCTTTGACATTAAATAATCCACAAAGGTTGGTATGCCATAAAACAGAGAAACCAAACCATTTCTGATCAGATTAATGTACCATCTCGGCACATTATTGTGAATATAGAACATATAAATACTCTGTTTTGTTGGATTAGGATATTCAGTAGTATGTTTGGTAGAAAGTTATTATAACTTCTACAAGGATGGCTTTGACATTAAATACCCCACAAAGTTTGATATGCCGTTCACCAAAGAAACCAAACCTAGTGTAAGTATAACTGATGAAATAGGTTTAGTATATATATAAAATTATTTCCTTTTTGTCTCACCTCATATACTTATTATTGTTACATGACCATTCACCCGATACACTATGTTTTTATTTCTGCTTTTTCATTCCATATCGATTCTCCATAGTTCATTGGCCATCTTCTCATTTTGATCTTTCATCATTCTGCTTCATTTCTCTCTCTCTGTCATCTCTGTGTCTCTTCCTACTTGTTCATTATTGTGACCCTGAACTGCTTTAAGTACTTCCTCATTGGGATGATAAATAATTGGGAGACATTTTTACGCACACCTATTTCTCTTTGTTACTTGGTGACACCTTCAGTTTATTGCCTGCTGTAACCAACAGAGAATCTGTGATCAGACCATCGGTGGAAACTCCAACCACTCTTGTTGGTGTTTTCACACTGACGAACAATGTCTTTCTAACTTCTAAACTTTCTTGAATCATATGATCAGGCATGCATTGGAAACCAAACTTGTATTTGGTCTTGGAGTCATCACACATCAATCACATTGAATGATATTCAATGGTCTTTTTCTACTCACATTTTAAACTGACTTAGACTTCATGCCAAACAATAGATTATGCCGATCTATTTTTAACATTATGACTTATTTTTTCTTTTTCCTTATGTATCTATAAATCCTCTCTTTTTCTTCTTTCATATAACTTTTATTTTTATACGCCTTTCAATTTTTTCATACCCATTATAACTAATGATTTTTACTGGCATCTAAGTGACAGCAAGTCTTTTCACCTCTCCAGAATTAGATTGGAGCCCTTGACTACAGTCAGCCAACTGACTATATATATATATATATATAAAGTAAGTAAAGTTGGCAACTGTTGTCGAGGGCAACCCGAAGGTGCCCTTTTCAGTAGCTACTACACTGAGGCATAAGGGAGGGTGCTACTCCTTTCCCTGGATTGAACCACTTTACCCTTGATACATACCTTATAATGCTGAGTTTTAAGCAAGGAGGTATCAAGTACCAATTTTTAAGTCTTTGGTATGACTTGACCGAGGACTGAACCCCGGTCTCCTGGACTGTTGGTGAACACTCCTACTTCCTGAACAAACATTTTAAAAAACATAAGAAAAAGCAGCTTCAGAAATTTTTATTTTTTACTTGATAATAGTATTCCTTAGAAAACTGGAATCTCTTCTATCAAATGTTAGTGTTCATTAATTTCTTGAAACACCTTTTGAGTTTATATTGTAGTAAGCTTACTTATTTTATCATATTATAGAGAACTAATTAATTATTGTTGTGAAATTGACCTGCATTTAGTGTTCTACTTCAGAAGTCTTGTGCTCACTAAAATTAAGAATACTTATTAAATGAAGGTACCTGCTGTAATATAAGAAGATTGCTTGTCTCAAAGATTAATTAATTATTGCTGTGAAATTAACTCACACTTGGTACTTCACTCCATGAGTATTGAACCGTAGGGAGACAATAAATGATTATCAATCTTGGGATTTTTTTTTTTGTGGGTGGGGTCATGCTTTTTGCATGCCTCATAGTCATGCAAGAATCTCAGAATCCTTTCTCCCATCGTTTGTCCATTTTCTTCGAATGGTTAAGACATATATTTTTTTATTTTCATTTTTTGAACACCACATTGAAGTTTTAAGCCTATCTGGCTATGAACACCGCCAAAACTTCAGCAAGATTTTTTACCATTTTTGGATTACTTTCATTTATGGCTAGTTCAAAGAACAATATCTGCACATTTGTGTGTTCTTGTTAATATTTCTCACGTGCATATTATATACGTTTACTACATGTGGTTTTGAACAAATTCTGGAAGCACTGCCCTACAAAACAGCAACTGTATGACCACTTACCTCCCATCATTCAAACCATCCAAGTAGGATAAACAATACATGTTGGGTGTTACTGAAGACAAAATCATGAGTGACATTCACTTATGGACTCCCAGTGTTGTCCAACTGGCAAAAACATCTTTTCATGTGCTCCATGCAGACGCCTAATGCAGTTTAGATGACTTACCAAGTGTAATTGCTGATAGGGACAGATGACTAGAGAGTCAAAGGAATCCATACTGTTGAAATGTCTTGATGATGGTATAAATGATCTCATTTTTCACTTTGTTTATTAAGTGTTAGTGTATCATTGGATGTACTGAAATTGATATTGGACGTTGGTGATTGGGAATGTGACTAAATATCCTCCATAGCACCAACTGTTACCAATAATGCTTTTCAATGTACAGAATGCTAAATAAAAAGAGGCATCTACATTAGCATAATAAACAAGTTTGTCTTAAAGACCTTTTGTACAGTGCAACCAATACTCACCTTTGACCCTTTGATATAGTAATGTGCCAGACTTTGTAAAGTTTAATTATTGGTTTGTTATATTGTAAAGGAGGCTGACATAAATTAACTGTTTTGAATAAGTCTTTTTTTTTTGGCTGATTATTTTACTTCTTGAGCTCATAAATGACATACTCCTATGGACCCCCACATATGGCCTGGCAAAAGCAGGACGACCAGCTCGAACATACATTCAGCAGCTATGTGAGGATACGGGATGTAGCCCTGAAGACCTGCCAGAGGCGATGAACGATAGGGAGAAGTGGCCGAGAGAGGGTCAGGGATATCCATGCTAGTGGCACGACATGATGATGATGATGATTTTACTTCTGTATATATGTATTCATGTAATAAATGATTTTTCAAGACGAATTTTTCACCTCAAAAACTCAAGGTCTTTCATTACACAAGATATGTTTCTGAAACATTGAAACTTATCTTGTTTCCGTGCCTAACATTACCATAACTTGATTCAAAATAACTTCGCATCTACCTAAACGAAGACTATTAGTTAAGATAATAAAGTTTTTACTTGATATTGTTTGCTATCTTTTACACTTGTGCATATAATATGTAGAAATTATCATAATACCAATGCTATTGTCTATTAGAGGTGGGGGTTTTAATATGTTTGGAATATCCAAGTAAACACGGGAGGCTACATCAAAGTCTAGACTACATTATCTATTTAGTTAATTGCATTCATTTTGATCGTATTTTAGTAGTTTTGAAAGTGGAAGTATTTGAATATTTTCTTTTTATTTGATTGGATTTTGAAGAAATATATTTGTGGGTTAACATTGCCAAAAATCGTGTTTTGTTTATTATATGCAGTATATGATAAAAACACTTTTTTGTGACTACCAAATTTAATTGAGTATGTAGGTCATTCAATAAATGTGAATTTGGCATAAGAAGTTTGCAATAAAAAGCACTGTTTACAGTTGCACCCTTTTCGAGGAAATCAATACTGACGGGCCTTTTTATATCCCAGAACTCTGTCAGCATCACCTTCTTTACTGATCAATGTACCTGGAACTTGCCCTTTATGAAAGAGTCAGTGTGTTTCCACTCCGATGACTACCTTTTTGACTCGGGCGTGAATAGTGGCAAACCCATGTTTTGCCCATTTGTAAAGAATTTTTGACTAAAACATGCTTCTTTATACACATCACACATTCTTCTGCAGATTTCACATGCTTTGCACTTTTCAGCCACCAGAAATTTGATAACAAATCTCTGTTCAAGCCTAGAGCACTCAGTTTGATTTGGCCTCAAATCAATTATTTTTGTCAGATTAAAATAATTTTTTGGAGAAACTAATTCCAAACAATGCAGAATTTATATTTATGGGCAAAAATTCTGAAAAAGAAAATTTTTTTTTCTTTTTCTCAAAAAAAAAACGAAACATTCCCATTAACTATTGAATGACCCTCATATATATATATATATGGATGGTATGTCATTTAAAAAAAGTAAGTTAAACATTGCGTGTCTCTCTTCCACTTCAGAATCTTGCTCATCTTTTAAACTGCGATTTACATTCTGACACTTGATTAGGAAAAAGTCAAATATTACCAGAATAAAAGATTATTTTCAAATTCTTTCCATTTTTGCTTCAGGTAAATTTATTGATATATCTTAAGTTAATTGATCTACCTGGGTCGAAAAAATTTTCACATTAAAAAAAATCTGGAAAATTCTTGTCTTTGAAGTTTGGGTATATTTTTTTTTCTTTTTCTTTTTTTAATTTTTTTTTATTCCCATTTCTATCTTGTTATGCATTGATTTAGACACTGAAACTTTTCCAGTGTACAATTGTGTGATTTATGACCAAATCTTAAATCTGTGAGCATTCTTTCACGTACTTGCAAATGATGTAATGCTTTATAGATATAATTGCATGAAAGAGATGCCTCCCTTCCAATTGAGGTTTACAAGCCAGCAGGCTGGTGCATCATGGGAACTAAGAAAGGATTATAAGCTGAGAAGCTGTGCACAATCTAACAAGGTATACCTCTGTGCCATGTACAAAGTCGTTACTTTATTGAATTCAAGTCTTTTATCACATCAAAAGAATCATGTTGGCACTAACCCAAGTAACCCCATGAAGTGTAGCCAATATTATTATTATTTTTATTTTCATTTATTTAATTCGGAGATGAGCTGCCAAGCTATTTAACGCACTGTACCAAGAAAGTAAGAATGTCTCCCCACCACCAAAAAAATAAATAAAATCTAATCATACCCACTGCAAAAATAAATTATCAAGAAATAACTTTCAAAAGGATAAAATAGGGTTCATTTAAATTTCTGTTACCTTGTCCAATCATAAAAATGAATGTAATGCCCCATTCAAAACATAAATCTATCATTTCTATGATAATTAGAACATCTGGAAAAAAAAAAAGACAAAAAAAAACAAAATAAAACTCGATGTTTACTCTAAGATCTACTTATTTTACAAGTATAAGAATGAACAGATTGCTGATAGGAAAACACTATATATAACAGGCTATATCCCAAATTTAAAATTTAACCACAAGGGTACTTTTAAAACAGTTTTATACAAAAGCCCATGTACTGATGTTCACCCTGTTAGTGAGCTTAAAATTCACTGATGGAATCTCCTGCAGGGGAGTAAGACTCCGCCACCAAAAAAAGAAGGGCATCCTGTGTAGAATACTAGACTACATCTAGTATTGAGACTTCATTTCTGGAACTTTGTGGATTATGAAGTACCTCTTCATTGCCCTTACTTCCAGGTCCACTCTCACCTAGAGTAGAAATACCTGTTAAAGTCCCATCTATGGGTCAAATAGATGTACATGTGTCACTTATAATGGCTTAGATTTACCTTTTTCGATTCAGCACTTTTCTCTGTGGAAATGTACTTCATTATGAGAAGTATTGTAACATACCCATGATACGGATATGTGAAATAGACATCATCGTCATCATGACATGCGGCTAGCATGGATATCCCTGACCCTCTCTCTCCACATCTCCCTATCATTCATCGCCTTCGGCAGGTCTTCAGAGTTACATCCCGTATCATCACATAGCTGCAGTATGAATGTTCGAGCTGGTCGTCCTGCTTTTGATTGGCCATATGCAGGGGTCCACAGGAGCACATCACTTATGATCTTGTCTTTGCTTCTCCAGCAGTGTCCGGCATGTCTGGTTTGTCTAGCTTGTATAGTTTTTGTGATAGGTGGTAGGTGGCCGTACAGTTGGCGCCGTGTGGGGTGTTGCTGCCAGGACCTGTTCAATATTGCTCGCAACATTCTTGTATAATTGCCATCGAGCTTCTTCTCCAACTGTTTAGTTAGCGTCCAAGTAGTGCATCCATACAGCAGTATCGACACGACCACCGCCTGGAAGAAACTGCGTTTCATTTTATCGGTCAGGTTTGATTTCCATATGATCAAAAGCCTATCGATAGCTGTCCATGCCTTTGTTATCCGTGTGTCGATGTCTTTTTCGGTTGATGAGTCGCTGCTTCCTAGGTAGGTGAATTTGTCAACCAGTTTCAGGGAGGTTCCGTCTAGTATGGAGATGTCGCCTTTCTGATTAAAGCACATAAATTCAGTTTTCTGTGCATTGACATGGAGTCCAATGCCTGCAGCGGCTCATTCCAAACTATGCAGTAGTGTCTCGGCTTGGTTGGGTGTATTGGCCAGTAACGCTATGTCATTGGCGTAGTCGGCGTCGGTAATTGTTTTTGCGGGGTACCTTCTGCTTCTTTTCTTTTTCAGCTCAAAGCCGTTTTCCCTAATGTTATCGATCGATGTCCTAAGTACGTAGTCTAGACAGATGATAAAGAGTTATGGGGCAAGCGTGTCCCCTTGTAGTACTTCTGCTACAATGTCAAAGTAATCTGTGTCTCCATCCGATGAACGCACTTTCACTTTGGTGTTTCTGTAGAGAATCATTATTGCTGCTACGGTTTCTTCTGGTAGGCCGTATGCTAGTAGTATTTGTTCCATCTTCCCTCTGTGAATGGAATCGAAGGCCCCTGTAAAGTCGACAAATAGTAATGTTGCCTGTAAGTTTTTTGCCCTCACGCCTTCTAGGATTCTACGAATGGTCAATATTTGTGAGGTTGTGGACCTGTTTCTTCTGAAGCCATTTTGGTTTTTCCTCGGGATTTTGTCGATTTGGGGTACTATGCGGTTTCATAGTAGGGCATTGTAGATTTTGGCTGCTATGGATGTGAGTGTTATACCTCTATAGTTCTTGGCTAATCCGAGGTCACCCTTTTTAGGGAAGGGGAGGATGCATCCCTTTGTCAATCTGTCTATTGGATTTTGGTTATAAACTGCGTTGCAGTATGTCGTCGAATTGTCTCGTCTTCCACACTTCTGGGGGAATCTCATCAAGCCCTGCAGCTTTTCTATTTTTAATTTTTCTAAGAACCGAGTCGAGTTCTTCTTTAGTGAATGGCCCTAGTTTAATGTCTAATTGCTTACTGATAATTCTGGTGATCGGTTCCTGCGTAATGTTCGGTGGGTTAGCTAGTAGATTTTCAAAATGTTGTTTCCACAGTTTAATTCTTTGTTGTTGGTTTGCCGCTTTCAGTTTTGCTTTGGCTGTGCTTTTCCTTCCACTCACTTCATTTATTGTTTGCCAGGCTATCCTAGATTGCCTATCCTCCACCGAGTCTCTAATCTTATCTATCTTATTTTGTATGAATTCCGTTTGTTCTTTTAGATATATGCCTACTAATTGCTTTTGTGCCTTCTTTAGTATTCGGGCATTTGCAATTGTTGGGTTCTTCCGATAGCTTTCGGAGGCAGTTTTCACTAGTGCACGTTTTTCTCTAACCTCTTCCGTTTCCCATGGGGCTCTATATTTCGTTCTAGGTTTTGTTGGAATACACTTTGATGCTGCCTCATGGTGTGTGTTAATGAAGTTCTCATATTCGTCGTTTGGGGTATTTTTTCTTCCTTCTCTTGTAGTGTCTCGAATCTGTTTCTTAGTTCTAATACATATTTATCTCTAATATCTGTTGTTAAGGAGGGCCCAGTCATAGTGTTTAGTGGTCGCTGTTCGTGTGGTGTTTTTTCATAGGCTTAGTCGTATTTTTGCTGTGACTATTCGGTGATCGGATGACACACCCTTAAAAGAGGAGTATGCCTTGCAATTCATCGCACTATTTTTCCATTTCTTATTTATAGATACGTAGTTTATCTGCGCTTTACTGTTGTTCGCATATGTGTAGGTCCATAATTTTCCCTCTCTTTTTTGATAGTTTGTATTGAGGCAAGTTAATCTATTTTCTATCATAAAATCTGTTAGATGTTGTCCGTTTCTATTTGATGTGTTGTGTAGGCTGTATTTGTTATGTAAAACGTTCATAAACATATATAAGACGGAGGTGCCCGTCGTGTAATGGTTATCTTCGTAGGAAATGGACACGGCGACTCGAGTTCAAATCCTGGACAAGACTGATTGCATTTCACATAGCACTAATACCCTTGGGAAAGGTATGAATCCAATTATTCTCCCTCCAGCTATGGATAAACAGTAGGACAGACTAGGTTCTTCAGCCTTGGTGAGGCAACTAGTCTAGGAGAAGGAAAACTCTGAATTCAAACCTGTTAAACTCCGCTTAAAAATTGACCTTGTGTCATACCCTGCCCGAACGGAGGAGTTGGTAAATATGATTAACATATATAGGAATCCGGAAACACGATATTGGTTCTGGTTTGAAACTTGATTACCTTTGAGTTAAAGGTTTTTCAACATGAGGAGAGAGAGACACAATCTTTCTATGCTGACTTTTCCATCTGCCCCCCCACCACGTGCGGCTCCCAGCTGCAAACTACTGGTCTGGTCTTGGCGAGCCCCCAAAGTCAACCTTCTTCTTCCGAGGCAAGAACTCAACTGCTTTTTCTCAAATCCCCAAATCCTCCAACCACGCTTCCGGTGCATGACGTCATTCACACCTCCGGGTTGTATTTCCTATCTGGGGTTATATTTTGACATCTGTGAATGACGCATCCTCCCCGTGCGTGCATCAACACCTGTGCTCATGTTTTCACCCAACTAACCCATGCACTAAATGAAAGGTTCTCATCCTAACTAAACCAAAAGGCAAGATATATGAAATGAAATCCCTCCGCCATTATATTACAGTATGAACCATTTACATTTAAAGAGCTTTTGTGACTATTCAATTCATCCTTTTCAACTGCTTTTTACAAGTTGTCTAAGTTCATGAGCCCCTTGCATAGTTGGTTGGTTTTACTATATGTCAACTCTTATTAGGTTAGGGCCCTACCAGCAGGGCTTAGAATGCACTGACTGTATCTCCTGAAGAGGATAAATATCTTCTCAAAAAGGAGTGTCCTAGGTATGATATTAAACTATATCTGTGGGGGAGGCTGCACCTCTGTAGCTCTGAGGAATGTAGAGTACCCCTTCATTGTATACCAGGTCTACTGTTAGGGTCTCATCTATAAGTCAAATAGATCTCTCTGAAAATTATTCTGCACTGTTTGATTGGGCTGACTACACTTTTGCAGAAAGGTTGACCCCCTACCCTCTAGTGTCCTGAGTATGACACTAAACTGCATCTGAGAGTCCAGACCTAGATCTTTTGAGGAATGGGGAGTCCCTCTTCATTGCCATTACTCCCTAGTCCACTTTGACTTGGAGTGTTAGTACCTGTTAGGCTCCCATCTATGGATCTAATAGAGCTGTTCAATGATTTACTAAAGATTTTTATTATTGTTTATTTGAAACCAGACTGCTTTGTACAAATTATTTATATCAGATAGGAATACTTGATTAATGAAATTATTAATGTTAATTAGCAATGAGTGAAACCATTTAACTTTGTCCAGACAAATAAGCTCTAACAACTCATTTAAATATATAGTCACCTACAAACTACTCACTCACAAATCATATATAAACAGGATTTGGCATTAAATTATGCACTAAGGCTGATATGGCATAAAACAGCTAATGACCAACTTGAAAATTATTTGCATTGGGTTGGAACACTTAAAACTATATAAGTAAAGTTGACGACTGTAGTCGAGGGTGACCCAAAGGCTCCCTTTTCAATAGCTACTACACCAAGGTGTAGGGGAGGGTGCTACTCCATTCCATGAATTGCTCCACTTTACCCTTGATCCTTACCTTATAATGCTGAGTGTTAAGCAAGTTAGCATCAAGTACCATTTTTTGAGTCTTTGGTATGATTCGACCTGGGATTGAACCCAGGTCTCCTGGGCCACTGTTCAATTTGTAAAAATGATTGTTATTTGAACCTATAACTGTTAACAAAGGATTATTATTTGTTACTTAAAACAATGTATTTGTTTAAAATGGATGAAACTATTTTTCTAGTGGGTACTATTTACCAACCCCTCCGCTCAGGCAGGATATGACACAAGGTCAATTTTTAAGCGGAGTTTAACAGGTTTGAATTCAGAGTTTTCCTTCTCCTAGACTAGTTGCCTCACCAAGGCTGAAGAACCTAGTCCGTCCTACTATTTATCCATAGCTGGAGGGAGGATAAGGGGGTTCATACCTTTCCCAAGGGTATTTGCCCGAAAGTGAACGTAATAGCGCGACTGGAGTACGAACTCGCGTACTACGATTCCGCAGTTCATCGCTTTAACCATTACACCCCGAGGACACCCTCTAGTGGGTTGAGTGTTTGCTAATGGCCCGGGAGACTGAGGTTCAATCCCATATTGAGTCATACTAAATACTCAAAAAATGGTACTTGATGCTTCCTTGCTTAACACTCAGCATATCAGTGGTAAAGTGGAGCAATCCAGGGAAAGGAGTAGTGCTCTCCCCTACACCTTGGTGTAGTAGCTATTGAAAAGGAAGTCTTCGGGTCACCCTCGACTAAGGTTGCCAATTTTACATTACTTACTTTCCCATTTGCCAATGGCCTGGGAGACTGGGGTTCAATCCTAGGTCAAGTCATAACATAGACTCAAAATATGGTACTTGATACCTCCTTGCTTAACACTCAGCATATCAAGGGTAAATCCAGGGAAAGGAGTAGTGCCTTCCCCTACACCTTGGTGTAGTAGCTGTTGAAAAGGGAGCCTTTGGGTCACCCACTTTACTTAGATAGGAATACTCAAAAACCATATAACTCTGTTCAAATAATTAGTATTATATAGGAATATTTGAAATAAAATATATGTATGATTCTTTTAGTTACTTGAAACCATATAACTGCTTGAAAAAAGACTGATTTTGGCATAGGTAACCCATCAAGGGTTGACATGTCATAAGACCAACCAGCCACATACATGTAGACAAGAATGAAAGTTGTTTAGTCCTCTTAACCAGTATCATGTAGGTATCAGACTACAGTAATGATTGGACACAGTTTGACCAGTCGGCTGGGGCTGTAGTATACACTGACTGCACTTCTGCAGAGAGGTAGACCTCCCCCCCTCCCAATGAGTGTCCTGGATGTGACACTAAACAATCTCATGGTGAGGTTTCAGAGATGCTGGAGCCTTGGGGAATGCAGAGCACCCCTTCATTACCATTGCTCCCAGGTCCACTCTGACCCAGAATGTTAGCACCAGATAGGGCCCTATCTATGGGTTAGATAGAACTAAACTGCATACTTATGCTGAACTGAATTGTTGGAATTAGAACTGTTTGACTAAACTGAATAGCTTGAAATAGAAATGTTTTTCACAATTAAACTGTACTTAAATTTAGACTGTGTGCTTATGCTAAACTGAATTGTTTGAAATGGAACTGTTTTTGACATGTTAACCTTACTTATGTTGTATATTGACCTCCGACCTGGCCAAACATGCCATTCCAAAGACGGCAGAAGTTGCATATTCCATTGACGTGGGCGAGCTTGGCTGACAGTATGGGACAGGGTTAAAATTCCACGGTACAGTCACAAACTGATGCACCGGAAGAGAGTGACCTGTGAACTGCATGACAGTTATTTCCGCTCGATGATGATCAAACATGCCATTCCAAAGACGGCGGGAGTGCATATTTCGATGGCCAGTTATGGGAAGAGATTGAGTGGGCATTGAACTAGTATATAACTCGGTGCACAGGAAATTCAACGAGTTTGGGAATCAGGAGAGTTGGAGAATGATGCAGTAGAGAAAATCAGCACCCAGAGAAGGTGGGCCCCTGGGCCTCCGGTTGAGCAACCCTGCAGAATGAGAAAGACACACTGCTATGTCCGGAGGAGCTGGGGAGGTCAATATGTTGCAGTTCGGTTCTGTCTCCAATTCCATCTCTCACACAACCCTTTCAAATAAAGTGAGAGGTATATTTTTCTAAGAACTGTGTCGCTCGTCGTTATTGTGTCGTTGTGTTCTGCATGCATCTGCATATGAGTATGCAACACTTACACTAAACTGAATTGTTTAATATAGAACTGTTTTGGCATTTAACTGTGTATAAATGAAACCTCTACTTATACTAAATTGAATAGCTTGAAATAGAAATGTTTTTGAGGATTAAACTGTGTACTCATGCTAAACAGAATTGTTTGAAATAGAACTGACTATTTGCATAAAAATGGATTTGGTGTTAAATGACCTATAAAGGTTGATATGCTATAAAACCCCTACAACCAAACCAAACAAAAACCAAGAATGAGAAAATGATAACTTTTTAAAAATTCTATAAAAAATGATAACAATAGAAGTCCCTGTGGCATCGTGGCTTATGTGCAGGATTGCAAAATTGTAGTAAGTTTGTTCAAACTCCAGTTGTGTTATCACATTGATTTTTGGACAAATACTCTCAGAAAAGGTTTAACCCTCCTTATCCCCCACTCAAGCAATGGCTTCAATAGTATCACTGTTGTTAATCTACAAGGATGGCTTTGTCATTAAATAATCCATTAAGGTTGATATGCCATTAAACAAAGAAACCAAGCCAAGAGAAATAAGAAGGAAATTCTGTTCAACGTATTCTTTTCTTTCTTGGATAAAACAGTCTGATTTCAATTGGCTATTTTTATCATGCTGGCTCAATATCACGTCATTTACACTTGGCTAAAATGTCACAATGTATTTGTCAAATGTCATCAAGTGAAGAGAAAAGTCCCTCAGTATGGCCATTACATCAACCGCATCCTACCTTAAGAAACTTCGAGGCTATGAAAGAATTTCCAAATATTGACCTTTATTGAGACAAGGTTCCTGGCCAGTAATGCATGGCTACTTATGAGCGCTTCTGGCAATGACTATTAGATTTAATACAAACAGTCAATAAGTAGCAATCGGTGTATCTTGGTAGCAAAGATTTGAGAATCTTACTTCTAATTTGCACATTGCTTAGTTGTGATGTACCAGTTGGACTATTTGGATTCAGGTTAGTTTTTTTTTCTTCTGTTTGTCAATAGAAATTTGTGGATTTAGATGGAGAGAATTGGAGAATTTACTTTTTATTTGTTTTGTCTTTCATAGCAACTGAGATATTTGAGATAGGACAGCTCTTCTCTGGTTTAGGGTGGGGGTGAAATGGTCGCTCAGAACCTGTACTTATTTATACTAATCAGGTACTGTTGATTTTATGAGTACTGGTCAAACACCAGGAACTTGACTACCTGTAAATCTGGCTTGTGTGTTCACATGGGTATATTGGGTTGCTCCAAAAGTAATGCCTTTTGTTTATTTTTACAGTGACTATAATGTATACAGGGATCATGAGACAGTATTGGATAAAACTAGTTTTCCATATAGTCATTACAATTGACTATACATCTTCATCTGTTATAAATAAGAGCCTTCATGGCTAGCTATGGGTAAAGACTAGGGCAGATTTGTTCCTTGTACTTCAGTGAGGCAACCAATCTAAGAGAAGGAAATTTCTGAATTTACACTAGCTCTACTCTGCTTAAAAATTGGCTTTGTGTTACATCCTGTCATTATCAGGGAGTTTAGGTTAATATAAGTATTGGTTATATAATTACTACCACTACTACTTCTTCAATTCTCATTTTGGTATATCAGTAAAATGGCATATCATAGTGAGATTTTTTTTGATTGATGCTCTTAAAGTGGTCTCAGAGAAATGTGCAATTTCCTGTGCAATTTTAGCACAGTCAGCTGAGGGTAGAGAATATACTGACTGCATCAAAATTCTAACCCCAATGAGTGTCCTGGGTATGATACTAAATAATCTGATGGTGAGGCTCCAGGCCTAGAGCTTTAGGGAATGTAGAGTATCCCTTCATTGCCATTGCTCTCAGGTCCACTTTGACCTGTGTGGTAGCTATGTATTGGTCAAATAGAACTGTTTGACATTTAAACTGAGTGCAAATAAATGACTTATGCTAAATTGAATTGTTAGAAATAGAACTGTTTGACCATTTAACTGTGTGTAAACAAATGGCAGATGTTGCATTGAATTGTAAGTGGTGCATTGCAATACCTGGAACAAATTAACTGTGTGCTAATGAATGAGTAATGTTGAATAGAATTATTAGTGTCGATTATCAATACTTGAAACTCGTTAACTCTGTGCCTAAATTGAATTGTTAGTGTTACCTAACGATTCTTGCAGCCATTTAACTGTGTGCAAATAAAACTTTTTTAGATAACAATATTTGAAACCATTTGTGTTCATAAAAATGATTAATACTCAATAAAACTATTCATGATAGAATATTTGGAACCATTTAACTGTTTGCAAACAATAGTAATACTTGTGTGCAAACAAATTCGCTCTGATCCATTTCAAAATAAAATTACCTACAAACTACTGACTTACAGATTATATGTATAACCATTTAACTGTGTGCAAAAAAGAATGAGCTCTCGCTAATTTTAAAGTATTTCTTATAAAATGTGTTAACATATTTAATATATATGTATAAAAAGGATTGGACATTAAATAACCTACCAAATCCATTTTTATTTACGATTGATTGATAATTTTATGTTGTCTGCATTTGTGCTGAACATCAGTTTTTCCTCATCCAGATTCTAGATATCATGGAGATGGTGGTGATGTGATGGAAATGGACATGGTGACACAAGTTCAAATTCTAGGCAAGACTGTTTGCATTTCACATAGCACTAATACTTGTACCTTTGGGAAAGGTATGAATTCAATGATTCTCACTCCAGCTATGGGCAAAAGAGTAGGACAGACTGGGGCTCTTGAACCTTGGTATGACAACTGGTCTGGGAGGAGGAAAACTTTAAATTCAAACCTGTTAAACTCTGCTTAAAATTAACCTTGTGTTACATCCTACTGAAGTAGAGGGTTTGGGTGTGTGTATGTATGTGTATATATATATATATATATATATATATATATATTACAAAATTCTAATTGGAAGACTTCATTTCTTCCTAAATAGCATTGTTCTGCTTAAAAATTGACTTTGTATCATATCCTGCCAGGAATGCTGTAATGAGGGATGGTGGAGTGAATAAATACATATATGCCATGCTCATAAAAATCTGCAACATCAGAGACAACCCACTTTTTCACATCATCAATAACAACAAAATAGTCAGGAAAATGTTATCTTCATTATCCATCTTTAATTGGCCCAATTCTCAAAGATTAACTTTTTCACCTACCAATTTTTTTTTCTAGGGTTGACAGCTGCCACTACAGAAATGCATTACTCACCACCTAACTCTGCCCCCCATCCACTGCTTGGTCAGTGACCATCAATGAATGGTTTGATTTTGTTTGGTAGTATTTTGTCATATCCATCCTTGATAAATATTTATTGACAAATCCTGTTTATACATAGATGATTTGTAAATGAATTACCTTTTGCAGTTCAGCAATTTTTCTCTTTAATTTTAGAAATGTGCTTCATTCTGAGAAGTATGAATGAGCTCCAGGATGTTTAAAAATACTGTTACCTACTAACTATTCACTTATAGATCAAATACACATATTCATATAGGATTTGGCATTAAATAACCATCAAGGGTTGATATGTCATTTAACCAAATAACCTAACCTAAACTAACATTATTGGATAGGGCAACTTTCCAGTTAAAAAAGACTTGTTTATGACTTAATATTTACCTACCCCTCCTCATGAGCTGGATGAGACACAAGGTCAATTTTTAAGTGGAGTTCAATAGGTTTGAATTCAGAGTTTTCCTCCTCCTAGACCAGTATCCATACCAAGTTTAAAGAACTCAGTCTGTCCTACTATTTATCCATAACTAGAGGGAGAAGAATTGGATTCATACCTTTCCCAAAGGTATTAGTGCTACGTGAAATGCAATGTCATCCCCTATTATGATAACTATAACACCACAAGCACTTCATTTTATCCCAGTAGTAGTTTTGTACTTTTACCAGTGATACTATCTTTGCTGATGTGAAAAGGTAGGTTATCTCCAGGTACAGATTTTTCCAAGCATTTCATTTAAATTCTTGGTCACCCCTGGTGAAAATGCTTAACCTAGGGTAATTACTGTGTGAAAAAATATAGTTTTGTATCTGAAAACTTGCTCTATCTATTGGTATTCTAGTGTTCCCTATTTCTGCTGTAGTTTCTGTAGAAGTAATTAAGTATTTTTCTTTTTATATATATATATATATATAAAATTTGTCTAAATTTCTATGATGAAACTTGATAACTGTTATTATTTAGAATATTCAGACCATTGAGCTCATCTTCATAGTTATACTCAGAAAATTTCTGCCAATACATTCTTTGGCCTTCTTCGGGTGTTTCATGTTGAACTCTGGAGTCCACATTGAACCTCAAACTTGTTATGGTACCTACCTTACGGACTCTAATGAACTCTTCCTATTACTATGAATATCGGGAGAATATTCATTTCGGTGTTAAGTTCTCTCCAGCCTAACACTTTGGCAGTAAGACCGACGTTCAACACCCTTTAACCTATGCTGTATTTATACTTATGTTCAATATACTTGTTTCACATAATCCCGAGTTTGTGTCTTTCTTCCGGACATTTTACTGGTCCACAACAGAACTGAACCCTTTATTTGAACCACAAGGGTTGACTGTTTCAATTCTGTTAATCCTGACCAGGTACAAGGGTTAAGTTATTGTTATTCTTACCTGTTGTTGGGGTTGAACTTGCAACGTTCAGATGATTTCATTTAACACTTTATAACCAAATGTCTTTTCCACTGTGCCGTGTGCTCTTGCCAGATATGATTAACAGAATTATAGCAATAAAAATAAGACCAATTGTCTGAATATTCTAAATAATAACAATATATATATATGAAATATATATATATATATATATTTCATAAATATTTCATATATTTTTCATATATTTCCCATAATCCCAAGTTTGTGTCTTTCTTCTGGACCTTTTACTGGTCCACAACAAAACTGAACCCTTTATTTGAACCACAGGGGTTGACAGTTCCAATTCTGTTAATCCTGACCAGGTACAAAGGTTAAGTTATTGTTATTCTTACCTGTTGTTGGGGTTGAACTTGCAAACTTCAGATGATTTCATTTAACACTTTATAACCAAATGTCTTTTCCACTGTGCCATGTGCCCTTGCCAGATATGATTAACAGAATTATTGCTATAAAGATAAGATCAATTGTCTGAATATTCTAAATAATAACAGTATATATATATATATATATATATATATATATATATATATATATATATATATGTTGTAAAAAGTAAGAGACTAACTTAAGGAACAGAAAGCCATATGAGTCACCAGATAATCAAAAAAGTATTTGAATAATTGGGTCTTTAAACCATGGCTGAAGTCTCTCATGTAGGTTTCACCAAAAGGATCTCTAGGAAAAAATATATATATTAAGAGAGAAGTGATAATGGTTGTAGACATAAGAGAAAATGGATTTGGTTTGGTTTTATGGCATATCAACCATTATTGATTATTTAATGCCAAATCCATTTTTATACATATAAACAGTTCAATTTCAAACAATTCACTTTAGTATAAGTACACTGTTCTTTTTAACCCATAGATAGGACCCTATCAGGTGCTACCACTCCTGGCCAGAGTAGACCTGGAAGTTGGAGCAATAAAGGGGTACTCCACATTCCTGGAGCCTCACCATCAGATTGTTGGGTGTCATATCCAGGACATTTGTTAGAGTGTCTTACCCTTCTGCAGATATGCAGTCAGTGTATTCTGTAGCCCCAGTCGACTGGGCCATGAAAGAATGGGCATCAAGTGACAAATGAAATTGTAAGATAAATAGGGATAGAATATAACAAAGCTTTAAATTTCTTTATTTGGAGAGAGAGAGAGAGAGAGAGAGAGAGAGAGAACTCATTCAATATTTTTTTCATATATAAAATTAATCGATGTTTGTGTGACATGGACTAGCTGTAGATTTATATCCAGAAAATTTTGAATAAAAATCTTGTTCGCTGGGGCTGTATAATACACTGACTGTACTTCTGCAGAGGAGTAAGATCCCCACCTCCTGAATGAGTGTCCTGGGTATGACACTAAACAATCTAATGGTGATGCTCTGATTCTGAAGCTTTTGGGTCTTTTGCAGTACCCTATCATTACTCTAACTCCCTGGTCCACTCGTACTTGGAGCGATAGTACCTGTTAGGGTTTCATCTTTGAATCAAATAGAACTATTCAATCATTTATTTCGGATTATTATTATTACTTGATCGAAACCATACAGCTGTTTGCAATTTATATTACATAGGAATATTGGATAAATAGTTTTACTCATGTTAAATAGCAATACTTGAAACCATTTAACAGAGTGCAAACAACTCATTAATATTAAATAGAAGTATTCATGTTAGATAGCAATGCTTATAACTTTTTAACTGTGTGCAAACAACTCATTGATATTAAATAGAAGTATCTATTTTAGATTGCAATGCTTATAACCTTTTAACTGTGTGCAAACAAATGAGCTGTAACAATTCATTTGAAATAAAGTTACCTACAAACTCACAAATCATAGATATAAAAAAAAAAACAAGATGCCATAAAACACCAACCAATCAACAACAGAAAACTATAAGTGGCAGTCAATCTAACAGTTATTGTCACTGGAAATTGATCAGCACATCCTGGTTAAAGTTGTTTACATTTCACTTTACACTCTCTAGAAAGGCATAAATCCATCTCTTCTTTCTCCTTCAGCTATGGGTATATATTAAGGCAGACTGGGTTCTTTAACATTGGTACAGTAACCAATGTAGGAGAAGGAAAACTCTGAATTCAAACAAGCTGTACTCTGTTTAAAAAATTTTGATATATGTGACCAGTAATGAGGAATAATTAATGTATCTTCAGCTGGTTCCCTTGTGCAATAAAAGTGATATGAACCTCTAGATTTGAAATGAGTCATAAGTTAAATAAAAGGCAAGTTAATCTTCTGGATTCTGATTGCTTTTTCCGATAAATTAGATTATAGTCCAAAAAAAAATATATACATATTTGTCATGTGGCAACTTCCTCTGAACAAGTATCATGCTTATTTTTAAATACAAATAATGATCTAAAACCTTAAATTAAATATCTGGTCTTCTCTATGTTACTGAGCACTATTTATAAAACCATTAACCAGTGCTGAAAAAAAAAAAAAAGAAAAAAGAAGAAGGGATTTGTTTATTTTCAAATTGAATTGGGCTACTTTGAACTAATTCGAAACTATCTAGAGTATTTGAGTCCCTTTGACTTAACTTATTTCATGTTTTACACCCGAAAAGCTTGGGGATGGTGAGTCACTGTGACATAGAGGTTAACATGCTGAGCTGCAACATCATAGTAAATAAGTTTGAACCCGTTGTGTTTTTACATTTACTTTCAGACTAATGCCCTTGAGAAATGTTAGAAACCCCTTGTCCACACACACACACACATCTATGGGTTAAATAATACCTGTACTGTTCTTCTACAAGGATGTCTCAGGCATTAAATAACCCATGTGGGTTTCTATGCCAGTAAACAAAGAAACCATACCAAAAAAGCATTGTCTAAAAATATATCTTTTTTTATCTATATCAAGAAGGGCAAACAACTGTAAAATTATAGAATTCGCTAAAATATCAGATATTTAGCTGTCACTTTTAGATCTGTAACTTTCATTACAATCATTTATCTGAATGAAAAAAAGATTAAGTGTAGAACTGGCATGATAATACAGGGTGATTAGAAGAAATGTTGAAAATCTTATGGAAGCACCTTTATGATATCATTTCAAACAGTCTCCCCATGTTCACCATCTTTATCAACGCAAAGGATTAAAAAGAAATGTTAAAACTCTTATGGAAGCACCTTTATGATATCATTTCAAACAGTCTCCCCATGTTCACCATCTTTATCAATGCAAAGGATTAAAAAGAAATGTTAAAACTCTTATGGAAGCACCTTTATGATATCATTTCAAACAGTCTCCCCATGTTCACCATCTTTATCAATGCAAAGGATTAAAAAGAAATGTTAAAACTCTTATGGAAGCACCTTTATGATATCATTTCAAACAGTCTCCCCATATTCAGCATCCTTATCATTGCATTCTTGGAGTCCTCTATTGGTGATAAAAATGTTAATATTTCTATGGGAGTATTTTTATAACAAAAGCAGAATTGATATTATAGAAGACTCTTGGGGAAGATTCCTATAATGTATTGACAGGGATAGTGAACTGGTGGAGACTTTAAAATCATAATATCATAAAGAATATCCCATAGAAATGTTAACAGTTTTTTAAACCTACTATACTTGTAAAATCTATAGTATATTTCAGGTAAAATTATTCAATCAATAAATCCATTAAAAAAAAAGATAAAACAGGTAATTTTATCATCTGGCAAAGCTGACACATATTGGACAAAAACCCTTTTGCATATCGTAACTGGAAATTAATTTTGTCTTTGCTTTGACTTGAAACATGCATGATGAAATATTTCCCTGAACTCAAAAGGCAAAAACCCATCTCCCCCAAGACTTGGGTTTCTATGAGAAAGATGGTCGACGGATATAAATGCTGCAGGAACAACTCTAGTGGAATGATAAACCAGGAAAATGCAATTCAAGAATCCTTAAAGAATAAGCTGTAGATCAGAGCTCCAGGATTTATTTTATTTATTTCCATTTTTGGTTAGTCCAATGGTTCCAGAACTAATCAGAATCTTGAGCAATAGAAATAACCACAAGTCTTAAAAGAAGTCACAGAGATGAAAAGATTTTTCCATCATTATTCGTAAAGGAATAAATATGTATATACAAAAATGTTTAGACCCCTAAATATTGCAGTGGGGAAAAAAACATACTTTGAAACATTTGGATGATTTATGTTAAAAAAAAAAAAAAATTGTAAAATAAATCTCGATGTGTAGATATTTGAACCAAATTTGTCAACCAGACAAGTCGATGGACCAACTATATATTTATATATATATATAAATATTTAAATATATAAGAAATATATATATGTGTGTGTGTGTGTATGATCTACCATGGTTGGCTTCAAAGTAATATTAATCTAAAGTTTATTTGGATTTGAATATACATATCTTTAGTTAGTTATTACTAAAATTACTAAAGTTTAGTTAGTTATTACTAAAATTCTCATCATATGTATATATATATATATATATATACCTATATGATAGAAATATGTGGAAAGTTGGATAAATTAAACACTGAACTCGTATTTAGATGTGTGATATTTCATCTGGCTTTATTTCATCTTCATGAATGAAATGCCACACATCTAAATTTGAGTTTAGTGTTTGATTTATCCAACTTTCCACATATTTCTATCATACTGTCAGATTCACTATAAATCTATCTTTTAAAACACACACACACACACACACACACATACATATATATATATATATATATATATATATATAACCATAAGCCCAGAACAAATGGCACATCAGAGTGAGTGTTTTGTTAAAACTATGCACTAATTCCCAGTTAAATTTTCAAGTAAATGATGATATGAAATATATATTCACAGTCTGATCTTTTTTAAATTCTAAGTCTTGACATAATGGAAATAACTATAAAATGTTAATCCTTTACTCTTTCTTAAATAGAAATATTAGTATCATCATAGATCATACCACAAACGGAAGCCAGTAGGTTCATGAGTCATCCTCTGTGTGTGTGTGTGTGTGTGTGTGTGTGTGTGTGTGTATATGCTTCCTTAAAGAATGGAAATAAATTTTTATATATAATTTGGTTACTGAGATAGCACAAGAATTGTTTGCCAATGGTCTGGGAGACCTGGGTTCAATCCCAGGTCGCATCATACCAAAGACTTTAAAAATCGTACTTGATACCTCCTTGCTTAACACACAGCGATATAAGGTACGTATCAAGGGTAAAGTGGATCAATGCAGGGAAACGAGTAGTAGCTATTAAAAAGGGAGCCTTCTGGTTGCCCTCGACTACAGTCATCAACTTTACTTTACTATATATATATATATATATATATATATATATATATAAGAAGAAAACAGGAAAACGAAATAAGCAAAAAGTGATGAATTTATCATTAAAAAAAGTCAATGTTAAAATGTTTCAGTTTTAGTTCACCTTCAGTATAATAAATTTATCACTTTTGGATTACTTAATTTTTTATCAAAAATAAAATATGCCTACAAGAAAATCTCCTGCTGAAATATAAACTATATATATGTATTTTCCCTGTTGGTTGGGGCTGTAGAATACACCGACTGTACCTTTGCAGAGGGGTAAGACACCCCCCTCCAACTAATGTACTATTTATTAGACAATCTCATAGTGAGGTTCCAGCAATGCTGGAGCTTTGGGGAATGTCAAGCACCCCTTCATAGCCATCTCTTCCGGGTTCACTCTGACTCAGAGTGGTAGCACCTGATATGATCCTATCTATGGGTCAAATAGAACTAAAATGTGTACTTAGGCTAAACTGAATTACTTGAAATAAAACTGTTTTGATATCTAAACTGCACTGTTTCAAGTAGAACTCTTTTTAACATTGAAACTGTACTTACACTAAACTGAATTATTTGAATTAGAAGTGTTTGACTAAACTGAATAGCTTGAAATAGAAATGTTTTTGACAATTTAACTGTGTACTCATGCTAAACTGAATTGTTTCAAATAGAAGTGATTATTTGTATAAAAATGGATTTGGCATTAAATAAACTACAAAGGTTGATACACCATAAAATCTAAACACCCACCCTATATATATATATATATATATATATGTATATATATAATATTTTTTATCAAGATAAAATATACCTACAAGAAAAATACAAACTATATATATATATATATATATATATATGTATATATATATATATAAGAAAGTGCTGAAAAGTTTCAATTCAAATAACAGCAAATCATTTTCATCATTTAAAAAAAAAATTTTTTTTCATTGAATTTTAAAGAAACTTGAAGAATTCTGTGCCAAGGGTTTTGAACTTCAGGATCAATATGTATATTTCATACCTCAAGGTCATTCCTTTCTTGTTTGGGACAAGAACTTTTCAGTACTTTCTGAATATATATATATATATATATATATATATATATATATATATATATACTAATTTTGATTACAAATCTTTGGACTGCATTAGTATTTTTATGCACTGATATAAATTATTTAATATTTTTCAAAGATCCATACCACCATAGTGCAATGGGTAGCAAGCTATTTAATATTGAGCAATGAGTTTGCTTCTCACTAAGTGGTTCATAATTCTATCCTTGTGATAAATGTAATCTTTGCTTACTTTTTTTCTCAGGATGTCTTGTCTGATTACCAATCTATGCTAGTGAGATCACTTCTCAATAAACGTCCCATATTACTGGTTCTGTTTCACATTCAGATCAGCTTAGTAAAATAGTTGATAGAGTGATTGATTTTACCATCCCAACCCACCAATATGTTTGGGAATTGCATTATTTGTACATTCATAATTGCATTTTTTGTATAGTTTCCTAAGATTTTTTTTATACACAGTCTTTTTGAATACAAATAATATTTGAACAAATTTATTTGACCTGTAGATGGGACTTTAACAGATATTACCACTCCAAGTCAAAGTGAACCTGGGAGTAATGGCAATGTAAAGGTATTCTACACTCTTCTGATCCCCATTACTGAAGCATTATCAGATTCAGTTTGGTATTCTACCCAGGACACCTCTCTTTTGAGTCATCTTATTACATTGGCTGCAGTCATTGTATTCTAAGCCGTGTCAAGTGAGCTATAGATGGAGATGTCAATTCCTATTCATGTAAAAATTTAAATGAATTTACATTCCCAAATTGTGCATTATTTTCCTTGACTTTAGGTGAAAAAATAACTGAGTTTTATACTATGCAAACTCAAAAATTTTATCAAATTGTAACGAGAGAAGAAACTTACCTCCTGGATCAAAGCGCCTAAGACTATGCCTTGCATGTCAAGCAGTAGAAAATATTTTCAATCCTGGAGGCAGAAGCTGTAGTGGGCCGATCTTGTCTCTCACAAGAAGAAATCTACCACGCATGTAAATTTCTATATCCCGGAACTTGCATAAAAGAGCATGCCAGCAGTGTTGTTGTTGTTCATTGTGGACTGCTTTTTTGACTGACAGAACGAACAAGTTGACCAGAGGTGTACTGAAGAAGGGCTGTTAGTCACGTGTGTTGTTATTTTTAGTCAACTGAGGCTACCCAATTGTCTGAGGACTTGGGCTACTGCTCTTGTTTGGACTAGTTCTACAACACAAATTTACTATACTGTACAAAATAAAAGAAATCCTAAATTACCATTACACTTGATTTTCTTTGATTGCCCTCATCCATTCACTAAATATCTTTTTTGTCTTTCTGACACTTTATACCTCAAAGAATACTAGAGATATAGCCACCAAATTTTCTGTGGTTAATGTTAGGATCCTGGTGCATGATTTAACATATTAATTTTGGAAAATTCTAAAACTTTGGTAGTTTTTGCCTGGAGTTACAATGTCACTTGAATACTAAACTAGACCCTTAATTTGTATTCATCAAGGTAGGTTAATCAAATCTTAATCTTTTTGTCTTCTCACATAAAATAGATAGGAGCTGTTTCTTTCCAAATCAGGAACCAAAATTTTGATTCTTTTTTTTTTTATCAATAGAAATAGAACTGCTGGAAACACCCTTAAAACTGAAAAATCCTAAATATCCAAAAACCAGATTAAAAAGCTTAGAAACCATGAAAATCACCAAATCAAACTAAATAATAAAGCAAAACACTAAAACCAAAGCTAAAATCTCTCAACACCGACTAAAAAGCTTGACTTAGAAAATTATCCAGTGGAACTGCTGTGACTACAAGACAAATTACAATAAACTGGTTCAATTAATAGCTGAACTAAACCCTACCACCCTATGTCTCTAAGAAACATTAAATGGAAATGACAATGGCTAAAGGAGCATTTTCTATCCGCTCACTTTTTGGTGAGTTTCTGTTACTTGGTAAGTAACTTCCTTCTTTAAAAAAAGGAGTAACAAACCAAATATGAAAAATTAGGAAAAATATGACTATATACATGATACTGGATTAATAGTTTCAGATAGAGCATCAATCTTAATGAGAAAAAATGTCCATTAAAATAAAATCAACACCCACTTGAAAGCAATTGCAGTCTCAGCAACCGTATAGAAAAATCTCTTCTTTTGCTTACTGTATATCCCACCTCATGACACCATAAATGAAAAGGAGCTAAACAACTTGATAAAACAACTCGCTAAACTATTTCTCTTGATGGGAGACTTTAATAGCCACAACATAATATGGGGAAGTAAAGCAACAGTTCATTCCTTCACAATCATACATTTCATACACACCTTGACCAATCTTTGAATACATTCTCTGCTATAGGTTTAACTCTCAGTGACCCATCAATCTTTATAGAATATAACTCTGTGGCTGTGATCACTAACCAATATTAATGGAAAATACTATGATAGAAAACTCAGAACCACAAACAACCCTCCCCCCGCCACAAAGGAATTTTAAAAAAGCAAACGGCAATCCTGCAAGAAACTATGCTTTACCACCCTAATCCCAGAAACAAATACAAATCAAGAAGAACCAATAATACATTATACCAGAACCCTCATTACCATAGTGAACAAAACTATCCCCAAAGTACAACTAACTAGAGTTCACAGAGGAAGGCAAAGACATAAGAGAATATTAAACAACCTTCACCAAATTCAAAACAAATTCCTCGTCAGAAAATGTAAGCAAATATAAACAACAAAGAAGCCAAAAGATAAAGAAATAACCTATTAGTTTACAAATCATATACTTGATAATTGTATCAACAGGATTTGGCATTAAATAACCTATAAAGGTTGATATGCTATAAAAACCAACCAACCAATACTTTTTCAACACAAAGCTGTAAGAGAATATTTGTTTGAACTGTTTTTATAAATATGTTTATTTATCATTATAAATATATATAGAACTCTCACTTAAAAATACACTCCAATACCAACTACAAAATAATTTGGAATTTTATTAAAGAAATATCAAAAAGAAACATCAATACTCTGATAAATCACCTCTTTCAAGGAACACAAATGCCACAAGTGAAAAACATATAGCCAATCTGATCACAAAATTTTCCAACAGTGTCATCCACAAAAGCATATAACCAATCTGATCACAGAAAATTTTCCAACAGTGTCATCCACAAAAACATATAGCCAATTTGATCACAGAAAATTTTCCAACAATGTCATCCACAAAAACATATAGCCAATCTGATCACAGAAAATTTTCCAACAGTGTCATCCACAAAAACATATCGCCAATTTGATTGTTACCATATCATCCACCAAAAAAATAGTTGAATAAAATCAAGTAAATCAGAACCAAAAAAGAAAAGAACATAAGAAAATTCATCTCTGACTAAGTTATAACAAACTCTTCATTCTAACCAAACTCCAAAAGTCAACATCCAATTCCAATAACTCAGTCACTAATCTTTGTGAAATTCCCTTCACCTTCCTCAAAAATCTACCAACAGTATCCCTGAAATAGCTCCAAGATATGCACAACAATATCTAGATCTCTGACAACATCCCAGCCAAAGAAAGCAAGACACAACCGTCCTTATCCTCAAAAAAACAAAAATATCCCACAAAACCTACCAATTATAGACCTATATCTTTAAGAAACTGTTCTGGCCAAACTCTTGAAAAGATGATCAGTTTGACATGGTTCCTTATATCAAGCAATTTCCTTTCATACCAACAAACAGGCTTCAGAGCCAAAAGAAGTACCACAGACCAACAAGTCTGCATAGATACACTAATCTAAGAAGCATTAATCAAAAAAGAATATCTAGTCGCAATCTTTTTTGATCTTCAAAAAGTCTATGACATATGATGGCCATAGGATATACTCAAAGATCTTGAGATGACATAAACTTGCACTGAGATAATATACTGAACTCATCTCATGCCCTTAAAACCCTGCTTATAAGTGCATTGTGGATATTAAATACGAAAACCTGTTTGAAAATAAAGCAAAGGCCATTAAAAGTCTTAATGCAAAAATGCTAAACCTCTTCAATAAAATCAAAATCAATTCCAAGATTATGCTTAATACCATCCTACCAAAAAATGCATCACAAACCATAAATCAACCAATAAAAAATCTAGAACTTATCAAATCATTTAAAACCAAAACACACCCCATCACTTAGAAAAATTTTTCAACATTCAAAATGACTTCCCAAATCATCACATCCTCCAGAACCAAGAATTACTAAAATAAGCGAATCATCAGTCTTTTTTGCAGAAGTCACAACTATTGATCTAGCCATTAACATGATAGCTAACCACAAATCCCTTCAAATTTATCATCTACTCAGATTCCAAATCAGTCCTCTTAGCACTACAGAATCAAAATACATCAACTTCTCTCATCACAAAACTCCTCACTAAAATGAACACTCTTTCAAAAAATCATAGTATCATTCTCACTTGGATACTGAGTCACATTGGTATACATAGAAATAAAAGAGCTGAAAAGCTACACCAAAGTACTTCTGACAGATATATCCAATACAAAAATCCCATACACTGATCTTAAACCAGTTATTAAAAAATTCATGCATGACAAATGGGAAAAATCATTGGACAATCAAATATTCAAGCTCCAAAATATACAAGATTGGTTGGTTGGTTGGTTTGTTTTATGGCATATCAGACTTTTTCAGGTCCTTTAATGTCGAATTAAGTCATTTTGATAAAAGTTTCAACCAATTCAGTTTATTATATTTTTTGTTTACATGCAGTTAAATATCAAAACAGTTTTATTTCAAGCAATTCAGTTTAGCATAATTATGCAGTTTAAATATCAAAACAGTTCTGTTTCAAACAATTCAGTTTAGCATAAGTTTGCAGTTTAAACACAGTTAAATGTAAAAAACAGCCTATTTTAGACAATTCTGTTTGGCGTAAGTATACAGTTTAGCTCTATTTGACCGATAGATAGGACCCTGTCCGGTGTTACCACTCCGATCCAGAGTGGACCTAAGAGTGATGGCATTGAAGGGGTGCTCCACATTCCCTAAAGCTTGAGTATTACTGAAGCCTCACCATCAGATTGTTTAGTGTCATATACAGAACACTCATTTATGGAGTCTTACGCCTCTGCAGAGATATATTCTGCTGCTCCAGCCGACTAGGCTAACAATATACAAGATGCCATTGGTAAGTGGCTTGCAGGTTAAAGAAGAAATAGAAAAGAAGTGATACTTTCTGGACTTTGTATTGGCCACACCTACATCACCCACTTGCCCAATCGGCTGGGGCTGTTGAATACACTGACTACACCTCTGCAGAGGGGTAAGACCCCCCCCCATGAGTGTCCTGGATATGACACTAAACAGTCTGATGGTCAGGTCCCAGTAATGCTGGGGCTTTGGGGAATATGGAGCAGCCCTTCATTGCCATTGCTCCCTGGTCCACTCTGGCCCGGCGTAGTAGCACCTGATAGGGCCCTGTCTATGAGTTAAATAGAACGAATGGCATACTTATGCTAAACTGAATTTTATTAAACTAAATAGCTTGAAATAGAAATTTTTTTGACCATTAAACCGTACTTACATTTAAACTGCATGCTTATGTTAAACTGAATTGTTTGAAATTGAACTGTTTTTGACATTGAAACTGAACTTACACTAAACCTAAATCTTATATATAACTGCTTGAATAAACTGAATAGTTTGAAATAGAAATGTTTTGACAATTAAACTGTGTACTCATGCTAAACTGAATTGTTTGAAATAGAGCTGATTATTTATATAAAAATGGATTTGGAATTAAATAACCTACAAAGGTTGATATGCCATAAACCCCAACCAACCTACATCACCCACTCATACCTAAAATGAGAAGACATCCCAATATGCTCAATGTGCAAAGTTCCCCTCACAGTCAAAGACATTCTCCTAAACTGTGAAAGTTTCAGACTAACTTACCTAAAATACTAATAGACAAGCAACCTAAAGGACTTTTTCAAAAACTTTGAACCAGAGGACATCAAAATCTGATCAAATCGACTTTTTCATTAAAATCTGACTAAATCTAATCAAATACTATCAAAAAAACCCATATTCTAAACCCGAAAATCCACATAGAACACAAAACCAATTTAACTTTTTGTGGGAATTAAATGACCCACAGTGGTTGATAAGCTGTTAAATGAAACTCATACTCTTAGCAGTAAGCCTCCAAGGGGCCATAGATATTAGTCACTTTGCAATAAGTTACTAAGAGGTTATCAACATTAGCCACTAAAGAGCCAAAAATATTTGCCCCTTGATAACAGTTATTAACTTAGAAGTCCTCTCAAAATCACAGTTCTGTGTTATGTCTATATTTAATACTACAGTATAAAGCCGGAAGGATAAACTTATTCTCACTTTTTTTAAGTTTAAAATCCTATCTGGTGAATAAGTTTTCAGTTAAATTTAATACTAGGGTAATTCAATGAATAAAGGAAATTTTTTTGTAAAAAGCAAAATAATTTTCTTTTTCTGAATTTTTTTCCGTTAATGTAAACTAGGCATTGTTTAGAATTAGTTTTTAGCAGAAATTATTTTAATCTTGGGAAAATATTTATTTTGAGGCTATTCAAAATGGCTGCAAATCAAAGTGTTCCATGCTTGAACAGAAATCTATCAACACATATTTGAGGGCTGAGAAGTATAAACCATGTGAAATTTCCAGAAGACTGTCTGCTGTGTATAAAGAAGCTTGTTTTTGTCAAAAAATTGTTTATAAATAGGCTAAATATGGGTTTGTCACTTTGAGCCTGTGTTGAAAAAACAGTCCATAGAATGGAAAAACAAGGATTCGTCATCATTGAGGGTTTTCAGACCATTGTCTTCATCTTTATTGTTATTTCCACAATGTTTTAGCTAATATATCCTTCGGCCTTCCTTAGGTGTTTGTGGAACTCGGGAACCTACACAGAACTTCAAACTACGTCCTTTATTGAATCCACGGAGGGGGTCACCTGTTCTGATTCCATTAGCCATAACCGGGTACAAGTCTTAAGTATTCCTGTATTGCTACTTGCCTGTAGTCAGGATTGAACCTGCAACTTCCAGATGATTGTCTTCTTAGAAGCTTTGGAAATCAATGCCTATAACCATTACGCTATGTGTCCTTGGTAATGGAATCAGAACAGGTCCCCCCCCCTAGATTCAATAAAGGATGTAGTTATAAGTTCTGTGTAGGTTCCCAAGTATGACAAACACCTGAAGAAGGCCGGAGGACATATCAGCCGAAACATTGTGGAAATAACAATAAAGATGAAGACAATCATTTGAAAACCTTTAATAATAAAAATCATCAAGCTTCTTCTCAAAAACTCAGACAACTAGTGATTCTTCAATAAGGAAAATGTTTCAGGTGCAGCGGTCAGTAAAAAAAAAAAAAAGTGATGCTGACAGTAATTTGGGACATAAAAGGGCCCATCACTTTTGATTTACTTGAAAAAGGTGCAACTTTAAACAGTGCTTCCTTTTGCCAACATTCACCTTATTTATTGAATGCCCCTTATATTTTCTCTTTAAAGAATATTTTTGTATGTGTTTAATGTAATTCTGTGGGGGACAAAGAACTTGTTTTAATATACATGCACAAGGTATTAATACTGTCAGATAAATCTTGTTTGTCTTATATATAGATAGAAGTATAGGTATTTCTATATTAATCCATCAACCCTATAATTGAATTCATTTTTATATAGATTATATTTGTGATAAAAGAATTCCTCAGGAAATATTGCTTTTTTTTTCATTCTGTTTTTCTTTCTCTATGATAACAATGATGTCAAAAAAAATGGCAGTCTTTATTCTTTAAAATAAAGACATTTTTTAACAACCCCTGATCAAAGTTTGATTCTGTAAAAGAATGAACGAGTACTGTACCAGTATTTTTAAACGGTGACAATTGCTTTTTATCCCTGCATATTTTTCCCAGTACTTTACCCTTAAACATTTACTCAGAAAATTGAAAAAAAGAAAGAAAGAAGTCATGCAGGATATTCTACAAACGTTTCCAAACAGGATTTATCTAATAGATATGAAAAACAATAAATAAACAGTTTTGTTATATATATAGACATTAAAATCCTACATGCCATCACGTATCGGTTATTTACAGAGACGCAAATATAGTAACCTGAGTAAAATATACACAGAAAATAAAATCTTTGGTGTCCAGGCAGAATAAACTAAATAGATAAAAAGAAGAGGGGCCCTTTTAGACAACAATAGGAAACATTATATCAGATTGTAATATGCTAAGCTATTGTCAGGAACAGTCAGGATTTTTCTTTCCCTCACCAAATAGATAGTTTGAGGACAAAATGACAATGATTTGGGCAATACAGGAAACACAATGATAGATTTTTTTTTGATAACCTGATATTTCTATCAGAAAAGAATGTGATCTAATCCTAACTTTCTGATGTTTGATAAAAGATTTTAAAGTTATATTTACCTAAGATTATCACATTTGATTTATTTTTTTTTTAGATTTTATATGTGTGTGTGTGTGTGTACTGATATGCACACCCATAGAAATACATATGCTGGTAAGTTATATCAAAAATCTAGCTTTTATTATGAAACACATATCTGAATAAACTCAGATTTTTTTAAGAATTCATTTATATGTGCAAACCCACACCAACACACATACACATGCATATATATATATATACATACACACACACACACACACGCAATGTATATTACATTGTTTTTAAGTGTATATCTGTCTATATATTTATAGGTGTGTGTGTGTATATGTATATATATATATATATATATATATATATATGTATATATGTATACCTGAACTGTAATAATAAACTTATAATAAACTTATATATATATTTATCTTGTATTTGACATGTATATGTATGTATATTCGAAAGGTATTAAATTTAAACAATCTATTTGTGCAGGTAAATATTTACTTTGAATCACTGTGTATATATATATATATATATATATACATGGTATGACTAATTGATCACCATTTGGAAAATAATATGTATCAGTTTATAAGTTAGTCTCAATGTGCACTTGAGATGTTGAAAATAGTCATTTTTCATTAGTTATTTAAGTCTCTATCTAAATAATCTATTTGATAGAGATATTGTTGGATTGCAATCAAGACTCAGAAAATGTTAATTGATGCCGCCTTGCTTAACACTCAGCATTATTAGGTAAGTATCAATCCAGGGAAGGAATAGCGCCCTCCCCTACACCTTGGTGTAGTAGCTACTGGAAAGGAAGCTTTCAGCTTTTTATATAAATTTGATTTTCATTTTTTGCGTTTTGATATCCATGTACTTCTACACCAGCATGTATCTGTGCACAATATAAAAACTCTACACATATATTCACACACATGCACTCACTCATATGTATGTATGTATGTGTGTGTGTATACATATATATATATATATATATATATATATATATATATATATAAGTAAGTAAAGTTGGCGACCTTAGTCAAGGGTAACCCGAAGGCTCCCTTTTCAATAGCTACTAAACCGAGGTGTAGGAGAGGGCGCTACTCCTTTCCCTGGATTACTCCACTTTACCCTTGATCCTTACCTTATAATGCTGTGTCAAGAAAGGTGACATCAACTACCATTTTTAGAGTCTTTGGTGTGACTTGACCTGGGATTGAACCCCAGTCTCCTGGGCCATTGGCAAACACTCTACTCATTTGGCCAATGGCCCAGTTTTTCATTCACACATACATGCACACACATATATATTTATATTCACACATAAAGCCAAAAATATATATTCTTACAATCACGCATAATCACTCACACATACACACACCTATATTCATTCACACATATACAATGGACTGATGGACTTTTTTCTCATTTGTAATTTCTGCTAGAATGTGTGTCATGTTTGCATGTCCTGCATAGCAACAAAACATCTCTCCTAAGTACTTCAGTCTTGGCTCAGAGTATAGAATCTTTACCTATCGAAATCTCATTAGAAAAATTTTAATAATCATCTGCGTATTTAGATATATTCTATTTCTTATTTTATACTCTTCAAAATAACAGGGTTTTTTATCTGTATATCATTTCCCTTTTAAAATAATTAGGTCTGTGGAATTATATATATTTATTATTTTGTGAGTAAGTAATTTTACCGGTCCATTGACATAATGGTTAGAGTGTTTGCCAATAGTCCAGAAGACCAGGGTTCAATCACAGGTTGTCATACCAAAGACTTAAAAAATGGCACTTGATGCCTCCTTGTTTAAAAGTCAGCATTATAAGATATGGATCAAGAGTAAGTGGAACAACCCAAGGAATTGAGTAGCGGCCTTCCCTACACCTCAGTGTAGTAGCTATTAAAAGAAGAGCCTTCAGGTCACCCTCAACTATAGTCGGTCAACTTACTTAACTAACTCATATATAATTTTAAATACACATACTTATAAAAATAGTTAAAACAAAAATCCCACATGGATTTGTGTTGAAAAAATATTGGTAGGTTGGGTTTTATGAATTATCAACCTTTATAGGTTATTTAATGCCACATCCTGTTGATTCATCTATTAAATATATGATTTGTTAACTGATAGTTTGAAGTTAACATTATTGAATGAGCCAGAGCTCATTTGTTAGCACACAGTTAAATGGTTTCAAGTATTGCTCTTTAATATTAACTATTCAAGATGAGTCATTTTTTTAAAGATAGTTAAGTGTTTGTACACAGTTAAATGAATATAAATATATCGTTTAGAAGTGAATAGTTTGTAGATAATTTCATTTTCTTTTAAAGTTAGAGTAATTTCTTTGCACACAGTTAAGTGGTTTCAAGTATTGCTATTTAACACTAATTATTCTATTTAATATGATTCATTTATTTGCTCTTAGTCTAAGGGTTACAAGTATTGCTATGTATCACTAATAATTCAAGTAAATAATAGTCATTTGTTTGCACACAGTTAAATGGTCAAAAAGTTCTATTTGACACATAGATGGGTCCCTTTCGAGTACTACCACTCCAGGTCAGAGTAGACCTGAGAGTAATGGCTATGAAGGAGTACTTCACGTTCCCCAGAGCTCTGGGACTGGAGCCTCACTATCAAATTGTTTAGTGTCATATCCAGGACACTCGTTTGGGAGGTGGGTCTTACCCCTATGCTAAGATGCAATCAGTATATTCTCCATCTACAACTGACTGGGCTGAAAAAATATTAAGATTAACACTGTATATATCGAGACAGAAATGAACAAGGAATGAAATGTTAATTTTCTTTGGGATAATCCCTTTGGAATTCAAGTGAGTTGTTTTCTAATGATCAAAGCATTTTCGAAACTCCCCTATGAGGTAAATCTGCTTCACTATTATATTTCTTTTTATATCCTCTGCATTCTCAGATCCTACCCTCCTGAGTTGAATTTTCAATTTAAAAAACAAAAAAAAAAGTCACCTGGGGAAGTCTCTATGGCATTGTGGCTAACACACTGGGTTGCCGTATTGTAGTAACCAGGTTCAAATTCCCTCTTTCTATTATGTTCACTTTTGGACGAAACACCCTGAAGAGAGCTATGAACTCCCTTACCCATTCCAACTCAGTTGACTGAAGACTACATTAGCTGCAGCTTAGCAGAGGCTAAGACAACCCTCCCTCCCTCCTGGACGAGTGTCCTGGATATGACACTAAACAATCTGATGGTGAGACTCCAGTAAGGCTAGAGCTTTGGGGAATGCGGAGTACCCCTTCATTTTCATCCTATTTACCAACCCTTCCGCTCGGGCAGGATATGACACAAGGTCAATCTTTAAGAGGAGTTTAACAGGTTTGAATTTAGAGTTTTCCTTCTCCTTGACTAGTTGCCTCACCAAGGCTGAAGAACTCAGTCTGTCCTACTATTTACCCATAGCTGGAGGGAGAATAATTGGATTCATATCTTTCCCAAGGGTATTAGTGCTATGTGAAATGCAATCAGTCTCATCCAGGATTTGAACTCATGTCGCCATGTCCATTTCCTACGATGATAACCATTACACCATGGGCACTCCTTCATTTCTGTTGTTCCCAACACTCGGGCCTGGAGTGGAAGCACCTGATAGGGTCCTATCTATGGGTCAGATAGAACATTTTGACATTTAAACTGAATGTAAACAAATAACTTATGCTAAATTAAATGATCAAACAGTTCTATTTCTAACAATTTAACTGTGTGTAAACAAATGACTGATGTTAAATTGAATTGTTAGTGATAGATATCAATCCTTGGAACCTTTAAACTTTGTTGATTTAGGCTAAATAGAATTGTTGAAATAGAATTGTTTGATCCTTTAACTGTGTGTATCTAAAAAATGTGTTTGCAAATCATTTATTTAATATATATGTAAAAACATGATTTGACTTTAAATAACCAACACTGGTTGATGTGCCAGAAAACCAAACTAAACCAAACCTCACCCCCTCAACTATTGTTATATACTCATATGCAGATGCATATTCAGCACAATAAAGATGAGCAGACACAGTTCTTTAGAAAAATATACCTCTCACTTTATTCGGAAATTTGAAAGGGTTACGAAAGGTTTTACTGTGTGAGAGGTGAGTTGGAGACTGAACAGAACTGTGACATATTGACCCCCACTCTTCTGGCTATCACAGCCTTTCTTTCCTGTTCTCCTGGGCTGCTTAACTGTAGGCCTGGGGGCCCAGCTTCTGCTGGGACATGGTTCTCATTCCAGCATCTTCTCTCCAACTGATCTGAACTTCCTGTTGCCGGGGTTATATAATAAGTTGACGCCCACTTACTTCCTGCGAGCGTCACAATTCGCACTCAATTCAACCCCTCGACAGTCAAGGTCACCCCCTGATATCTTTGACCGGATGCACCTGTTATTTACCCAGGTGCATTTCTTTTTTTGACTGCTTGGCCGGGTCGGAGGTCAATATGCAACACTATGGATTGAATAGCAACACTATTTTTCTTCTACAAGAATGTCTTTGACATTGAATAATCCACAAAGGTTCACATACCGTTAAAAACTGAACTTAACATGATTTGACTTTAAATAACCAACACTGGTTGATGTGCCAGAAAACCAAACCAAACCAAACCTCACCCCTTCAACTATGGGTTGAATAACAATACTATTTTTTTTCTACAAGAATGTCTTTGACATTGAATAATCCACAAAGGTTGACATATCATTAAAAATTGAACTTAACTGAAAAAGTCATATGTTCTTACGTGTTGATGAATATGAAGAGTCCTGCACTTGCACAATTTTGTGTTTCAACAAAACCTTCTAATGAAAAAGTATTGAGAATAATTTCATGAATTTGGTTCAGTTTGGCACTGACTGGTCTAGACAGCTGTCTTGACACCATGACTTTATTATATATCCATTGAATTAAAAGTTTTCCTTCTCTTAGATTGGTTGCCTAATCTAAGCTGTAGAACTCACTCTGTACTACTTTTTTCCCATAGCTTGAGGTAGAAACAGTAGATTCATACTTTTCCTAAAGGTATGCAAAGTGAAATGCAAATGACCTCGTTCTGGATTTCAATTTGGGTTGCCAATTCCATTTTCTACAAGAGTAACAATTATGCTTGGGCAGTGGTGGGTGTCCTTGTGTTATAATGGTTAAAGCACTGCATTGCAAAATTGTAGTAAGCAAGTTCAAACTCCAGTTGCACTATAACATTTACTTTCAGACAAATAACCTTGGGAAAGGTATGGACATCCTTATCCTCCCAGCTATGGGTTAAATAATACCACTACTGTTCTTCTAGAAGTATGAATTTGGTATTAAATACCCCAAGAAGGTTGATATGCCATTAAACAACAAATAAACAAACAATTATACTTAGTGCTCCTCCTGACTTTAGTATATAAGTTGCTCAGTTGTGTAGACGTCTTTATTTAAATTTTGATTTTTTTTTTTTAAATTATATACTTCAGTCTTGATACTTTTTGATCACACCTTATATTTTTCTGCCAGTTTTAACTACTTGCTGTTTTTTTTTTTAAATCTCAGATATTGATTTCTTTCATGTAAGGTCAAAAGAATATTTTAAAAACATGATTTAAGAAGATTTTTGGGATTATATTAATTTCCTAATATTTTCATATCGTTTTCAACAGCTGGTTGGTAGATTTTTTTATGACTCTAGGGATTTAGTTATATTTTTTATAGAAATGTAGTAGTTCTAAAGGGTAAAATTTAATGTTAGAAATATAAAATTTTTTTCTTATATATTCCTGCATAATGCCCATAAAAAATGATGGTATTCTTTATGTATGCTTTGAGATATGAGTCTCTGCGTGCATCTGACACTTATCATTTTAGTGTAGTGTCTATCTACTAAAATATATACTCACATCTATATATAAAATTGTTATGTTTGTTTGTCCAGATCCAACAGCTATGTAAAACTGTTTAATCAAAACTGCTTCTTCCTGTGTTAACCAAGTTTATCAGTATCTATTTACCTATCTCTCTGCCATGATCAATTTCTAAGCCAAGTACGGCTGCTTTAATTTCAGTTTTCCTTCTCATAGACTAGTTTCTTAAACAAGGCTAAATAACCCAGTCTGCCTTAGTATTTATATTTAGCTGGACGAAGAACAGATCCATTCCCAAGTTTCTGAGTTACTTGCTGAATAACTTGACAAAAGTAGTGTTTTTTTGGGTGGGGGTCCTAAGAGTGTTATCTAATTAGCATATTTTGCCTTAAAAATCATTGAAAAAAAAAAAGAAAGGTTCTTAGAAAAAAAATAAGATTGAAAATGAATTTTTTTTTTAAATAAAAAATTATGCTTGGCTGTATTAGTGTTGTTTTTCAACCTTGACCTTCCTGTGAATGTTATTGTTTATTTTAACAACCACTGAAAAAGTTTACTAAACTTTAAAAAAAAAACAGCACCCCCGCAAAAAAAAAAATTATTTAAAAAAAGGGATGCCAACAGTCTGTGCATATGTATATATATATATATATATATATATATATATATATATATATATATGCATGCACACATACATTATGTTTTAGTTCATATATATCCAGAAACTTATAGAATTTTACATTTCAAACATTTTTGCATCCTATGTGTACTATTAAACTGCATTAGTTCTGAGGCTCCAGTTATGTAACTTTGGAGAGTATCAAGTCACTCCTTCATAGCTATTACTTCCAGGTCCACTTTGACTCTGTCTGATAGTACATGTTTAGGTCTCATCTGTCTATTTGAAAATTATTTGATAAGAATGCTTGAAAACATATAACTGTGTAAAAATATCGTTATGATTATAACCAAGCATTTACAAATGGATTCAATTTTGGCTTTAAATATCTCCTCTAGGTTTGATGTGGTGTTAAACAAATAGACTAAATTATCAAATACGTTTCTCAGTCTTTTGCATTATGATTGATTGGTTGATTGATTTTAATGCCATGTCAGCCTGTCTAGGGTTATTTTATGCCTAGATGTTAGGGAATTTCATTCATTATATGTTAATATCTACATTTTTTGCATAGTTGTTTTTATTTTGCACATGGTTCTATTGAATATGAATGATTCTTAAACAAATCTCTTTGACTCATAAATGGAACTCTTACAAGTACTCTCTCTACATCAGAGTGAACATGGGAGTAATGGCAATGAAATGGGTATTCCACATTCCATTAATCTCCAGAACTAGAGCCTCACCATCAGATACTGTTTAGTTTCATACCCAGCACCCTTTTTTTGTAGGCGGGACTCTTACCTCTCTGCGGGAGATACAGTCAGTTTATTCCTACGGGACAGGGAATTTTAATTTTTTAGGGCAAAGTTTTCTTGCCACCAGTATCAGAAGTTTGTACCAAAGGTCAATTTGTTTTCCTGGTGTGTAGTTAAGTGCAGAATGGAAAGCTTAGTGTAGGATTGAGGAACCTTGTGTCATGTTGGATAACAGAGAGAGGTTTGCTGGAAATACATTTCGTATACATTAGATTTCACTCTATTTCAGAGATATAAGTAAATTGGTCAACTGTAGTTGAGGGCAACTTAAAGGGTCTCTTTTCAATAGCTACTACATTGATGTGTTGGGGAGTACACTACTCCTTTCTCTATATTCTCCATTTATCCTTGATCCACTTCTTACAATGCTGAGTGTTAAATAAGGAAGTATCAAGTACCATTTTTTGAGTCTTTGGTATGACTCAACCTTGGATTGAATCCTGGTCTCCTGGACCATTCGTGAACACTTTAACCATTATGTCAGTGCATCAGTTTAAGAGATATAGCTGCATTGAAAATCAGTGCTTTCTTTTTTGTCTTTATTTTCTTTATTACTTGCTAGAGAGACCAGGCTCATGAGAAAAAAAATCTTCCAAGAAAAAAATACCAAAATGACTCCTGAATTTGGTTATGAATCAATTACAAAAGTGCTGAGTACACAGAGTACTTGTGGGTAGGCCCACATGGTTGAATGGCCAAAGTGATGGACTCTGGCCTCAAAGTAAATGAGTTTGAACTCCAGTCAAGCTATTATGTTCATTTTCTAACTTATAGCCTTAGGAACGGTATCCCCCTCCCAGCTAGGGGTTGAATAGTATCACTACTGTTCTTTTACAAGAATGGCTTTTGCATTAAATAGACCTCAAAGTTTGATATACTCTTAAACAAAAGAAACCAAACCAAACACAAGTTACCTGTGGGATTCCAAAATATTTAAGAGCAGATATCACTTTGTTGGCTTGGGATACACTAACTGTATTCTTTGCAGAGGGTTAAGATCTCTCTACTACCCACCAAAAAGTGGGGTATCCAGGTTATAACACTAAACTGCATCTGATGACAAGGTTCCAGTTCTGGTGACATGTTGACAAGCTACAAAAAAAAATCAACACAAAAATATAAATTTACAATGAATGCTATTCCCTAACCTCTGGGTATAAAATAACTCTAGAATAGTTGATATGCCATTAAAATCAGTCCCTCAAGAGCAGATGTATAATATCAGTCCAGTTCCAATTTTACTACCTTGATCATCATACTACATGTTGATTATAAGGTGCACTTAACCAAATGTCCATTGTTGTACTAAATTGAATTGATGACGGAAGTTCAAATCTTCCACAAGGCTGTTTACATTTTATTTTGTACAAGAGCCTTTGAGAAAGGCATGAATCAATCACATCTCTCAGCTATGGATAAATGGTAGGGAAGACTAGGTTTGTTTGCCTCGTTAAAACAACCAGTCTTGGTGAAAGAAAACTCTAAATCCAAACCAACTTTACTCCCCTGTTGGCCTTGGGTCACATCATCCATGAAACTGTAGTGTTGAGTTAATATATTTATGTTCCTTATGGAATTATGAATTCTTTGTAATGCCATGGGTTAAATTCTCTCTGATTTTTGAAGTGTTAGTGTCTGCAGAGGTGGTGTCATTGTTAATACTACCTTTTTATCTCCATATATCTACCAGTACAAAACCTCATATTCTGTTCCACCATTTTAGTTTGTATGCAGGCAGATCAACCGATGGCCGACCAGTTCAAATTGGAAGAAAAAGAAATGTGCTTCGATGTCATATTTTAAAAGCTCAACATCTGAGGAATCTGTTTTCTTGCTAAATCCTTTTAAAAAGGCGGCATCTTTGGATTTTAAAAATTCTCCCGAGGAAGGAGGGAAAATTAACCGTCAAAGACTTTGTGCCAAAAACTAATGAGGATTCTTGTCTTCTTCTTCAGGTGAGTGGGGGAATAGAAATAAACTGAAAACTTCATGATATGTGGTTATCAGACACGAATTCTGTCAAAAACAGACTGTTTAAAAAAAGTGTGACGAGAGTACTTAACCTCTTGTCAAAAATCATTACAAAACTCGAACAATGAAACTTGTTTCTGTATCTCATGTCACAGCCCCAAGCCATGAAGAAAATGTGAAAGAAAGGTAGTGATAGAGAAAGGTTCCTGAAAATTTTGGCAAGGAAGGTGGAAAATCTTTGTGATATGCTTGTTTATCTGGGTGTGAACAGACATTTGGCAGGGTCACTGCTTGAGGGCAGGTCCTATCGGGTTTTTCAACTTGGTCGGCTTGCAAATAGGAAAAGAAAAAATGATGAACAAAAAGAAAAGAAAGAAAATATTGAGAGAAAAGAAAGGACTAGGATTCATAAGTCTTGGTGTGTTTGTGTGATATTCAGGTCAATATCCGGATGTTTCGTTGAAGTCATGCAGTGGAAGGAAAAGAGACAAGTGGAAGATGCAGCCGATGTAAGAATGCAGATGCTGTTGCATTTAGCACGCAACAGCTGAAAGCTAATAAAGTATTTCACGTTGCTTTCAAAAAGTCCTCAAGTGATTGCTTTGCACAAAACTTGTTCATTCCCATACTCTCCTTGATTTTCTGTTTTGTTTTGCTGCAGAATAAACATTTTGTTTTACAATGTTCTTAAAGTTTAATTAACAAGTTTTAAGCTAAAAATGTAGATGATCACAACAGCAGAATGGACTGAGTATTGCCATTATTCAAAGAATTCTTCCAACTAAATTAAATGTCACCTTTTACAGTTTCTCGATTTAAAGCCACTTCCTTTTCATAGAGCATCCTGGGTATGTTGCTTAACTATATAAGGTGGTGAGGCTCCAGTTCTGGAACTGTGACGAGTGTGGAGTCACATATTCATTGCCATTATTCCCAGATCCACTTTGATACTGAGTGTTAGTACCTGTTAGGGTCCCTTTTATATGGCAAATAGTTTCTGTTTAGAAATTATTAGTATTTGATAGGAATACTTGGAGTTATATGACTCTGCAAACACATCCTTATCATTTTGAAATGAGTATAGTTACTTGAAGTTATATAATTGTGCCCAAATTATTTGTATTAGACAGGAATAGTTGAAGCCATAAAATTATGTGCCAGTAGATTGTATTATTAAATAAGAATTATTGCTTGAGTCTGTAATAGAAATATTTAAAACAATACAACTGTGCAAACAAATATCAAAATAGAAATAGTTAATTGAAACCATATAGACGTATGCAAATTATTTGTATTGAGAATAGTTACTTGAAGATATACAAATGTGTGCAAATTATTTTTTGTTAAGAATAGTTATTTGAAGCTATGATTGTTTACAAATGATTATCATTAGTTAATTGAAGCTATAATTGTTTACAAATGGTTATCATTAGTTACTTGAAGCTATGATTGTTTACAAATGATTATCATTAGTTAATTGAAGCGATAATTGTTTACAAATGATTATAATTAGTTAACATAAGCAATAATTGTTTACAAATGATTATCATTAGTTAACATAAGCAATAATTGTTTACAAATGATTATCATTAGTTAATATAAGCAATAATTGTTTACAAATGATTATCATTAGTTAACATAAGCAATAATTGTTTACAAATGATTATCATTAGTTAATATAAGCTATAATTGTTTACAAATGTTTATCATTAGTTACTTGTAACCATCTAGTTGCTTGCAAAAAAAGACTGTCTTTGTGCCTTTTAGTACTCCAACTAGTGTTGACATGCCATAAAACTAACCCTTTGCATAGAATTTTTGTAATAATTTTATGCAACTGCTAATTATCACCAAATTTATTATTATAGTAATCTTTTTATGAGAGAACAACTGACATAGTATAATTTTTCACCAATAATAACTGGTGGTTTTCACTGAAATCCAAGTGACACCAAGTCTTCTTAGCTCTGCAGAACTCTTCTCAGTATTCTAGTCAATCTCAGTTGTGCTGTGATCTGAATAGAATTAGTCCTTTTTCTGATCTCCAAGTCCCCAACCCCTTTTTCCAGGTTATTCAGGATTGTTCCAAGAGTTTCAACTATGATGAGTATCACTATCTCCTTTGTATTGTATAACTTTTTTTGGCTCTCTAGCAAGGTCCAGGTATCTTTTCAGTTTTTTTCTTTTATTTGTTTTTAGTCTATGATCATCTGAAATAGCAAAGTCTAGTAGTCAACAATTTCTTTTCTTCTTGTTAATGCAAACTCGTTCTGGTTTTCTGACCTGGTATGGGTGATTCTTTTCTATCTCAAAACTATTATTATCATTATTGCTAATGTTATGGGTGATGAAGAAAAAGTGTAGATAAGGCAAGTATTATGCTTTGCATATTCTCCTTATTAACAGAAATGATTTCAGCCCAGTCAGTTGGTACTGTTGAATGCACTGCCTGCATTTTTGTAAAGAACTAAGACTCCATCCCCAATAAGTGTCCTGGATATGATACTAAACTGTATCAGATGGTGAAGATCTAGTCCTTGAGCTGTTGAGTATGTCTTTATTGCCATTACATCTTGGTCCACTTAATTCTGGAATAGTAGTACCCATTAGGGTCTCAACTATGGATCAAAGAAAACTGTTTAACTATCTAACTTATACAAGGATGGGTTTGGCATTAAATAACTCACAAAGGTTGATATGCCATAAAACAAAGAAGCCAAATCAAACTATGAACTGAAATTTAATCTGGAAAAGTGTCAAATGCAAATTTGATGTAGATTGAAATGTTGTAAAGTTGGATGTTGTTGTATATATTTATATACTTTAATATTATTGTATATATAAAATATCTAAGAAAAGAATTAAGAGTAAAGTTACTGAATAAAAATAGCTGCACTTGTACTATTACCTTCATGTAAATGAAATTGTGTTTCTTTGATGCAACTGTTGGAGTAAATTTGATTCTCAGCTGGTGTCTCTGCTCTGTGGTCTTTTTTTTTTTCTTGAAATTTACAATCAGATCTTTGTCATTTTTAATGTTTCTGTTGATAAATTATATAGTTTTTAAAAATTGGCTTTGAATCAGAAATCTTTTGCTTTGGAGAATTTTTCCACATCTCATGATCTTTTCTATGATTGGAAAGACTAAAGTGTAGAAGGAGCCAAATTTCTCATCCACATCTTTCTGTTTCTGACCTACACTAAGAAATTACACAGCCTCTTCTTCCTTGGATCTTTTGAATGTGTTTGTGACAGCTCAGTAACACCCATTTACTCTCCAAGTTTCTGGACATTTTGATCATGTCTGTGAAAAATGGTGTTATCTTAGAAGAAATTTGAAACCCTGAATACTGAGTTGTGATATTTTAACAAAATATTCTAATTATGATTATAGTCATACATTATCACATGACGGGTTTTCAAATAATTTTCAAACTTTAATGCTCCCAAGCAACAAGAGTTTCAGCATTTGTTTCTATGACTATTTATGTCATAACTCAGTTATTATTTTGTTCATTATCTATATGATTTAGACTATTTTTTTCGTATTGGTTTTTATACTTCCAATGTTTTGGTTAATGTACATTGAAGCTTACAGACTAAAACAAAAGAAACCTGAAGAAGGTTAATGAGTATAATGGCTGAAATGTTGTGAGTAACCAAGATGAGGGGACAGTAGTTCAAATCATGTAGTACTAAGTTCAGTGCACTTTAGGTGTCTTCTAATTGTGGCCTTGTGTAAAATCCATGTTGTGCTTAGTCTTTTTAGGAGCACTTAACATAATATAATGGTTAGCCAGCTGTGCTAGAAGATCCTTGTTAATGAGTTTAATACTCACTGAGTGCCCCATATTTTTGACTTTGCACTAAATTAAGTTATCTGTCTAAATATCTGAGATGAGGAGTGTTGAATTGAGCGAGTTAGTGTACTGTTTGTATTGAGCAACAACAACCAACTAGTAAAGTACATTTACATTATAACATTTAAACATTGTTGATATAATCCAGACTATTGCCCCCATCTTAGTTGTTATACTCATAATGTTTACAACAAAAGACACTTCAAGACGGTCAGAGACTATCCTATTTACCAACCCCTCCGCTCGGGCTGGATATGACACAAGGTCAATTTTTAAGCGGAGTTTAACAGGTTTGAATTTAGAGTTTTCCTTCTCCTAGACTAGTTGCCTAACCAAGGCTGAAGAACCTAGTCTGCCCTACTATTTACCCATAGCTGGAGGGAGAATAATTGGATTCATACCTTTCCCAAGGGTATTAGTGCTATGTGAAATGCAATCAGTCTCGTCCAGGATTTGAAATCGTGTCGCCGTGTTCATTTCCTACGAAGATAACAATTACACCACGGGCACCTCCACAGAAGGTCAGAGACTATAGTGGCTGAAATGTTATGTGTGTAATAACCTAGATAGAGGTAATAATTCAAATAAGAAAAATCATATAGATTAGCCAAGACAAGGGTTTGGTTCAGAATTCTGTGAAGGATATCAAATACAACAAAAGATACCTGAAAAAGTTCAAAGGTTACTGTGGTCAAAATGTGTGAATAACAACCAAGATGTGGACAATAGTCTGCGTTATGTAAATAATTTCATAGTATTTGATGAAGCCATATGAGTGAAATATATTATGATTGTATTAATTTGAACACATTTTTCATTTTTCAGTCACGCTTCTTAACCACATGTCCTTATCCAAATGATTTATTGGACTTTGTGAATAATAAAATTTAATTCATGAAGCTTTATTTTATGGAAATTCTTACACTTTGAAATAAAATTGCCTTTATGTGTTAATTAAGTCAGTAAATAAATGAGCAGCTACTAGGATTTGAACCCTTCCACAGAACTAGTTCACTGCCTTGAGGTTCTTACTCTATGAATGCTTATCTCTCAACCTGGTAAACAGTTAATCTGCCAATTCTCATTGGATAATTATAATAACAGAGCAAAGAATATACCTTTCAGTAAACTCTTCTCTAGAAGAAACCATAAAACTTTAGTTCTTTAATTAGTCACAAGTCTTGTTAGTTCTGTTAATTAACAGTGCTTCAAGAAATAAAACTGGAAAGGATTCCTTCATCAGAACTTTGTTTTGTTTACCCCATTTTTTGTGGAGGGGTGGGCACAGTTCTGGTTCATTAGCCTTTGCAACTTGTTCCTCCCGGAAGTTTTTCAGTTGATGAGGAATTTGGTAAATTTGTTTGACTTCTTGCTATTTCCTTGGAGTGCCACATTTTCCTTCAGATATTCTCGTTCATTTGATAAACCAACAGAAGACCTGACTATGCAATAACGGACAGCCAAAAGTGATGAGCAGAAGGGCAAAGGGTGTGTTCAGTATCATCCCGTTCATATGTGATCCTGCACTGCAGGTACACACACACTCACACATACATATATATATATATATATATATATATATATATATACTGAATGCTTTAGTAATCTACTTGCAAACACTTTGTTTTATATGAAATTGAGGATTAAATGTGTGTGTGATATGTAGATTTTTATGTATGGACAAAATTTTTAAGCTATTATGTCTAAATAAGGAGCATATAAAGTATCCGCACATTACTGAAATTATCAATTGAATATCGGCCTAATGTGTTGAGTATTCACCAATAGCTTGGGAAACTGGGGTTTAATTCCAGCTTGAGTCATACTAAAGACTCAAAAAATTATACTTGATACCTCCTTGCTTAACACAGCACTATAAGGTAGGGATCAAGGGTAAAGTGGAGCAATCCAGGGAAAAGATTAGCACTCTCCTCTACACTCCAGTGTAGTGGCTAATGAAAAGGGAGCCTTCAGTTTGCCCCCAACTATGGTTGCCAACTTATTTATAAATGTAGAGAGAGAGAGACAGACGGAAATCATTGTCAAACAATTTGTTTCTTGTATCAGAAAAGTGCTCAAATGCTGGCCAGTAGAGCAGGATAAAACCTAAGATAAATGTTTTCTCACCTCCTTCTAACAGTTCCTTGACTATCAGTTTCATGTATCTGTAAAAAAAATCTTCAAATAAAACATGCTTTTTTTTCTCTCTTTTTTTTTTTATACATTCCTATTTCCTAGTCACCATGAGTACAGACATATTTTTATCTGAAGAGTGTTTTTTTTTTTACAAATGTATAAAACATAGTGATGAGATTGGCACGAGGAGGTGACAAAAAATTGGTTTAATTTATATATATATAGAGAGAAATATAGATATATATATATATAAACAATTATCATTTATCACCAGATTCTTCAGCAGTGAAATTCTGTAAGCAAGAATAAAATAGCAACACCTCACTCACCAAAAATAAAACTGTAATATGTAAGGGATGTACTTGTTTTTTGACTGCTATATATTCATCTTATTTGTCAGAGTTTAAATGCTGTAGAGTTTGGTAAGAAATTATCCCTAACAATATCTATTTTCATAGTATAATGTTCTACCAAAAATAATTAAATTTGTCATCCTTAGTTTAGAAAAGAATTAACTTTTCATCTAAAAATTTTTTTGTGTATACTTAGATATAGAAAATATTAATATATATATATATGTGTGTGTGTATATACACAGACACACAGTTTTGCCTATAATATATACACACAGTGTATTGCCCATAATATATATATGTGTGTGTGTGTAAACTGTAACTCAACAAAAACTGTATGTCATAGTACAATTTTTATTAGACTAATACATTTAAATTACTTTTAGAGAATAAAGCAATTTTCAGTCCATTTTGTGAGTGAATGATTATTTTCTGGAGTCTTCATTCATACTGAATGGTGTTTTTTTTATCATCCAAATTCATAGTGTAATAAAGATAGCAATTTAGATTCTTTCACTTCTTCCTTGATAACCATTTTGAGTATCAATATCATCATATATCTCTCTTACAACAAGAACTCAGGAGGTTAACAAGATATCTATTATATATATATATATATATATATATATATATATATATATATATATATATATTCTACATTTACTCTCACACGCACCCAATCTTTAAAATGCAAGCATATTAATCACAACTATTTCACATTTTTATGATCATCAAGCAAGAAAGTAAGCTTCTCTTTTTCAAATTCATTTTTTTTTTAAATTTAAAGATTAATATATAAATATATCTATCTTGAGTATTGAACCCTGTTACAGAAAAGACTGCTGTATAATTGTAAGTTATCCTTTACATTGTCCACTGTTAATTATATATATCTATATATACATATATATAATATTGTTAGAGAAGAGAATGAATTTCATTCATATCTTTCATGAAATGCTGATTCCGTACTATTGTTGCAAATTTGGTTAGAAATTGCTTTATTCTTTAACTTAGAGATTTTTTATGCTTTTGTGCTATCAAAAATCTCATTATAAAATGGTAATTCTTCCAAACTACAGCTATATCAGTTCTTGTGTACAGTTGCACTCTCTGAACTTTAGCAAAATGCTTGGAAAAAAATCTAGATGGGAACTACCCAAGGATGCTGCATGCTGTTTTAAACAAATGCTGGAAGCAACACCCCCACATAATTGCTGCTGTTTGGCCACTTGCCTCCCATCTCACAAACCATCCAAGTAAGACAAGCAAACATTCTGGGCTTTGCCGGTAAAGCATGGATGAGCTCATATATCAACTGTGGACTCCTATACATGGACAAACTAGTGCTGGTCAACCAGAAAAAAACTTACATTCAACAGCTCTGTGCAGACACTGAATAACATCTCGTGGGCTTGCTGAGAGTGATGAATGATAGAGATGGATAGCAAGAGAGAGTCACGGGAATTCATGCTATTAGCATGACGATGATGGTGATGATGATGATGATGATATGGCAGTTTTGTTGTTATGGTAACACACAAACAAAAATTAGATTTGTATGATATATGTTAATTTGTCAATATCCAATAAGAAAAGAGACTTTTTTCTAAATATTTAATTTGATATAAACTTCTTTGTCAGTTCTCTTAATGCCCTGTTGGCAGTGCTTAGTATACAATGACTCTTATTCTCGGCAGAGGAGTAAGACCCCCTCCCCACAAGGAAGTGTCCTGGGCATGGCACTAAACTCCATTTGCTGGTGAATTTCTAGTTCTGGAACTCTGGTGAATATTGAGTACCTCTTCATTGCCATTACTCCAAGGTCTACTCTGACCTGGAGTGGTAGTACGTGTTTTAGGGTCCCATCAATGGGTCTGATAGATCTCTTAAGAATGAACCTGTAAGTGACATTCTCTTATGAACTCTTGCACATGGACATACCAGTATTGACCAATCAGCAAAATCTTACATTCACCAGATCTTTGCAGACACTGTATGCCATCTAGAAAACCTACTAAGAGTGATGACATCAAGAGATAGTCAAAGGAATTCATACTGACAGCATACTATGATGATGTCAGATTTTACTTTGGAATGGTGATTTTCATTTTTCTCTTCATAAATTTCCTCTCACTCACTTGTCCTGTAATATGGTTTAGTCATAGGAGTGCTACTCATGTAGTAAGTCTTGGTCAGAAAGAACCTGGTAAACTTCATCCTTCTCCCGGTCTATGATTAGTTTGAATTCAGTTTTCCTTCTTGTAGACTGGTTGCCATACTAAAATTGAATAGTTTGGTTTGGTTTTATGGCATATCAACCATTGTAGGTTATTTAATGCTAAATCCTCTTTATACAGATAGCAATGAAGAGACTTGTCTATATCTCCTTTTACCAAAAGAGGTCTTATCTAAAAGCTTTGTTGAAGTATCTTGGGCTTTGAGTCAACTTTCAAAAACCTATTCAAATTTTCAACAAAAGTTGAAATATCTATAATGGTATAGCTGAATTGTTATTGGTAAGAATTAGAGTTTCACAAGAAAGCAAAACAGTTGACCATAATGAGGTTCCAGTCTTGGAGGTTAAGGAATGTAGAGTACTCCTTTATTACCATTACTCTTAGGTCCACTCTCTCTCCGAGTGTTATAGGAAAGAATTGCAGGTTTACAAAAAAGCCAAACAATTGACCCTTTATACCTTTTTTAAAATTTTCTTTTCTTTTGTGAAACCCAGTAGGCTGGAGCTGTAGAATATCCTGACTACATCTCAGTAAAGGAGTAAAACCTCCCCAATGAGTGTCCTGGATATGAGACTAAACAGGATATGATGGTGAGTGCCCGTGGTGTAATGGTTATCATCGTAGGAAATGAACACGGTGACATGAGTTCAAATCCTGGACGAGACTGATTGCATTTCACATAGCACTAATACCCTTGGGAAAGGTATGAATCCAATTATTCTCCCTCCAGCTATGGGTAAATAGTAGGGCAGACTAGGTTCTTCAGCCTTGGTTAGGCAACTAGTCTAGGAGAAGGAAAACTCTGAATTCAAACCTGTTAAACTCCGCTTAAAAAGATTGACCTTGTGTCATATCCTGCCCGAGCAGAGGGGTTGGGTAAATATAGGATATGATGGTGAGGCTCCAGGCCTAGAACTGTAGAGAATGTGGAATTTTTATTGATTGCCATTACTCCAAGGTCCACTCTGATCCAGAGTGATGGTACCTGTTAAGGTCCTATCTATAGGTCAAATAGAACTATTTAATCATTTACTATACTTGAAACCATTTCACTGTCTGCTAATGAATAAATAATATAAAACAGCAATACTTCAAATCATTTAGTGTCCTGAGTATAATATGAAACTATATCTTCTTCAGCCTTGGTGAGGCAACTAGTCTAGGAGAAGGAAAACTCTGAATTCAAACCTGTTAAATTCCGCTTAAAAATTGACCTTATGTCATATGCTGCCCGAGCGGAGGGGTTGGTAAATATGATAATATGAAACTATATCTAATAGTAAGGCCTCAGTCTTGGTGTTTGGGAAATGTTGAGTACTTCTTTATTACTAATACTCTCAGGTCCAACCTCCCCTTGAATGGCCGTACTTGTTAGGGTAAAAAAAAACACTTCATTGATTTACTAATAATATTAAATTCAATTATTAGTGTTAAATAGTAATACTTGAAATCATTTGTGTGCCGCCAACAAATGAGCTTTCACTCGTTCGAAAATAGTTACCTACAAATTAGTCCCTTAAAATCATATGTTATATAAGCTGGATTTGGCATTAAATGACCATCAAGGGTTGATATGTCTCTAAACCAAATCATCTCACCTTTTTTATAAACTAATGAAAACCTAGAAGAACCATTTTTTTTTTTTGTACCATCATTGGGGCTTAAAATACAATGACTGTATCCTCTGCAGAGGGGTAAGACCCATCTCCACAAAATAGGTGTCCTGGGTATGACACTAAGCTGCATCTGGTGGCGAGGCTCCTGTTTTGGAGCTCTGGGGAGTATGAAGTATCTCTTCATTGTCAGTGTTCCCAGGTCATCTCTGACCCAGAGTGTTAATAGCTTTTAGGGTCAGATATGTATTTAAAAACTATGTGTATTAGATTGGAATACTAACATCATATAACTGTGTGCAAATGATTTGTATTAAGAATAATTACTTGAAGCTATAATTCTTTACTAAGGCTTATTATCAGTTACTAGAAACCATGTAATTGTTTGCAAACTAATGATTATTATTAAACAGAAATAATTACTTGAAACCATAAAATTATCAATAAATTATTAGTATTAGGTAGGAATACTTGAAACTATATAACTGTGTGTCATTTATTTGTATTAGATAGGAGTACTGGATATTAACTCTAATGAAAATACCCAAATAATGCCGATATAAATGTACAATGAATGTGATTACATTTAGGCATAAAATCATATCAAACAGGTTGACATTCTGTTAAAATCAGTCAATATTTTTGTTTTGTATATTTTACTTGTATAAACTAAAGAAATTACACTTTTTAAAACGATATTCTCATTTATGTTCGCCTAACCTTCTTTAGCTAAGTATATAGTTCTTTAAAGTAGAAATATAGTAAAATAAAAAAAAACATAAAACACATTCTTTTTTTTTTAATAAAGGTATTGTTGTACTTAATCAATCATTGATTACCATATAGTGTAATTAGCTATTTATCTATATAACTTATATTTTCTTTAACTTTATGGTGAGTTGAGCATTTTTCTATGTCTATCTTTATATTTCTGTTCATAATTTAGTTGGCCAGTATGTGGTATTCATAAATATAGCATATCTGATCTTCACTGGATGCCCATCTCTTGAAGCTATGTGTGCAAGCTTAAGCTAATCTAGTTAATATCTCATTCTATGTATCTTGCCATCCATTTTTTGTTCTATCTGTATATATCACATTTTTCTTATATCTATCTCATTTTGGTCATCTTCCTTATGCAATATTCTATTCTAGTCATCTAATTAACTCCTAGTCATGTTTTGGTCATCTGCTCAGCCCTCTGTCATATTTTGATCATCTGCCCAATATCCTATCACATTTTTGTCGTTTGCCTTACATTCTATTCCATTGTGGTCATCTGCCTAATGTTTTATCACATTCTGGTCACCTGCCTAACTTCATCTCACATTCTGGTCATCTGATTCACCTTCTATTGCAACACAGTCATCTGCCTAACCCCCAATCACATTTTCTTCATCTGCCTTAACCCCCATTACATTCTCTTAATCTGCCTAAACCCCTCTCACATTGTCTTAATTTGCCTTACCTCCTATCACATTCTCTTCATCTGCCTAACCTCCTATCACATTCTCTTCATCTGCTCAGCCCCCTCTCACATTATCTTCATCTGCCTAACCTCCTCTCACATTCTCTTCATCTGCCTAACCTCCTATCACATTCTCTTCATCTGCTCAGCCCCCTCTCACATTATCTTCATCTGCCTAACCTCCTCTCATATTCTCTTCATCTGCCTAACCTCCTATCATATTCTCTTCCTAATTCTATATCTCATTCTCTTCTCCATTCATCCCCATCTGTTTCTGGACGTCCATCTGCTTTTTTTTATTTCTTTATGGTTTTACATCTGATTCTTTTTTCACCTCTCTTTTCTAATGATCCATCTGCTTCTCTCTCTCTCACTTTGTTCTCATCTCTCATATCTTGTTTGTATTTATCCTATTTTATTCATATCTTTCTGCTTTTGGTCATCTATCTCCCTTACTTTGATCCTATCTATTTGCTGTTAACTTATCATCCTGGTTACCCATGTGTCTGCCTCTCTATTTCTATCTTCTTGGCTATTAATCTACTTCTTTCTTTCACTTTCTCTCTTTCTCTCTCTCTCTCTCTGATCATCGATCTGTTGCTTTCTGGCCATCTTTCTATCCCTCACTCTTCTCTCTCTTCGTCAGTCAATCATTCATATGACTCTTTCTTTTTGTCTATTCATCTCTCTCTCTCTCTTTCTCTCTCTGGTAATCTACTCTGGTCACCCATCTATCTTCTTTTTTGTTTCTTTCTTTTTCTCTGTCTCCCTGGTTATCCGCCTATCTGCCTCTATCTTTCTCTCTCATTTTAATAATCTATCTTCCCTTTCTCCTCTCTCTCTTGTTATTCATTTATCTGTTTCTTTTCGTTTACTCATCAGTCTATCTCTGATAATCGACTTACCTCAGCCTGGTCTCCCCTCTATCTGCCTCTCTCTTTCTTACTTTCTCTCTCTCTCTTTCTGATTATCCATCTATCTGATTCTCTCTCTCTCTCTGATTATCCACCCATCTGCATCTCTCTCTCTCTCTCTCTCTCTCTTTCTCTCTCTCTAGATATATATAATTTTGGTCATCTATGTCTTCTTTCTTCTCTCTCTCTCTTTCTTCGTTTATCTGCTTCTTTCTGTTTATTCTTGTGTCTGTCTATTTCTGATAATCTACCTACCTCAGCCTGGCCACCCATCTCTCTGTCTCTCTCTCTCTCTCTCTATATATATATATATATATGTATATATATATATATATATATATAATTTCGGTCATCTATGTTATCTTTTTCTCTCTCTCTTCATTTATCTGCTTTTTTCTGTTAATTCATCTGTCTGTCTATCTCTGATAATCTATTTACCTCAGCCTGGTCACCCATCTATTTGCCTCTCTCTTTCTTACTTTCTCTCTCTCTCTCTCTCTGATTATCCATCTATCTGCGTGTCTCTCTCTCTCTCTCTCTCTATATATATATATATATATATAAAATTTTGGTCATCTATGTTATCTTTCTTCTCTCTCTCTCTTTGTTTATCTGCTTCTTTCTGTTTATTCATATGTATGTCTGTCTTTCTGATCATCTACCTACCTCACTTTGGTCACCCATCTGTCTACCTCTCATTCTAGATGCCTATCTCTCTGTCTCTTTCTAGTTACTTACCTGCCTTTCTCTTTTCATATTTCTGCTTCTCTCTCTCTCTCTCTCTCTCTCTCTCAAGCATTTTGGTAATCTATCTATCCCTCGGCCTCTCTCTCTCTCTCTCTGCACATCTGTTAGCCTCATTCTTGTTATCTATCTCTCTGCTTCTCTCTTTCTGTTAATGTATTCTCTTCTTCTCTCTCCTTTATACTGTGATCATCCATATGTGTTTCTCTCTCTCTCTCTCACACTTCATCTCTCTGCTTCATTCTAGTCATTATCTATCAATCTCTCTTATCATCTACGTCGCTTCCATGTGTGAGAACTTCATGTTGGCTCATTTTCCAAATGACTCACTGCTTAGATCATCTATTTTTTCTTTCTTTCTTTCTTTTTGGTCAGACAATCAACATTTGAAATAATCTGTTTGGTGGTCAGTTCTGGTAATTGACCAGAAAGAAATCAGACAAATTGGCAAGGGTTGAAATGTGAATATGAGCTGGACAGGAGAACCCAGTGATCTCACCCTCCCCAACACCATCCTATTCCCCCTTCTCTTTTACCAATTTCTAAAAACACCCTCCCCTTTCAGTTTGTGCCTGAGGAAATTGAATCTTTAGATAAGAGCATGAAAGAGCAGCTGGTATCATTGCCTAGGAAAAGTTTGAAGCTTATCTGATGTGGGACTAGTGGTCAAAAGCTTGCTGAGATAACTGTGTCCCAAATGGGGACAGTGGTCAGTTAACAGAATATGAGGCTGAATAACCCTTTTTGAACCAAAAGGACAAAATTCTTCATTCTTTATTTTTTTGATTTAATTTTTGATGTAGTGTCCAATCTTTAAAGTGCAAAATCAAAATTAAGAATATTCTAGTATAATAATAAACGACTCAATTATAAAACAAGATGAATTTTAATTTTGAAAAATGAACAACAGAATAAGATGAGAGATACTAAACAGTTAATTTATTCAACATGGCCGCCATTTTTTTTTTTTTTTCAATTATTGTTTCAGCATGTTTTCAAAATGATTTGGATGCCTTCAAAATAAATTCTTGTGGCATTTTATTCCATTCCTCCTCAATAGCAGTCTTAAATGAAGCAATATTTGGACAGGAAGTTGCATTTGTTTTATTTTCTAAAATGCCTCATATAGTGTAATCTGAACTTGATGGAGGCCATAAAGAAACTCCACTTATTTTGGAATTTTTTTTTCGCATGGTTTTAGTGTTAAACAAATCATAGGTTCTTTGTCATTTCTTTTCTAGCTCACTCATATTGGGCTGAATTTTGATGAAAAAGTGTTTAAACCAGAGAGCTGAGCATGAAAATTTATATTTATTGTTTTTTTTTTAAATTGGACTAATTAGACTAAAAAAAAAAAATTTCTTAAATTATTTCAAATTTTGTTTCCATTCCAAAAGGACAAAATTCTTCCTTTTTTTTATTTTTTAATTCTTTCTGATATAGTGTTAGATCTAAGTGTATCTTACTTTGTTCTACTTGAAATCAAAAAACAGTTTCAAATTTATAATATTCAACTTAGCCTATCTGTAGTCAAAGTTTCTTAGAAAAATCTGTGAGGTTTGAAGTTAATCTTCATGCTAAGCATATATATTCATCATTGTAAGAAATCAAACTAGTTATCTAAGTTCATATACTGGGCAAGGTTGTTTGCATTTCATTTCAATCTGATGCTCTTGGGAAAGGCATGCATCTATCTGTTCTCTCCCACCCCCACAATGGGGAAATAGTTTGGCAGACTGGATTTTTTAGCTTTATGCAACCAGTCTAGAAGAATGAAAACTTCAAATTCAAACCAACTTTACTCTGCTTAAACTCTGAGTTTGTGTCATCCTGCCTTTTATGAAAGAATTGGGTAAATAAATATATATATATATATATATATATATATATATATAGCAACAGTGTTGGTTATCACTAATTCACTTTGTGGGCTTGTGGCGAACCAAGTGAGATAAATAAATGGCATTACATATATAAATCTAATATATATTTATTTATTATATATATATATAAGTTAAGTAAAGCTGGTGACTGTAGTTGAGGGTGAACTGAAGACTCCCTTTTCAGTAGCTTCTACACTGAGGTGTAAGGGAGGGCACTACTCCTTTCCCAGGATTGTTCCACTTTACCTTTGATCCATACCTTATAATGCTGAGTGTTAAACAAGGAGGCATCAAGTATGATTTTTTGAGTCTTTGATATGACTTGACCTGGAATTGAACCCCAATCTTCCAGACCATTTGCAAATGCTCTATCCACTTGACCAATGAGTTGGTAAATCTAAACAAAGCTAAACTGGGTGCTAATCCACCAAGGATTATAGTAATACAACTCATCTTTTCTACTCCCTAAATCAGAAATTATATGCATCTAGTTTCAGGACAAGTTTGCTAGGTCTTAATGATCCTATAGGAGGATCAGAGTGAATGAGGTTGGATGGAAATAACTCCTACCACAGTGAGCATAATATTATAAAAGTATTAGATATTTCCTTATCCCACATATATATGGCTTACGAGACTTATAAGCATATCGCTGCATGCCTGTTTTAGGAGATTTATTTAAAATTTTTTGAACCTTACTTCAAGTTTCATTTTTTCTACCACTTTATTAGTAGTGCTTAGAATATAGTGACTGCACCATATTTAACCTGCCAGACAACTTGCACAGTTAAACACATTCTTATAGAATGCAGAACTTTCGCTGTTATCAGAACGCAATTTTTCAAAGTAAATAACTTAACCGATCTGTTCGAGAACGTCAAAATAGATGACATTCTGTCCTTCTTGAGAGAGACAGAGTTGTACCAAAAAATATGACAACTTAAAACTGGTTAATCTTGTGCAAACAAATGAAATCCTTTGAAATCTTTGGTTGAATATGTATGTATATATAGACAGAATTTGGCATTGAATGACCTACAAAGATTGATATGCCATAAAACCCAAACAACCAACCAACATAGTGACTGTACCCCCTGCAGTGAGACAACCTCCCACCACTCCCCAACCAAAAAAAATATTCTGTCCTCAATATGACACTAGACTGCATCTGCTGTTGAGACTCCTGTTCTGGAGATCTAGGGTGTGTGGAGTGCACCTTCATTGTCATTACTCCCAGATCCACTCCCACCCAGATTGATAGTCTCTGTTAGGGTGCCGTCTATGGGTAAAAACTATTCGTATTCGATAAGACCATGTACCACTAAAAATTTCTTTTTCAAGAAACAACTTTGCGAAAAATGTAAATCTGAATGTAAGATGGACTTAATTCCTTGACCTTTTGGTGTAAAATTACCCAGATTGGTTGACATGCTATTAAAATTAATCAATCAGTCATTTTTTGAGAATGTTTGCATTAAAAGCAGGTGTCTATGGAATTATTTTAATTCTGATGAATTTGACAACAGAGCTGACATTTTGATCAACTACACTGTTCATATCTGGTTACTTCATGTTGTTTTATTGTTCATAGTCCCAACAAAAAGTGAGTTTGATTCTCACTGAGTTCCTAAAACTTCTGGCCCTGTGCCACACTTATCTTAGCTTAAAAAATTACCCCTGTCCTATTCATATCATTTTAAAAAGATATTGTCAGGTGAAAACCAGTGCCAATAGTTGGAATATTAAATTGAAAATGTCATGTCCCTTCCAGGATTTGAACTCTCATGACTTTACAGCTTTTTTAATCTGTAGAACATGCATTATCATGTCTATTGTTACACACTCATCTATTCAGACTTGTGGCTTCATCTTGTTTTTATTATAGTCATAACATTTAAGTCCCCCAGCCTTCTTCATTTGTCTGTCATTGTTGTTAACCTGGGAATTTTAAACCGGGCTCTTTATTCAATTCATGGGGGTAGTAATTTACGAAGCTTTTTGCTTAGATGTGGCACAAGGCTGAATGAATAGGGCATCCAATGAACCTCAAACTCATTCTTTCAGGTTTGCTAGTCAAGCTACACTACCCGAGGTGCCCACAATTCATGGGGGTAGATTGTTCTCATTCCTCTGTGTATGCTTAGAGAATATCTCATCAAGGTCACCATTTATGGGCGTCTCTGGAATATTCTTTGTTTAATTTTCGCCCATGATTATATTATAAAGGTTCATGGATACGGACTGGTTTTTTCAAGAGTTTGGTAATGCATGTGTATCCAGTGAGCTTGCAATGCACCAAAAGAGACTGAGTTTATTTTTGGGGCATTAAAACTTTTCACAGAAGTTGAATTGCAAGATATTTTACTTTATTGTTAGTTTCATTTTGTATTTTTATATTTTATTATTTGTTTTATTGTTTTTAAAAATCTAATTATGTATTAATCCTTGCAATGATACTTGACTGCTTCTTCCACTGAATCAGAATATCTGACTTTGATACACTAAACAACCCAGAAACTGAATTTGCAACCGCCAGGTAATTAGATAGAGTTTAATCACTGCTTTTATCCACTGGGATATATTGATTAATTGTTGGAGTTACCTCTTCCTTACTCCACTCTGACCCAGAGTGGTAGTACATATTAGGGTCCCATATCTGAGTCCAATAGATCTGTTTAAAATTATTTGTATACAGTAGGAATACTTGATGCCATATAACAGTAATTCATTTATATTTGACTATTATTAAAAGGAAATAATTATTTTAAACCATATAATAATTAGTAAAAGATAGGAATATTTGAAACCATACGACTATGTCAGTTATTTGTATTAGATAGGAATACTTGATATATAAATGCAAATTATTTGTATTAGGAATAGTTTCTTGACTAAGGATTATTTTCAGTTACTTGAAACCATATAACTGTGTGCAAATTATTTGTAATAAGAATAGTTACTTGAAACCATATAATCGTGTGCAAACAAAGGACTTTAATTAAATAGAAATGATTATTTGAAACCATTTAATTATTAGTACTAGATAAGAATACTCAAAATGATACAACTGTATGGAAATGATTTTTATGAGATGGGAATAAATGATATTATATAATTGTATTTAAGAATAACTCTTTAGAAACAACTACAAAAAAAATGTAGGGGGTGTCCTCATGGTGTAATGGTTAAAGCGATGGACAGCGGAATCGTAGTGAGTGAGTTCATACTCCAGTTGCGCTATTATGTTCTCTTTTGGATAAATACCCTTGGGAAAGGTATGAAGTCCCTTATCCTCCTAGTTATGGGTTGAATAGCACCACTACTGTTCTTCTAGAAAAATGGCTTTGGCATTAAATAACCTACAAAGGCTGATTTGCCATTAAATAAGAGACCAAACCAAACAAAAAATGTAAGTATAAAAATATGATGCATGCCATTCCCTAACTTCTAGGCATAACATAACTCTAGACAGGTCAGCATACCATTAGAACCAATCAATCTATTTGGCTCCTGAAACTGCAATTCGTAATTTACAGAGCTCTTTGCTTTGATGTAGCACAAGGCCAAATGAATGGGGCGCCCAATGAGACTTGAACTCACTTGAGTAGGTTTGCTAGTCTAGCTTGCTAACTGTTATACCACCAGAGGTAGTAAACAATAGCAACAAGAAAAATACTAGTATATCATTTGGGTATTATCTGAATTTGAGATTAAGTCAATTGTTTCATAAGCAACTTGTTTTTCAATTTGCATAGAAAATTCCAGAGAAAATAAAATGTTTCTGGATTCTTAAGGGTTCAGATTTGATGTAGAATAACCACTGAAAAGAAACAATTAATGTTTGAGGAAGTTACATGGCAAATTTGAAAGAAAAATAACGACAGACTATTAACCTAGGATTGATCTTTTCAAATTCTGTTTCCATTACTAATTCTTTCTTGATTATTGACTCCAATTTTCATTAAGTTATTTCTTCTTACATACAATTGGAATGACATATTTAGCTTAGCCAACAAAATGCAAAAAAAAATAGGAGTCTCCATGGTATCATGGCTAATGTGCTGCACACTGTGACACTGAAGTAAGTGAATTCAAAATCCAGTTGTACTATTAGATTCATTTTTAGATTAATATCCTTAAGAAAGGGATGAACTCGCATATTTTCCAAGCTGTGATTGTTCAGTCGGCTGGGGCTGTAAAATACGTTGACTGCACCTCTGCAGAAGGGTACCCCTCCACCCAATAAGTATCCTAGATATGACACTAAACAATCTGATGGTGAGGTTCTAGTGATGCTGGAGCTTTAGGGAATGCGGAGCACCCCTTAATTGCCATTGCTCCAGGTCAACTCTAGCCCGGAATGGTAGCACCTGATAGGGTCCTATCTATGGATTAAATAGAACTAACTGCATACTTATGCTAAACTGAATTGTTTCAATTAGAACTGTTGACTAAACTGAATAGCTTGAAATAGAAATGTTTTTGACAATTAAACCATACTTACAGTTAAACTGCGTGCTTATGCTAAACTGAATCATTTGAAATGGAACTGTTTTTGACATTGAAAATGTACTTACACTAAACTGAATTGTTTAATATAGAACTGTTTTGACATTTAACTGAGTGCAAACAAAACCTGTACTTATGCTAACCTGAATTAGCTGAATTAGAACTACTTGACTAAACTGAATAGGTTGAAATAGAAATGTTTTTCACAATTAAACTGTACTTTTATTTAAACTGCATATTTATGCTGAACTGAATTGTTTAAGAAACACCAAAGTGAAAGTATGTTCATCAGATGGAGACACAGAATACTTCGACATTGTTGCAGGAGTACTACAAGGAGACATGCTAGCCCCATACATCTTTATCATCTGTCTAGACTACGTGCTTAGAACTTCGGTCGATAAAATCAGAGAAAGTGGCTTCGAGCTGACAAAGAAAAAAAGCAGAAGGTATCCCGCAAAAACAATTACCAATGCCGACTACACCGATGACATAGTGTTACTTGTGAATACCCTAACCAAGCCAAGACACTACTGCATAGTTTGGAACGAGCCACCACAGGCATTGGCCTCCATGTCAATGCACACAAAACTGAATATATGCGTTACAACCAAACAGGCGACATTTCCACACTGGACGGAGCCTCTCTGAATCTGGTGGACAAATTCACCTCCCTAGGAAGTAGCATCTCATCAACTGAAAAAGACATCGACACACGACTAACGAAAGCATGGACAGCTATCGATAGGCTCTCAATCATATGGAAATCAGACCTGACCAATAAAATGAAATGCAGTTTCTTCCAGGCAGCGGTCATATCGATACTGCTATATGGATGCACTACTTGGACACAAACTAAATGGCTGAAGAAGAAGCTAAACGTCAATTACACAAGAATGTTGAGAGCAATATTGAACAAGTCCTGGTGACAACACCCCACAAGACACCAACTATACGGTCACTTGCCTCCTATCATGAAAACTATACAAGTTAGACGAACCAGACATGCAGAACACTACTGGAGAAGCAAGGACGAACTCATCAGTGATGTACTCCTATGGACCCCGCATATGGCCAAGCAAAAGCAGGACGACAAGCTCAAACATACATACAGCAGCTATGTGAGGATATGGGATGTAACCCTGAAGACCTGCTAAAAGTGATGAATGATAGGGAGAAGTGGTGAGAGAGGGTCAGGGATATCCGTGCTGGTGGCACGACATGATGATGATGATGAATTGTTTGAAAACAAAACTGACTATTTGCATAAAAATGGATTTGGTGTTAAATAACCTACAAAGGTTGATATGCCATAAAACCCAAACAACCAACCAACCTAGCTGTGAGTTAAATAGTACCACTACTGTCATTCAACAAGGATGGCTTTGGCATTTAATTACCTACAAAGGATGCTTTGCAATTAAACAAAGAAACCAAACAAAACCAAAATGTTAAGAAATGTGTCTTGAAAAATAGTATTTAAAAATGTGTCATTAATGCAAAAGGTTTGGAAAACACTTGCCTTGAATATTAGTTAGTTTTTTTTTTGGTTTTAAGGCATATCAGTATCTTGTTGGTTTATTCTATTGCTGAACTCAGCTCAAACATGATCGTCTCTGATTCTGTATGGTGCAAAAATATATCTTCTCAATCATTTTAAACAGATAAACACTTTCTTATCTCAAATAGGTGTATTTGATCTATACATGGACCTCTAACAACCACTTGCAGTGAGAATTGACCTGGGAGTGATGCAATGATGAGGTGACTTCACATTCCCTAAAGCTCACAAACTGGAACCTCACCACCAGGTGCAAATTACGGTTATATTCAGAAAAACCTTTTATTGGTGGCATCTTAGCCCCCTGCAGGGAAAGCAGATGGTATATTCTAGGCAGGAACTAGTTTGTACAAGTTCATAAATCAAACAGTCTATTCATTATTATTACTTAAAATATTTGGACTATTGACCTCATCTTTATTGTTGTACTCACAACATTTTTGCTGGTGGAGTGTCCTCATAGTGTAATGGATAAAGTGATGGACTGCAGAATCATAATGAGTTCAAACTCCAGTTGCCACACCATGTTCACTTTCAGACAAATACCCTTGGGAAACGTATGAACCCCTTATCTTTCCAGCTATAGGTTAAATTGAACCACTACTGTTCTTCTAGAAGGATGGCTTTGGCATTAAATAACTTACAAAAAATTGATATGCCATTAAAACGACCAAAGCAAACCAAATCATTTTGGCTGATATATCCTTTGGTTTTCTTCAGGTGTTTTGTGTCAAACTCGAGAGCCCACACAAAACAGTGAACCAAATCCCCTCATCTGTATGGACTCCTGAGTTTGACATGAAGAAGGCCAAAGGACATATCAGCTGAAACATTGTGAGTATAACAATAAAGATGAAATCAATAGTCCAAATATTCTCTGTAATAACAATCACGAAACTTCATCTCAGAAATTTTGACAAATAATATCTGTTTATTTGGATTAACAGATGAATCTAAAATTACAGGACTCCTTAACTTGCTCAAACTCTTTGTTCTGGAACAAACATTCGGGTCAGAATGAAGAATTTTCAAGACATTCAGTTCATGGCTTTAACTCGACTTCTAATGTGGCACAATTTTTATAAACTGGACTAATCTTGAGAGGAAAAAAAAAAAAAACAAATTAAATATCGATATCTGTTGAGATGTTCAGCATATTTTGTATTTTTATTTGGTGGTATTTCAGTTGCAGTAAGACTGAAATACTATTTTGATATTTTTCATTCAATCTTTCATAAACATTTGTGATTTTTCAATTATTGAAATAATTAAAAGCTAAGTCCTGGTGAAATAAACAAATTTTTATATCTACTGATAATGTTACTGAGAAAGGAAAAATGTAACCTTGTTCAAGGTTGAGAGAATCTGAATACATGCAAATTAGAGAATGTCTTATCCAGTATAGATTTATAATATCTGATGGCAGGGCTCAGAATATCCTGACTGTATCCCTTGCAGAAGAAAAAGACCTCCCTCCCCAAGAAGGAGTGTCCTAGGTATGACATTAAACTGCATTTGATGGTGAGGCTACAGTTCTGGAGATTTGGGAAGTGTAGTGTACCCCTTCATTGCCATTGCTCTATGGTTCACTCTTAACTGAGTTGTTGTATCCATCAGGATCCCATCTATGATTCAAATAGGTCTGTTTACAAATTATTTGCATTTGATAGGAATACTTGATGCCATATATCTGTAAATTATTTGTATTAAGAATAGTTACTTTAAGTTAGAATTGTCTACAAAGGATTATCATTAGTGACTTGAAATATATATATAATTATATATATATATATATATATATATAACTGTGTGCCAACTAAAAAATGACTATCATTAAACTGAAATAATTGAAACAATATATTTATTAGTATTATTTTGGAATATTTGAAACCCTACACCTGTGTGTACATGGTTTATATTACATTGGAATACTTACTATCATGTAATTATGTGTAAAAAAAAACTCTCTTAGGAAACCCCTAGGTTAGAATATAAATATATGCAATTCCCTAACCCCTAAGCATAGAATAACCCTAGATGGGTTGGTATTCCATAAAAATCAATTAATTATAGCACACTGAAATATCTAGCTAGGATATGAATTCGAGCAGTTTCATCTGCCGGTTTTCCTATTTGCTAGATTGGGTTGGTGCCAATTTCATAAAGAAGAATTTCTGCAGAGATCATAAGATTTTCAAATATATTTTATGGGGAATTTCAGGAAATCTTAAAGAAAAATTATGCCTTTTGAAGATGATGTACAACCCTATATATATATGTGTGTGTGTGTGTGTGTGTGTGTGTGTGTGTATGGTCTGGAAGAATGATCTCTCATATTTGAAGCATAAATAAAAAAGGCATTGATGATCCTATTCAAAATTTAATTCTCCGATGAGAAAAAAACTATATTTGCCATTCTGTTTTGTTATTGACATAACTTTGTTTTAAAGATTATATTATCAACATGCTTGCCTCCATGAGCTATACAGTCTTAAGCCTTGAGGTTCTGCAGCACTCACTTAATTGTTGATTCTGGTATTTTTGTGATTCATTGTAAGTAAAGTTAGCGACTGTAGTCGTGGGTGACCCGAAGGCTTCCTTTTCAATAGCTACTATACCGAGGTGTAGGGGAGGGCACTACTCCTTCTCCTGTAAAGTAAGTTGTTGGTGACCTTTTTCAAGGGTGACCAAAAGGCTCCCTTTTCAATAACTACTACACCAAAGTGTAGGGAGGGCGCTACTCCATTCCCTGGATTGCTCCACTTTACCCTTGATCCTTACCTTATAATGCTGAGTGCTAAGCAAGGCAGCATCAAGTACTATTTTTAGAGTCTTTGGTATGACTTGACCGGGGATTGAACCTCGATCTCCTGGACCATTGACGAACAATCTAATCATTACTAAGGAAGAAAATCTTTCTGTTCATTAGATGTCTGTGGCCTACATTTGAAGATTTGATCCTTCAGGTGTAGCCAGAGGAAGTAATAAAAAGGAGATAGATCTGCTGAGTGAATTGGTTGCAGGATGTCACCACGAAATGAGATGAATTTTAGTGACAAACACATGATGTTCACCATTCAACATCATAATGGCAACTGAAATAGGATGGTTGCTGCTACTCAAAGATATACCTCCTCACTTGCTCATCATCATTAAAATCTGTATGGTGGCAATTTTAAACCCAGGTGATCATTCTACTGGATCCTATGTAGAATATCTAATGGTTATTATCAGAGGAATTGTACATGGGAACCAGTGTTCCAAATCTGAACATAGCTGTTTGCATTTCACATAGCATTAATATCCTTGGGTTGGTATGAATCCAGCTATTCTGACTCTAACTGGTGGTAAATAGTAGGGCAGCCTGGCCTCTTACTATGGCAAGTGGTCTAGGAGAAGGAAAACTCTGATTAAAAACTGATCTTGTATCACATTCTGTGTATAGTGGAAGGGTTAGATAAATATATACTTTTTTATTTTTATACTTATACTGTAAGTCTGGCAGTGTGAAAAAGACCCAGAATATATGATTTGTAAATAAAAAGATATTGAACAAGCTCATATCTCGGGGGGAAAAATTCACTCATTTAAGAAAAAACAAATATCATTCATTCTACTTGAAAATAATCAACCAGCACCTCAATGTCTAACCAAAAAAAAAGAGAAAAAACTGATGGAGTTATCATATATATATATATATATATATATATATAGAGAGAGAGAGAGAGAGATCAATATAAAGTAAGAGGATGGGAGTAAAGTTATGGATGGACCATGGTTATGATTGCTTGTTGTATGCTTGTGTATTATTTTCTTTGTTTTGAGAAGTTCTGTGTTGAGAAAAGCATTTGAATTTTCTATCTTTGAATTTCATGGAATGAAAATAATCATGTCTTCTGCTCAGTGTCTGGTTTTACTACTGGTCTCTTACTCTGCCATGGCAAGAGAAATTGTTCTCTACTGTTGTAAACTGATTTTTGGCATCAGCTGAAAGGCTGTTTTTTTGTGATGAAATATCGTAATTTTTTTCATCATGGAACCATTACAAACTCATGTAAAACCAGTTGGTTAACGGAAGCTTTATATATGTATTTATATATACACACATGCACACACAAGGTGTACCCATAATGATTCCAGAGAATACATTGATGATAACTGGAAAAACTTAAAAACTATAAATAATATTCTGAGATGAATGATCGTCAGTTTCTATTTCTAATTTTAAATTTGTTGAATTATTTCACATATGCCTATCAAAAATAAATTAGATATTTTAAAGTGAATATTCAATTTTTCCATTCCTTCTTTTTTTTTAATTTTAAGTTTATCACCTTAAAATAACAAAAAAAAAAATGAATGGTAAAATTAAAGATTCACTTTCATGAAGTAAGTAGCTCACTTCTGAAGGTAAATATATTTATCTTATCCTTGAGAAAAATTTAATCATTCAGTTTATAGTAAGGAATATGTTATCAGTCCATGCAAAGGTCAAAGTTGGTAATTTCAGAATTTCAGTCAAGAACAATTAATAGAGCTTTTAAAAAAGTTGCTTATTCCAAAAAAATATAAAAATAAAGGAAGAAATTTAATTGATTGTTAAAAAAAAAGATTGAAAATAGTCAAACTTAGTTATTCATTTTTTAATCTTACATTTTCTGACCTGCTTTTTTTTAGTTTTGATTTGTTTTAAAGAAACAATTTCTAAGGTGAAATATACAAATTAGCTCATCTCTTTAGGTAAAAAAATCTTGGCTTTGTTATATCGCAATTATGGATATTTTGGTTTGTTTTAATAGGCATGATATATAAATATTCTATAATATGAAATTTAGATATATAATATAAATTATTTATAATATATAAATATACTATGCTATAATATTTGAATATATTATATATGAAATGCTATAATATAAATTTTTTATAAATAAATATGCTATGATATGAAATTGAAATATATGATAAAATTAAAATATGTAAATGATGCGATGCAGAATCTTGTTTGAGGTAAGAAACAAGTAATTTTATTTAGGATTAAATCAATCAAACAAGCAGACACACACTATATATATATATATATATATATATATATATTTATGAGAGTGGGTTGAAAAGTTCCTATGATGACATCATATCTGCTCGTGATGATTTTTTTTGCCAATAGGATCCAAGCACTGCAACACCAGTGGAAGAAGTGTGTGGACCGCAAGGGGGACTATATTGAAAAATAAACCTAATTTGGTCACATTCCATGAAATTATCTTGATCAGCCTTGAACTTTTCCATTGACCCTCATATATATTTATATACTAATTCTTCCACATGAGCAGAAGGTGACACAAGGTCAGTTTTTTAAGCAGAGCTTAACTGGTTTAAATTCAGAGTTTTCCTTCTCCTAGACTGGTTGCTATAACAAGGTTAAAGATCCATCTGCCCTACTATTTACCCATAGCTGGAGGGAAAATAATTGGATTCATGCCTTTCTCAAAAGTATTAGCACTATGTGAAAGGGAAGCAGTTTAGTTCCATTTCTGACAGTAGTGAGGTGTCCTTAAAATCCTTTAACCTTTTTAAAATTTAATTAGTAATGTTGTAAAAATGATAGAATCATTTATTGAAAACCCAATGAATGTTCAGATTTTTATTCTTCATATACTTGAAAAATCTATTTCACGTTAACATTTTTCTAGTTAATTTAATACTGTATCATCATAACTAGATTTTTATTTGTACAATGTGCTTAAAATGCCCTAACTTTGAGAATAAAGCAGTTTTTAGTCTACTTTGCATCTGAATGATAATTTTCTTGGCTCCTAAATACTGGATGTCAATTTTTAATCATTCAAATTCTCTCTAAGTAACAAAGATGAATATGGAATGCAATCAGCATCTTTCACTTCTTGCTAAGTAGAAGCATCAATATTATCATGAACAACTGTTAACAATAAAATGTTTGAGAATTTCTTCCTTCTCCCTAAATAGAAGTATCACTATCATCATGGACTGCTATTAAAACCTTATTGCCTTGGTCACTTAGAGTATATATATATATATATATATATATATATCGAGAGAAAGAGAGTGTTTGCCAATGATCCAGTAGACTGGGGTTCAATCCCAGGTCAAGTTATACCAAAAACTTCAAAAATGGTACTTGATGCCTCTTTGTTTAACACTCAGCATTTTGAGGTGCATTTCAAGGGTAAGTGGAACAATTCAAGGAAAGGAACAGCACCTTCCCATACAGCTCAATGTAGAAGCTATAGAAAAGAGAGTTTTTGGGTCGCACTCAACTATGATCAGATAACTTAGTTTTATACATACATACATACATACATACATACATACATATATATATATATATATATATATATATATATATATATATATATATATATACACACACACACTCTAGTTGATGGCAAACTAGCTGACTAAGCTAATCTACCCTTTAGCTCTGACCAAAGAGCATCCTATCATAATCTTTTTCCAGTTGTACCCTACAATCTTACCATCAGATCAGGTCCTGTGTCTCTTTGGCTTCAAACTTATTCCCAAGTGGACAATTTTGTTCAAGTAGCCATATTACTCCATCCCACACCCAGCACTTCAATCAACCCCATCTGGTCCTAGAAGGTAGTGGGGGCTGATGTGGTCAGGGCACCTGGCATAATAGATAATAGACCTGCTTGCATCCCTGGTAACTAATTCATTTGTGACTGGTGCCTCATCAGGTCTTATCTACTGGGGAATTTTCCCCAAAGTGTTTGGCTTGCTCCAGCCTGATTTTTCATTCTGCATTGGAATTGAGGGAGGGTTAGGGGAGTGGGAACTTGTAAGAGGTCATCCACATGTGGACCCAAAGATCATTCTGCTGCTGACCAACCAAGATCAAGATGTCCATTTTGTAAAATGTAGATTAGTTTTAGTTGTTGTATGCAGTTGTCCAGGAGGGCTTTAAATACAGTCAGCATAAATTGATTGATAATTAATGGCCAGTAATTTTGTTTAAAAGTGGTGGTGGTTCTTTATTGTTTTTCCTTCTTTTTCTTCATTCAATCTTCTACCTTTTTTCCTTTCTCTTGGTTTGTTTCTCTTCTTTTTTTTTTTCTTTATCCTCTAGTTGAATTTTACATTATTCTTTTTTTCAAGTCTCTCACTGACATTGATAATCAAATTTTTCTCAAAGATCTCTTCAAATATGTCTAACTCAATAGCTGATGATTTTAGATATTTACACAATCACTCTTTTAAAGGCAGGATATAACACACGGTCATTTTTTAAGCAAAGTACATGTGGTTTTAATTTAGAAGATTTCATTCTTCTAGACTGGCTGCCATATCAAAGTTAAAGACTTCTCTACTATTAACCTTTGGCTGAGTGGGGGTAAAATTGTTAGATTCATACATTTCCAAAGTGTTTTAGCACTATGTGAAATGCAAACATACTTGTCCAGGATTTGAACTTGGGTCTCTGGCTCTATTTCCTACAAGAACTGTTTTACCACAATTTCCTCCATATGTCTTTAAAAGTAAATTTAGATGGAAACCATGTTTGTTGTTGTGGTGGTAATTTTTATTGTTTTTCCTTTTTTTTTTTCTTTATTCCATATTTCATCCTTCTTTCTGTTTTCCTTCTCTTATCTCTTTGCTTTTTTTTTTTTAACTCCTCCCTAATTTAATTATATATTTTTCTTTTTTCGAATCTCTCATTGATATTCTTTACTTCATTTTTCTTAATAACTTTTATTGAACATTTTGTATTCGTAGTATTTGCTGTTCCCCTTCTGAAACATGTTTTTGGGTTCATTCAAAGCATTAAAATATCTCTTCAGATATGTCTTACAAAATGGGTGATGATTGTAGGCATCTCTTTCAGATCATATTTATAAAAACAGGATTTAGCATTAAATAACATACAAGGGTTGATATGCCATAAAACACCAACCAACCAACTGGTTGCCTAACCAAGGCTAATGAACCCACTCTACCCTATGATTTACCCATAGAATTTAAACAATAAAAATAGATGTGTTTTGGGTATATTGCGATAACGAAGGATAACTGTTAATATAAAAGGTTAAAATGGTGTCCCAAAGAATAATAAACATTATAGAAAAAGATCACACACTGGGCTTCACTAAAATTTTGTCAGGGCACAATAAAAACTTAGAGGTTCACAGCGGGGTGACTTTATTTACTTGCATTTATTAATCTCCTTATAATAGTATAAGAAAAATCACTTTATCATATAGACTATTTGCCAAATATTGTAATATAGCAGAATGTCTGATTGGATGTGTTGGCCACTGGTGATGTATCATTCACATACAAGCTGTTCAGGTCTCTGTGGGGTGATGGTTACCGAAGTAGGAAATGAACACAGGGATACAAGTTCAAATTCTGGACCAATTTGTATTTCATGCTACATTAATACCCTTGGAAAAGGTATCAATCCAAATATCATCCCTCCAGCTATAGGTAAAATAATAGGGCAAACTGGGTTCTTTAACAACTGGTTTAGGAGAATGAAAACTCTGAATTCAAGCCTGTTAAACCCTACATAAAAAATTTACCTTGTGTTACTTCCTACTCAAGCAGAGAGATAGGTAAATATATACATTCGAGCTGTTCAAAATATATCGGTCATTTAAATGAATGAATGACATTGTTAAACCTTGTCACCATCACAAACCTGTGATCTCCTCAGTGGTCACATAATCCATCTTTCCCATTAAAATATAATCCAAGAATTAAAGTTGTGTTTGCATTTAATATTTACTGATTCTTTTCTCATGTAGAACATTTTAAGTATCAGTAAATTAGTTGTATTTTTCAATTTAATATTCAGTTAATTTATTTCTTGGCAAATGTAATTTAAATTTGGTTGCAAAGGGTGAATCAAGTTAAATGTTTGGGAAGCCCCATTCCAGACCAAAGATTATATAAGGAAAGGGTTGGTTTCTTTGTTTTCATGGCATATCAATCTTAGTGGGTTATTTGATTTAATGCCAAAGCTATCCTTGTGGAAGAACACTAGTGATATCATTTAACCATTAGTTGGGGGATAAGGGGTTTCATGCCTTTCCTAAGTTTTTTAGTCTGAAAGTGAATGTAATAGTCCAACTTGAGTTTCAACTTGTTTACTAGAATGTAACAGTTAAGCACTTGAGCCACTATGCCACAGGGACTTCTTCATATAATGAAAGATAACAGATAGTGCAAAAGTTCAGTAGAATGGTGTCCAAGAAATAACAAGAGTAGTTTGAAATGATCTAGCAGAAAATAGATGTGATAATGGAGTTTGTTGGTAACACTTAACAGGCAGTAACACGATTGGGGTTATTATGGAAGAAATTGGGAACACCTTTTGTCCAGGACGGAGTTCAAAATGGCTTGTGATGATAATATTTGGAAGGTCAGTTTAGTTGGTTGGAGGTGGTTCCTATTTAGCAAAAAATGGAAGAAGGAAAATCTCTTGATTTTTAGAAAAAAAAATGACCCCTTGTATTCAAAATCAGAAAAAGAGTTCAAATGAGCAATTTTTCTTTGGAATTACATGGAATTCATAAAATTCTTAGACCCATAAATGTTTGCACACAGGCACTGGTTGTGTTTTTAGTGACAAAGAACAAGGTCACCTCATGTAAGTATCAAATGGAATAATCAAGTTCTGATCTCCTGGGAAAATAGAGAAAGTTTTAAAAATGTTTTATTTATTTACTGAATTTTATTTTATAAAGATTAAATAAACCTTTTCATTGGGTCCAGTATACTTAAGGGTTTGTTATAAACTCTATTTAATATTGTAATGGTTATATATTAAATATTGCAATAATATTTGCTTCACTTGGCAGGAATAATACAGAATTTTTTTTTTCTTTTCATTTATCTATTCTTTTTTTTTTGTGATTGCTTATCTGACTGATTTTGTTTAATAAATCTACTGAAATTTATTTATAATTTTTTCTTCTGTGTCCTCAGAAATATTGGTTTTTCTTTGTAGATTATGGCTGACACATTGTGTATTGGGTATTATCTACATATTTATTGACATATGCTATTATCAAAACTGGTATTATTTTTGTCTTTTCTTCCAAAAACTTTCTTCACCATTATATCAATATATATATTTTTTCAAACCTGTCTCACTTTCTATTTACATAATGTTATATCAGGACTTATTTAAAAAAAAAAAAAGAAAAACACTGGTAGTTTAAATACTTTTTTTTCATCTTGTTTAGAATTTTTTAGAATTAGGTATATTAATATGCTTGTTTGTAACTATATACCTATCTTTTGTAAGTGTCACACTTTCAAGAGGAAGGATAATGAGAGATATTCTAAATATTGTCAGTATGTAGTGAGAGGGAAGATGATTTGGTTTGGTTTGGTTTCTTTGTTTAATGGCATATCAACCTTTGTAGGTTATTTAATGCCAACTCTATTCTCCTTGAAGAACAGTAGTGGTACTATTTAACCCATAGTTGGGAGGATAAGGGGGTTCATAACTTTCCCAAGTGTATTTGCCCGAAAGTGAACGTAATAGCGCGACTGGAGTTCAAACTCGCATACTACGATTCTGCAGTCCATCGCTTTAACCATTACACCACAAGGACACCCCCGAGGAAAGATGAGGTGGCAGAAGAGAAATTGGGGAGGAGGGACAAAAAGGGAGAGAACAGCATGACAGCCTTTGTGGGTGATTTAATGCCAAAGGGATCCTTGTAGAAGAACAGCAGTGGTACTATTTAACCCATAGCTGGAGACATAAGGAGTTCATGCCTTTCCTAATGGTAATAGTCTGGAAGTGAATATACAGTGTAACCCGGATATAAGAGAGATTTTTATCTGGTCCCAAATTAGAGCCTGTGTTACCTAAACAAAATAGACCAAACCCGGATATAAGATACTTATTCTCCGGTCCCAACAAATCTCTTATATCCGGGCTACACTGCAATGGAGTTTGAACCCACTTACTATGATGTCACAGTCCTGCACATTAGCCACTACACCAGAGGGACACTCCTTTCTATTTATTAATGTGTATGAAAAGAGAAGAATTAAGTCATTGTTTCTGCAAATTATTCTCTTCTAATATAACTGCAATATTATAATTAGGCTACAGATATAGTTTTTTTTAGGTTTTCTATGGAATTTCAACCAGCCTGGCTTGTTTTACCAATACAGATTTTAAACATGTTCTCATTGTTAGAAAATATTCTTTTTTTTTTCTTCTTCTTTTTCAGTTAATTTTATACTGCGGAAACTGTTGTAAAACAACACTAATTTTTGTTGCCCAAACTCACTTGTTATGCATTCATCAGTATTATATCTACCCTAGCTGTGTATTGGGGTGGGTGTCCACATAGTGCTGCGGCTAAAGTGATGAAATATGACTATTATAGTAAGCAAGTTCTAACTCCAGTCTTATTATTATTATGTTTACTAATAATCTTGGGAAAGATATGAATCACCTTATTCCCCACCACTCAGCTACGGGTTATACAATAAATTATCAGCATAGGAAATACAAGCCATACAACCATCAAAACCCAGTTCCATGGAATGCCTATGTGTTTCTCATAATCTAACTGGATTTCTATTTAATCACTGCTGTCACCTGTTTGTCAGTACAAACAACACTCTTTACCAAAACATTTCTAAAGTGAGGGCAAGTCCCATGGTGTAGTGGTTAACATACTGGACTTTGACATCATAGTAAGCAAGTTCAAACTCCAGTCAAGTCATTGTATTCACTTTCAGCCTAATACTCTTGGAAAAAGAATGAATTCCCTTTATCTCCTACCCCAACTATAAATAGTTAAATAGTACAACTACTGTTCTTTTACAAGGATGGATTTGGCATTAAATAACCCACAAAGGTTGATATGCCATTTAAAAAAATGAAACCAAATCAATGCACTGGGTAAGAAATTAACATTTGAACAGTACACCATTATAATGAAAGTAAAATGATTCTTAAAAACGGTTGGATATTTAACTCTTCTAACTTTTAATACAGTATCACCCATTTTTGGACAACAACAGGTTCATATTTTACGCACCCATATTAATATCTGATGATATATAGTCAGCTCTGTCAATGGGCCTCAGAATATACTAACTGTATCTCCCACAGAAGAGTAAAACCCCCATCCAAAAAAGGATGCCTGGTTGTGTGGCTTACATTCTAGAGCTCAGGGAAATATGGAGTCACTTTTTTTTTTTGCAATTTACTCTTCAGTCCACTCTAACTTGATGTAGTACTTGTTAAGGTCACATCTATTAGTAAAATAGATCTTTTTGAAAATTATCAGTATTAGATAGGAATACTTGAAATTATTAACTATATGCAAACAAATGAACTCAAACAACTTGTTTAAAATAAATTTGCATACAAACTATTCACTCACAAAATCAAATTGTAGAACCAACATCCCCCATTTAAAAAGTAAAGTGCTCAGTATCTGGTAAGTAGAATAAATATAACAATATTAAAAGATACACAAACCTGTCTTTTATGACTTATCTTATGATCATGTCAATATAAAAAACTGGGTTTTAAAAGAAAAGTTTGTGAAACTTTATATATATAAAGTTTAGGAACACACTGACCGAAACATTATCCTTCAACCAACAGAAAGAGGATACGAGCTTGAGTAATTTTTAAATTATTTATTTTTTGCTTCTGAATATTGGACAAGATAAAAAATAAAAGCCCAATAATTCTCTGGTTGTTACATAACCAAAACAAGAAAAATGAAAATAATCACCTGAATAATAAGAATGCTTCATTAAAAAACTTCAAACATTTTTTGTAAGACAAGAAATCATACTAGAAATCTGCTGATAAGAAAAAGTGAGTATGACAATACAAGTCTCAACTGGAGACATTTTATGCCATCATTTGTTGCTATTTTGGTCGTATTTCAGTGTATGACCTCTTGTGTCATGTCAACTGCAATGTGATGTAATCAGTTAGCTTTTGTCCTTGTAAGATCTTTATGTGGTCTTTTGTCAGACACTGGATAATAACTAGAGTTGACCTGCAAGAACTGCTTGCGGGGGGGGGGGGTATCAGAGATTGATGTGGTAAAAATCAATTGTATTCTGTTTGAATTCAATAATATTCACTCCTATTTTTATTTTTTCTTCATTTGATATCCACAATATCATTGTCTATTTTTTTAGCCTCATAAATACTCTTTCTGCACTAAAAGAGTTAAAAATATGAGGCTATCTTATACACAATGGATTTCCTAAATAACCTGATTTACTCATTTTTACCAAACCAGTCACCATCTCAGTAATAATTTCATAAAAGAAAGAAATTTTCATCTAAACATAAAAAAGAAAAGTAGAAAGATGAATTATGTTCTCTTTCTCAATTGGACATTTTTAGAAGTCATTTAACAACAATGCAACAAAGATGATGTTTTTCTATTTAGCTCTTTGTTATACATGGCATGACGCTAAACGGCATCTGATGGTGAGGCTCCAGTTCTAGAGATATGAGGAGTGTAGAGTATCCCATCATTACTATTACTCTCAGGCCCACTCTGATCCAGAGTAGTTGCATCTGTCAATTGAAATTTCACATCATTGAATTGATACTTTGTTGCTGGTCAATTTGTGAATGCAACTAATAATTATATGAAGGATCTGCTGTTGGATATTGACTTGAAGCCTCCTTTGACATCTGTCAATGCAGCTGTGGAAGTTGGATGCAAAATAACAGGAAATGTTCCTGGTACCTAAAGCAAACAGGACACAGGTGTTCTCGGAGGAAATGCCATGTAAAATGCGTGGGTGGAATTCAAGAAGGAAGCGTGATCACAGGTTTTGTGTAGTGGCAGGCTGGAGCTATGAACACAAGAATTTGTGTAGGTGTCATACTAGAAGGAGGTGTGTCTTTGTTCAATGTGTAAGCGGCAGGTTGTAGGAGATGTGACTACAAGAATTTGCATCGGCATCTAGTATATTTGATAACCTGAGAGATTTTGACCCAAACAACTTGTTTTTCTCTGCTATACAACATTGCATCTAAATCTGATATTCCTATGATGTGATGGAAAACCATCAAAGTCTGGGAGTATTGTAAGATACTGCTAAAGCACTCTGGGTTTACAGTAATGATTCTTTTGACTCATTTCTGCCTTCAGAGTCCTCCCCTAATTAAGCATTTGTTAACTGTATATCTGTTGTTTTTTTACAGCAGCATTTGTATATGACATATATATACCAACCTCCCCACATAAAGCAGGATGTGACAAAAGATCAGATTTTTAATCAGAGTTTAACTAGTTTGAATTCAGTTTTTCTTTTCCTTGACCAGTTGCCATGTCAAACTTATAGAGTCCAATCTGCCCTACTATTTACCCATAGTTGGTGGGAGAAGAGTTTGATGCTTACCTTTTGCAAGAGTATATTGCGAAATGCAAACTGCCTTATCTTGAATTTGAACTGAGGTCGCCATGTCCATTTCCTATAGTGATAACCATTTTACTGAGAGCACCTCCTAAATATTTGTCTCTCTCTCTCTCTATATATATATATATATCTGTATATATTAGAACAGAAATTGAAGAAATGTTAGTCATAACCTTTAATATTTGAAAAATAGTGACTTTTCAGAGTTAATAAAATCCTTTTTAAATATCCAAAAATTATCAATCTGTTTTTAAAATAAAAAGAAATTTTAAAAGATCTTATCAATTATCATATAACGAGTTTATGTATTGTTTTATATTAATTATTGCTCTATTATTTCTTCCATACCCTATAAACCTTATGTGTTATAAAAATCAGCTGTTGATAAGTATTTGAACAAGCTTAAAATCTGAGAGCATTTAGGATTCTGAGTAGAGGGAACCAAATTAATGTGAGTTTTCTAATTCCTCCAAATCACAATGTGTGTTAATCTTTTTTTTAATTCCCTTGATTGATTTTGAACAAGATTTTTGGAATGATTTAAAAAAAAAAAAACAAAAACAACTTTTTCTCTAAATTAATCATTCATTTCATATTCAGAACCACAAAATATAAATACACGTATGTTTTTTGTCAATTGTTATAAGATTTTTTTTATTAACATAATTTTTCTTGTTTTTAACTTTTAAAACCAAGAAATGCTAAGTGATAGTCTGTTTAAATACTTATGAGCAGTACTATATATATATAGAGAGAGGTAATTTACTAAGCTTTTTTGCTTAGATGTAGCACAAGGCCGCATGAATGGGGCACCCAATGAGAATCGAACTCACTCATGTAGGTTTGCTAGTCTAACATGCTAACCATTACACCACCCGAGGTGCCCTTTATATATATATAGAGAGAGAGAGAGAGAAAGAGGTGAGAAAAGTTATATGACAACATTTCTTTTGTGTTATTTTTTGTTTGTTCTCAACTAGTTTTGACCTTAGGTCATTGTTAGAAGTAAAATATTTTTGAAGAAGTTTTTTTTTAGAAAGTTTTTAATTAGTTTATTAAAAGATTTGATATACTAAAAAAGAAGCGATGTAAAATGAACTTGTAACGAATCATATCCATTCATTGAATGAAAATAAGTTAGGTACCTCCTTCTTTTTAAGCAACAGCTTTAAATTACGCAAATATCAAATTTAAAGTTCTCAATTAATAGTATAAAAATATCTTACTTTTCTACCCACAAGCATCATGAAAGTATTTTGTCAAGTTTAATGACAGGGTCGGGTAACAAGTTTTCTTATTCCTACCTAGGTAGATAAGAATGTTTGAAGATAATGATCTGCTGAGGTACTCTTATCCATTCTCCTTATCATTCACTTTTGTGGCATATCAGTAACAAGATATTTTGTTAAGATAACCAACAATAGAACATAGTGAAGGGAAAAGTGGATTCATGTTTCTCTAAAGACCCTTAGTGTAAAGTGAACATACACAAAGATTTTAAACTTACTCCCCTGGCATGTTTTCAATTGCAGCACCTCCCCAACCATTGTGATCGTCAGTTATGAGATGATATGTGAACCCATTATCCATGATGATATTGATCCTTCTATTTAGAAAGAACCGAAGGATTTTGATTAACGTCATAGTCTCCATTATACAGAGACTTTGAATGATTAAAAATTTGATGTTCAGCACATATGCAGACTTCTTCAAAATTATCATTTAATTTCTAATGAGACTCTTCCTTCTCTGTGGGACTTTACAAATACTTCAACAGCAGATTTTTATAACACATAAGGTTTATAGGGTATGGAAGAAATAATAGAGCAATAATTAATATAACGCAAAGGGGTATGCACCCCACCATCACCCAAAAAAAAGATAGAAAAGTGGTGTCCTTGGTATGACACTAAACTGTATTTAAGGATCTAGTTCTGGATTTCTCAACAGTTCCTACTCCCAGGTCCACTTTTATCTGGAGTGGTAATACCTGTTAGGGTCCCATCTGTGTATCTAATAGATCTGTTGAAAAATTATATTTTATAGGACCCTGTGCAAAATTCACAAAAAAACTCATAAGAAACAGCTCCACAAAAAATATAAATATGAATGCATGATGAATTTGATTCCCTAACCTGTAAGCATTGAATAACCTTATATGGGTTGACATGCCATTAGAATCAATCAAATTTATCAGAGTAATAATTGCTTTATTCCCTAAATTAGTATATTTCAAGTGTACTGCTCGAATAAAAAGATTTACTTACGATGTACCATTTCTTCTGCATTACATCCAAATATGATTGAAAGTATATCAGCTTAGTTTAACCGTTATTGAAACAGGAAATGGAATTGGTTATTCACGTTCAAATCCTAGATGTGGCTGTTTGCATTTTCCTTTGTGCTAATGCCCTTGGGGAAAGCATGAATCCAACTATTCTCTTTTGGTAAATATTGGTAAATAGTTGGGGAGACTAGGCTCATTAGCCTTGGATAGGTAACTAATAGAGGAGAAGGAAAACTCTGAATTAAAACCAACTTTGTTTAGCTTAAAAATAGATTTTCTGTCACATTCTGCTGTAATGAAGAGGTTGGGTAAATATGTTCACACAAATATAGTTAAACTTTTAGTAAAATATATATTATAATTGGTTGTTTTTTTTTGTTTTTCTTTGCTATTTTAAAAATGAATGGTGGACCTTGGTTGACTTTTATTTTGAAGTATCTAATTGAGGTTAGCCCAGTTGACTAGATCTGTAGAATACACCAAATACATCAGCTTTGGGGAATGCAGAGTACTCCTTCATTGCCATTGCTCCCAGGTCCACTGTGGCCCAGAGTAGTAGCACCAGAAAGGGTTCTATCTATGGGTCAAATAGAACTGTTTCATATTTAAACTGAACGCAAACAAATGATTCATACTAAATTGAATTGTTAGAAATAGAACTGTTTGATCATTTAACTGTGTGCAAATAAATGACATGTTTAATTGAATTGTTAATGATAGATAACAATACTTAGAACTATTTAAGTTTGATCTATGCTAAATTGATTTCTTAGAAATAGAATGGATCATTGAACTGTGTAAACAAATGATTAATGTTAGTGATACATAGCACTACTTGGAACTGTTTAACTTTGTTGACTTATGTTTACAAATCATATATATCTAATATATATATGAATAAACCAGAGTTTGCTTTAAATAACCTACAATGATTGATATGCTATAAAACCAAACCAAACCCAACCCTGATAGAGGTACATGATAGAAGACTTTTTAAAAGACTCTAAATTTCTGTTTGTTATATAAATGTCTTCCTCCTTATCTTTTGCTCTATTTTCCAGATGGCAGATCCATCACTTATATAAGTAAAAGAAAGCTGTGACAAAACAAAAGTGACAATAACAATAATAATGATAATAATAGGAAGCCTCTAAGACAAAAATGATTCTTCCCACCCCAGAAATCACCTGCTGTGTTTGCATTAGAACTGATGAAACACTGCTGTGGTTTGTGAAGCAAGCTAGTGAATAGTGATTCTGAAAGAAGGGCGGTAACTCTCTCCCTTCCAAGAATATGAAAAATACTGTCAATATGTCATGAAAAATGTAAGAGAGAATAATGATTGCTTTATCATTGTCCAAAAGTTAAACTGATTTGGTATATATTGGTATTTACTGTTGAATGGTGGAATCTTTAGTGTTTGTCCAGAATAACCCACCCATATAAATTCATTAATTTTCCTTTTTTTAATGTACAAGAATAAGCAATTAAAAATGTAATACTTACATTCAAAATCCAAATAAGACTAAGTTTCAGTAATTTACTTCAGTTTATTTTTTTACTGAATAATTAACTCCCAAAATCATACCTTCAGCTAGCTACAATTCAATCATTGGCCATATTTCTTTAGACTTTCTTGCCCACAACTATTAAGATTGTTTTAAGTTATGGCTAGTAGATTATTGGTCATTTTTGGTACTTTATCCTTAACATTTCAGTAAAAAAAATGAAGCTCATCACTGAAAATTATCTTAATAGGGAATATATTTATACATTTACTCAATCCTTCTGCTACAAGCGGAATGTGTCACGTGATCAATTTTGAAGCAGAGTAAACTGGTTTGAATTCAGAATTTTCCTACTCCTAAACTAGGTTCCTATCCAAAGCTAAAGAACCCACTCTATCAATAAAGCCAAATCTGGCTAGAAGCACTAGGAGAGTATCAGGCGAGTTTGGAATCTCACAGTCCAGTCTGGTACATCATTTCCCTGGTCCCAGAAAAAGCATCCAGAGCTGGCGAATTGTGTCTCACATTACCAAAATATTGCAAAACTTTCGACTCCCTTTTGTATTCTTATTATTATTTAATGATTTGGATAATTTTTGGAAAAATATAGGAGAATGTTACGACTGTTAGTGAAGTTGTCATGGCAAAATGATGGGGGCATACTGTTAGTTAACTTTAAAAGCAGGAGTTGAAAAAAAAAGTGTTTGAAATTGTTCTTTCTTCATGGAAATACATAACTATTGTATTCTAAATTGGACATTTGCCCAGTCAGCTGGGGCTGTAGAATACACTGACTGCTTCTCTGTATAGCAGTGTTCTGGATATGACACTAAACAATCTGATGGTGAGATTCTAGTAATGTTGGAGCTTTGGGGAATGTGGAGTACTCCTTCATTGCCATCACTCCCAGGTCCATTCTGGCCCCAAGTGGTAGCACCTGATAAGGATCCTATCTATGGGTCAAATAGAACTAAACTGTGGTTTCGAGAGTTCAGTGGTTGTGCATCTAAACTACATATTTATGCTAAACAGAATTGTTTAAAATAGAACTGTTTTGATATTTAAACTGCATACTTATGCTAAACTCAATTATCTGAAATAAAGCTGTTTTTAATTTAACTCTGTGTATTGCCCAGTCGGCTGGGGCTGTAGTATACACCGACTGCACCTTTGCAAAGGGGTAGGACCCCACAATGAGTGTCCTGGATATGACACTAAACTATCTGATGGTGAGGTTAGAGAGATTCTGGAGCTTTGGAAAATATGGAGCACACTTTCATTGCCATTGCTCCCAGGTCCACTCTTGACTGGAGTGGTAGCACCTGATAGGGCCCTATCTATGGGTTAAATAAAACTAATCTGCCTACTAATGCTAAACTAAATCACTTGAAATAGCACTGCTCTGATATCTAGACTGCATACTTCTGCTAAACTGAATTGTTTGATATAGAATTGTTTTGACATTGAAATTGTACTTATGCTTAACTGAATTTTTTTAATTTGAACTATTTTTGACCATTAAACTGTGTACTCATGCTAAAATGAGTTGTTTGAAATAGAATTGATTATTCGTATAAAAATGGATTTGGCATTAAACAACCTACAAAGTTTGATATGCCATTAAACCCAAACAGCCAACCAACCAACAAAATGGGACATGTTTATTTTTTTACTGTATGAAATTAAATTGTCTCATATGTTTTCAATTGGACAAATGAAAGCATCATATCTCACTGAATCAAATAATGAATTGTGTTCAAAATTCCCTTGGAAGAATATTGGATGTTGAGGTAAATGGATGATATTAGCATATCTCAGTGGATCAAATAATGGATTCTGTTCTAACATCACACTGAAAGACATTGTATATTTTCAAGTAGAGGAATGAGAACAACATATCTCAATGGATCAAATAATGGATTGTGTTCAAAACTCCCTTCGAAGAATATTTGATGTTGAGGTAAATGGATGATATTAACATATCTCAGTGGATCTAATAATGGATTCTGTTCTAAAATCACTCTGAAAGACATTGTATGTTTTGAAGTTGATAAATGAGAATAATAAATCTCATTGGGTCAAATGATGGATTGTGTTCAAAATTTCCTTCGAAGAATATTGGATGTTCACAGGTAAAGAGATGGGATTAACATATCTCAGTGGATCAGATAATATATTCTGTTCAAAACTTCCTCAGAAGAACATAGGATGTTGACAGGTAAAGGCACGAGAACATATCTCAGTGGGTCAAATAATGGGTTCTGTTCAAAATTCCCTTGAAAGGACATCAGATGTTGACTGGTAAAGGGGTGAGAATGACATATCCCAGTGGATCAAATAATGGGTTCTGTTCAAAATTCCCTCAGAATACTATTCTATGTTTTCTGGTAGAGGAATGAGAACAACATATCTAACTGGATCAAATGATATAATCTGTTCCAAATTCCCTCGGAAGAATATTGGATGTTGACAAGTAAAGGGATGAGAATAATGTATTTCAGTGTATCAAATTATGGATTCTGTTCAAAATCACCCCAGAAGAACATCAGATGTTGACATGTAAAAGGATAAGGAGAACATATCTCAGTGGATCAAATAATGGATTCAGTTGAACACTTCCTGAGAAAAACATGAGATGTTCACAGGTTTCTCAGTGGATCAAATAATGGTTTCTGTACCAAATTCCCTCAGAATACCATTGTATGTTTCCAGGTTGAGGAGCGAGAACAAGATATCCCAGTGGATCAAATAATGGATTCTGTCCAACATCACTTTGGTAGAACATCAGATGTTGACACAAAATTTTCCTCAAAGTAGTCTTCTTAGTATTCAGTAGATTTTGTTCAGAGATTTTAGATTAATATTTTCACTTTTGTTTTAAGTAACATTTTAACTAGTCAGTTCTCCAACCTTTCTTTGGTATATATGGTATAAGAATAGAAACAGCATATCCCAATGACCAAAATAAAGGACTCTGTTCAACATTCTGAGATGCTTAGCAAATAAGTCAGAGTCTAATGTGATGAACATATCTAGGATGGAGAAACTTCTGAAAAAAAATCTCTTTTATTATAGCAACACTTCATTTCTGTAATCAAGACAAAATTTTAATAAAATCTCTCTTTCTTTCATTATCATCTCTCCTTCTTTTCTCCCTCTGTGAGCTCTTCTAGGTGACAGAATTATGCACTGACATGACTCTTTTATTAGAAGTGCAGATTTTCATGTGTCTCTTTCTCTCTGTACTTTTTTTTTTTAAATACTTTTGCTGTTAATACAAATGGAGTGTGAAATGGGATGTTTTCCACTGTATTTGATTGATGGATCTTGGAATAAGTGTTGGAATGTTGATGTAAATAAAGTTTAACTTGAATTCTTGGAAATTTACCATGCAAGGAATGACAGACTTTGGACAAAGTGTTTCACATAAATCATTAAAATGAGATTTTTCTTTTCTACTCTTTGGGTATGAGAAAGGAAAGACAATGCATTTAACCTGGATTTGATGGCCTCTATATCCGGGGAGGAGTTAAATTATATATCAATGATTTATGTAAAGCCATAGATACCAAAGAGTTGATTGTACTAACTGACATATCAATTGTGTGTGTGTGTAAAAAAAATGAAAATACCTGAAATCTCTCTAATGGAATTTGGGCTTTATCAAAAAGAGAGATAACATGAATTGTCCGAAAATTTCAAATAAACCATTATTTGTTTACTGGTTATATAAGTAAAGTAAAGTTGGTGACTGTTGTCAAGGGCAACTAGAAGGCTCCCTTTTCAATAGCTATTACACCGAGGTGTAGGGAAGGGCGCTAGTCCATTCCCTGGATTGCTCCAATTTACCCTTGATACGTACCTTATACTGCTGAGTGTTAAGCAAGGAGCTATCAAGTACCATTTTTAAAGTCTTTGGTATGACGTGACCTGGGATTGAACTCAGGTCTCCTGGACCATTGCCTAACACTCTACCCACTAGGCCTATGAGCAGGTACTGGTTATATAGATACACATATTCATTCTTGTTTTATGCAGCATTTCAGCTGATCTCTTTGTCTCTATGAGACATTTATTAAAGAGTTCACTACGTGAAGCTTTCTATGTCACATGACCAAAGGAAAAGGGGTATTTTTGGGACTTTAAGGTTTTGTCCATCCTACACATGATCGGAACTAGATGAGACTGGTTGTTTTGAAAATAAACATTTGAAATCAGTATTTTTTTTACCGTCACTGATTAGAAAAGTGGATTTTTTAATGTCAATGAGGTTGGAAGATTGAGTTAGGCTCCTCTGAAAGAGGTGAATTTGCTTGCATACTTAGTTGAAAATCAACATTCAAGTCTTCATTTTTTTATGCTGGGGCTCAAGCACAAACTTCTAGCCCTTGTAAAAAATAAGAAAATAATCTTTGAACCTATCTGGAAGAGTAGGGAGTTACAAGAAAGTATTATTCTGAAATGTTTTAAGAAAATTATTTTGCAAGAATCCAAGAAAATGTTTATTCTAGAATATGATGAGATTACTTTGGCAAAATATTACTTTATTCTTAAATGATTCTAGGAAATTATCATTTAGTATATAGATAAGGAAATTATTATGAAAATAGTTTAGTCTAAAATAGTTAGTGGAAATAATTATTATGGAAGAAATTAAGGAAATTATTTTGAAAAAGGTTTAATCTAAAATGGTTTGTGGAAATTATCATTATGGGAGAATGTAAGAAAATTTTTTCATCTAAAAAGGTTTGAGAAAATTTTGTCAAAAAGCCAAGAAAAAAATTATTTTGAAATTATTGGTAAGCTTGGGTCTCAACTCACTATGGTCAGCATTAATATATCTGTAATTTACTAGCACGGAACACAATGGAAGGACAGAAAACATAAACTCATTTATACATATAAAAACATTTAACATTTAATATATACAAGGGTGGGCTGAAATCATATCTGCTGTTGATGCCTTTTTTGGCTAGTGGGATCCAAGCACTGCAACACTGTATGGACTGCAAGTGGGACTATTTTGAAAAATGAACCTCATTATGTCACATTACATGAGATTGTCTTGTCAGACTATAAACTTTTCAGCAAACCCTTGTACATAACATTCTTAATAAAAGAATACGCAAATATATCCCAACAGATAAAAATATACATGTTGTTCCATGAACAAACAGTATGTGGAAGGGGTACAAAAAAGAAAATGGCTTACTTGATGAGTTTAGCTTTACTGTTCCCTAGCAGAGACAATGTCCCTACTGTTCAAAAAGCAAAGGTAAAAAGAAATTGAGAAGTCGTTTAAGGGCTACAATCTTCTAACAGACATTCAAATTATCTAAGGAAGATAATTGCTTTTTGTATTCCTGGGAAAAAAATTTCTCTATTCTGAAATGGTTCAAGGTAGTTATTTCTATAAAGAATCCAATGAAGGTTTGGGGATATCCTCTTCGTGTAATGGTTAAAATGATGGACTGCAGAATCGTAGTAAGCGTGTTTGTATGCCAGTCGCGCTATTACGTTCACTTTTGGGCTAATACCCTTGGGAAAGGTATGAACCCCCTTATCCTCCTAGCTATGGGTTAAATAGTGCCACAACTGTTTTTCTTGGAGAATGGCTTTGGCATTAAATAACCTACAAAGGTTGATATGCCATTAAGCAAAGAAACCAAACTAAACCAATGAAGGTTTATTCTAAAAAGATTTTTTTTATTTGGAATGGTATGAAGAAATTATTATGCTTAAAGAAGTGAAGAAAATTATTATTCTGAAAACATTATTTTATTCTAAGAATGGTTCTTTCATCTTGTAATAATTATTCTGGATTGACAAACCTATTTGAGTCTGTTTTTTCAGGATTTTATGTAAGATGCCTTTGCCTGTTTCAAGAGGCAAGCATCAGATAAGAAAAAAAAAAGTTCTTTTTTTATAACCTGTTCGTTATTTTGGGTTACTTCTACTAGAAGACACACACCACACACATTGACAGATAGGCAGATATATGCACTATCTGAGACATTTATGGTTCATGGGCCATCCTTCTAGAAATACCTACTTTTGATTTTGCATTTTATCAGAATTTTGATTGCATGGTTTTATTTACCTGAGTGCTTACAGGGAAATATTACACCTGGAATAAGCAATACCGATACCTGTGGGAAAATTTCTTTTTTTCGATGGGACTGACAAACCATGAAAGACCTAAAAAGAAGACTTAAAAAATGAAAATGTTTGAAAAAAAAGAAAAAGCAAAAAAAACATGCAACTTGAAGTGGAATCAATGTCAATATTATGTTATGATCGGTTATAAGTGTCTTAAATTTTTATTAAGGAAAATATGAACTAAAGGAAAGAATTTTAGAGTCTTATGAGAGGAGCTGCCTGGCATGAAGGCAGTGCCAACAAATCCAGCCCTTAGCATATGTTTTTCAGTCTCTCCAATTTATTTATTTTTACCATTTGCGTCATATGTTGGAGTCATGGATTAGGATAGAGTTTTAAATTTCAAAATGAATATATGCCTTTCACAAGTCTGCTTGAGATTGTATCTGTCTTTCTCGGGTGACTTGAGAATTTTGGCAGAAGTCATAATCCACTTTGATTTTTGTTTTGAAGATTAGGAGTTTGATTAAATTAAATTTTTAACACCTGCATGTTCTCCAATCATCTTCAGGTGTCCTACTATGGATATAATGTACCTGTGTGTGTATTTATCTGTTAGTGCTCAGTTATATAATCATGTCTGTTTCTTTCTATCTGTCTATCTATGTGTATAGATTTGTTTTATAGACAGGCAACTTATAAGGGTCATTCAAAAATTTCTAAGTTAGACCCATATTTTAGACAGCCCAGCCAGCTGGGGCTGTAGAATAGACTGATTGCATCTCTGTCGAGGGGTAAAACTCCCCACAACCAGTGTCTTGGATATGACACTGAAGAATCTGATGATGAGGCTCCAGTAATTCTGGAACTTTGGGGAATGCTGAATACCTCTCCATTGCCATCACTCCCAGGTCCACTCTGGCCCAGATTGGTATCACCTGATAGGATTCTATCTATGGGTCAAATAAAACTGTTTGACATTTAAACTGTATGCAGACAAATGGCTTATGTTAAATTAAATTGTTAGAAATAGAACTGTTTGATCATCTGTGTGTAAACAAATGACTGATGTTTACTTGAAATGTTAGTGATACATAGCAATACTTGGAACCATTTAACTTTGTTATCGCCCAGTTGGCTGGGGTTGTAGAATAGGCAGACTGCACCTCTGCAGAGGGGTAACCCCCCACACACACACACAACAAGGCTACCTGTTGGCTGTGGGTGGTGAGCTATAATGCTTAAGAACAGGATCCTGGTGATTGAGCAGTCTATGTCCTGACAGCTAAACAGGTCATATGACTCTCAACACTCCACTTCAGCCCTTACTGGGTTAGACTGATGGATGGAGAGGCCCGATCCGATTAGTTGGCTAGTCATGTCAACCCTTTTTGGGATTTGTGAGAAAATCCCACTGTTCTCCCACAAGGATGGTTTTGGCATTAAATACCCCATGAAGGTTGATATGCCATTAAAAAAGAAAGAAAGTGTGTGTACATATATATATATACACACACATATATATAAAAAAAATAAAGTTGGCGATATTAGTCAAGGGTGACCTGAAGGCTCCCTTTTCAATAGCTACTACACCAAGGTGTTGGTGGGGATGATACTCCATTCTCTGGATTGCTCCACTTTACCCTTGATCTTTTCCTTTAAATTGTTGTGATGCTGGCAAAAAGAAAGACACGGGGAACACAAAAAAGTAGATAGAAAAACGTATATATTCAAGTAATATAAACAAGATACAAGTGAACTGGGTTAGACTGTAGTTAGCTGATAGGAAGCTGAGAGTCCAGTTGGGTATCGACTATCCATCCACTATGCCAATGGTGTTACATGTGATTGTGTTGCATAGGTTGGATCAACTTTGGTGAACCCCGGTCAATGCTCCATTGACGTGTATTTATGGAGGAGGGTGAGTTCATTCTGTAGGGAGTACAACATAAATGCTGAGTGTTAAGCAAGGTAGCATCAAGTACCAATTTTTGAGTCTTTGGTATGACTCGATCTGGAATTGAACCCCAGTCTCCTGGACAATTGGCAAACACTCTGCTCAATAGGCCAATGGCCCAGTACACACACACACACACACATATATATATATATATATATATATACAATTGCTAAAATTCTCCGTGTATATGTATGTGTTCATGTAAATGTAACTTTAAACTACCAAATATAATAACATACTAATTCTTTTTTTATACACATACATACATGCATGCACACACACACACACACACATATATATATATATATATTTGTTATAGTAAGTTATCCAACTGTAGTTGAGGGCGACCCAAAGGATCTCTTTTAAATAGCTACTACACAAAGATATAGGGAAGCATGCTGCACCTTTACCTGGATTGTTCCATTTACCCTTGATCCATACCTTAAAATGTTGAATATTAAGCAAGGTGTCATCATATATCATTTTTTGAACTTTTGGTATGACTCGACCTGTAATTGAACCCCAGTCTCCACGACCATTGGTGAACACACTTACCATTATGCTAATTGGCCATCATTGCCCTCACCTTTGTTCTTGTAATACTCATAAAATATTGTGAAACCTAATTTCCAGTTGAATTTGAATTAAATTTTTTTGTTAGCACTGAATATAATTTTGTAATTATCCAAATATGAATTGATAATTAGAATCCTTTGCTCTTTCCCCAAATGCAGAATCACATAAATATATGTACATTTTCATTATATTAATACTTGTAAAATATTATGGAAAGTAATTTCCAGTTGAATTTGCAACTAAATGAAATTTTCATTTGCACTGAATATCATTTTGTAATTATCCAAATATGAATTGATAATTTGAATCCTTTGCTCTTTCCCCGAATAGAAATATCAATATTAACATGGATTGCTGGTAAAATGTAAATACAATAAGTTCACAGATTGTCTACTTTATTAGATGTTAGAGTTGATTTCAGCAGTAATTTTTCTTTGAGGCAAATTTTATTGAAGATAACAGACTACTTAAGTCTATTAGAATTTTTTTATAAGCTTTACTTGTTTTTGAATTTGATTTCTTAATATATTATCAAAATTATATAAGATCAGTCTAAAATTAATTAAGTTTGTAGATTTATAGATTCTGGATAGTTTAAAAGCAAGCATTTTAAAATCGCTTTTATATTTCAAACATAAATGTAACCAAGACACTATACAATATACAGTTAAATTTAAACAACAAATTCTATCCTTATTATCATTCTCATCAGTACATACTGACGGCTCATATTTTCTTGACTCTCTCTCATCATCTGTCCTTATCTGTCATCACTTTTGGTAAGTCCTCTAGATATCATCCAGTGTCCAAACTAAGCTGATGAATATAAGTTTTTGTTGGTTAGCCAACACTGTAGGAATCCATTGGAGAACAGCACTTATGATTCCATCCTTACTTTGCCTCCGGTGCCCTGCATATTTTGCTCACTGTACTTGAATGGTTTGTTAATGGGAGGTAAGGGAGCATACAGCTGCTCTTTCGTCGGGTGCTGCTTCCAAGATTTGTTCAAAATAGCATGCAGCATCCTTGTGTAGTTCCAAAGCAACATGTATATCAAATATAAGTTTTGTGAACACATTTTGTTGATACACACAGTTAAATGATCAAACAGTTCTATTTGTTACAATTCAGTGTAGTATAAGTCAACAAAGTTAAATGGTTCAAAGCATTGCTATGTATCACTAACAATTCAATAATATATTAGTCATTTATTTACACACAGTTAATGGATCAAGCAGTTCTATTTGTTACAATTCAGTGTAGTATAAGTCAACAAAGTTAAATGGTTCAAAGCATTGCTATATAGCACTAACAATTCAATTATATATTAGTTATTTGTTTACACACACTTAAATGATCAAACAGTTCTATTTCTGACAATTCAATTCAGCTTAAGTTGTTTGTTTACACACAGTTTAAATGTCAAACAGTTCTATTTGTGACCCATAGCTAGGAACCTTTTAGATGCTACCATTCTGGGCCAGAGTGGATCTGAGAGTGATGGCATTGAAGGAGTACTTAGCATTCCCCAAAGCTCCAGCATCACTGTAGCCTCACTATTTGGTTTTCTAATGTTATATCTAAGACACTCATTGTGGGGAGGTCTTACCCCTCTGCAGAGAAGCAGATAGTGTATTTTACAGCCCCAGCTGGTTGGGATGACTCTTGTATGCCTGTACCTCATAAATTCTGTAGATGCTATTAACTATATTAAAATATTGGAATTTAACTTTTTAATAACTTAAAATTTATGAACTCAGGATAATTCTTCGATAATTTTAATTTTGTAGTGAGACATCAAATAGAAAAAAGAACTTCATATCAGAGTATATAATAGATTAGAATCGTCTTTCATAAAGCAAGCCAAAAAGAAAAGTTTCAACTTAAGTAGATAGACTCATTGTCTTTTTCCATGTTTGTATACTTATAAATATATATATATATATATATATATATATATAGTCATCCACAGACAGACTGTTTCATTGTATCACAACTCTTCAGTGTTGATAGATGTGCGAGATTCTCGTTGCTGGGATCAAAACCGGCCGGACTTATATGCCTGCTATAGATTCTACTGTACAGCCACAAGGAAACTAGCATAAGTGATGGGATTTTAAATGCTTATGTATCTCGTTTTGTTATATATATATATATATATATATATATATATATATATATATATATACGCTTAATGGCTATCAAGAGCTCAATTTATTCTATGAGCCTTGCCTTATATAAGTATTTGACAAAAAAAATCTGTGAAAAAACAGAACCTTGTTTACTACAAATTTTAATGAGGTTCAATGGCATAAAGACACATAGGAAGTGATTATTTTCTTTGATTATTCTTGTCAAAGTTCTCTTTTTTAGTTACCAGAAGTCATAATTTTTAAGATAGGTAACTCAGAAATACAAAAAGATTTTGAGAATTTTCTTTTTAGAAAATTATGATTTTTTAATCATAATTAAGGGAACTTGATAAAATTAAACAAGGAAAATAATCACTTTCTATGTGTGCCTAAGCCATTGAAATTTCATTAGAATTTATGGAAATAATAAAAAAACAAAGGTTCAGTATTTTCACTGTTTTTTTTTGGTTGTTGTTTTTTCATTCCAATACTGTATGATATACATTGACCAACATATTGTAAAAATTCAAAATATTCCTACCAATATTAAATTTATAATATCAAATATCACCCATATCTTATACAATATTAATTGCAAGTAGCATCGTATTCTTGAGGCCTTAATCCAAAAACTAAGAAAATCTATGATAAATAAGATATGCTTTAGCTTTAAGTATTTTTTATAATCAATGAAACTTCAAACATATCTTTCAAAATCTATTCAAATTTACAACGTGAGATATCGTCATATAAATAATTAAACTAGTATATTTCCTTGATTTAATGACATAGTTAAAATTTTAGCATTGTGGAAAAGTGAAGCTGAAGACAGTCCAGTGTCCCCATTCATTCAATGACAACACTGGTCTCATGCTTGGTCTTGACAGTGTCAAAAGAATGGTCAAAAGTACTTGGTAACAGGGGAAAAGACAATGGAGGGAGCCATACTGAAGTGTTCTGATAGAACGAAACAGTCTGTCTGTGGATGACAATATATATATATATATATATATATATATATGTATAATGTTATCTGCTGCTGCTTGTGCAAAAATGAATAACAGTACGAACAAGCAAACCTTCATCACATGTATATATAGACACTTCTGCTAAAGATCACTGTTGTATCTGTTTTCTGTATGAGATCAAATCTCAGAGAAATTTGTTTTTTTTAATATTCTGTTAACTGTCCAATGCTTTATTGTTTTGTGCATTAATATATCTATCTATCTATCTATCAGTTAAGTAAGTTGGCCAACCATAGTCAAAGGTGACATGAAGGCTCTCTTTTTAATAGCTACTACATCAAGGTATAGAGGAGGGCACTACTCCTTTCCCTAGATAGCTCCACTAACTATTAATTAATACCTTATACCGAGTTTTAAACGAGGAGGCATCTAGTACCATTTTTTGACATGACACAACCTGGGATTGAACTCCCATATTCCAGACCATTGTTGAACTCTTTATTATGCTATCTATATAGCAAGCATATAATAACCCTTTTACCAAACCTTTGAGATTTGTTCCAAGTGCACCAATTACAATTGATATCACTATCACCTTCCATAGCTTTTTTTTAGTACTTGTCTCTCTTTTCATTTTCAATAATAAAAATGCACAAGTATATGGAATGATTAAAAAACCTAAATAGTAAATTTGAAATCATTTGTGGATCTATTTATTTTAATGGATATATACCAATTTAGCACTTGTTTGATTGCAACAATACCATCTTCCAAGCCCTCCTCCTAATTGTCTTTGTATAGCACTCAGTTAAACTTGTTAAATATTACAGATAATTATATTATTTTTCCTTCTATATATACGAAATACAAGGTATACACCTATACCATATACATACACACATATACATTAATCCATAAACAAATGTGCACATATTTCTGAATATGCATGTGCATTCATATCAGTAATGGTAGATCTTTCACTAATTTGTATATATATATATGTATATAAAAATGTATGTGTATATGCTTTATACCTGTCTATGTAGGTGTATGTGTGTATTCAAATGCTTTTCTGTGTGAAGATTGAGAGGAAAAGTTGTTTTATCCTTTTATTTTATTTTTTTGTTTTCATTTTTCTAAGTCTAGATTTCCTATGTACTGTCCTGGATCTTCATCACTATTTCTGGATTTTTCTTTTAGACACCAATTTCCGTGGTAAAGGATGTCTCTCCTTTGTTACAATTTGATTCCCATGAATAACCTCGTCTCAGCGCTCTCATTCCCTCATCTGCCCCTACACTCACCTTCTGAAAACTACCCCCCTCCCTAATAAACCATGAAACATGCAGGTGTGTAAAAATGCATGTGTTTTTATAGAGTTGTGCCTGGGAAGAGAGAGAAAGAGAGAGAGAGTCAGATACAGAGAGGGTTCACTCATGGTAGAGAGACTTGGAGAAAGATTATTTCATCTGACAATTTTTGAAATTGCAAAAAAAAAAAAATCAGCCAATTCCTTATATGCTATGATGAAAAATCAGGAAGGAAGCAATTATCCATTTAGAGACAAGTTTTTTGACTTTCTCTGTCAGGGATGTGGCTTATAGCACAGATAACCAGGGTTGAGATGGGGTGGGGCAAGAAATAGAATCTCTGTTCTGTGTTTTGGGTTGACTTAGCGAGAGAATGTTATCCTAAAATAGTTGGAGGACATACATCCATGTGCATCTTTATAAACGTGAATCTACATCAAGTTCTTTGACAAACAAAGTGTATCCTAATTAGTAGACTATTAATGGTTTCCCGCCAACATTACTGGAACCAAAAAAGACATTCCTGTATTTAGGAAAATGCTGTATTTATAGAATTAAGCTGAATTTTTTCCAAAGAGAAATTAGGTCCTGTTTTTAATCTTTCTCATTTTTCTTCTTCACTAAATCACAAAGTCGAAGGTTTTTAGGATGTAGTGGGTGGGGAGGAAAAAAAGTAAAAAAAGTTTTGATCCTTTGCAAAGAGCCATTTTTTTCACCTGGACTCAGAATTTATCCATTTCATGTTTGCTTTAGGCATTGAAAAAATATTTTGAAATTTTTTTTTCCTGCTTAACTCAATATAATTTCAACATAATAATATTTATTTAGGATATGACACAAGGTCAATTTTTAAGCAGAGTTTAACAGGTTTGAATTCAGAGTTTTCCTTCTCCTAGACTAGTTGCCTCATCAAGGCTGAAGAACTTAGTCTGCCCTACTATTTACCCATAGCTAAAGGGAGAATAATATGATTCATACCTTTCCCAAGTGTATTATTACTATGTGAAATGCAATCAGTCTCGTCCAGGATTTGAACTCATGTTACCGTGTCCATTTCCTACGATGATACCCATTACACCACGGGCATCTCCATATGTAATTTCAACATAACTATTTAGGCTGCTCTGGTGAGTATGGAGCACTACTGACCTAGTGTGGTTGTACCTGTTAGGGTCTCATCTTTTGGTCAAGTAAATCTATTTAACAGTTATTTGCATTGGATAGGAATATTTGATACTATATAGCCATGTCCAAATTATTTGCATAAAGGAATAGTTACTTAAAAGTATAAATTTTTATGAAGGATTATTATTATCAGTTACTTGAAACCATAGAATTGCTCACCATTTATTGCTGTTAGGTAGGAATTATTGGAACCATATAACTGTATGTAGATAAATGATTATTATTTGATAGGAATAATTATTTTAAACCATGAATAAATGAGGAGTGTTTAATAGGAATCATTGAAACTATACAGCTCTATGCAAATTATTAATATTTGATTGGAATTCTTCATGTCAAGTTTTTTAAACAAATAATTCACAGGCAAATAAAAAAATTGCTATTTGTGAAAATGAAATTGAACATTGAAAATATAGTTATGATCACAATGAAACATTTACAAATGACTCAAATTTTGGCATTAAATAACCTAGAAGGAGTTGATATACCATCAAACAAATAAACCAAATGAAACCTTGAACTATGTTCAACACCATTTCTTGACCAAAGGTATTCATGGATGACAGGATCATGATTTGGTCATTTATATTCAGCAGAAATGATTAAATGAAGATAAAATTCCTAACAATCTTAGTACAAGAATGTGTGAAATCACATGACTAAGAACACATCACTATCTACTGATTGGTTGGTTAGTTGTTTTGTTTTATGACCTATCAACCCTTTTGGGGTTATTTAATACCAAAATAAATTTCAAACAATTCAATTTAGTATAAGTATAGTTTTTGTTTACAAACAGTTAAATATCAAAACAGTTCTATTTCAAACAATTCATTTAAGCATAAGTAGAGTTTCAATGTCAAAAACAGTTCTATTTCATACAGTTCAGTTTAGAATAAGTATACTGTTCAGTTCTATTTTACCAATAGATAGTGTCTTTATCATTTAATCAAATATGCTTAAATGAATGACTGCTGCACAACTACACACACACACACTTATATGTTTGTATGTGTGTGTGTGTGTGTAAACAGGATTTGGTATTGAATACTCTACAAGAGCTGATATGCCCCAAAATACTAACCAACCAACCAACCAACATACAAAATACTAAGATAAACACATACACTAATTACTAATATATATATATATATATATATATCTTCTATAGTGGCAAGTCTTTTAGTAATATTTTCTCATGAACACTCTTGTATTATTGTATCAGCCCAGTATTTTCAAATGAACAGTATTTTACTCAATGTTGAAAAGTCTGATATTGTGGACTCATGGAGATTACATCAAATACAAATAGTTTGTTAAAAAAATGTGATAACTTTCAACAAAATAACTTTATACCGTTGAGTGAGATTTAAATCACTTTTTTGTAAATCTACTTTGTCCAAATTGGCTATCTGTAGATCAAAGGGCTTAAAATTAAAGAATTTAAACCAAAGAAAATGATTTTAATTTCTTGAATCATCAAAAAAATTTAAAAAAAATGCCTCTAACAAAATCTTTCAAATTGCCTACATGTAAAGAATAACGAAAAAGTCTCATTTGTTTATAAATTTTGAGTGCTCTTTGACATAGGAATAAGCCAATACTATGTCTGAATTGTTGAAGATTTTAATATCTTTAAAGAAGAAGTCTTGTTTGTTTCTAAATTTTGAGTGTTCTTTGACATAGGAATAAATGAATATATGAAAAATTCAAATTACTTGTTAGGTATAACAATAATCCATATAAATTATAAAAGAGGATTTTCTTAAAATCTTGAAATACATTTTATTTGCCAAGTGTCATTTAAGAATGCCCACAATATGAAAGGAGGTGAGAACAATATTTTGATAATTGTTAAAATAAAACTGTATTTTCACTCAAGTGATGTTAATTATCATCATTACACTAGAACGTTTTTCTAAGTGTTTAATACCACTCTTGATTTTTTTAAGTACATGACAAGAACATTTTATCAGTTTATTTGCATTTATTGCAATAGTCATTATCTTTATCTTATTCATATGAGAGTATTACTCTTCCTGAGTACAATAATTTTTATAATTGATGTGAATCCAAATTGGGGAGGGGGTTAAACCAAAAACAAAACAAAAGTTTGAAATAAAAAAAATCAATGCATAAATTGTCGAGGGGAGAAATCAAGATTTAAAATATCTTGTTAATGCTATGTAATATTTAATGATATACAAGAGGTATAAGATGAAAACTCGTTAGTGCAGAAAACAGGCACCCCCTCCCCCTCATTCCAAAATTAACATCCCCCTTTATCTTTCTTCTAATTGTGCGTTTGTTGGTAAGGTTTTCTGATTAAGCTACATTATGCGATTTGTGCAGGTGGTGTAACATTTATTCAAAAAAAAAAAAAAGATAGATTGATTTAATGGCATATCAACCTATCACAGGTTATTTTATGCCTAGAAGTTAGGGAATTGCATACATTGCACATTGATGTTAACATTTTTTGGTGAATCATTCATTAAGAATTTTTTTGTTTTTTTACACAGTTATATGATATCAAGTATTCTTATCTAATACAAATAATTTGAACATAGTTGTATGGTTTTAAGTATTCCTATCTAACATTAATCATCATGTGGTTTCAAGTTATTATTTTTTTTAATAATCCATTCATCTGCTCAGTCACATGTTTTCAACTAAATTAATAGTTTCAAGTACCTATTCTTAATAGACGTAATTTACTGTTCTATGGCATCAAGTATTCCTGTTAAATACAAAGAATTTTTAACAGATCTATTTCAACCCTAGATAGGACCCTAACAGGTACTACTGCTCTAAGTCAGAGTGAGCCTGGGAGTCATGGAAATGAATGGGTACTTAATTCTCTCCATATCTCTACACAGGGAGGTAAAAATGGAATGGGCAAGTTAAAATTTTGATCATTGCTGTTCACATTCATCTAACTCTAATGCGCTTGGAAAAGTCTTCTCACTCTCAGTAAAATAGTTGGCCATACTGAGTTCTCTATTTTTATTAAAGTAACCTGTCTGGGAGAATGACATCTCTCAATCCAAATCCCCTGTCATCATGTTATGGTCAGCATGACAGGGTAACATCAATGTTCATATCAGCAAAGAAGTAAATGATAAATTCTGCTTACACAATTTGCCTGACAGAAATTGTAAATATCTTGCCAGATTTTATCCAATTCTGTGAGTGTGTATATATAACATAATATGATAATAATAAATCAATATATATTAGATATATATATATATTTAATTCATGGAATATTAAATAAATATATATATATATATATATATATATATATGAATATATCTAATATCATAGATATATATATATATATATATATATAATTAAATAAAAGTATATATATCTATCTAATATGTATTTATTTATTTATTATTATTATATAATATCTCTATCCTATATATTGAGTACTCTCCATATTATATTGCACTTGGTTCGACACTTACCCACAAAGTGATTTAGTGACAACCAACACTCTTATATATATATATATATATATATATATATGTACACACACATGAGAATGCAATGTTTGAAAGTTTGTCTCTGGATCTTCATGGAAAAAACTCTATCAATGTTGCCATTGGACTTGGAGTAATGTTTCTCAGTTCTCATGCCTTAAAATCACTTAATATCACAAGGAAAATTCAACTGAAAATAATGTCTGCTATTTCTAATGGCAATTTCTGCACAACGATTGTCTCATGCTGCAGTCCCACTCATGCCAGTGATGAAACAAACATCACCACCTTCTTTAATGAGCTATCTTTCCTTGTTCAATCAATTCCCAAACACATGGTCCTGATCATCAGTAGAGATGTAAATGTTTAAACGGGAAAAAGTTATAATAATATATTCTGAAATTGTAAATATTTTACAAAATTTTCTCTCTAGAACAGGATTTCATGCCTAAACATTAAATTCCAATAAGGAAAACAAATCTATGGACTTACATTCACCCATATCACTCAGATAGAGTGCATATTCATAAACAGTGAATAAATAGTGCTTTGATACATACTTCTTCTTTGAAGCAGTTTCTTTTAAACACAGAATCATCTCTGCAAAGATTTGTCTCGGTCTAGGCAGAAATAAGAAACAAAATGGCAAAGCTTCACCATATAACTGGTCCTCAACTAGCCAATAGTGATATAAGCAATCAGTATATGGTTACTATAAGAAACAAAGCGGATACTCTTTAGGAGACATCTTAAAAACATACTCTGAATGACATACATGAAAACTTTGTTACCACCCACATAGAAGCGGCAGCCAAGGGCATAACAACTGAACCAAGAGTCAAATGTAGAGTTTCCTGGAAGTCAGTAGCAGTCAGAGACCATGAGATAACATGTAAAAAGCACATTTACTTTATAAAAGAAACCTGATATATGCCAAAGCGCAAAAACTTAAGAAAGCTCAGAGAGAACTAACATATATCAAAAAAACAAATAAGATATATCTAAGGTCAAAGCAATAAAATCAGAGGTTTACTTGAACATATACAATCGTGATTAGCAGTAAGTGAAGTGAGCAGAAGGAAAACTATGTTAAAAGCAAAACTAAAAGCTGGCATCTAAGAAGAAAGACGTCAGAAGTAAAAAGAACATTTCAAGTATCTACTTGGAAACCTTACTGAAATCACTGATAAACCTATTAAAGAAATTACTTATTGGCCAACTAGACTTCAAACTAGGACTGTTTCTAGAGGAAGAACAACTTGACACAGCCCTGAAAAAAATTAAAAACTGAAAAGCTGTTGGCCTCAATGAAATACATTCTCAAGTAAGGAAAACACAAAAATTTGACAACATATTGGTTTGATCATGTAATCCTCTGTATAAACAACACATCAAAGAAAAATGGACAAAAGAAAGATGATCTTATAATCAGTAAGAAGTACAGAAACATTACTCTTATTGCTATAGCTACTAAAGTTTATAATGCCCTACTTCTCAATGATATCTGACCTTAATTTGAGAAAATTGTTAAGGTCAACCAATTAATGAACAAAGATCACTCAAAAATGCCATCAAGAAAATTCTTTGGAAAAATCAGAATGGCTTTGAGAGATATTGATCCATGTCTTCACTGATTCTAACTGTTGAATCATCGAAGGAGTATGTGCCAAAAATCATGAGGCAACACTATTGTTTGTAGATTTCCCCAGTGTGTTTGATTCTATATGCTGAGGAAAGATAGAGTGAATACTATTAGCATATGATCTCCCAAAAGAAACTTTTACCACTATAATGATGCTTTACCAAAATTCAAAAACAATCATACACTCACTTAATGGTGACATCATTTTCTTTTGTATAGTCAATGAAGTCTTGTAAGTACTATCTATGTTTATAATTTGCCTAGATTATATACTATGAACACCAATACATTGAATAAAAGAAAATTATTCCACATTAAAAAGGACAAGAAGCAGATGATATCCTTCAGAAACAATGATAAGTGTAGACTACATTTATAAATATAGCATTTGTTTGTAAAATTTCATGAAACCTAAGGTTGCAGACAAACTTCCATAGCATTAAATGTATAAAATCTAATATATATTTATTTATTATTATATATATATTCATATTGAAAGTATAGTTTGCTATATTTATAAATAAAGAGTGCTTGATATAATTCATAGAGTGTATATATCTAAGTTTGGATTGTGGAGACACTGAGTCAGTGGTGCTTAGTAACTATCAGTTTCTCGCCAATGCCTTCATCAATGCATAGGCGAGAAACCGACAGTAACCAAGCACCTTTGCCTCTAAGTATATGCTATCCTAACTTGCAAATATGTATGTATTAAAGAAAAATGGAAATAAATCTGATGATATTTAAATATGAGATAAGAAAAAACAGTATTCTATGGATGTATTTTTGCATATGACTGTGTACCAATGTAATATTTTATTTAAATAATTCATCTTCAAGGCATATGACATGTATAAATGCTTCATAATACAATCTCTAAGTATTTGTTTTTTCCTAATTTTGTAGCTACACACACATATGCACGCACACATGCACACACACATATATATTCATATATACATATACTCTCAAAACAGGTATGAATCTAATTATTCTCGCTGCAGCTGTGGGTAAATAATAGGGCAGATTGGGCTTTTTAACCTTGGTATGGCAACCGGTCTTGGAGAAGGAGAACTCTGAATTGAAACCTGTTCAAATTTACTTACAATTGATTTTGAATCACATTCTGCTTATGCAAAGAAATTGGGTATATATATATATATATATATATATATATATATATATATATATATATATATATGGTTGTTGTAGGTTGAAAGAAAGAATAAGGATATATTTTAAAATAGGAGGGCCCACAAAGAGATTTGTATTTTTTTAATTTATTCATTTTGTTCTTACATACGCGTTATATATATGTATGTTTCCAGGTTGTTGCTTTCGTCAAAGAACATGTGTGGCACAAGGCCTTTTTAATGGGGTACTCTGTGAGACTTGAACTCACTCTTGTTTCCTGTATAAATGACCTTTGGTCGGTCAAACTGGTTTATATAGGGGTCGTTGTTCCTCTTTCCTGGAGTGTGTTTACTTTGGTCTGCTTTACCCTTCTTTGATATTTGACATGTTTATAGTTGTGTTTATTGGTGTTGGAGTGGTTTTGGGTTTCACTAATGGCTTTTTTTTGTGTAAGTGTATATCATGGGGAGTTTTGTGATTTTAAATTTACTGGTAGTTCTTTCTCCTTTTATTTATTATATATATATATATATATATATATATAAGTTATATCTGGTTAGTATCCAGAGACTATGACTTTGGAATATTCATATGTAGAATATATGAAAAATTTAAAATAATTCAACAGGAGTGCTCGATATATGGCTATTAGTATGTAGATCTATCTGTATATATATGAAAATTCTCACATACAGAATGAATATATCTTTTATGCAAATGAAAAAAATTTAATGTATAATTACCGTGACAGATAACTCATCAAAATAAATATATATGAGTGTTTTTATACATATCCTGATAAATAGCCATACATTAAGCATTCTTGTTGAATAATTTGATATTTTTCATATATTCTATATATTTCAAAGTCATAATCTCTGGATACAAACCAGATATAACTGATATATATATATATATATATATATATATATATATATATATATATATATATATATGTGTGTGTGTCTGTGCATGCATGTTTGCTATAAACAAAATCTGATGGTATGAAGAAAGAAAGACAATATGGAAAATTAAATTAAAACATACAAGTATATATAGAGAGAGAGCGAGATATATGTGCGTATATTTGTTTGTGTGTGTGCATATATATACATTCATGTTTATGCATATATGTATTTATATAAATTTATACTTATGTGTATATACAGGGTGACTAAAATGTAACTTCAAATTTTAAGATTTTCATAATTTGTTCCTTAACTATAATTTTACTATAAAGGCAGCTTCTCGTGTAATTAAATTTTATTTCATAAAAATGAAGTCTACTCATGACAATTAGAAGAGAAGTGTATTACTTTAAAATTTTTGTCTGTGTGTGTGTGTAACTTATTAAAAAAAAATAAAGTATAAAAATTATAAAATACTGGTCATAAAACCTTTTTTTCTTCTATTTTATATTTTCTGAAAATTTCATTTTATAAACTTGAATCCTCTATCACGAGCAACAATTTCGAAAATATTTCATTGTTTAAATTTTCAATGAAATCTCAAGATATACAAATAAATGATTTGTGTGACCTTTATTAAAAATTGATTATAATATTGATACATTTTGCTAATGAAAACTTTCGTATGTTACACCACATAGATTTATATATTTATCTTCCTTTTAAGGATTTAAAATTCTTCACTTGCTTTCCCACTTTTTAGTTGCAGCATAATGCTGACACTCTTGACTGAAGGAATAGGTTTTTGGTTTTTAAAATCAAAAAAAGAAAGTTGAATTTATAGAAAAATATACTTTTTTTTTTTTTGTCAGTGCATTATAAAACCATGGTAGGGAATGAAAGGTTTAATAGAATTCTGTGTGTAAAAAATGCTAACATTATGCCTGAGTAAAACCCCCAAACATATTTTATTCATTGATTTGATAAAATCTACTTGCTCTATCTCACACATACATACACATACACAGTGTGCTTTTTTTTTTACAAGCATAATGCAATTGTATATATGCATATACTTCTAAACCTACACAGATGTATGTTTATGCATACACACTTTGTGATAAATATTTGTAAATATTTATACGTCTATAGATTTTTGCATGTATATTATATAAACACACACAGCTTTCTGTATACACATTTGTATTTGCAGATATATCTGACATGTTTAAGTATGTGTGTGTATATACACATGCTCTTTGCAAATTTTTTAATCTATGATATGATTGTATGTATAAATTTCTACACAGGTAGACACATGTATGTATGTATGTATATATATATATATATATAAATACATCTTGACACACTTTCCATGATTTTAAATGTCTATGATTATCTACAGCTGATGTGTGTGTGTGTGTGTATATATATATATATATATATATATATATATATGTGTGTGTGTGTGTGCACATGCATATGCATATTGAAAGTAAAATTGGGAAATGTGTCTGTTTGCATTTATCATGTATAAATATACATGTCCATATATATATATATATATATATATATGATATGTCTGCTTGAGAATATGTCCATATATGCAGAAATGTGTATATATATATATATATATATGTATATATATATGAGATGAACTGGATATACATATCCACCCACTCACACACATACATGTGAGTTTTAAGAGTCTTCTCTCTATCTTCATATATATCAAATCTTTTATTCATGTCCATCATTTTATATGTATCTTTAAATATACTTATACATATTTATAAATGGTCATGTGTATATATATATATATATATATATATATATATACATATATATAAGAATAAAAAAGTATACAAATATTTGTGTGTATATATATATATATATATATATATATATACACACACATTCATGTACAACAGACATACATACTTAAAATAAGAATATGCATATATACCTATATATATTTACTGATAGAAATACTTAGAGACATGTGCTTTCTCTCTCTCTCTCTCTCTCTCTCTGTATATATATATATATATATATATATAGAGAGAGAGAGAGAGAGAGATAGAGAGACAGTGAAATATGTTTTTTTTTCATTGAGATTTACATCTATATTTTAAAGTATATATATATATATATATATATGCATACACACACACACATATATATATATATATATATATATTCATTGATTTACCCAAATGTCTAATTTTTTTTAATGTTGCTGATGGTAAATTTTATTAATGTCTCCTTTGGAATACAGTGCGAATTTGGAAAATAGATTAAATTATAAAAGATATGTGTTATATTTTTGCATAATTTTTTAATAAAAAATATACATAGCAGATTTTTTTGTCCAAATTCCTAAATAGTATTAATTTTCTCCTTGATACTTACTTGAAAAAAATTCATTGTTTATATCAACTTGATTTGTTTCACCTCTTATAACTTCTTTTGTTTAGATGGATCAAATTTCATTTTTTTTTTTTTTTCACCTCCTCATCACAATTTATTTATTTAGAATTTTGAAAATCTTGAATATTTGTAAGTGTGGATGGGGGAGGGGGATAAGTTTGTAAGACAAAAATATATTTTTATTAAGATATGCTTTCCTTAAGTAAATGTTGCTTTTTTTTGTTTTGTTTTTTTTCTCCTATCTTTAATTTAATTTAATCATACTCAAAGAAACGTTTCCTCTTTTCTTTTCTTAACATTTTGAAATTTATACTTCTTTCCATTTGGGTTCCGAACTTGTTTTTCAGTTTATCTTTATTTATATCAGAACAAATTGAAAAAGAATAACAGAAATAAAAAGTTAAGTTTTAAAGAAAATTATGGCATTCTTTTAATATATATATATATATATATGAGACAAATGCATAAAGTCATTGAGTTAGTTTACTGTTCTTGTAACTATTATTTTAGCAGATAACTACAATTATTGGAGATTTTTAGAATCCGTCTGAGGTAACAAACTAGAAATACCTTTTCCTTCCTTAATTGCATTTGGGGTTAAAAATTACTTGATAAGAAGTATACATTAATCACCTGACACATTCTCATTCCTGAAATAAATTCTGTCTGTTCGACTTGCATTTATGGGTCGAATAAATGTGTTGGAAAATTATTTATGTTTAATTTGATCGTATACAAAAATAATTTTTTTTAAAAAAAACTACATTAATAAATAGAAACTTGAATATTCAATGAATGTAACTTCCTAGCCTCTAGGCATGAAGTAACCTTAGATGGGTTGACATGCCATTTGAAGCTTATTCATATGAAGTCACATCTAAAATTTGCTCATCATCATCTAAAGACTTTTGCTTTTTTTTGGGACAAAATATTATGGTCTGATGATATAAAAATTGAGCTCTTTGGTGGAAAATGTTTGTGGCTTGTCTTGAGCAAAAAGTGCACATCAAATAATTTTTACACTACCATCTGTTATGGTACCCAACCTGCAGTTGGCAGTCAGACTGATGTTTGACACTCTGTTGTATTATACTTTTGTTAATATACTTTGTTCCACGTAAACCCGAGTTGTGTTATTCTTCCGGACCCTTCACTGGTCCACAACACCATCCTAAAAGTTAAACATGATGGTAGTCTAATGATAAGGAGTGGTCTTTTTTTGATTGTTATAGGTACACTCCATACCACTGAAGGAACAATTGACAGTGGTATGTATCACAAAATACTGGAGAATTTGCTTCAATCTTTAAAATATTTTCATCTACTGAGGGGTTGGATTTTTCAACACGTTAATCATTCAAAACATACGGCTGTGAAAAAAAGTAGATGTTTGAGTGGTTGTTTAACCTAACTCCCATAGAAAATCTAGCCCAGTTGGTTGGGGCTGTAGAATACACTAACTGGATTTCTGTTGTGTGGTAAGACTCCCCCAATGAGTGTCCTGCTTATGACACTAAACAATATGATGGTGGGGCTCTAGTAATACTGGATCTTTGGGGAATGTGGAGTACCCTTTTATTGCCATCAGTCCCTGGTCCACTCTGGCCCAGAGTGGTAGCATTTGATAAGGTCCTATCTATAGGTCAAATAGAACTAAACTGATTTGTTTGAAATGGAACTGTTTTGATGTTTAAACTGCATACTTATACTAAACTGAATTGTTTGAAATAAAATTGTTTTGACATTTAGATGTGTGTAAACAAAAAAGCTATACTTACGCTAAACTGTATTGTTTGAAATAGAACTGTTTGTATAAACATGGATTTGGCATTAAATAAATTGCAATGGTTGATATGCCATAAAACCAAACCAAACCAAATCAATAGAAAATTTATGTAAGGAGTTAAAAGTTAGAATTCATCAGAGGAATTCCCATGATTTGATCAAACTTAAGGGCGATTTCTCAACCGTAGTAGAATCAAATAAGAGGTAATTTCTGCTCGAAACTGACTTCAAATTATCCTAAACATCTGACAGCCATCATAGCAAATAAGAGACTTGCTATTAAATATTGAATGTTGTTTATTGATTTGTGTACAAAACTTGTGCATGTTATGTTTGTGGAATTTGAATCTTGGGGGGGGGGAGTTTGTCTGATGAAACACACAAGCAAAATGGATGAAGAAGAAATCACCCCTTTTCTTCTATTTTAAAGAATTCATTAATTAATTCTTTAATTAATTCTTCTTCATCTTTTTAACTTGCATGTCTCAATTTATGATTGTAATTTTATATTACTTGAAACTTTTGATTTGTTTGGGTTTTATGGCATATCAACTCCTGTAGGTTCTTTAATGCCAAATCTATTTTATACAAATAAACAGTTTTATTTCAAACAATTCAGTTTAGCCTAAGTACACAATTTAATCGTCAAAAACATTTCTTTTTAAAGCTTTTCAGTTTAGTCAAACAGTTCTAATTAAAACAAGTCAGTTTAGTATAAGTATAGTTTTTGTTTACACACAGTTAAATGTCAAAACAGTTGTATTTCAAACAATTCAGTTTACCATAAGTACAGTTTCAATGTCAAAAACAGTTCTATTTATAGCAATCCAGTTTAGCCAACAAAAACAGTTCCATTTCAAACAATTCAGTTTAACATAAATATGCAGTTTAAATGTGGAAGCAGTTCTATTTCAAGTGATTCAGTTTAGCATAAGTACACAGTTTAGTTTTATTTGACCCATATAGAGGACCCTATCAGGTGCCACCACTCGGGGCCAGAGTAGACCTGGGAGCGATGGCAATAAAAAGGTACATTGCATTCCCCAAAGCTTCAGTATTACTGCAACCTCAATATCAGATTGTTTAGTCTCATATCCAGGACACTTTTTGGGGAGGGTTTACCCCTCTGCAAAGAAGCAGTCAGTATATTCTACAGCTCCTGCCAATTGGGCAATTGAAACTTTTGGTAATGAAGTCCACCTGAGCAGTGAATGGATAATTATATATATATATATATATATATATATATATATAGAGAGAGAGAGAGAGAGTCAACAGTTAAATCATTTTTACACCCATGAATATTATGAAGTGCTAGCACCTGATAGGGTTTGATCTATGGGGAAAATAGAAATGCTTAATATTTAAACTAAGTGCAAACAAAGTACTTACGCTAAATTGAATTGTTAGAAATACAACTGTTTGGTCATTTAACTATGTGTATCAATAAAATGTGTTTACAAATCATATATTTAATATATATGTAAAAACAGGATTTGGCATTAAATAACCAATAATGGTTGATATGCCATAAAAACAAGCCAAACCAAAAATCCATGAATCTTGAATATTTTGACCTATTTCTTAGAATTTAATGCTCATATGGTGCCAGATTTTTTACGTTATTTAGTTTTTAAAATATATATATATATATATATATAACTCAGTTTTATGAAGGAGAGGTTAAATTTACTTATTATGAGAAGAAATATAAACAATAGGAAAAAACGAAAATATTTGTACTGTATAAAAAACTGAAAAAATTCAACAATCTTCACCATATTTCTTGTCAATAGAATGGCTTCTCATCTTTATAACTTTCTGGAATTGTTTTTTAAAGGTTTTGATGAAATTTGAACAAATCTTGTCTGGGAATTCCTTCCATTCTTCAGTGGTTACACATTCTAAATCCTTAAGGTTTTTTGGTGACTGATGATTTATTGCAACTTTCATTTCTTGCTGTAGATTTTCACTTGGTGTCTCATCAGGATTCATTGAAGGCCATGGCAGAACTGTAATCTTGTTTTTCTGAAACCATGCTATTACTGATTTAGACATATGCTTGGGATCATTATCTTTCTGAAAAGTAAATTGCTGATAGTTGTAGATTTTCATCCAGAATTTTGATATAGTCTTCAGATTTCATTATTCCTCTTATTGCAATTAATTGTCCCATCCCTCTTGAGTTAAAACAAACTGAAAATATCATGGAGCTGCCTCCATGTTTTAATGTTTGCCCTGTGTTCTTTGGGAGGAAAGCCTCACCTTTCTTGCACCAACTCTTCTGTACATCATTATGTCCAAAAAGCTTTATTTTTCTTTCATCTCTCCATTGTACTTGTTCCCTGAAGCAATTTTCTTTGTCCAAGAAATTTTGGCAAAATTAGAATGAGCAACAGTGTGATATGGTTTGTGAAGATGGATTCATCATGGTTGGTTTCCATACGATCCATTTCTATTTAACAATATTGTATTATGCCAGTATCTATGTTGAGACCCATCATATCCAAACTTTTGACAATGTCTTTCAAAATAACTCTTGGGTCTATATTAATCTCATGACAGTTTTCATGCAGTTCTCAATGACAATTTGAGTTTGCTTACACACCCAAGCAAATTCTCTTTCATGCCAAACTTTTTAAACTTCTTTATAAGAGTCTATATCATAGATCTAGGGATAGCTAACCAGTTTGAAATAGACCTTTAATGATTTCCCAACTTGTAGAAGTGAATAAATAATTACTTGAATCAATCAATTTAAAATGATAATTTTTACTGTACAAATAATTTTATCTTTTTAAATTCTGCATAATTTGCCTATCAAATTTGTTTTATTTAACCTATTGTTCTGAAAATTGAGTTTTATATTTCTTTTTTTTTTTTTTCTGCTTATTAGCATATAAAAAAACTGGCCTCATATCGGCATTAGATTCTGAGAAATGGATGAAAATAATCAAAATTGATTGTTGTATGAATAATTTCATCGTTGACTCTATATATATATATATATATATATATATATAATCAACAAGTTTTGTTGATAGCAGAGTCCCATTGTCTCTCTCTCTCGATCTGTCCTAGCAGATCCTCTCGACTATATCTGGTGTCTGCACTGAGCTGATGCTGAATAGCCAATGTTAATGAGTTCATATGGGTGTGTCCATAGGACAAGGTTGCTTATGTGTTTGTCCTTAATTCATTAGCAGTGCCCAGGATGTCTTGTTTGTTTTACTTGGATGGTTTATGAGATGGGAGGTAAGTAACTGTGCAGCTGCTGTTTTGTTGGGTGCTGCTTCCAGGATTTGTTCAAATCAGCATGTAGCATTCTTGTATAGTTCTTATTTCCAAGTATTTCATAAAAGTCCCAATAATGTAGCCATACCGCAGTACCAACACGGCTTCAACTTTATTTTATCAGAGAGATCAAATTTCTATATTGATAAACTGTCAATAACTGTCCATTCTTTCCCTGTGCATATGTTGACATCACTTTCTGTAGATCAGATATTGCTGCTGAAGTATTTTAACTGATTTATTAATTTCAGAGGCTTTGAAATGGCTCTGTCTTGTTTAAAAGTCATTAACTCTGTTTTATTTGTATTCACATAGAGACCAATGCCCCCTGATGCATGTTCCAGATTATACAAATGGGATTTGGCTTAGGCAAGTGTATTTGGCAGAAGCACTAGATCATCTGAGTAGTCTGCATCTGTCATTATTTCTGAAGGATATTATCTGCTTCTTGTCTTTTTGCTAGGAAACCATTTTCTTTGATTAGATCTATAGACATTTGAAGTATATAGTCTAGGCAGATTATAAACGTATATGGTACTAATTTATTTCCTTGCAAGACTCCCACAACAATCTCAAAGAAGTTGATGTCACATTTGGGTGAATTAACCAATGGTCTGGTAGACCCGGGTTCAATCCCAGGTCGTGTCATACCAAGGACTTAAAAAACTCCTTGCTTAACACTCAGCGATATAAGGTACGTATCGAGGGTAAAGTGGAGCAATCCAAGGAAAAGAGAAGTGCCCTTTTCTACACTTTGGTGTAGTAGCTATTGAAAAGGGAGCCTTCTGGTCGCCTTCAACTACAGTCGCCAACTTTACTTTACTTTGTGTTTTTGTAAAGTATCATTATTTATGGTAACAGTTTATTTGGGGAGACCATATGCTGATAGTATTTGTTCCATCTTTTCTTTGTGTATGAAATGAAATGCATTGGAGAAATCTGTGAACTATAGTGTTGCCTCAAGATTTTTTTAACAAACTCCTTTTATAATTTGATGAGTCAGAATCTGTGAAGTTGTGGATCGATTTCTCAAAGAGCCATTCTAATTTTTCCTAAAAAATTTTTCCACTTCAGATATGATTAAGAAGAAGGACATTATTAATTTTAGCAGCTTTAGTAGTAAAAGATATGACTTTGAAGTTCTTAATGATTAAGAGGTCATCATTCTTAGGGAGGATGCAGTTCTTTGTTCATTTCTTTATTGTGTTTGTTTATAAACAGCATTGCATAATCAAAAAAAGTACATTGACAAATTTTCTTGTCTTCCATATTTCAAGAGGTATTTTGTTGAGACCTACAGCTTTTCTGTTTTCAGTACTGCATCAAATTCTTCCTTTGTAAACTGTCCAAGTTTGATGTTTTGTTGGCCATTAGTAATTTCTTTAATAGATTTATCAGTGATTTCAGTAAGGTTTCCAAGTAGATACTTGAAATGTTCTTTTTACTTCTGACGTCTTTCTTCTTGGATGCCAGCTTTTTGTTTTGCTTTTAACATAGTTTTCCTTCTGCTCACTTCACTTACTGCTAATCACGATTGTATATTTTCAAGTAAACTTCTGATTTTATTGATTTGACCATAGATATATCTTATTTGTTTTTTTGATATATGTTAGTTCTGTCTGAGCTTTCTTAAGTTTTTGCGCTTTGGCATATATCAGGTTTCTTTTATAAAGTAAATGTGCTTTTTACATGTTATCTCATGGTCTCTGACTGCTACTGACTTCCAGGAAACTCTACATTTGACTCTTGGTTCAGTTGTTATGCCCTTGGCTGCCGCTTCTATGTGGGTGGTAACAAAGTTTTCATGTATGTCATTCAGAGTATGTTTTTAAGATGTCTCCTAAAGAGTATCCGCTTTGTTTCTTATAGTAACCATATACTGATTGCTTATATCACTATTGGCTAGTTGAGGACCAGTTATATGGTGAAGCTTTGCCATTTTGTTTCTTATTTCTGCCTAGACCGAGACAAATCTTTGCAGAGATGATTCTGTGTTTAAAAGAAACTGCTTCAAAGAAGAAGTATGTATCAAAGCACTATTTATTCACTGTTTATGAATATGCACTCTATCTGAGTGATATGGGTGAATGTAAATCCATAGATTTGTTTTCCTTATTGGAATTTAATGTTTAGGCATGAAATCCTGTTCTGGAGAGAAAATTTTGTAAAATATTTACAATTTCAGAATATATTATTATAACTTTTTCTCATTTAAACATTTACATCTCTGCTGATGATCAGGACCATGTGTTTGGGAATTGATTGAACAAGGAAAGATAGCTCATTAAAGAAGGTGGTGATGTTTGTTTCATCACTGGCATGAGTGGGACTGTAGCATGAGACAGTCGTTGTGCAGAAATTGCCATTAGAAATAGCAGACATTATTTTCAGTTGAATTTTCCTTATAATATTAAGTGATTTTAAGGCATGAGAACTGAGAAACATTACTCCAAGTCCAATGGCAACATTGACAGAGTTTTTTCCATGCAGATCCTAAGACAAATTTTCAACCATTAGTCACACCATTACATTCTTATGTTTGTACATATATATATACACATACCCACAGAATTGTATAATATATATATATATATATATATATATATATATATATATATATATATTGCAGTTGCATTTATCTATCTTTCTCTCTCTATGTATATACATACATACCCTAAGGAAAGGTATGAACCCTTTTATCCCCCCAGCTATAAGTTCATATCACTGCTGTTCTTCTAAAAGGATGCCTTTGGCATTAAATAACCCACGAAAGTTGATATGACATTAAACAAAGAAACCATACTAATATATATACATATATATATATATATATATATATAATGTTCCACAGGGAGCATTTATGCAGATTAATTCTGTAAACACAACTTCTCTGAATGATCTGTTCCAGTGATAGTATCACTGATACTATTAACTGCAATGGGTCCAGTAAAACAAGCAAAGTTTAAGACTTGTCAGCTGGGGCTGCAGAATATGCCAACTGTACCTCTATAGAGGCATAAGACTCCTCCCACCTGACAAATGTCCTCTAATTGATACTAGACTGCTTCTGATGGTGAGGCTCTGGTTCTAGAGCTTTGGGAAATGTGAAGTATCTCATTGTTGCTATTTCTCCCTGGTTCACTCTGACCTGGATTAGTAGTAGCTGTTTATGTCCCATCTTTGAGCCAAATAAAACAGTTCCATCATTTACTAAGGATTATCGTTGCTAATTATTTGAAACCATATAGCTCGGTGCAAATTATTTGCATTATGTAGAAGTACTTGAGAAATAGAATTAATATTAAATAGAAATACTTTAAACTGTTTAACTGTGTGCTAACAAATGGTTAATATAAAATAGAATTATTAGTGTTAGATAGAAATGCTTGAGACCATTAAACTGGATGCAAACAAATGAGCTCTAGTGACTCATTTAAAAATAGTTACCTACAAACTATTCACTTAGAAATCATAAGTATATTAAAACAGGATTTAGCATTAGATAACCCAGAAGGGTTGATATGAAAACACCAACTAAGACAGTCTCAAACCAATCTACTCCTACAACTGAAAGGTGTCTGTGGTGTAATGGTTATTATCATAGGAAGTGGACACGGTGAAACGAGGTATGAATCAAATTATTCTCCTTTCAGTAGGGCTGGCTAGCTTCTTTAGCCTTGGTTAGGTTACCAGTTTAGAAGGAAAACTCTGAATTAAAACCTGTTGAACTTTGCTTAGAAATTGACCTTAACTCACATCCTGCCCGTGCAGAGGGGTTGGTTAATACATACTCCGACAGCTGAAAAAATACCAAAATCAACTCGTAAGAACAAGATTTCAGTGTCTTGTACAACCCTTGAAAAGACTTAGATTATAAAAAATCATCAGTTTAATCATGCTTTTTAAAAAGTTTTTGGCCTCTAACCATTAACCTAATTGTTAGAGGCTTCATCAATGGCCAAGGAGACCAGGGTTCAACCTTAGATCAAGTCATACCAAAAACTTAAAAATGGTACTTAATACCTCCTTGCTTAACACTCAGTGTTATAAGGTACGTATGAACAGTAAAGTGGAGCAATCCAGAAAAAGGAGTAGACCCCCTCCTCTACACCTCGGTGTTGAAAAGGAGCCCTTAGGTCATCAACTTTGAATTAGAATAAAAGGTGTGGTTGTAAATGTACCTATTATTAAGGTACTGTTCCAGTAAATAGCATTATTTATTCTAAGATTATTTTATATGTAAGCTTATCCTTTTTACAAATAAAGTTCAATCTAAAAATACAAGTGCTACTTCTCACTTGAACAGATTCATTATTTCCAAGTTTGTATCCTCATCTTGGTTGTTTCTCTGACAATTTTTTAACAACTGGAATTTCAGGCTTTCCTTGGATGTTTGTACTATCCAAAAATCTGTCAGAAATGTTGAATAGAAACCTTTGTTCTTATTCTTTGCTTTTATTTCTGTGGTATTGTGACCTTTGTTCACTTAAGCTGAAACCAAGATTACCAAACATTTAGATATTTACATCATAAATGTCATAGATAAAATGTGTGATGAAGCTTTTTACAATAAACTAACAAAAAAACAAAGAAAAACTGCTGTTTGTCTTTAAAGATGGGAGTCTTTTGGTTTGGTTTGATGAGTCAAGGCTCCTGCCCAGATCATAGCTGCAAAGTCCTTATTTGACAGTAGTTCTTAGAGATAACTCATATTTTTGGCATTTCAGTAGATAATTCTGACAGGAGTTGCATGCTCCTCCTGAAGATTTGGATTTTCTCTCTGAGACATATTTGCCTTGTCTTGATGACAACCATTGAAGCAGAAGATAAAGTGATCGAAGATATCAGTCTTTCAAAGTTCGCATCTATTGTGTACCGACCCAACACAACATAGGATTCTTTGTTCTCTAGTGTTACTCTTACTGGAGGTGCTTATGGCTATTGTAATGGCTATCATCATAGAAAGTAAACTTGGCTATTTGAGTTGACATCCTGAACACAGATCTTTGCATTCCACTTAATGTTTATACCCTTGAGAAAGGCATAAATCTAATTATTATCATTTCAGATATAAAATGGATATTCTTACGTCTGCTGTAAACATCTAATATTTGTACTATTTAGTACTTATAGTTTATATATATATATATATATATATATATATATATATATATGTGATACTGGTTGCACAACATTGAGACTGTGTCATAGTAAACTGGATAAACCAATAGTACATGTTAGTAATGACAGAGTACCTTGAGTACTTACATATTAGTATTATGTGTTTGTTGTATAGAATTCAGGAAGTTAATTCCCAATATGATACAAGATGTAGTATGGAAGACCTACTGAGAGCAATGGACGATAGGGACGAGTGGTGGGAGAGGGTCAGGCAAATCCGTACTAGCGGCTTTCCATGATGATAGTATTATCATATTTACCAACCCCTCCGCTCGGGCACGATATGACACAAAGTCTATTTTCAAGTGGAGTTTAACAGGTTTCAATTCAGTTTTCCTTCTCCTAGGCTAGTTGCCTCACCAAGGCTAAAGAACACAGTCTGCCCTACTATTTACACATAGCTGGAGGAGAATAATTGGATTCATACCTTTCCCAAGGGTATTAATGCTATGTGAAATGCAATCAGTCTCATTCAGGATTTGAACTCATGTCGCCGTGTCCATTTCCTATGACGATAACCATTACACCACGGGTATGATGATAGTATTATGGACTTGTCTTTATATCATTGGTGGCACTCATGGCTGGATAGTTATCTTTGTGGGAATTGGACTTGGCTGTGTTCAAATCCTGAATGAGATTATTTGCATTCCCGGGAGATCGACGTTCAATCCCAGGTCGAGTTATACCAAATACTCAAAAAATGGTACTTGATGCCTCCTTGCTTAACACTCAGCATTTTAAAGTATGGATCAAGGGTAAAGTGGAGCAATCCAAGGAAAGGAGTAGTGCCATCTCCTATACCTCAGGGTAGTAGCTATAGAAAAGGGAGCCTTACAGTCACCCTCGATTATGATCGCAAACTTTACCAACTTACTTAATAGCCTTTGAAAAAGTATAAATACAATTATCCTCCCTCCAGCTATATGTAAATTGTAGGGCAGACTGGGCTCTTTAACCATGGAATAGCAACCGGTCTAAAAGAAGAAGAACCCAGAATTTAAACCAGTCCTTGAGAGGGATGGACTCTGCCAGGCATTGCAACATGAGTAGTACCCCATGACCAAACCGAGTCACTTAATACTTTTTTTTCTTTGACTCCTTGAGTCCTATCTATGAACAATTAATTTAATCTTGTGCATCTTAATTGTAAAAACTTCCATTCAATTAGCTGAAATGGGAGAGTACTATCCTTCAGTGCCAGTTAGCTTTTAAGTCAAGCTTGTTCTTATGTGACCTATCTGTAATCAGTCTACTTCTTAGCCAAAGTAGTTGAGTACTTTCCCTTTGTGCATGTCGTTGGTGATTTAGCTCAAGTAAATGTCTTATCTTCCCTTTGAGACTTAGAATTTGCTGACTGTATCCCTTCGCAGAAGTGTAAGACTTCCTCCAAAAAGGAATGTTCTGCATATGACACTAAACTGTCCTTGATGATGAGGCTCCAGTTCTTGAGGTCTGTGGAATACCCCATTCATTACCATTAATCCCATGCTGACTCTAACCTGTTTGACTCCCATCTGTGGGTCAAATCATCATCATCATGTCGTGCTGGTGGCACGGATATCCCTGACTCTTCTCTCGCCACTTTTCCCTATCGTTCATCGCCTCAGGCAGGTCTTCAGGACAACATCCTGTATCCTCACATAGTTGCTGAATGTATGTTTGTCCTGGTCGTCCTGCTTTTGCACGGCCATGTGTGGGGGTCCATAAGAGTACATCACTTATGAGTTCGTCCCTGCTTCTCCAGCAGTGTCCTGCATGTCTGGTTCGTCTAACTTGGGTCAAATAGTTCTGTTTAAAAATTATTATTGAGAGATAGGAATACTTGAAGCCATACAACTATATAATTTATTTGTATCATGTTGGAATACTTTATATATAATTGTAAATTATGTGTATTAAAAATAGTTACTTGAAACTATAAATGTTTAGTAAGGATTAATATTATTTGTTACTTGAAACCACATAACTTTGTAAAAAAATATTATTTTTAAATAGAAATAATTACTTGAAACCATATAATTCTTAGTATTAGGTAGGAATACTTGAAACTATACAAATGTGTTCAAATTATTTGTATTAGATAAGAATACTTTATATTATATACATGTGTGCAAAAATCTCTTAAGAAACAGCTATACAGAAAATGTAAATATAAATATACAAGGTTCATTCAATAAATTTGGGTGATTTTTTTTTTTTTAAGTAAAATAAAGTTATTTTTTTTTTGTTTTTTTTTAGAATTTTTCCATAATTATAAACTAGACTTTAAAAATGGTACTTGATACTGCCTTGCTTAACATTATAAGGTAAGAATCAAGGGTAAAGTGGAGCAGTCCAGGGAAAGGAGTAGCACCCTCCCCTATGCCTCGGTGTAGTAGCTACTGAAAAGGGAGCCTTCTGGTCGCCCTCGACTACAGTTGACAATTTTGGAAATTGGTTTATAGCAAAAACTATTTTAATTTTGCAAAAATATTTGTTTTGAGGCTATTCAAAATGGCAGCAAATCAAACAGATCTCTAAGTTTAAATTGAGGTCTGTGGTGAAATTTTTGGTGACTGAGAAGTGCAAATAATATGAAATTTAGAGAAGAATGTGTACGAAGAAGCATGTTTTAATCAAAAAACTGTTGGGTTTGACACTGTGAGCCTGAGTTGAAAAGACAATCAATGTTGTGAAAATACACTGACTATCTGGTAAAGAAAAAGTTCTGGGTGCAACAGTCAGTAAAGAGGGTGAAGCTGACAGGCATGAAAAGACCCATCAATATTAATTTCCTAGAAAATAGTTTAACTGTAAATAGTTCTTTCTATTGCCAAATCCTTTGGCAAAATTCCCTTTATATATTGAAGGACCTTCATACAATGCATGCAATTTCCTAACCTCTTGGTTTAAAGTAACCCTCGATGGTTTAGAGAAGAATGTGTATAATGAATGCAATTCCCTAACCTCTTGGTTTAAAGTAACCCTCGATGGTTTAGAGAAGAATGTGTATAATGAATGCAATTCCCTAACCTCTTGGTTTAAAGTAACCCTAGACGGTTTAGAGAAGTATGTGTATAATGAATGCAATTCCCTAACCTCTTGGTTTGAAGTAACCCTAGACGTTTTGATATGTCATTTTTTTCAATCAATCAAATGCAAGTAATTCAAGAGCTGATTTAAAAAATAAATAAAATAAACTGACAAGGCCTCCCTACTTTGAAAATTCTTGCAAAACAATCTTTCCATTACATACCTTTAGGTTTTTTAACTTTGTAAATTAGATTTAATCAATATCAATATTAGTCTGTGTGGTAGACCAACACTACAAAGATAGATATATTACAAAAGAATATTAAGTAAAAAAAATTATTATAATACTTGGAGTTAGTCTCAAACCCAAATAGCAGAAATAGTAATACGAATGCTAATATTAGTCCTTGGTGAGTACGGACTCAACTAAATATCTTCTTTAGCATCAACTATACCAATATTAGTTTGCTTGCAAATCACCAGTCTATGGTTTGTGCTGATTTATGAGATGAAGATGTATCATGTTTAGGCCAAGTGATGAAAGAAAGAACCCTTGCTAAACTGGTTTCAATTCCAACTTTAAAGTTAGTCAATATAAACTCACTTGATGGTGAGAAAACATCTGACTTGAGATAAGCTTAAAGTGTGGTCAGTTTTCATATTAGTAAAATCTACAATAGTAGGAAGTTTTATTAATGAAGATTCGTGGCAAAAATGCACAGCTTTTGAACCACTGGATAATTGTAGAGTTGCCAAAATCTGTCTTGTCCCTTTTTCTTGAATATGTGCCGATACCCCCTACAGGGATATTTCTTCCTTTTCTCCCTGCTTCATAAAATGGCTGATACCTTTCATCCTAACAAAGACAACAGCATCTTTTATGAGTTCTTCTGACTTCTTCCAAACTTTGGTTCATTGTCATTGCTTGCTAAGATAAGTTTAAAGGCGTTCCGCTTTTGAACAGAAATAAAAGAAGAGATAAAGAAAGAGAGAAGAAAGCATTATAAACTTGTGCCAGCAATATGATATTATTATTATTATTAGTAGTAGTAGTAGTTGTAGTATTTCTCAGAGATCAAAAGTCTCGTAGAAAATAATTCCAGGTTTCTTATATATTGAAAAGTTGATCTCTTGACAAGACAGAGAAAGAAAATAATGTTAAAGAACAAAAAAGTGCCACTTTGATATCATATTGTCTATCAAATTGTACAATAAAGAAAGTAAGTTCTGTAGAAATACAAATAACCCGAGGCCTACTTTATTCTCTGCTTACACTTCTTACCCTTTACATCATTTGATGATGAAACCGATCGACAGACACTTTAGTTTTTCATACATGACTATATCATATTAAAGCAATATTGTAAGCTTTCTTCTCTCGACCTGCAAATAATTATTTGTTCAAGGGAGGTTTTTATTGGTACCCTGTCGCTTGAATTTCAAAACCCTTGAGGCAAGAACTGTCATGAAAGCAGGTTAGAAGGTGGATGGAGATTAAAAAAAAAAAACAATCAAAGATCAGATGTTTTCATAAGAACAGAAATTAAGTCCTCTGGAAGCATGTCAAATTTTTTAGAATTTTTATTTTAGATAGTGTATTTCACTTCACTAAGAAATAATAAATATTGGCTGACTTTCAATAAATCTGTCCCTTTGTCCCTAAAGTGATTTAAGAAATGTAATTTTAAACCTTTGACTCTTCCAAGTAGAATAAATTTCTTTCGTCCCTCTCTTTTTTTTTTTTTTCTTTTTTTTCTTTTTATCTTCCAGCTGAAACAATAATTTTTGTATTGAGTTCACTATTACGAATGACATAGCAGGGGAGGCTACTCATCTTTAATTATTACAGAGTTAATGCCCTTAGATAGTAAAAAAAACTCAACCCTGGCTCGTTTTATTTTGATGTATATTTATTATGTTCTGAATATTTTCTAAATGCCTGATAATGTAATTAACATAATATCTCGAAAAACTAAATGGTAAAATTATGCAGAGTTCAGGGTATAACATCTCAAGGGATTTACTCTTTAACCATTTTCTAAATTATCTTGTGATCAAAGGTTACCCCGGGCCAAAGATCAAAATATTGTCTGACATTCCCCAGTGTTAACCATCTAGTTCCGACCCACTGGGCTGGTACACACTTTGACTAGTGGTGTTAGGTGGTACGCTGATCAGGTCAGGTGTGTCTTGGCCGTCAGTTGAAGCTGCCTGACATGGGTACCAGTAAGCTGGAATTCATGTCACTTGACTAAGACCAATTCTCCTTGGGTCCCGGGCAGTCATCCCCCAGGTTCTTACCTGCTCAGATAGGGTTTACTTTATCGCTTGGCGCCTGAGGCGTCTCTTTTTAGGTAATGCCCAAGGCATTTTTGGAGCCACCGGATGTGTCTGGGCTACAGCCTTGTGGCTAACCCGCACTTTAAAAAAGGCCTTGTGCCTGATCCCCACTTTAAAAAAAGCCTTGTGCTACACTTTAGCATGATGGAATGTGAAACAAAACTATTTTCTTTTTGACCTTCATTAAATGTTAAGTAATAACAATCCTTCTGCATAAATACTGTGATTGGTTGTGTTTAACATGCAAATCTGTCTTTCAATTTGGAAATTCTGGGGGAAAAAAAAGATCTTTTGTGTATAATATACACCGACTTTTTAGAATTTGGAGCTGTAAAATTTATGATAAACTGCACATTTGTTTGACTTTTATGTCCAGTTTATATTATGGTTATAGGTATTGGTTTCCTAAGCTTCTAAGGAGACAATCATCTGGAGGTTACGGATTCAATCCTGACTGCAGGCGAGTAACCATATTTACCAACCCCTCCGCTCGGGCAGGATATGACACAAGGTCAATTTTTAAGCAGAGTTTAACAGGTTTGAATTTAGAGTTTTCCTTCTCCTAGACTAGTTGCCTCACCAAGGCTGAAGAGCCACTCTGCCCTACTATTTACCCATAGCTGGAGGGAGAATAATTGGATTCATACCTTTCCCAAGAGTATTAGTGCTATGTGAAATGCAATCAGTCTCATTCAGGATTTGAACTCATGTCGCTGTGTCCATTTCCTACGACGATAACCATTACACCACGGGCACCTCCAAATGCAGGTGAGTAACAATACAGGAATATTTAACACTTGTACCCGGTTATGGCTGAAAGAATCAGAACAGGCGACCCCCATGGATTCAATAAAGAATGTAGTTCAAATTTCCATATAGATTCCCGAGTTCAACAAACACCTGAAGAAGGCCAGAGGACATATCGGCTGAAACATCGTGGAAATAACAATGAAGATGAAGACAATAGTCCAAAAACCCCTAATGATAAAAAAATTATATCAATTTATATAAATTTTTTGAAAGACAAAATATACACAGTATTTAAAGCAAAGGCATGGATATGTTCACCCAAAAATATAACATACTCTAAATAAAAGTAATTTCACAATAAAAGAAACAAATTATAAACAAAGACACTTTCCGGCGGTTATTTCTTTAGAGTGTTATAAAACACCATTGTTTGAAATAGGACTGTTTTGACATTTAACTGTATAACCTTGTCCAGGAGTTGAACTCAAATCACTGTCTCCATATCTTCAGATAGTATCCATTGCACCACAAACGCCTCCATAATATATACATAACTGGCCCATTGACCTAGTGGGTAGAGTGTTCACCAATGGCCTGGGAGATTAGGGTTTAATCCCAGGTCAAGTCATATCAAAGACTCAAAAATAAAATGGTGTTTGATGTCACCTAGCTTAACTCTCAGTATTATAAGGTCTGGATAAAGGATAAAGTAAGTCAATCCTTGGAAAGGAGTGGCACCCTTGCCTACACCTTAGTGTAGTAGCCATCAAAAAGTGAGCCTTCTGGTCACCCTTGACTACGGTCACTAACTTTACTTTCTATATGCCAACACTCACGCACACACAAATGTCTTAGCGACTTCATATGTGTCACTATGAAGTCGCTAAGACATTTGTGTACACGCACACACACACTCACAGAATTTCACAAATATATGTATATGTCTTCAGTTTAATATTGCTTTTATTTTGCTTTGTTTTTATTATTATTTTCTTTTTGAAGTTTTCATATCAGTCGTTACTTGTAGGCTTCACTGAAGGTTGATTTAGATCAAGTTTTCTGAACCCTCCAAGCTGGTTTCTTGTAAACTAATACCTATTTTTATCTTCTGATCTGGATTAAGGAAATCCCTCTTTTCATTTAAGTCTTAGTTTAATTTTTCAAGACAGATGCATGTCTGTACATATACTATTTGTATGGTTGAATATCAGATGCTTGCACAATTCCCAGTGAATTATCTTCTCCACCCAGTCATGTTGTTATTGGACCCCTTCAGTGCATATTCACTGCATTAAATTTTTATGTAGTCGACTTTTCCATTTCTCTGTAGGGAGCCCCCATGGCTAACCTGCTGTTGTGCAGGATTATAGTAAGTGAGTTGGAACTCAAGCCATGCACCAATGTTCACTTTTGAATTAATACTTTTGGGAAAGGCATGAACCCTTTTATCCCCTCTCTTGCTATGGGTTGAATATTACCAGTACTGTTCTTCTACAAGGATGGCTTTGGCATTAAATAAACCACAAAGGTTGATATGCCATTAAAGCAAAGAAATCTTTTCCTTTTCTCTCTCTCTGCATTGCCTATCTTTTTATGAGTTTTCATACCAGCAGTATGTCCTGTGATGTAATGGTTAAAGCGATGGACTGCAGAATCAAAGTAAGCGAGTTCGTACTCCAGTCGCGCTATTACGTTCACTTTTGGGCAAATACCCTTGGGAAAGGTATGAACCCCCTTATCCTCCCAGCTATGGCTTAAATAGTACCACTATTGTTCTTCTAGGAGAATGGCTTTGGCATTAAATAACCTACAAAGGTTGATATGCCATTAAACAAGGAAACCAAACCAAACTAGTGGCCTTCTCTGAACTCCAAGTGACAGCTAGTTTCCTTAGCTCTCTTCACAGGTGTGTTCTCAATAGTGCTAAGGTCTGGGTGATTTCTTTTCTTCTGTGGATCTCCAGTTTGCCTAATCTCTTTGTTCGAATGGCTTGAAGTTTGATTGGTGTCATTGTCACCCTATGTTCCACAGTTTTTTCAGTTCTCTAGCAGGGTTTAAGTATATTTTTTTAGTTTTCACTTATCATTATTTTTACTCCTTTGAGAGTTTTTCACACCAGCAATCACTAAATGGTTTTCCACTTGAGTTTGAGCGACTGCAAGTCTCTTCATGCCTCCCAGACTCCTCTCAGTAATCTGGCCAAGTCTGGATGGTCACTACTTGTCCTCTTATTTCCAAGTCTCCCATTCTTTTTACCTATTCTTTTGGGATTGTTCTGAGTGCACCAATTACAATTGGTATCATTGTCACATTCATGTTCTATAGCTTTTCTAGTTTTCTGGCTAGGTCTAGGTACTTATCTCTGTTTTTGCTTTCTTTGAATTTTACAATGTGGTCAACTGGGCATTATTATTATTATTATTATTATTATTATTATTATTATTTCTCTTTCAATGTCTCTTTTACTGTAGTGATCATGTTTTTTAAATTTTGTTTTGAATTCTATTGAAAATATATTTGTCACTTGCATATTTTTTGTGATAAAATGTGTTCACTTTTATTTGGCAAATACAATAGTAACTTTTAATTTGTACCAGGAATTTTTCTTACTTTCCAAGTCCAGATACCATTATTATTTGTGTATAATACTCACTTTTCTTGCCAGATTTTTTAATCCAAAACTTAGGGGTGCATATTATACATGAGAATTAATTTTTTTTTTCTGGCCACATTCCTCATCATCTTTGGGACATTGTGACTGAAAGTAAGTTATATCTATAGTACCAACTCACTAATGTTTAAAAAAAACACTTCTATTTTATATGACTATAGAGAAATAACCACTGGAATGAATATTTGTTTATAATTTGTTTTTTCTATTGTGGATTTATTTTGACCAAAAGTTTGCTGGATTTTCTTTGTGAACATGTCTGTGTCTTTGCTTTAAATACTGTATAAATTTTTTGTTTTAAGTCTATAAATTTAACTATTTTTAACTACATGAATTTTAACTTATAGGATGTACACTCCTATATTTTAAAATGGCCGTGATGCCATATGTTCCCAAAACAAAGATGGCGGACATCGGTAAACTAATCAGACTCGGGAGCCTATTGGCCAGGAAAACCATGTGGTTCGTGCTCACAAGTACGTCCACAACTTCAATTTTGTCCCACATTTTTGGAGCCTACTACATGACAAGGCTTGTCTATAAATACACTCATCTTCCAACACCACCCTCTTTTACATTTTCACTTGCAGAGTCAACATACTCTTTCCATTGTGATTTCCAGAGAGAACACTCTCACTCTCTCCATTTACTAATAGAGTCAACACACTCTTCCTCTTTTTTACATTTGACTTCCAGCAGTCAACCACCAAGAAAATGTATACTCCATGCAACCATTCTCTTCCTTGTTATACTTTTTCGGTGGGACTTTTTCCAGCCTCGAACACCGAAATTTCATCAAACCACAGAAAGAAACAGTAGAAATACTTAGTCAACACAACTAGGACACTTATGTTATTTAGTCCTTTTTGTAGTATTAGTGTTAGTTACTCACACACAGAGGAATATTTAACAAACAGTATTAGAACACTTGTAATGTTTTAAAATAGTTCATTTAATGTATTGTTGATATAAAAATTTGAATTTGTTTGTACCACTTTGTTTTGAATGTGCTTTTGTACGTGTTGTTTCACACATGTTTACTTCGTTTGGCTTTTCCAAATATAAACCAAACTTAAATGGTTTGGGAAATAATAACCAAACAACATGTTACCCCTACAAAATGTAGGACCAAAAATATTCATCAAACAACGTCCCCCTACAAACTGTATGAATTTCATGTTTTAACTACATAAATTCTTATTTTTAGTCAATAGAGACTGGATGAAATGTTGAGCTAATGTTAAATTTATCATAAATTTAGCTGTTACAAATCCCAAATTGTCAATACTTATCATACATAGTTATCATTTCATAGTTTGGGGAGTGTATTATACATAATTAATCATAATGATATATTTTCTATTATTAGATAAATATCATAAAATGCCAGAAAAATCCTTTTTCAGGACTGTTTCTTTTTCAAGGTCAATTGATGTTTACATTAGTTATTTATCTATTATTTGTATATAAATCAAATATTTTATCAAGTATTTTCCTTTTTGTCCACAGAACCCAAAAACAACTTTATATCCAGACAAACATGGTGGCTCAGCTGAAGAAGAAACTAGAATGCAATGAAAAAGTCAAGAAAACCAAAAATCTAGCCAAACAGGTAAACCAGTAGCCATTTTGAAATGACTAGATTTAAAGGGGGAAAATGATTGTAAACTTTTTTTTATGAATTTTATACTTTTAATATACATAATTTTTTTCAAATCTCTGATTTTAATCAAATTTTCTGTCTTCTTAATAGGAAGGTTATTTAAAATGGTCATATCTGATTTAAAACATGATTTTTTTTTTCTCTCTCCAACTAATGTTATCGTTCCTATTTTTAGTATATTTTCCTTTTTTTTTTAAACTATTTTTGTAATAATCATTTTCTATAGATTATTTTGATTTTGTTTTTTGATCTAAAAAAAAAATTTTTTTTCAATGTTTAGACTTTGTTGATACTGGCTTTCTCAGTTGCTCAATGGAGTACCGAAATAATATTTAATTAATTTGTGTTTTTCACTGCTTATTAGATGTATATGATAATAATTGATTTTGACACCAAAGTTGCTGCCCCAGTCAGCTTGGGCTGTAGAATACACTGACTGCATCTTTGCAGAGGGGTAAAACTCCCTCAATGAGTGTCCTGGTTATGCCACTAAGCAATCTGATTGTGAGGCTCCAGTAATGCTGGAGTTTTGGTGAATGCGGACTACCCCTTTATTGTAATCGCTCCCAGATTCACTCTGGCTCAGAATGGTAGCACCTGATAGGGTCCTATCTATTGGTCAAATAGAACTAAACTGTGTACTTATGTTAAACTGAATTGTCTGAAATATGACTGTTCATTGGTCTAATGGGTAGAGTGTTTATTAGTGGCCAGGGAGACAGTTCAATCCCAGGTTGAGTCATACCAAAGACTCAAAAAAAGGTACTTGATACCTCTTTGCTTAACCCTCAGCATTATAAGGTACATATCAAGGGTAAAGTGGAGTAATCCAGGGAAAGGAGTAGTGCCCTCTCCTACACCTCAGTGTGGTAACTATTGAAATGGAAGCCTTTGGTTTGCCCTCAATTACGGTCGCCAACTTTATATGTATAAAGAGGATTTGGCATTAAATAACCTACAATGGTTGATATGCCATAAAACCAAACCAAAGTTGTATTCTCTCTTTAGAGAATTACAGAATGTTTCAGAAAATTAAATATCGTTAAAGATCTACTAAGTATTTCAAAAAATTGATATCATTTTATAATCTAATAACTTGACCAATTCTCATTCAAATGATCACAAATTTTTAACAGCAAGTGTAGAAACAACTGAAAATTTTATTTTTTATGCTTTTTCTTTTCCAGTAAATGGCATTTTTATACTTAAAAAACAAAACAAAACATGAATGTTATTCAAGTTCTGGTAAAAATATGACTGTTTTACATTTGAAAAGGGAGCTTTTGGGTTGCCCTCAACTACAGTTGCCAACTTTATATGTATAAAGACGATTTGGCATTAAATAACCTACAATGGTTGATATGCCATTAAATATGACTCTTTTAGATTACTATGAAGTTTGTTGTTCTCTTTCAGATGATCTCTGTATAAAAGGTTATTTTCTTCTATGTGTATTGAGGTACGGTGATGGCTAAAGATTTAGGACATAGTGCTTTATACCTGCCATTTCTGACTTGATCTCTTCTAAATAATGCAAATAAATCATATTTACATTATCGAGTATATTCTCTGGGTTTTGATTCGGCAATCTTACTTTTTAATTTAGTAATATATTTTGAAAGGTTTGATTCTTCATGAAGATTTTTCTTAGTTTCCAAAACTTTTATGTATACTTTTGTTGCAGTTTATATTAAATTTTTCTATATTAGCCACAACTGTACAATGGTAAAAATTACTTTTAACTTGGGAGATTATTAGTTTTAATATTGTTTCAGTTTATGATTTCTCTCCAAATTCTTCTTACAAGTGGAATTCATAGCATGATTGCAACTGAATACTGCAACCTCTTTTATGTGTATAGGGTTGCTGTTACAATACATCTATGATAGTGCTGCAGTTTCAGTAGCAACTAGGGTTTTATAGGGTGGAGTTACTTGCTCCATGCCCCCAAGTTTTTAATTCAAAGATTTTCCTTCTCCTTGTCCACTTGCCTTACTATGACTGATTTGAATTCAGAGGTTTCATTTTCTTATACTAAGGTTAAAGGGCCCAGTCTTCCCTACAACCTACCTAAAGCTGAGAGGAGAAAGGAGGATTGATACCTTTCTCTAGAGTTTTCGCACAAAATGAATTGTCAACAGCCTTATCCAGGGTTTGAACTCAATTCTCAAGTCCCTTTATTCATGACATAAGGGTTCAGGCAATTCTTGTTCATATATTATTTTTGTTGAGTAAACAAGGAAATGGAAAAGAAATTTGACTTTAGTTTCTTGATCTTGGTTCTTAATACTTTACCATATTTACCCAACCCCTCCGCTCAGGCAGGATATGACACAAGGTCAATTTTTAAGCAGAGTTTAACAGGTTTGAATTCAGAGTTTTCCTTCTCCTCGACTAGTTGCCTCACCAAGGCTAAAGAACCCAGTCTGCCCTACTATTTACCCATAGCTGGAGGGAGAATAATTGGCTTCATACTTATCCCAAGGGTATTAGTGCTATGTGAAATGCAATCAGTCTCGTCCAGGATTTGAACTTGTTGCCATGTCCATTTCCTATGACGATAACCATTACACCACAAGCACCTCCTAAATAATTCTTAATACTTTACCGTCTGAACATGTTTATAACGTCTGTAGTCACTTCTGTTTGTTTAAAGCTGGATTTGCTTGTCATCTGAAATCTCATGACAGCAAACTATCAAAAACTTGCTCCATAAAAGTCTTTCAGCAGCAACCTACAAGGAACTTGTGGCAATACAAAGTATGTGGGTCTGCAGCAGGTTTGAGAAGTCATATGAAGGTGTACAGTGGCAATGTCAGTAGAAAAGACAGCTAACTCATTTGTCATACATACAATAGGATTTACGCAGATATATTTGGCCTGTGGAGTTACATGTGCTCCTAAGAGTACTCTTAGTGCACTGAGATGAGGACCTTCTTTTGCAAAAAAGTTGCTGTCACAGTATATATAAAAAGTAAAGTTGGAACTTAGTTGAGGGTGACCCAAAGGCTCCCTTTTCAATAGCTACCACACTGAGATGTAGGGAAAGCACTACTTCTTTCCCTGGATTGCTCCACTTTACCCTTAATTCTTACCTTATAATGCTGTGTTAAGCAAGGCAGCATCAAGTACCATTTTTTGAGTCTTTGGTATGACTTGAACTGGGATTGAACCCAGGTCTCCCAAACCATTGGTGAACACTCTACTCATTAGGCTAATGATCTGGTTATATATTCAAAAGCATGAATATATAAAAACTAATATATATTTATTATTATTATTATTTTATGATAACTCTATCACAGATATTGACCACTCTCCAAATTATACCGCATTTGGTCTGCCACACACCTACCAAGTGAGATAGTGACAACCATACACTTTTATTATATATATATATTGAAATAAATTGTTGCATCTTCCAGCAGTGTAATCCTGACATACACAAACTAGCTGAATTACCCATCTATGATGAGTAAGAGGTCAAGACTTGGATCACACCTAGAGAGTTTACTGTCTTTGTTGTCAGTTAAAAATTTACTCATTACAGTTACACAAGATAATTGTTACTATAAAAGATAAATTCATATCTTTGAAAAGAGATTTACCTATTATATTTTTTTAATGATATGAAATTAATGCTTTTTTTCGGAAGAATTTCAGAGAGTTGTTTTTTAAAGAATAAGACTGATAAGATTTATTGATCAATTGAACATTTTTGTTTTTTGTTCTGAATCTCATTCTTTCAGATCTCTGTCTTCAAGGACTACTTATAATTACAATTAGTTACGTTTAATTAAATCCAAATAATTATCTTAGTTAAGAACCATAATTTAATCATTTTTTAAATTCATATTCTGTACAATTAGTTATACCTTGCAGCAACAGGGCTTCATTCTGATTATTATTAGAGACCTCTCTCAATGAGAGCCCTTCTTTCCCTATGAAAAACACTAATTCTTTTGCATAAGAACCCTTTCTCAAATTAGTATGTATACTAAATTTGGTACCTCTAGATGAAACCATTTACAGAGGGGAAAAAATTCTTTGAAATTATCAAAATTAGTTAGAAGTATTCTTATTTTATCCTAAGTACCTAGAATGGTCTTTGACATTTATCTAATTTTGGACTGACTCGATAGTTAAAATCAATCAATTACAGTACCGATTTTCTAGAAAAGGAATTGTCAGAATAGTATATTTTATAATGTTAAAAAATCATTTAACTCCCTGAAATGATAATCCAAGAAGACTCCAATGCCAAAGAGTATTGTTGTTGACAATTGCTAATATAGTCTGATGCCAGCAATGTGTTAGTCCCTTGCGGTGGTTTCTTATAGCAGTGGTAACTAGTTTCCACATTTGGATGTATACATTTCATTAATTTGTTCATTCACTTATTTATTCCTAACAGCAAATATGCAGGTAAAGGAGCAATATTAGGAAGGTGTTGGCTATTGGCATCTGACCAGGTATTATTTATTCATTCAGGTTTGGAAATATGCCTATATACTTATCGATGGACATCAACTGCTCTTACCTCCAAGGCATCAGAGTCAGTCAGGTTATCCTCATTGATGGTCCTGATTGCACTAAAAATAACTTTGTACAAAAGGTTAATTTAATATCCTGTTTCACCCCTACTCCTTAATTTTCATTTAAAAAAAAAAAAACTACTACAATTAACAAAACAGAATAAATTTGTAGTTGTTGTCAAAAATATTTTTACCACCAAAGATAAAGAAAATATTACTGAACCATTAATAATGAAATTCTGTGTGGATGTGACACATGGTCAATATTTAAGTGGAGTAAAGGTAATTTGAATTCAGAATTTTCCTTCTTCTAGATTGGTAGCCTAACTTGGACTAAAGAGCATAGTCTGCCTAATATTTTTCTAATGTTGGAACAGGCCTATAAGAAGGGTTATTTGAGCTGTATAGAGTTTCATGATGTATATATAATATATGTGAAAATGTGTACATAATTTTTGGACACTCCTGGTCCTTTCATCAGCATAAACAGGGCTGGCACATATTAACCTCAAAACCCCCTACTCAAAGTAGGTTCTTCTTTTGAGCCCCAGAAAGGCTGGTCTCATATATTTTTTATGAATGCTGCTTTACATTGACACCCCAAGGAAAGATATCAAGGGGGGGATTCCACGTGTCATCGTGGGTAATATGCTGAACTGCAACATCATAGTAATGGAGTTTTAACTCTAGTCACATTATCATATTCACTTTTAAACTAATACCCTCCCCTCGGCAAAGGTATAAATCTCCTTATTTCCTCCTATGATAAGTTAAATAGTTCCACTATTGTACTTCTACAAGGATGGATTTGGCATTAAATAACCCATGAAGGTTGATAATCCATTAAACAAAGAAACCAAATATATGAAGCCATTTCCAATCACTCAAGCTAGGAATAAAATAGTCAAGCAGTCAAAGCTATCTTGCTTTGGTTGGCAACCAGTCTAAGATAAGGATAAGTGTGAATTTATGAAAAAAAGGAAGAAACTGCCATATTTAGGTAGACCAATTATCATGCACTACAAAAATTAGAAAAAAAAAAATTTCATCAAGTTGTATTCTTTTTCTTCATACGACTTGGAACGCTTCCCCCACCATGTGAGATATGTATCTTCACTTCTCATATTTTTTATCCTATTTACCAACCCCTCCGCTTGGGCAGGATACAAGGTCAATTTTTAAGCGGAGTTTAACAGGTTTTAATTCAGAGTTTTCCTTCTCCTAGACTAGTTGCCTGACCAAGGCTGAAGAACCTAGTCTGTCCTACTATTTACCCATAGCTGGAGGGAGAATAATTGGATTCATACCTTTCCCAAGGGTATTAGTGCGTATTTTTTATCAGTCTAGAAGATAACAATGTTAATCTCTAAACCAACAAGTTTTGTTATCTAGTTAGATATTTTAAACTTCTGAGAAGAGTCTTTTTTGACAGATTAATTTTAAAGCTTCTTTAAGAGTATAAAATGCCGTTTGTAGTGTTGGGAAGAAACATTTCAAGACTTTTTGAGGTGATTCATCATTATCATCATGTCGCGCTGCTCGCACAGATCTGCCTGATCCACTCTAGTCACCCGTCTCTATCGTCCATCGCTCCTGGGAGGTCTTCCAAGCTTCATCCTGTATCGGCACAGAGCTGTTGTATATTGCTTCTAGCTGATCGTCCTACCCTTGCTCGTCCATGTGAAGGTGTTCACAGGAGTAAATCGCTTATGAGTTCGTCCTTACTTCTCCAGTAGTGTCTTGCATGTCTGGTTCATCTAACTTGGATTGTTTTTGTAAAGGGTGGTAAGTGGCCGTACAGCTGCTGTTTTGGGTGTGTTGCCTCCAGGACTTGTTCAATACAGCTCACAGCATTTTTGTGTAATTACTGTCAAACTTTTTCTCCATACATTTAGTTAGCTTCTATGTGGTGCATCCATATAGCAGTATTGACACAACCACTGTTTGTAAAAAACTGGGTTTTATTTTATCCGTCAAGTCTGACTTCCATATGACTAATAGCCTATTGATAGGTGTCCATGCCTTTGCTAGTCACGTGTTGATGTCATTCTCAGTTGATGAGACGCTGTTTCCAAGGTAAGTGAACTTGTTCCCTAGTTTCAAAGAACCACCCTTTAGTTTGGAGATGTTGCCTTTTTGATTAAAGCACATGTAATCTTGCCAAGGATAATGACAACGTAGATTAAAGAATTGTTTCACTAATCACCACAGCTTTGGCTATTTTTTGAGGTACAGGATAATTTACAAAAAATAAATTTTGTAAATCATCATAAAATATGTTTTAAACAAGATGGAGCTATCTCCACATTAAATAACAAGCCTTTGAAAGTAGTAGACCTTTTTACATACCTTAGTACCAATATCTCATCTTCTGAAAGTGATGTCATCATGTGAATAGGAAAGTCATGGACTGCTATCAACTGATTATCAACCAAAGGAAAATCTAATCTCTGATAAAATAAGATGGGAAATATTCCAAACTGTAGCAGTGACAGTCATATTGTATGGCTGCACCCCTTGGACTCTAACGAAATGCTAGTTGTGAACTACACAAGGATGCTGCTTACTGTTTTGAACAAATCCTGGAAGCAGCAACCCACAAAACAGTAGCTGTATGGCCATTTAACTTTCATCACACATACTATCCAAGTAAGACAAACAGACCTGCAGGGCACTGCTGGTGAAGAAAGGACAAACTCATAAGCATGGTCCTTCTATGAGCTCCCATGCATGGATTTACCAGTGTTGATTGAGCTGCAAAGACTTATATTCATTGACTCTTAGAGGACATGCTAACAAAACACACTATTCAGTTTAAGATGTGCCAGATTCAATAAGTACAAGATTGTCTGGAGTGCTTTTTTCAGTATCTGAATCACCCTGTCAGCAGAATCTAGAATATGCCAACTGCATCTTCTGCAGAGGAGTAAGACCCTGCCACCCAACAAAAGAAGGGATATCTTAGATACATCACTAGACTGCATCTGGTGATGAGGAGTAAGAAACTGCCACCCCCAAAAGAAGGGATGTCCTGGATGTGACACTAAATTGCATCTGGTGATGAGAGGTAAGAAATGCCATCCCCAAAAGGGATGTCTTGGATGTGACACTAAACTGCATCTGATCATGAGCCTCCAATCATAGAGATCTGGGAAGTGGGGAGTTCTCTTTGATTGCTATTACTCCCAGGTCCACTCTGACTCTCTAGTACCTGTTTGGGTCCCATGGATCAAATATATCTGTTTGAAAATTATTAGTATTATTGGATAAGAATGCTTGAAATGATAAATGTATGTAAACAAATACTTATTATTAATAAATAGGTATTGGTACTTGAAATTAAATTATTGTCTATGAATTATCAGTATTACATGGGAATACTTGAAACCATACAACTGTATGCAGATTTGTTTAGGTATTAATACTTGATAACATAATTGTATGCATGGTTATAGATAAGTGCAGTTTTTTAAATAATGTAATAGAACCTTGAAACTATAGTTATGATCAAATATTTACAAATTTTGTGATCAAATAACCTATTGGGAGTTGATATGCCATTAAATAAATCAATCAAACTAAACCAAAGTATATTAATGATTATGATCATTTAACATTGTTTTCATTAAATAACCATAAGGAGTTAAAATACCATTAAATAAACCAAACCAAACTAAAATATATTTATGATTACAATTAAGCATTCACTAATTTTGTCATTAAATAACCCTTAAGGAGTTGAAATACCATTAAATAAACCAAACTGAACCAAAATGTACTTATGATTACAATCACACATTTACAAATTTCATCATTAAATAACCCACAAGGAGTTGATGAGCTGTTAAATGTAATATATCTCCTTGATCTGTGATGAACCCAGCGAATTTTGTTGACAGATACATCCATCCGTAGATTAACAGAAATTTAAAGAAATGTGTGACCAATGAAGAACAAGCATTTTGTGGATGTAAGCTATGACCGATGAAAAGCAAGCATTGTGGGTGGGAGTTTTAAGACTATAGAAGGTTTAGAATTTTTGCTAAAGTCAGTTCCCACTGGCTGTTCCAGCTCTTCTGTGTGTGCAAATTCTCTTTCTGTTTGATCTCCTGTTCCACACATGCTGTTGTATACTCATATACTTGCGAAATCATAACGATGACACAATAAAGACGAGCGACAGTTCTTAGAAAAATATACCTCTCACTTTATTTGAAAGAGTTGTGTGTGAGAGGGAGTTGGAGACCGAACAGAACTGAAACATATTGACCCCCACTCTATTGGCCATAACCACGTTTCTTTCCCGTTCTCCTGGGCTACTCAACCGGGGACCTGGGTGCCCAGCCTCTCTGGGTGCTGGCCTTCCCTACCGCATCCTATCTCCAACTCGTCTGATACCCAACTGATTAATTGGGGGCCTGAGGGCTTCCTCTACTGGGTGCTGGCTTTCTCTGCCGCATCTTGTCTCCAACTGATTGAATTTCCTGTACACTGAGTTATATTATAGTTCAACGCCCACCTTCTTCTTGTGGGCGTCACAAATTGCACTCATTCAACCCATCCACGGTCAAGGTTATACTCTGCTATTCCCTGACTGGATGCACTTGTTATTTACACAGGTGCATTTCCTATTTTGACAGCCCGGCCGGGTCGTAGGTCAATATACAACAATGCTTCACTGTTGACGAATAAGAATATAAGATTATATATTTATCTATAAATAAATCCTACTAGCATACGGCCTACCAAAAGAAACCATTGCAGCAATAACGATTCTCTACAAAAACATTAAAGTTAAATTACGTTCACCAGATGGAGAGACAGAATACTTCAACATTGTAGCAGGAGTATTATAAGGGGACACTCTAGCCCCATACCTCTTTATCATCTGTCTAGACTACATGCTTAGAACATCGTTTGATAAAATCAGAGAAAAAGGCTTTGAGCTGACAAAGAAAAGAAGCAGAAGGTACCCCGCAAAAACAATTACCGACGCCGACAACATAGTGATACTGGCGAATACACCCAACCAGGCCGAAACACTACTGCATAGTTTGGAACGAGCTGCCACAGGCATTGGCCACCATGCCAATGCACAGAAAATTGAATATATGTGCTATAATCAAACAGGCGACATTTCCACACGAGACAGAACCTCTCTGAAACTGGTAGACAAATTCACCCACCTAGGAAGACACACGGCTAACAAAGGCATGGACAGCTATCAATAGGCTATCGATCATATCGAAACCGATAAAATGAAATGCAGTTTCTTCCAGGCAGCAGTCGTATCGATACTGCTGTATGGATGCGCCACTTGGACGCTAACTAAACGGCTGGAGAAGAAGCTAGACAGCAATTACACAGGAATGTTGCGAGCAATATTGAACAAGTCCTGGCGGCAACACCCCATAAGGCACCAACTATACGGCCACCTGCCTCCCATCATGAAAACTATCCAAGTTAGATGAACCAGACATGCAGGACACTGCTGGAGAAGCAGGGATGAGCTCATAAGAAATGTACTCCTATGGAGCCCCACATATGGCCGAGCAAAAGCAGGACGACCAGCCCGAACATACATACAGCAGCTATGTGAGGATGTAGCCCTGAAGACCTGCTGGAGGCGATGAACGTTAGGGAGAAGTGGTGAGAGAGGGTCAGGGATATCCGTGCTAGCGGCACGACATGATGATGATGATGAAGATTTTTATATATATGTGTTCCTCATGGTTTGTCAAGACCCAGCAGTAGTATACAACATTAAATATATATACCTAACTAAGCCAAAATATACTTATGTTTACAATCAAACATTTACAAATTCCATTATTAAGTAACCCATAAGGAGTTGATATACCATTAAATAACCAAACCAAAACAGTTATGATTACAATCAAACATTTACTATGAATAAAATTTTGGCATTAAATAAGCTGTTAGGCATTGATATACCATTAAACAAACAAACCAAACCGAAATATAATTTATGATTACAATTAAATATTTATAAATAAATGAAATTTTGGCAGGAAATAATCCATAAGGAATTGATATGCCGTTAAAGCAAACTAAACCAAAATATAGTTATTCATTTGTAAATATTAGATTGTAATCATAAAATTTCAGCATTGAATAATCCATAAGGAGATGATATTCCAATAAATATCATCATCATCATCATATCGCGCTGGTAGCACGGATATCCCTGACCCTCTCTCGCCACTCCTCCCTATCGTTCATAGCCCTAGGTAGGTCTTCAGGACAACAGCCTGTATCCTCACATAGCTGCTGAATGTACGTTCGCCAATGGCCCGGGAGACCTGGATTCAATCCCAGGTCGAGTCATACCAAAGACTTTAAAAATGGAACTTGATACCACCTCGCTTAACACTCAGCATTATAAGGTACGGTTCAAGGGTAAAGTGGAGCAATCCAGGGAATGGAGTAGCGCCCTCCCCTACACCTTGGTGTAGTAGCTATCGAAAAGGGAGCCTTCGGGTCACCCTCGACTATGGTCGCTAACTTTACTTTACCAATAAATATAACCAAACCATTAACACCCAAAAAAGATTTTTATCATTTGTTCATGACATGTGCCTGAGTTCTCTTGTATATATATATATATATATATATTTAAAATCTAAAAATTTCATGATTAGGAAAAGTTTTTCTTTAAACATTGCATTTAATTGAGCCATCTTGTCAGACTTAAAGGACATTCAAACTATATAAAATTGTAAAGATTGCTGTAATGTAACTTTACTATTCCCTTCTTTGTTATCTGAATCTCTTAACTATTCTACCAATCTCCAACTGAGGCATAGATTGATCTGTTCCTTCAGGATTCTGACCATTTCATTGACCCCTTGTTCTGTTTTGGACTTCCAGTCTGCAACTCACCACTTGTCCAAACCTTCAAGCTGTAAATCCAAATGGTTTTAATTCTATATTCTACAAATTTTAAAAGACTCTGCAAGACAGTTACAAATATTCTGATCATGATTGGTTTCATCCTCATCACCATCTACCATTGTCATGAAGAATATTGTTTGTTTACAATGGATGGTTTTAATTCTTCATTGAATTTCAGATTCTTCCACTCTTCCTGCAAGGTTCTTTACGATTGTCCGACTGTCTCAATGATGGTGATTACTACCATCATCATCTATTTATAATAGATTGTTTTTATTCTTCTTTAGACTCCAGATTCTTTCACTTTTTTGGCAGTTGTCTTCAAAACTGTTTCAAGCATGCTGACAATGTTAGCTATTATCAATATTATCATTATCACCATTATATGTTTCTAATGGATGGTCTTACAAGGTGCATACGATAAGTTTCCAGACTTTTTTCGTATGGACATTTAAGATTGTTGTAGTCTTGAAAATTCAGTATGTTATTGCTATACATCTTATGAGATGACTGACCAATTTTTATGATTTCAGCTTCAAAGGAACAGCTATGACAGCAATTGGAATACACCCTACTAAAGCCTGATTTTGACAGCTGGTGAATTTCAAAAATGCAATCTGACACTTTAGAAGAACGATATACAATAAAATTCTGTTTTAAACTTGGAAAAAGTGCCACAGAAATGTATGGAATGCTTCAGACTGTTTTTCAACCATCTTGCATGAATTGACCATCAGTTTTTGAGTGGCATAAGAGATTCAAGGAAGGTAGGGAGTCTGTGAAGGATGATGAGAGGTGTAGGAGGAGTAAGGAAGTCAATACACCAGAGATGATTGGCCAAAGGGTTAGGATTAGGGTTACTATGTTGAGGTTTTAAGGGAGTTCAGCGAGAGATTCTGTCGGAAGAGGCCAGCACTCTTCAAATCAAGTCAGGGGCATTTCCACCAGGACAATGCACTAGTCCACCACTCCATCCTTGTCACAGACAATTTGACCAAGATGGGCATCAAGACAGTTCCTCAGCCTCCCTGTAATCCAGACCTCGCTCCCTGTGACTTTTGGTTATTCCCTCCTAAGCTCAGAGGCTGTCATCATGAGACAATTGAGGAGATGAAAGAGGCTGTGACGAAGGTCATTGATACGCTCACACAAGAGGACTTCCATGGGGCCTTCCAGAAATTGTTGGAACAGTACAACAAGTGCATTGCAGCCAGAGGAGATTACTTTGAAGGGGACTAGAGTTTAATGTGTGTACTATCAATAAAAGTGCCCATACGAAAAAAGGCTGGAAACTTATCATATGCACGTTGTAATTATGTGTTAGAAATCAGATTCTTTCAATCTCTTTCTAAAATCTTTTAAACTGTTCCAATTGCTTGAAATCGTTATATCCATTATCTGGCTGATCTTCATTTTTTTAATTTAAGATGACTAAATCTAGTGATACATTTAAATTACTAAGTCCTGAATAAATTTAAATATTTAATATTTAATTATTTTTCTCCAGGACAGCTTCCAGATGGCGCTTGTTTTTTTTTGTACAATTCCTAATGGATCACCGTTCCTACCCTGACATCAGCTAATTTGCTGTTTTTGATTTTTTATATTATAGAGTTTCCTCTTTGTCAATATAAGTGCTATTTCCTTATCTATTGTTTTCGGCCTTCATATAGTTGTTGTTTTTGATATATTTTCAGTCTTTTCGTGTGGGTCTTCATACTGAGTATTATCATCATCATCACCATTATATACTTCTAATGGATGAGATTAATTCTTTTTTGGAATTCAGAATCTTTAATCTCTTTGCAATGTTATTTAAACTCTTCAGAGTGTGCCACTGATGATGGACCCAGATATTACCTTCATATTCCTCAATTATTTCACTTATCTGGGAAAGTTTAGATATATTTCCTGATTTTTAGGTTTTTTTTACTTTCTCACAGAATGACTCTATTATTTGACAGATCTGTTTTTTTTAAAAAAATTAAAATGACTAAATCCAGTGATAGATTTGAATTTCCAAGTCCCCCCAAATTTTACCTCTTCTTTTCTATGGGGCTGTAAAATATGCTAAGGCCACCAGCATTAATTTATCATTCAGCTGTAGCACTGGGTCTTCTGGCATATGTGCCAGGAGGCCAAAAAATGACAAGCATACATTCACATTGCACTAGACCTTCGGGTCTTGTGAATCTATGACCGGCAAAGTTACCTGGCTTTGTGCTGGGAGACTTAGCAAAGGCTAGCATAGTTCCCATTACATCTAGTGATCCTATGACCAGTAGTGCATGAGCATCAGCCTGTGTGCAGCCTCCACTTCCCCTAAATCCCCACTATAAAAAAGACCTTGCTTGAAATCCTGCCTGGTGGGAGGCACGGATAAATATATATATAGAATATGCTAACTGCACCTCTACAAAGAAATAAGACTCCCCAAATGAGTAGCCTGGGTATGACACTAAACTTCATCTAATTGTAAGGCTCCAGTCCTGGAGCACTCCTTAATTACTATTACTCCCAGGTCCACTTTGATCCAGAGTAGTAGTACCTGTTAGGGTGTCATTTATGTGTCAAATAGAATTGTTCAATCATTTACTGATGATCATTATTAGTTATCTGAAACTTTACAGCTGTGTAGAAGTTGTATTAGATAGGAATCGCTGATTAATATCAATGCTTGAAACTATTGAACTATGTGCAAATAGTTGATTGATATTAGATTAAATGACGTGTTTGATAGGAATACTTGAAACTATTTAACTGCGTGCAAACAAATGAGCTGTAACAACTCATTTAAAAATCAAGTTACCTACAAACTATTCACTTACAAATTGTGTGTGTGTGTGTGTGTATATATATATATATATATATATAGCACAACAAATAAGAAAGCAATCCATTTGGCAATCCATTGTAGAATATGTTGACTGCATCTCTGGATATGACACTAAACTATTTGATGAAGCTCTAGTCCTGGGGCTTTGGGGGAATGTAGAGTACCCTTTAATTGCAATTACTCCCAGATCCACTCTAAACTTGAGTGATAGTACCTGTTTGGGTCCCAACTATGGGTGATATAGAACCTAAAAGGGTTGATATGCCATAAAACACTACCAACCAACCAATCAAAGTTGAATAAAAAGAATGCTTGATGCAATAGTATCTGTACCGGTATAAACTTAGAAATATTATTATGGATACAGTAAGTTTGTTACTTAGGTTTCATGAGTTTTCCATTATTTTCAGATAGTCGTGTGGCTAGATAAAAAGATTTGGTTTTAAATAACCCTCAAGGATTTATAGGTCATTTCTCCACAACTGTTTTTTTTTGTCATGCCCCTGGGCTGGTTGTTGCTTGAACATTCCTATTTTTTTAAGTTTTGTTATTCTTCTTAAATATAAACATCCTTGTTTGCATTGTGTCACCTGTCAAAAGTTGACCTTGGCATACATCTCTGCTATTTCAATAAATAATATTTTCAAAATTCTGGCTGCACAATGTATGGCATCATAACCATAATAAACTGAAATGTATGCTTTTTTTTTTTCATTTACAAATAGGATGATATAAAAATTTACGATTTTTATTTATATATATTTTAAGAACAGGGTATTTCATTATTCAGAAATATAAGAATTCAAAACTTTGAGTGTTTGAATATAGTGAAATTTTGAATCAAAATACAAGTTGTTCCAGTCATTTGATTAATAGTTAAAATAGTTTTAGAATACAATCTATTGCTGTCATTGTATATCAAATTTACATTGTTCTTGATTGTTGTTGTTGTTGTTTTTCACTCTTCTTTGTTGTGAGGGACAATTGGTCTTCATTTTTGGCTTTGTTCCACTCTGCTTTCAATCCTCATCATCTCATTGGCTATTTATATGTCTGCTTTATTCAATCAAATGCTGCCACCTTTCATTAGCCTCAGAATGAAGGCTAATATGATACAAACTGACTGAATTGGTGTCATCTATATTAGTTATTTTTGGAATCTATTGCTCAGCTCGTTCACTTGTTCAGTGGGATAATCTCAGAAAGTTTGTCTCCTAATTTAAGCATTCTCAAATGAAGAATATTTCAAGAGCAAAAGAGAGTTCTTAACTGTTATCATGAATCATATAATAATCACAACAAAAATATATATATTATTTTTAACTGACCCACATCAATCTATTCTTTTTAACAGACCCTCATGTTCTCTTCAATACAAAGGAAATTACTTTTGTGTCGTGGCTGCAACATTGTTGTAAGCAAACTTGAACTCCAGCCATGTTATTGGGTTCACTTTCTAACTAATACACTTGGTAAAGATATGAACACCCTTATTCCCTCCAAGTATGGGACAAAGACTATATTTAACTGGTTGCATAGGCCTTCATGTCAACACAGACTATATGGAATACATCTGCTTTTATCAAAGAGGTGACATCTTCATACTAAAGGGTAGTCTTCTCAGAAGCAGTGTCTCAGCAACCGAGAATGACCTCAACACATTACTAGCAAAGGCATGGACATCTATCGATTGGCTATTAGTCATATGGAAGTCAGACCTGATCGATAAAATAAAACGCAGTTGTTTTCAAGCAGCTGTCATGTCAGTATTGCTATAAGGATGCACCACATGGGTGCTAACTAAACATATGGAGAAAAACTTGACAGCAATTACACAAGAATGCTTTGAGCTGTATTGAATAAGTTCAAGCAGCAGTCATGTCAGTACTGCTATAAGGATCCACCACATGGATGCTCACTAAATGTATGGAGAAATAGCTTGACGGCGATTATGCAAGAATGCTTTGAGCTGTATTGAATAAGTCCTAGAGGCAATACCCTACAAAACAGCAGCTATACGGCCACCTACCACCCATCACAAAAATAATCCAAGTTACACGAACCAGACATGCCAGACAAGTAAAAACAAACTCATAAGCGACATACTCCAGTGGACCCCTTCACATGGATGAGCAAAGGTTGAACAACCAGCTAGAACCTATCTAAAACAGCTTTGTGCTGATACAGGGTGAGGCCTGGAAGACCTGCCGGGAGCAATGGACAATAGAGGCGGGTGGCTAGAGAGGGTCAGGAAAATCCGTGCTAGTAGTGTGACATGATGATAATGATTACCATTAAACAAAAGACCTAACCACACCAGCTATGGATTAGATAGTACCTCTCTGTTTTTTTACAAGGATATGAAGGTGGATAAGCCATGAAACAAACCAAATCAACCCAGTCATGGGTTAAATCGTACCTCTTTGTTTTTTTTACAAGGATATGAAGGTGGATAAGCCGTGAAACAAACCAAATCAACACAGTCATGGGTTAAATCGTACCTCTTTGTTTTTTTTACAAGGATATGAAGGTGGATAAGCCGTGAAACAAACCAAATCAACCCAGTCATGGGTTAAATCGTACCTCTTTGTTTTTTTTACAAGGATATGAAGGTGGATAAGCCATGAAACAAACCAAATCAACACAGTCATGGGTTAAATCGTACCTCTTTGTTTTTTTTACAAGGATATGAAGGTGGATAAGCCATGAAACAAACCAAATCAACCCAGTCATGGGTTAAATCGTACCTCTTTGTTTTTTTTACAAGGATATGAAGGTGGATAAGCCATGAAACAAACCAAATCAACCCAGTCATGGGTTAAATCGTACCTCTTTGTTTTTTTTACAAGGATATGAAGGTGGATAAGCCATGAAACAAACCAAATCAACCCAGTCATGGGTTAAATCGTACCTCTTTGTTTTTTTTACAAGGATATGAAGGTGGATAAGCCATGAAACAAACCAAATCAACCCAGTCATGGGTTAAATCGTACCTCTTTGTTTTTTTTACAAGGATATGAAGGTGGATAAGCCATGAAACAAACCAAATCAACACAGTCATGGGTTAAATCGTACCTCTTTGTTTTTTTTACAAGGATATGAAGGTGGATAAGCCATGAAACAAACCAAATCAACCCAGTCATGGGTTAAATCGTACCTCTTTGTTTTTTTTACAAGGATATGAAAGTGGATAAGCCATGAAACAAACCAAATCAACCCAGTCATGGGTTAAATCGTACCTCTTTGTTTTTTTTACAAGGATATGAAGGTGGATAAGCCATGAAACAAACCAAATCAACACAGTCATGGGTTAAATCGTACCTCTTTGTTTTTTTTACAAGGATATGAAGGTGGATAAGCCATGAAGCAAACCAAATCAACCCAGTCATGGGTTAAATCGTACCTCTTTGTTTTTTTTACAAGGATATGAAGGTTGATTTTCCATTAAATAAACCAAACTAAACCTTATCAGTTTATATAAGACTTTGTCTTTTTGGCATTTAATGTTAGGGAAGAAAATCTCAATTCCTATATTGCCCAGTCGGCTGGGGCTGTAGAATACACCGACTGCTTCTCTGCAGAGGCGTAAGATCCCCCCCCAACGAGTGTCCTGGATATGACACTAAATAATCTGATGGTGAGGTTCCAGCAATGCTGGAGCTTTGGGGAATGCGGAATACCCCTTCATTGCCATCGCTCCCAGGTCCACTCTGGCCCAGAGTGGTAGCACCTGATAAGGGTCCTATCTATGGGTTAAATAGAACTAAACTGTGCTTCTTTCACTATACTGATTTTTGCATTTAAACTGCGTATTTATGCTAAACTGAATTGTTTAAAATAGAACTGTTTTGACATTGGAACTGCGTACTAGTGCTGTACTGAATTGCTCGAAATAGAACTGTTTTTGACGTCTAAACTGTGTACTTATGCTGAACTGAATTATCTGAAATAAAACTGTTTGACATTTAACTCTGTGTATTGCCTAGTCAGCTGGGGCTGTAAAATACACTGACTGCACCTCTGCACAAGTGTCCTGGATATGACACTAAACAATCTGATGGTGAGGTTCCAGCAGTGCTGGAGCTTTGGGGAATGCGGAGTACCCCTTCATTGCCATCGCTCCCAGGTCCACTCTGGTCCGGAGTGGTAGCACCTGATAGGGCCCTATCTATGGGTTAAATAGAACTAACAGCATACTTATGCTAAAATGAATTGAGTAAACTGAATAGCTTGAAATAGAAACGTTTGTTGACAATTAAACCGTACTTACACTTAAACTGTGTGCTTATGCTTAACTGAATTATTTGAAATAGAACTGTTTTTCGACATTAAAACTGTATTTACACTTAACTGAATTATTACATATAACTGCTTGAATAGTTTGAAATGGAAATGTTTTTGACAATTAAACTGTGTACTTATGCTAAACTGAACTGTTTTCAATAGAACAGATTATTTACATAAAAATGGATTCGGTGTTAAATAACCTACAAAGGTTGATATGGCATAAAATCAAACAAACCAATTCCTATAAATAGAAATTGAAAAACTGTTTGAAAATATTTAAATCTTTTTCACAACTCTGTAACAATTCTTATATAAAACATTAAGGTTGCACTATTTTTATATGTTTTCATATAAGTGATTATTTGTAATTTGGTTTGCATGCACATGTATGTTAGAATCCTTTAAAACAACTATTATTTTCAAAGGAACAATTATTTTTTTTGTAAACATAATTGCTTAAAGATTAGTAATTTTTAATCAATGAATATCCTATTTACCCAACCCCTCCGCTTGGGCAGGATATGACACAAGGTCAATTTTTTTTTTAAGCGGAGTTTAACAGGTTTGAATTCAGAGTTTTCCTTCTCCTAGACTAGTTGCCTCACCAAGGCTGAAGAACCTATTCTGCCCTACTATTTACCCATAATTGGAGGGAGAATAATTGGATTCATACCTTTCCCAAGGGTATTTAGTGCTATGTAAATTGCTATCAGTTTTGTCCAGGATTTGAACTCGTGTCACCGTGTCCATTTTCTACGACGATAACCATTACAACATGGGCACCTCCACCTACACCACGGGCACCTCCACCTACACCACAGGCACCTCCACATCAATGAATATATGAACTTATATCAGTCGTTTCCGAACTTTAGTTACTCTGGGTGAACTTGAAAACCAATACTGCTCAGTCAACAGGGCTGACTCTATCCCCTCCAGAAGGGTAAGATCTCCCTTAAATGAAGGATCTGAGATATGACACTAAACTGCATCTGATAGAATGGCTCCAGTTGTGGATATCTGGGGAGTGAGGATTACCTCTTTATTGCCATTATTTCCTGGTACATTTGGACCTGGAATGTTAGTAACTGTTAGGGTCCTATTGATGGCTCTAATAGATCTAAATTATTCCTGTTCATTATGTGCAAAAAAACTGAACAAAAAATGTAAATAGGAACATACAATAAACATTATTTGCTTAAAATAACCCGAAACAGGTTAGCATGACATTAAGATCAATCACTCAGTTTTAAAAAACCGCAAAAACTATTTTGCTGCACTTTGTATATATTTTCTCATAGAAATCCAAAGTATATCAAAAGATAACTGCTTATTTGTCAGCCCACTTGGCTAGGGCTGTAGAATATACAGACTGCATCTCTGCTGATGAGTAAGACCCCCTCCTCCCAAACGAGTGTCCTGATATGTTCATTAAACATTCAGATGGTGAGACTCCTATCCTGGGGCTCTGAAGTACTCCTTCATTGCGATTGCTCTTAGGTCCACTCTGGCTCAGAGTGATAGCACCTGATAGGGTCTAATCTATGGGTCAAAATAGAACTTTGTCATTTAAACTGTGAAACAAATGACTTATGTTAAATCCAATTGTTAGAAATAGAACTGTTTGACCATTTAACAGTGTAAACAAATGACAGATGTTTAATTGAATTATTAGTAATACATCACAATACCTGGAACAATCTAACTATGCTAATGAATGAGCAATGTTGTATAGAAATATTAATATTAATTAGTAATCCTTGAAACTCTTTAACTGTATGCCTCAATATAATTGTTGGTGTTATATAGCAATGCTTGAAGCCATATAACTGTGTACGAATAAAACTTTGTTAGATAGCAATATTTGAAACCTTTTGAGTGCAAAGAAAGGATTAATACTAAATAGAACTATTCATGTTAAAATATTTGGAAATGTTTAACTGTATGTAAACAATAGTAACACTTAAGTGCAAACAAATCAACTCTGTCTTATTTAAAAATAAGATTACCTACAAACTTTTGACTTACAAATCATATATATAATCATTTAACTGTGTGCAGACAAACTAGCTCAGGCTAATCTTAAAATATTATCTACAAAATGTGTTTACAAATAATATATCTAATATATATGTATAAACAGGATTTGGCATTAAATAACCTACTAGATTTGATAAGCCATAAAACCAAACCAAACCAAATACTTATTTGTGAATTTTTCAAATAATGTCAAATTTTTTTAGATTAGATTTTTATAAAAGGTTTTCTAGCGCAAAATGTATCTGATGATGGAAAAAATACTTTTGTACTTAGGAATTATTTCTTTGATTCTGGTTTTGTATATACTTTTTTTTATAGTGCATGTATTTTAGTGTACTTTGTATATAAATTCAAAAATGTATTTAAACTAGGTCTTTATACATTTTAGTTATAAGAGTAATTTAAATAGTAAAACATTATTACTAACATTCAATAATAATCAATAGTTACCAATGGAAAATATAGGCCTGATATTTTTCAGTAACATTTTCTTTTAGCATATGATACTGACTCATTTCTTTTTCAATGCACATAAGTCTTTGTTTGTTTTTTTTTTCTATTTAACTTTATGAAGATGTACACAAGATTCTCTTTTGAATCTTAACAGTGATTTTTAATATGAACTGTTTCCATGTCGGACTGGGATAGGTGTTGGATTCAAAGACTAACATCTACAACTCACAAGTATCTACATGTTATATGCACATCAAACTGGTTTAGTCTTTTAGTGGGTTGAAATTTTGTTTTCTGTCATTTTATAATTCAAAATCTTTGACCCATAAGACTTAAAATTTGCAATACAAAAAAAAAATCCCAGAAAAACATAATATTTAGTAATTTCATTTGCATATTGATGAAGTGTTGCAGGGTCTCAAGAAATGTCATCGGTATCACAGGAAGTATCATGGCCAAAAAAATTGGAAAAAGAAAGAGGTTATGACAAATGTTTATGTACGCTAATGTTAGAGAAGAAAATCTCAATTCATATAAATAGCAAGCCATTTGTAATATGATTTACATGCATATGCATGTGTGAGTCCTTAATAACACTATTGCTTATAAATATGCATAAGTTTTGTACATAAAGACTCCAAAGCAACTGCCTGCAGTCTTATGTCAATGATGGTTGGAAGTGAACCAGTATTAGAGTGACAATTGGTTGGAGCACATAGAGTAGATCTTTGTGAGAGAGAGAGAGAGAGAGAGAGATGAACATGATCATTGAAAGAACCAGGTGATGTTGTAACAAAGAGAAATCAATTCTGGCTTTTAGCTGTTAGAGGACACAAAAACAAGTTTCTTGTCATTGTTCATTTCATACTCTTTTCTAATAGAAATCCAAAATATATTGATATATAATAACTCTTAAGTCATGATCTTAACTCGATGATCACTACATAAAGTGGTCCATTCTTATTTAGGTAATTTTGAATGATTATCAGATGAAATTTTTATAAAGGAGTTTCAAACCCAACCATAATCTTTTGTGTTTTCGGATTGAAAATAAGTTAAATATCAGTTTGAAATTTTTCAAATGCTCTAATTGAGTAGACATCATTGTTTTGCATATTTGTTTTTATAGAGCACATAGCTTCATCTCATAGGGCACCAATGTACCATTGTGGGTAATTTCAGATTGACTGCTGGAGTATATATTATCTGTGGTTTCCATTTAATTCTGATAAAAGAACAAATTTATGGAGGTATTTGTGGTATAAAGCTTACCATTGTAGGAAATGGACTCATTGATGCAAGTTCAAATCCTGGTCAAAGCAGTTTGCATTTCACATATAACTAATATCTTTGGGAAAGGGATGCATCCTATTATTCTCTCTCCAGTTATGGGCAAATAGTTGGACAGACTGGATTTTTTAACCTTGGTATGGCAACCAGTCCAGGAGAAGGAAAACTTTAAATTCAAAACTGTTAAACCACACTTAAAAATTGACCTTGTGTTGCATCTTTCTTGTGCAGCGAAGTTGGGTGAATAGATAAGAAAAAATTCTGTTTTACATAAATATGAAATGAAATGCAGGATCGGAATAGTTTTTTTTTAGCTACTACTCTTCTCTAACATAAATCTGAAATGCATTGGTACATGAAAAAATTTATGTTTCATTTCATCACTAATAAGTATCAGTTGCTTAGAACTCACAACATAGCAAACAATGCCAAAAGTTTTGTTACTTTGTTGTGAATAATGCTACAAAACTTGTTGCTTTGTAACAAACAAGGCCACAAGACCTGTTAGTAACAAAAAATGCCACCAAACTTGTTGCTTTGTTGTGAGTAATGCTACAAGACTTGTTGTTTTGTTAACAATCCCATAAGACCTGTTACTTAGTAGCAAACAAAACTGCAAGACTTGTATTATTGTGAATAATGCTACAAGACTAGTTTTGTAAATAACAATGCCAAAATACTAGTTACTTTGTTGCAGACAATGTAGAGAGACTTGTTTCTTGTCTCCTCTAAACTGACAGAGACAGATTGAACTTATTTTCCTGCTTGAGGACAAGGTTCATTTCACTACTCACTCTCACATTTGTCCATTCTATGTGCTCCAACCAAATGTCATTCTTATTCTAGGTTGCTTCCAGTGGTTGTTGATTCAAGACTGCCATCTGTCATTTTAGAATGTGTATGCACATAACTTATACATATTCATAAGTGATGATATTATTAAGGACTTAAATTCATATCTTTTCAAATCATATTACAAATGGTCACTTGCACAAAAAGTACCCAAAACAACATAACCTTTTTGCTTCAGGTAAGTGACACTCATTATACAGACACAGGATGAAATTAGTCAACTTCAACAATAAATGACCTGAACTTGTAATAAATTCATCTCTTTTCACAACTTCTAAATGAGTAGAGTGTTCACCAATGGTCCAGAAGACAGAGGTTTAATCCCAGGTCGAGTCATACCAAAGACTCTAAAATTGTACTTGATGCCACCTTGCTTAGCACTCAGCATTATAAGGTACGTATCAAGGGTAAAGTGGAGCAATCCAGGGAATGGAGTAGCACTCTCCCTACACCTTGGTGTAGTAGCTATTGAAAAGGGAGCCTTCGGGGTCACCCTCGACTATGGTCGCTAACAACAACAACAACAACAACAAGGGAGCCTTAACCTGATGGTTGATAAACTTTTTATGTTTTTAATGGTTTAAATTTAAAGGGTTTCTTAACATTTTAAATTTAGTTTTCATGCTTAATTTTTGACTCATTTTTATCATTTGCTGATGTGAGATTAACATCCCAATAATAATGAAATTAACTATTTGTCCAAAAAAAATGTATATTGCTGCATGTGACCCAAGATATTCATTTCGTAGCTGATATTATTAAAGCAATTTCTTGTTATGCTATTACTGAAAGTATATTTGAATGCTGGGAAGGAGGAGTTGAATAATATCATTGATGTTGATCTACTTGGTCTGTGTGAATGAAAAAAAGACTCATACAAAGTAATCTCTGAGACCCTGATCTAGAACGGCAGCTAACTGAATGAAAAGGACCATAGAATACACTAGCTGAAGTTGAGAATATTAATCTGTACAACATCATCATGATTCCTCCTGCAATTTTTGACAATGTTTACATGCAAATTTAAATTATATATACTTTGTTATTGGGGCTTAGAATACACTAACTATATCCTCTGCAGTGAGGTAATACCCCCATCCGAAAGTGGTGTCCTGGTTATAGCACTAAATTGAATCGAACAGTGAAACTTCAAATATGGAGATCTTTATTTATTTAGAGAGGGATTTCCCATGGCTCCATTATTATTTGGAGTGGCAGTATTTATTAGAGTGCTGTCTATCAGTCAAATAGATCTGTTTAAAAACAATTTATGTTTTATAGAACATTGTGCCAAAAAAGCCTCTTAAACAGCTTTATAAAAAAAATGTAGATATGATTGTATCATGAATGTGATTACCTAACTCAAAGCAGACAGGTTGACATGGCATTAAAATCAGTCAATCAATTACTAATTTGTATTATATACGGACATTTAAGAAATTATTTGTAAGTAAAATGAACAAAATTTGTGCAGAATTTATAAAGTAGTTATCTTCTTATCCAGTACTTTGAATTTTTACAATAATGTTCATCCATAGACATCAAGGACAACTATTAAACTGAGTCAAGCTTAGTAAAGGACAATGCAGATTATTTTTTCTAGTGTTCAAAGCTTGTGTTGTGCCATTTACATTTTTTGGATGAGTTGACCACAGAAGAATGGTACACCACTGTGCCATAGATTTTCTGAACAACAGTCTTCAGTTTTTGAATTTTTTTCTCCCAGACTAGAGAGCACAGTCTGACCTTCCAATCTGTCTATAACTCAATTGGGGAAAATAGAGCTGTGATGTGGTGTCAGTCATTGTTATTGTAGAAGATAATGATCTCAGTGAGGCAAGTTTTACTTTTGCTTGGGTTTCAATTTGTTATCATACCCTCATATATATATATCTATATAAATATCTTTGCATAGTATTCCTATACATGCATATATATATATATATATATATATATATATATATATATATATATATATAACTTCTGATGATTGTGTTGTTAAGCATGTGAGACTTGGAATAATGAACAGTAATTAATATTGCAAATTTTATCAACATTTTAGGTTTTAATAAAAGTCTTAAGCCTTTTACAAGAAGTTTTCTCATACATTTTGATGTAAACTTTTGCTATATATATATATATATAGTTCAACTTTAAAATAAAATTCACAACTTCATGTGACCAATCCTCAAGTAAGCCAGTATTGACATAGGTTGATATAGACTCACCTTTGTGAAACTCATAGTCATGAGTTATTAGCCTTTTTGTTTTATTTTATAAACAAAATATTATGTTTTAACTCTGTATTATAGTGCACTGCATTGTATTTTACTGATTGAAAATGCTTTCAGAGATAAATTATATATATATATATATATATAAACATACATACACTTTAAAAGGCATAGGTCTACAAGAGAATTTATTTACTTTCTGTAGACAACATAGAATGTCAGAAACATGTGTTGAAGAAGAATATACAACCTAAAAACTAATTCACTTGTGGACCTTTTCATTTTAAAGTATTGGATCAACAAAAACCGGCCATTGGCCTGATGACTAGAGTGTTCACCAATGGTCCAGAAGACCAGGGTTCAATCCCAGGTTGAGTCATACCAAAGACTCTAAAAATGGTACTTGATGCCACTTTGCTTAACACTCAGCATTATAAGGATCAAGGGTAAAATGTAGCAATCCAGTGAATGGAGTAGTGCCCTCCTCTACACCTCAGTGTAGCAGCTATTGAAAAGGGAGTCTTCGAGTCACCCTTGACTAAGGTCACCAACTTTACTTTTATATATATAATGATATTTTGAAATTATTCCCATTAATCTGGTAAGATTCTTGCTAGAATATCAGATGTTTTTTTTTTGTCATCTTTTTTAACTATAAAATTAAACATATTTACAATTCATTGGTTAGCACACAGACAAGTTGCTATCAGTCATAGAGAAGATGATAAAAGTGATTTGCTCTGTCAGAATCCAACAACTCATTTAGTTCTCAGAGAAAAATAGTACATTAAACTGAATATCCTTCAAGAAATGGAGAAATAAGTTTTTACCTGTGGAAGAAGAGTCACTAAAAAGCGTTCTCACTCAACACGAGGTTAAACAGGAAAGGACGGATAAAAACTGTTTTTCTCCTTTTTTTTTTTTACGATGTCCTTTTTTTGTTTCTTTTCATCATTGTCACTTTCTCTGAAGATGTTTATAAACTTGCAATGAAACTTTAAGATTACTGGGAGAATATCATCAGCTTCCTGATAGAAATCAGAATTTAGAAAATTAAGTTTTTTCCTTTTAACTGTGAAATTGTCATTATGTATAATGAAATTATAAATGCAATCTTGTAAAAATCAAAGATATTTACACATTATTAGAATTTGGTCTTAGAAGGATAAAAAGTATTTACAAGTTATATTCACCATATGCTGGTTGATGCGTAGACACATTACTGTTAGTCTGAGTGAAGATGAGGAAAGTAATTTACTTTATAATAATGCAGCTATCTTGTTGAACTTTGTTTGAGAGATCACATTGATCTATTTCTCCTCGCAATTCTGTTAGCAGAGATTTGCTTAGTCATACTTCAGTGTTGGAGCAATTACCTTTCAGGTCTGATCACTTCCTTTTACCAAACTTGTAGACAAATGAACCGATTTGCTCTCAGTAAGATTAGAGTCATTGTTTTTATAGAAGTTTCTGAGTATTTTTATCTTCCTTATTTTTATTCAATATGTTAGTACTTTTTGTCCTTTTTTTTATAGGGTTAATTATTGTATGTTTTTATGATATACCTTTTGGAAATTTCTGGATTATTAAAAAAAAATTAATGTATTCTTTTCTTACTCTTTTTTTTTCCTCTCATGGAATAAGGATTCATTTGGTGTAAAGAAATTGTTTCACTGTTATTGTTGTTGTTGTTGTATACAGGTCTCTTTCTCTTTTTCTTATTTTTATAATTTTACATGGACTCTGGGACAAAAAAACATTTACTTTTGGCAAAGACACATAGGAAATGGAAAAAATTAGTTAGCAGTAAAAAAAATGTTACCATCTTCATTCAAATGCAAGCTTGAGGCTTCTAGAAAGTCTCTGTACATCCAATTCTCCATTTTGTTATTATTTTCTTTTTTAAATTTTCTTTATTTCTTTTTTGTCTTACAACAATATTTTTTGCCCCGTACACACACTTCTTTTTTTACTGGCCCTCAGATCATTGACCAGTATTAAATTAACATTAACCCCAAAGTTGCCAAAACTTCCGTTGGAAAAATGTTAAAAAAACAGGAAGTGACATCAGTAACAACAATTAGCCGTCACTATTTCATGTAAGATAATAAAAGCAGCAAAAATAAATTTAAAAAGAGATAAACAAAAACAATGCCAAAAAAAAAAAAAAATCATGAGAAAATCAGATTCTGTCATTTGTTCTTGTTGGCCAAAATGATACAAAATGCATTTTGGAAATGTTTCATCGTTAAAAAGAGAAAAAAAATTTTTCTTTCTTTTTTTTGCCTTCTGGGATGTTTGTGGGCAAAACAATAATTCCTTTTCAACTTTTAATCACAATTATTTTAATTTGAGATGTTTCTGCAAAGAATTATTATTATCTTTTTTTCTGTTATCACTTGTTGGATTAATTTGATAAAAACAAAAGGAGATGGTGTAGGGAAGAAGCACAAATTTTGAAAAATTTAAAAATAAAAATAAATGATAAACAAGGACTTAGATTTAACTTGATTTTCAAACATTTATGAGTTAATCTGATTAAAAAAAAACTAGCAAATTTATTTCTTTAAAAAACATTATGTCCATGTAGTTTAAGCACAAATGGATTTCACAAGGAACAAGTGACAGCAAGTCTTCCCAGTTTTCTGATGCTCTTCTGAATATTCTTGCTAATTTTAGTAATGTTGTTATCGGATGAGTTTCAATACTTTGGATTTCAAATTCTTCTTCTCATTTTAAAAGGCTCTGCAAGACAGTTCCAAACGTTCTGATAATGATTGGTATTATCCTCATCACCATCTACCATTGTCATGAAGAATATTGTATGTTTACAATGGATGGTTTTAATTCTTCATTGGATTTCAAATTCTTCCACTCTTCTTGCAAGGTTATTTAAGATTGCTCCCTGGTGGATATTACCATCATCATATTTTTTTAATAGATTGTTTTAATTCTTTTTTAGACTCCAGATTCTTTCACTCTTTTGGCAGTTGTCTTCGAGACTGTTTCAAGCATGCTGATAGTGTTGGTTATTATCAACATTAGGACCATTATGTGTTTCTAATGAATGGTCTTAATTCTTTGTTAGAATTCAGATTCTTTCAGTCTCTTTCCAGAATCCTTTAAACTGTTCCAACTGCCAGAAATGTTGATACCCATTATCAGAAAGATGTTTCTCTTTTTTTTTCCTTTTTTTATATTTAAGATTATTAGATCTTGTGATATGCCCTCCTTTTGAGTCCTCTGATTATTATGTGATTTGTCTGTACATTTCTGCATAGACCATTATAAAGATTTTATACATTAAAAATACTTTTATCATTAAAATTTTAATCAAAATTGTACACACACACACACCCATATATATATATATAAGTAAGTAAAGTTGGCGACCATAGTCGAGGGTAACCCGAAGGCTCCCTTTTCGATAGCTACTACACCAAGGTGTAGGGGAGGGCGCTACTCCTTCCCTGGTAAATATATATATATATATATATATATAAATTCAACAAAATGTTTAAGAAAGAAGTCAGATACTATAAATCAGCACAGAAACTAAATAGTTTGATCAAAGCAGAAAAAAAAAAAAAAAAAAATCTTCCATATAAAAATAAGTTTTTATTCATGGCATGGTTAATTATTCTTTTAGAAAATGATATCATGCTGTGGCCTTATTCAAATCTTAGCTGTAGAAAACACCAACTGCATCTCTGCAGAGGGGTAAGACCCCCCCCCCAACGAGTCTCCTGGATATGACAGTAAACTAATCTGATGGAGATTTTGGGAATGTGGAGTACCTCTTCATTGCCATTGCTCCCAGGTCCATTCTGACCCAGAGTGGTAGCACATGATAGGTTTCCATCTATAAGTTAAATAGAACAAACTGTGTGCAAACAAATAACTGCTGTTAAATTGTGACTATTACATAGCAATAGTTGAAACCATTTAACTATGTGCAAAAAAGAGTTCAGGTTCGTTTAAGAATGTTATCTACAAAACGTGTTTACAAATCATGTATATGTTTCATAAGGATTTGGCATTAAATAACCTACAGTGGTTGATATAACACAAAACCAAATCAATCAAATCTTAAGTGACAGCCATCATTTATATATATATACATAATAATAATCAAGTTGCTCTGATGGTATACATTCCCTTGACTCTTTCTTGCTATCCATCCCTATCTTCTATTGTCCCTGGCAGGTTCTCTGGACTTCACCCATAATCTGCATAGAGCTGATGTATGTCTGTTTTTGCTGGTATGCCAACACTGGAACTTTCATATATGGGAATCTATTGGAGAACATTGTTTATGACTTCATTCTTACTTTACCAGAATGTCTTGTTCATCTTGGACAGTTTGTGAAATGGGAGGCAAGTGGCCTTACAGCTGCTGTTTTATGGAATGCTGCCCCCAGGGTTTTCTTAAGTTGTGGCTATTTTGGTATTTCTGTTTGACTGCACTATATAGACCCTAATAAAATGCATGGAGAAAAAGGAACATGCTGTTTTGAAAACATCTTAGAATGTGTGTGTGTGTGCGCGCACATGTGTATATATATAATATATGTGTGTGTACATATATATATATATATATATATATATATATATATATACACATACATATATATATTTCTAATTATCCATACTAATACCTTTCTTGGACATTTTGTCCAATTCATAGATGTAGATTCACGTACCTAGGAAGCAGCGTCAAATCAACCGAAAAGGACATCGAAACGAGGCTAACGAAAGCATGGACAGCTATCAATAGGCTATCGATTATATGGAAATCAGACCTAACCGATAAAATGAAACGCAGTTTCTTCCAGGCAGCGGTCACATCGATACTGCTATATGGCTGCACTACATGGACGCTAACAAAACGGCAGGAGAAGAAACTAGATGGCAATTACACAAGAATGCTGCGTGCAATCCTGAACAAGTCCTGGCAGCAACACCCCACAAGACACCAACTGTACGGCCACCTGCCCCCTATCACGAAAACTATTCAAGTTAGACGAACCAGACATGCAGGACACTGCTGGAGAAGCGGAGATGAACTCATAAGAGATGTACTCTTGTGGATCCCCACACATGGCCGCGCAAAAGCAGGGCGACCAGCTCGAACGTACATTCAGCAGCTATGTGAGGATACAGGATGTTGTCCTGAAGACCTACCTAGGGCGATGAACGATAGGGAGGAGTGGCGAGAGAGGGTCAGGGATATCCGTGCTACCAGCACGATATGATGATGATGATGATATATATGGTAGAAAATAATGGATTGTAATCTGACAATTTGTAAAGAAAAATTGATAACAAGGTAATCCACATAGAAGGAGCGATTTATTGAGAAACAAAGTCGACACTATAGCATTTCGGTTCGAATGAACCATCATCAGGTCTATGAAGGATTATATTTGTGTGGTTAAATTTACGATGAATGTGTAAAAAGTGTAAAAAATATAAAAACTTTGGAAAATTTGTATAACAAGAAAAAGTTGGCTGTTTGATTAATGAATCAGCATTTGTTGTTTTAAATTACATCATTTGACTTATTAGAAATATATTGTAGAATTTATGTCCTGTTTGTTTATCAAGAAAGATTTCGAATCATTCCTTGTTTTCGACAAAGTTCAAATCATATAAGTCATATATATATATATTTAACCAGACTTATATGATTATATATATATATGTCTTTATCTTCTGATTTTTTAATTTTTTATTTTTTTAATTATCTTATTTTATCTTCTGAATACGAACTGTAACTCCACATTCACTTCTCTGCAACAGGAGAGATCATGTAAAGAGTCATCTGACGAGACGGAGAATATAGCAATAATATTCTCCACTGAAATGAATTTATTATGACGACTTAACCGAGTTTGAGTCTCCATTTAATTGTACTATATATATATATATATATATATACCTATGAATTGGACAAAATGTCCAAGAAAGGAATTAGTATGGATAATTAGAAAAATTGAATAGTTTGACCAAACTAGATTAGTGAAGAATTCATAGAAATATTCCATACAAAAGGAAGCTGTTATTCTAAAGTTTTCATCATTATATCAATGCAGAAAAATTCCTTTTAGACCTCAGAGGAAGCTGGATTGTGGAGGTAAAATCTGTTTTCATTTACTTTGTAATTCATTTATTTTATTTCTCCTTAAAAAATTTGTCCTAAAAGCTGTAATTTGAATATTTCAGTACCAGAAGTTGCTGAATAAGAGTATTGACAACATGCAGGAATTATTCTCAGACTTCACAACTGAAGATTGGCAAGAAGTTTCAGAAACTACTTCCAAGTGAGTAATTTTTATTACTTATACCATAAAAAAACCAGCTCATTGGCCTAGTGGGTAGAGTGTTTGCCAATGGTCCAGGAGACCTCGGTTCAGTCCCAGGTCGTGTCATACCTAAGACTTTAAAAATGGTACTTGATACCTCCTTGCTTAACACTCAGCAATATAAGGTATGTATCGAGAGTAAAGTGGAGCAATCCAGGAAAAGGAGTAGCACCCTCACCTACACCCCGGTGTAGTAGCTATTGAATAGGGAACCTTCTGGTCGCCAACTTTACTTTGCTACTTACTTTACTTTTTATACCATAAAAAGTTCTTTAAATTTTTTTAAGCTAATAAATCTTTCTCTTATATGTGTCTTAGCCACTGAAGTTTCATAAGAATTTGTTTCAATAATAAATGCTGGTTCAGTTTTTTCATTTTTTTTTTAATTTGATTTATTTGTTTAGTGGCATATCAAACTTTGTGTCTTATTTAATGCCTAAGCTACCCTTGTAGAAGAACACCAGTGATATTATTTAACCTATTGCTGGGTGATAATCATTATGATCAACAAAATAAAATATTTAACTTACTGCCTTTTTTTTTCTTCTTGATAATGATTGATATCAGTGAAAAGTCCTCAGAATCTTTACATTTATGAAGATTACAAACTTAAGAAAATTTCTCTCATTCTGACTTATCAAATAAAATAAAAGTGGACGTCTTAATTTGTTTATCTTTAATAAAACATATTGACCAAAAAAAATGTTTTGAAAAGAATAGCATTATCAAAAAAGAAATTGGAAAAGTTAGATTTCAGTACTTTAATATAATTCATCCATGTTATACACAAATAATTATCGGGAGTTGTCTCTTCTCTTAAATAAAACATGTCTATCAGAAAAAACTTTCTGAAGAGCATTAGCACAAGGTGGAATATAAACAGCCCTGTGTAAAATTTGAACTTTGCTACCCAAGTCCATTTTTTTTTAAACAGCATGTGGTGGGTGGCATAGTGATTAACATGCTGGACTGTGACATCGTATTAAGCAAGTACCAACTCCAGTTGGTTGGTTGGTTTTTATGGCCAATGGTAGGCTATTTAATGCCAAATCCATTTTTATTCAAATAATCAGTTCTATTTCAAACAATTCAGTTTAGCATGAGTACATAGTTTAATTGTTTAAAACATTTCTATTTCAAGCTATTCAGTTTTGTCAAACAGTTCAGTTAACTATAAGTATAGATTTGGTTTACACATAGTTAAATATCAAAAACAGTTCTACTTAAAACAATTTAGTTTAGCATAAGTATGCAGTTTCGTTCTATTTGATCCATAGATAAGACCCTATCAGGTGTTACCTCTCTGGGCCAGAGTGGACCTGGGAACGATGGCAATAAAGGAGTACTCCGCATTCTGCAAAGCTCAAGTATTACTGGAACCTCACCATCATAGTATTTAGTGTCATATCCAGGACACTCATTGGTGGAGGGTCTTACCCTTTTGCAGAGAAGCAGTCAGTGTAATCTACAGCCCCAGTCGACAGAGTTAAATGTAAAAACAGTTTTATTTCAGATAATTCAGCTGAACAGAAGTATGCAATTTAGATGTCAAAATGGTTCTGTTTCGAGCAATTCTGTTTAGCATAAGTACGCAGTTTAAATGTCAGAACAGTTCTATTTTAAACAATTCAGTTGAGTATAAATGCACAGTTTAAATGCAAAAAACAGTAAACTCTTGAAACTATGGTTGAATTCTATTTGATGCATAGATGGGACCCTATCAGATGCTACCACTCTGGGCCTGAGTGGACTGGGGAGTGATAGCAATGTAGGGGTACTCCGCATTTCCCAAAGCTCAAGCATTACTGGAACCTCACCATCAGATTGTTTAGTGTCATATCCAAGACACTCATTTCAGGGTGCGTCTTGCCCCTCTGCAGAGAAGCAGTCGTTGTATTCTACAGCTCCAGCCGACTGAGCAAAACTCCAGTTAGGTTATTACATTCACTTTTGGACTGATACCCTTGGGGAAAGTGTGAACCCCTTTGTTTCCCCAGCGATAGGTTAACCTGCTGGACTGCGACATTGTAATAAGCAATTACAAACTCCCGTTCATCTGTAATATTCGTTTTTGAACTAAGACCTTTAGGAAAGGTACGAGCCCCTTTATTCTCCTAGCTATAGGTTAAATAGTACCACTAATGTTCTTGTACAATGATGGTTTTGGTATTAGATAGCCCATAAAGGGTGATATGCAATTAAACAGAGAGGAAAAACCCATCAACTGTAATCATTATGTCACTAATATCTCCATGACAATTATCTACTCTATGTATAATATCAGCATTGCTATTTTGAAATATGAAAAATTCTGATTTCTAAAAAGTGTCTGGTCCTGTTCATTAAAGGTTGGAAGAATTCAGAAAGAGCATCCAACCTATGACGATTTCTGTCCCACAGACATACTATACCAAATTTGTACAAACCCAAAAGCTAACTAGGGGTGTCTCTGTCGGGACATGGCTAACATTGTAATAAGCAAGTTTAAAGTTGAGTCACATTATTTATGGACTAATACCCTTGGGAAAGGTTTGAACTCCTAATCTCCAGTTAGGAGTAAAATTATATGACGTCTGCTGTTCAACAAGGATGGCTTAGGTATTAAATAACCCACAAAGGTTGATATGCCATTAAGCTAAGAAACCAAACCAAAGGCAAAGACTAAGTGAGCTTACAATGAGATTGACTCTTAAAATGCATGAAAAGTGATGAAAGGTGAGCAAGAGAGAAAAATAGAATGAAACAATTATTTTTAAAGTGGACTATTCATTGCCAAAAAAGATATGTACATATTTATCTAACCCCTTTGCTACACGTGGAATGTTACACAAAATCAATTTTTTTTAAGTGGATAATAATAACTAGTTTGAATTCTGAGTTTTGCTTACTTATCAATCAGGGCGGGTGGGAGAAAAAATTGATTCATGCCTTTCCCAAGGGCATTAGTGTGAAGTGAAATGCAAATAGCCTTGTCCAGGATTTGAACTCAAGTTGCCAATTTCGTTTCCTTTGATTATAACCATTGCACAAAGAGCACCTCCATTAAAAAATGATATGTATGCTTTTGATAACAATCTTGTATTCATACATATTTTATGTTGTTCAGAATATATATATCTTTGTTGAAAAGAGAGCAGCGTCGATAGCATGGTGGCTAACATGCTGGATTGTGAGACTGTACTAAGTTCAATCTCTAGTTGTGAAATTATTTTCACTTTTGAACTAATACCCTTGGGAAAGGAATGAAATCCTTTTTCCCTGTCAGCTGTAGGTTCAATAGTACCACTTCTATTCTACTAGGATGGCTTTGTCATTAAATAATCCATGAAGGGTTAATATGCTATTAAATAAAGAAACCAAATCTTTTTGAAAGAATGTAAAATTCTGTATGGAAGAAACCTTTGTAAACATTGAAACCAAATTAAAATTTTAGTGGAATATACTAAATTTCATCTATAATAATCTCTTTGAATAAAGCCACTATAACAGATTTTTTTTTCGTCTACCATCACTGAAGAGTTAAGATTTAAGCAAAAATTACCTTCAGTAAAAACCATATTTACTCAATCCTTCTGCCATGGGCAGGATGTGACATAAGGCTAATTTTTTTAATGCTGAGTACAGCTGTTTTGGATTCAATGTTTTTCATCTTCTAGACTGGTTGCCATACCAAGGTTAAAGAGCACAGTCTGCTCTACTATTTTACACATAGCTGGAGGAAGAAGAAATTCATTCATGCCTTTCCCAATGATAATTACATGAAGCGAAATGTTAACAGCCTTGTCCAGGTATTGAACTCAGGTTGCTTCTTCCATTTCCTCACACTATTACTGTATGTTCAATCTTGAATAAATTGAAACACATATTAAGATCAGATGTTTATTTTCTATCATTTTACACACACATATATATATATACCTCAAAATAATAAAGAATTATTAAAATTTCTTAATGTATCGGTCAATTATTTCATTCATTTTTTTTAAATAAAACTTTCCAAGCAGAAAAAAATTAGACTTAATTATAAAAAGAAAATAAAGGAATCAATATGGCCTCCATGTTTGACTGGATGAAGTCAGACTTTTTAAAATCCTTTCATTACTTTTAAGATACTCATATATATATATATATATATATATATATATGTACCAACACACATTCACATCCACAAGCAATCATTGATATAGATTACCTCTGGTACGAAGAAAGTTAGCTTGAAATAAATTTACACCTCTACAAACTATATAAATGGATGTACTTACCTAATCCAGACTGATGGTGAACAATCCAGTCTTGCACTCATTTCTGTTGCATTATGAGTTCAATCCTTACTGAATGCTTAATCGTTATCATCATTTCTCAGTCTGAATGACTTAAGAGAGACTTATCTTGTAACCTTGTTTGGTTGTGAGGGTTCTACTTCTGTATTGTGACTTGAGTAAGAGTACCTTTGCAGACCCATCACTCTTTGAACTCAGAGTTTTCCTTCTGCTAGACTAGTTGCCATTCATTTGTCCTTCTCCTAGATTGGTTGCCATACTAAGGTTAAAGAGCCCAGTTTGCCCTACTATTTACCCTTAGCTGGAAAAAGAATAGTGAGATTCATACCTTTCCCAAGGGATAAATGCTATATGAAATGCAAACAGACTCAACCAAGGTTTGAACTCTGGCTGCTGACTCCTCTTTTCCTGATGGTAATCGTTATGCAATGAGCACCTCAGTTTAAGGTTTATAAATAATTACCCATACACATATTGGTAAAAAGATAGGCATCATTCTTTGGTTCTTTATTATGAAAATTTTTCTCGTAAAAAAAAAAATTATTCAAATTTCCTAAGAAAAGTTATCAAGAATCTTTATAAAGAAATGGGTATAAAAATGGTCTGCTTTTCTTATAATATCCAAATATATATATATATAGATATATATATCTTTTTACCTCGGCCATTCTTCTATTCCAGTGATGCTGTTGGAACCAGTGGCAAGGATGCAGAGACTCACATCCCACTGCCATTGTTCTCATCACCACATCCCCACCCACAGCAACCCAGCCCAGCGCCAGGTGCAGCATCATCAGTGGCAGCATTGTTGTCACAGTTCCAAGCACAAACAGATAATGATGCAGCCAGCAGCAGCTTCAGTTCGAGAATCTCCTCATCAGGAAGACACATCAAAAAGGTCAGATTTTAGAGAAAATAATTGCCACCACGGAGCCAATATGGCTGCCAACAGCCCATTCATCTCCCACCTCCATCTGCCATCTTGTGGCTGTACCATCTCTGCCCTACCAGTCTCTCACCCATGTAGCATCTCATCTATCCACCCTAAATTCTCTTGTTCTGCATCTTCCTCTTTTCTCCAAGCATGCATCTCCCCTCTATGCTTACTTTTCATGTATCATCTCCAGAAACAAAGGTATTTTGTCAATGTCCTGACCCCTGTCTGAATAGGGTTTGTTGTGTGTTAATAAAAACATGAGTAATTACACTGCATAAATGTTTTTATATATGACAATCCAGAGTAATGGATTTTATATAGAATATATATTGCTTTCTCTTTCTTTATATATATATATACAGAGGCCATTCAATAAATGAGGAAAATTATTTTGAAAAAATGGCCAAATAAAGTTTGAGTTTTTTGGGGTTTTTTTTAGAATTTTTTGTTCTATAATTGTAAACTTTGCAATGTTTGGAATTGGTTTATTGCAAACATTATTTTAATCTCACAAAAATATTTGTTTAGAGGCTATTCAAATTGGTAGCCAATCAGAGTACTCCAGGCTTGAACAGAGGTCTGTCATCAGATTTTTGTTGACTGAGAAGTGCAAACTATATGAAATTTACAGAAGAATGTGTGCTGTGAATAAAGAATCAGATTTTAGTCTGAGAACTATTTACAAATGGGTTAAACGTGGGTTTGCGAGTCGAGCCTGAGTTGAAAAGATAGTTGATTGAGTGGAAATGTACTGATTCTCAAATAAAAAAAAATTTCCTGGAGCATCTGTCAGTAAAGAAGCTCATGCTGTGTGTTCTGGAACCAGAAAGGAACCATCACTACTGATTTCCTTTGGGAAATCAGTAGTGATGGGTGCAACTATAAACAGTGCTTCCTGTTGCCAACTCCATTGGAAAAATTCCCCTTATATATTGAATGACCCTCGTATATATAGTACCCCAAGATATTAGGAATATGATTATTAAAACAATTATTTTCCCTAGCTTCCAGTTTTTGTTGTTATCTTGAGATTAATCTCCTTTTAACACTCATGAAGGATAGTGGTAAAATCTGAATTGCATTCACTTTGTTATTTATATTCCTCAAACTTTTTGATAATACCTCATATCTATGTTCATATAAACTATATGTGTATTGGATGTGTATAAGTGCATTCATATATATATATATATATATATATATACATCCACAGACAGACTGTTTCGTTGTATCACAACTCTTCAGTTGTGGCTAGACACGTAGGACGCTTGAAGCTGAGATTGAAACCTGCCCAACTTTACGTTAGACTTAGTATCATACTGCTCAGCCAACTAGTGTACCACATCAGCTAAAGAATTATTAGGTATTAAGTAGTAGCATTCACTTGTTTACATTTTATACTTTTCCAGATACCTGAGTGCTCAATTCATTCGAAGAGCTTTGCATTATATATATGTATATTTAGTTTGCACTCATTCATATTATTTCAAGTATTCCTATCTAATACTACTAATTTATACACAATTATATTGTTTCAAAGGACTATTCCAATTTAATAATAATAATTATTTGTTTACACAGTTATATAGTATCATGTATTTTTATCTAATACAAATAATTTGAAAATAGTTATATGGTTTCAAGTATTCCTATATAATATGAATAATTTTATAAACAGATCTATTTGACCCTTAGATAGAAACCTAATTGGTGGTACTACTCTGGATGAGAGTGAACCTGAGAGTAATGGTGATGAAAGGATATTCTGTATATACTCAAAGTTACAGAACTGGAGCCTCACCAGTTTATGTAGTTTAGTGTCATACCCAGGACATTTCATTTTTGTGGGGTTTTATCCCTCTGCATTGGATACAATCAGTATATTCTAAGCCCACTAACTGCGATATATATATATATATATATATATATATATATATATATAGCTTCTATAATATCCAGAAATGTATGCTTGCTCTTCTTTCTGAATATATCATCAAGTTTTGTATGTGGCTGATTGGTTGGTTAGTTGTTTTGTTTTAAGGCATATCAACCCTTTTTGGGTCCTTTAATTAATTAAGTCATTTTGATAAATATTTTAAATAATTCTGTTTATTATGAGTATAGTTTTTTGTCTACACACAGTTAGATCCCAAAACAGTTCTTTTCCAACAATTCAGTTTAATATAAGTATAAATTTTTGTTGACACCCAGTTAAATGTAAAAACAGTTAATTTCAAACAATTCAGTTTAGTGTAATTACACAGTTTAGTTCTATTCGACCCATTGATCGGACCCTGTCAGGTGCTACCACTTCAGGCCAGAGTTGACCTGGGAGTGATGGCAATGAAGGGATACTCCGCATTCTTGAAGACTGACCATCAGATTGTGTCATATCTAGGACACTCATTGAGGGAGTCTTACCCCTCTGCAGAGATCCAGTCAGTGTATTTTGTAGCTACAGCTGACTGGGCTATCTGGCGTGTAGGATTGATTCAGTCTACTGTCTTCTTCA
>OY757927.1:74783126-74900626 GCA_963585895.1 Sepioteuthis lessoniana | reverse complement strand
AAAAGATCAACCACCCCTAATAATTTCAGTTGATATAATATGTCTAGAAGAAAAAATTAGTATTAAAAAATATAGAAATACCAATAAATTACTAAATTAAAGAAATGAACTGATATTTAAATATCACCATAAAAATAGATATAAGCTTATGTGAAATGACTTTAGGCTTTATATATATATATATATATATATATATATATAATGGGGAGAAGAGGAAATGAAAAAAAATTATATATATATATTAATCTAATTAAAGATAATGTACTTTGGATTTGAGTATATATGTTTTAAGATATGATCTAAATCAATTATATTTTAAACAACTGGTTTTATTTATTTAAATTATGTAATAAGTGATATAAGGTATTTTGTATTGATTACAGAGTGCATATTATGAATGATATTTTTGTTATAATGTTGTAGTACATGGTAATAATAATCAATATTTATTAGAATGATTTGTTATTGGCATTAATTATAATATGTTAAATATTATATTAAGTAATAACATATTGTGGTAGTTGTTAGTGTCTGTTGTTATTTTTGTTGGCATTGATGTTATTAATATTTATTATGATAATAATGAGTTGATGATTAGTTTATAATATTAATTGGTTTGAGGATTAGTAGTAAAAATTGTAATAGTAATATTAATTGTGATGATAATACTTAATTAATTCTATAATATTCACTATGATTTTATTTATAAATATAAGGATTTGAGGTTTAGTAATAATATGAATATTATAATAATGTGTAAGATATAATTGTAATCTTGAGGACATATAATATTATGTTGTATTTGTTTATAATTTAAGATAATAGTCTTAACAATAACTGGTATCATTTTTATATATACTTTTAATGTGATCAATTATATTGAATAGTATGAAAATATCCGTATGACAATTTTCTTAGTTTTTTTGAGAAAATAGTATTAACATACAATAAGATATTTTACAATATCATTTAATTTTGCTAAGAAGTAACTAATATCCATCTAAGTTGTTTTTAGTTGATAATCTTCTCTCCCCAAATTCATTTATTCCATTATTCTATATTTTTACTTATTTTCTTCAATTGGGTATAAAGTTTGTTTGAATTAGATTAAAAAAAAAAAATTTTTTTAAGGGGGTGGTGAAAAAAGAGAGAAGTCAAAAATTGATTCATCTCCATACAAGAATTTAATGTCATTTGTCAACCAGATGGGAAAAACAAATGGTCTGGTCTTTACAAAATAAAAATGAAATTTGGGTTAGGGAGATAAGGTGGCCAGAATTCTGTGGGTTTTTCTAAATCTTCATAAGAAATTTCTCATTATTTCTTTGTCTGAAGATGCAGATCTAACATTTCAAAAAATACAGGGTCTGCTGAAATAAATATTATTACCAAAAAATATGAGTAATTTTAAAAGGTTTTTCTTTTATATGGTATATATATATATATATATATATATAACTAAAGAGAGTGAGCGAGAAAGAGATGTATATATACATTTATATAGATATATCTGAGTAATTTATAGGTAACATTCATAGAGAGTCAGTTATAGGTGTCTAAGTTTGTGCATGCATGCACATATGTGTGTGTGAGTGTGTGTCGTTGGGCAGCAGTCTTTCATTCAAGCATGTTTGATTAAATAATAAAGACGCATTTTATCTATATAATTCTATTAAGATCTTTTCAAATTTCCTGATAAGTGTCTTGGTTTTAGGTTGGAAGTGGTAGATGAATATATATATATATATATATATGAGAGAGAGAGAGAATAAGAGAAAGATATATATGCATTTGCTCATTGGCCTAGTGGGTAGAGTGTTAACCAATGGCCCGGGAGACCTGGGTTCAATCCCAGGTTGAGTCATACCAAAGACTTTAAAAATGGTACTTGATGCCTCCTTGCTTAACACTCAGCAGGTAGGGATCAAGGGTAAAGTGGAGCAATCCAGGGAAAAGAGTAGCACCCTCCCCTACACTGTGGTATTGTAGCTATCGAAATGGAGCCTTCGGGACCCCCTCGACTAAAATCGCCAACTTTACTAACTTTACATAAGTTGGCCGACCATATTCATAGGTAACCTGAAGGCTCCCTTTTCAATAGCTTCTACACCAATGTGTAGGAGAGGGTGCTACTCTTTTCCTGGATTGCTTCACTTACCTTTAATCAGTACCTTATAATGTTGAGCATTAAGCAAGGAATCATCCGGTATTTTGAGTTTTTGGTATAACTTGACCAGGGATTGAATCCAGTCTCTCCCAGACCATTGGTGAACACTCTACCCCCTAATCAGCCCATTGGCATAATAATTAGATATATAGATACATAGATAGATAGAAATATGTATGTATATCTAAAAGGATCGTTAGTCCAATGAGAGAAAAGTAAATATTTTAAAATGAATAGGTTCAGAAATGATTTTACATTTAGCTTTTTGCTTTTTTTTTTTTTAAATACTCTATATTTGTGCTATATCATATTTACCAACCCCTCCGCTCGGGCAGGATATGACACAAGGTCAATTTTTTAGGCTGAGTTTAACAGGTTTGAATTCAGAGTTTTCCTTCTCCTAGACTAGTTGCCTCACCAAGGCTGAAGAACCTAGTCTGTCCTACTATTTACACATAGCTGGAGGGAGAATAATCGGATTCATACCTTTCCCAAGGGTATTAGTGCTATGTGAAATGTAGTTAGTCTCGTCCAGGATTTGAACTCATGTCACTGTGTACATTTCCCGCGACGATAACCATTACACCACGGGCACCTCTATATTTGTGCTATATGTGTTTTGAACATTTCAATTCTCATCAGGTATATTAATATATATATATATATATCTTCTTTCCCAGTAAGGCAGACTGGGTTCTTTAGCCTTAGTAAGGCAACCAGTCTAGGAGAAGGAAAACTCTGAATTCAAACCAGCTGTATTCTGCTAAAAAATTGAAATTGAGTCACATCCTATTCATGGTAGAGGGGTAGGGTAAATACTTTGAGAATAAAGCAGCATTGGGGACAGCCATTTTTTCATGTAAACAAAGGTTATGTATCTTTGATAAGCTACAAGATGGTGGTGCCATTTTTCGTATTGTTTGTGTTTTTTTTCTTTATTTGTTTTTGAGATTCCATACATGTTAAAAAAAAAACAATATCTTTCTGGTGATCAACAGTTTATGAAAATATCTCTTTTGTTTCCATGGTCTTTTTGTTATACCAATGTAAACTTTTTCTTGATCTTTAACTTTGACTGTGGCTTGATCAATAACCCTTGTTTGGAGGCAAAATTAATTCAAAGGATATGAGAACTTTGATGTACATTTATCAGCAGCATTTGTTGACATATATTTTGAGCTGGTGGCCTTTTCTTTTTGTTATATGTCTGTATATTTTGTGACATGCTTTCTGTTCAATTGCATGAGACTACAGAAGCCAAATACAGTGTCATCCAAGATGAGGAACAAACTAGTGATAATACCAAAGAGTAATGTCTAAAAATTACTTACTCAGGCTTGAACACGGACCTCAGTTACTGGAGGAAAATACAAAATTAACTCAGCCATATATATATATATATATATATATGCAAATGCATACCCATATATGCATACATATATATACATGAATACATATATGTGTGTGTGTATATATACATATATATGTATATATGATGATTGTTCAAAAAGTTCTAAGAAAGAGGGTTGGTTGCTTGTTTGGGTTTTATGGCATATCAACCTTTGTAGGTCATTCAACGCCAAATTCTGTCTATATATACATACATATTCAACCAAAGATTTCAAAATGAATATTAAGGTAGGTAGAAGAAAGAAGACCATAACCGAACATCTTCGTTTGTGAATTAATTTTTTAGTGTGTGTGCATGTGCATATAAGTATATATATATATATATATATATATATATATTTGCACATACATGCACATCTATATATATATTTATATATACAAATGCATACCATATGTATATATATATATATATATATATATATATACATATAAAGGTCATTTAAAAAGTTCTATGTCTCATCTAAAAAGAAGAGTCATAGCTGAATATTTTTGTTTTGGCTACACACAACCAATTTTTATAAAACAAGAAAAATCCAAATTAGTTTTTAGACTGTGTGCATGAGCATATAAGTATTTGCATACAAGTCTCTCTCTCTCTCTCTCTCTATATATATATATATATATGTACACACACACACACACATGCATATATATATATATGAAGGTTGTTCAAAATTTTCTAAGCCCTTCCCAGAAAACACAGCCATAGCAGTCCATTTTTTGTTATGGCATACATTACCACATGTTATAAAACTAGAAAAAAACTAATCAGATTTTTCTAGTTGTATGAGAAGTGGAAGTTGTGTTGCCACAACAAAAATGTTCAGCTATGGGTCTTCTTTCTTGGTGAAGGTTTGAACTTTTAGACAACCCTTGTATATAAGTTATATTAATGCAATGGTTATTGTGATAAGAAATGAAAATAATGACCTGAGTTCAAATCATAGACGATGCTGTTTTGATTTTCCTTTTCACAAATGGCCTCGGAATAGGTATGAATCCAAATTGTTTTTTTCCACAACTATGGGTAAATAGTAGGATAGACTAGTTTCTTTAGCTTTGGTTAGGCAACTCGTCTAGGAGAAAGTGAACACTGAATTCAAACCAACAGTACTCTGCTTATAAATTTGACCTTGTGTCACATTCTTTCCAGAGGGTTTGGGTAGATACATATATATATGTGTGTGTGTGTGTGTATGTGTGTACATATATAAAGTGCTTGTAGTTGATGGTTGGAAGGTGATGTATATTCTGTGTAATATAATATAATAATATATTGGGTGCTAAAAGGTTATATATCTCTTTCCAGTCAGTTGTTGAATGGTAATACCTGTGATCAGTATTATCCTTTTAACTCAACAGGGAACCTGTTCATTGTCAGTTGTTGTTAAGTGCTACAATATGGTAAGCAATCAATAAAAGAGATTGGCTGTCAGAATGTTTCATCTTGGCTCCACAGAACGGCGCCTACCAATTTGGTTTTAGCACCTCCATACTACACCCCTATGTTCTTCATTTTCATCGGTTCTATATTTGTAGAGAAGTGAGAAATGTTTTAAAGTCATAAGGGTTTCTGCAAGGATTTTGATAAAAAGCGCTATTTAGGTCTGCCTTATTTAACATGGTTCTTTATAAAGTTTTGCATTTCTCTGAATCTTTAAATTCTTTGTGTGAATCAAAGTGGATTTATTTATATGTTTTTTATATATATATATATATATATATATATATATATAAAATGGAATCAGTGAAGAAAGTTCAAATTTTAGACTACAATGGTTTTCGCTGAATTTGAGTGACAGTAAGTCTCTGAAAATCTCCAGGACTCTACTTAGTATTCTATCTATTCTTCTTAATCTTAACAGTGCTGTGGTCTGAATGATCTTGATTCTTCCTCTGATCTTCAATTCCCTGAATCTCTTTTCCAGGTCTTTGGGATCCATTCCAAGTGGATTTACAGCAATTGTTATCACCATCCCTTTCAAATTCTACTGCTTTTTCAGCTCTCTAGCAAGATCTAAGTATCGGTCTATCTTTTTGCTTTCTTTTATTTTCACTTTATGGTCCACTGGAATGGCAAAGTCCTTGAGATTTCTTCTTGTTAATTAACTCTTGGTCTGGTCTTTTATGAGGAAATTTCAAATTCCAGCCACTGATGGTTATATTCATTTCAGATTAATGCCACTGAGAAAAGAATGACACTGCTACCATGTTTATTGGTGCTAGATTCCAATCTCTGATATCCAGAGGTTAATAGATAGATGTCTCTTAGCTGAGAACAGGGAGAAATTTTATACACCTTAGAAGATTTCTGTATAACTGAGGAGACTTGCTGTCGCTGAAACTCCAGCGAAGATCACCAGTTTGTGCAGGTGGGAAAATTTGCAAAGAGTAAAGATAAGTTAAAAAGAAAAAAAGAATTTGCCGACTCGTAGAGTTTGCCATTTTAGCCAAGCACAAAGTAAAATTAAAGCTAAGTGAAAAACTAGATAATTGGACCTTGTCAGAAAGCTAAAAAAGTATATGATACTGATAGATGATCCCTACTTTTGTTGGACTCCTTGGAATAATCCCAAAGATCCTGGAAGAGAGACTACTGTATCCAGAGATACAAAAAAGAATTGAGAACATTTTGAACATAGTTCTACTGAAATTGACTTGAATATTGAAGAAAGTCCTGGTGAATTGAAAAGCTTTGCTATTCCTTGGTCTCCATTGATTGCCACCAGTTATTACTCATGTGAACACTTATTAAGAACAAGACAGTAAGAAAATTTTAGCCATCTTTGTGGTAGAGACTGTTGTCTATTTAATATCAATGTCAGTACTCGGATTTTGAGCCTATATAAAAATCTGTACTTCACAATGCTGTTTTACAAAACAAATAAAACTTCTGCTCTTCACAGATCCATGCAACATGTTCTACATAGTCCTCTTTATATTTGGAGCTGTGCTAAGTAAACATCTACAATAATAAGTTTTAGAATGATTTCTCCACAACTTGTTTATCATATTTACCCAACCCCTCCGCTTGGGCAGGATATGACATGAGGTCAATTTTTACCGGAGTTTAATGGGTTTGAATTCAGTTTTCCTTCTCCTAGACTAGTTGCCTCACCAAGGCTGAAGAGCCCAGTTTGCTCTACTATTTACCCATAGCTGGAGGGAGAATAATTGGATTCATACCTTTCCCAAGGGTATTCGTGCTATATGAAATGCGACAAGTTTTGTCCAGGATTTGAACTCGTGTCGCCATATCCATTTCCTATGGCGATAACCATTACACCACGGGCACCTCCAACTTGTTTATAAACCTTTTATGAAAAGACACAGTATGATAAAGAAGTACAGAACAGGGAGAAAATAATTCAACATGGCTGACTGCCTCTCAATACTTTAACAAGGAAGATAATCATTTGCCATTTCATGCAAGTAAACAGCACAAGTAAACAACACTTATAAGACTTGAAATTATAGTTGCTTATTCAGTGATTACTGAGATACATCATGAGTAGAAAATTATATGACAAAGTTTTTTACTGATATCACACACTGATAACTTGCTTGCAATGTATATGTTGGCTTGTCATCCATCATCATCCTCATCATCATCATGTCGTGCCGCTAGCATGGATATCCCTGACCCTCTCTCGCCATTTTTCCCTATCATTCATCGCCTCTGGCAGGTCTTCAGGGCTACATCCTGTATCCTTGGTAAGGCAACTAGTCTAGGAGAAGGAAAACTCTGAATTCAAACCTGTTAAACTCCGCTTAAAAATTGACCTTGTGTCATATCCTGCCCGAGCGGAGGGGTTGGTAAATAGTACATCTTGTATCCTCACATAGCTGCTGTATGTATGTTCGAGCTGGTCATCCTGCTTTTGCTCGGCCATATGTGGGGGTCCATAGGAGTACATCACTTATGAGCTCGTCTCTGCTTCTCCAGCAGTGTCCTGCATGTCTGGTTCGTCTAACTTGGATAGTTTTTGTGATGGGAGGCAGGTGGCTATATAGTTGATGCTTTGTGGGGTGTTGCCGCCAGGACTTGTTCAATATTGCTCGCAACATTCTTGTGTAATTGCCATCAAGCTTCTTCTCCAGCCATTTTGTTAGCATCCAAGTGGTGCATCCATACAGCAGTATCAACACATCCGCTGCCTGGAAGAAACTGCGTTTCATTTCAACGGTCAGATTTGATTTCCATATGATCGATAGCTTATTGATGGCTGTCGATGTCTTTTTCGGTTAATGAGACACTGCTTGTCATCCATGGTGGGGCTAAATTATCTGGATTAGACACAAGCGACCATTCCTCTAAGAAACACCTCCTCCAAAGGGGTAGGATCAGAATCATTCTCTGCTGCAGGAGACAACTCCTTGGGAGTTGATCTGTTTTTTGCTACCACTCACCTCTATGCATGTGCATCTTTGCAATAAACTTGACCTCATGTTGCACCCGGGAGAAGGGGTAAATATATACTGATATGATTTTTTTTTTTTTGTACTTTGAAGATATTATTATTTATATTCATATAGATTTATATACATATTTACACATGTGATTATATATATATATATATATATATATAACATTAAAACTTGCAATGTAAACATTAATAAAGTAACACACATACCAACTATATATTACACACACTTTCACTGATACAAAAATATGTAAATATTAAGATTTGGTTTAGTGAGCTATTGTATTTTTGTTGGCAAATACATTTATCTTTCTCAGTTTGATCTGCTTTGTAAATCAAACATCTGCTGTCAGAAAGATGGATGCAAACTACTAACATCTCTCTCTGTCTCTCTCTCTCTATATATATATATCTGAAAGCACATTCCTATTAACATTAAAGCATACAGATAGTATTCATGAACTAACATTTGTATATAAGAACATGTGTATGTATGTGCACATACATAAATATAAATATATATATATATATATATATATATATATATATATATATATATATATGTATGTATGTATGTATGTACTCATACATCAGAGGCAAAAGTAAGTAAATATTAAGTTAAGATTTGGTTTAGTGAACAAACATATTTTTGTTGGAAAATATATTTATCTTATGCATTTTGATCTCCTTTGTAAATCAAACATCCACAGTCATGAAGCTAAGTACAAACCACACACACACAAACATATATATATATATATATATATATATATATATATATATAACACAGACATATATAACAAATGTATGCAAACATTAAAACATGCAGTCAATATTCACAAACTAACATTAGTATATAAAAACTTGTGTATGTATGTGTTGATGCATATACATAAAGTACAGTTGTGAGACTATTGAAATAAAGATAGAAATTGATGTCAGAACACTCATATATAAATATAGATGTATAGATAAAAAAAAAAATTGTAGAGATACATTAGTGTACATATGTACAGATGAACATCCATCTACACACCTACACAAATGTATTAGTAACTGTACACACAATTGATTTTCTGGATAAGTATTTATTTGTAAAACTTACACATCTCTATATTCTTGTGCACACATCTATATTTCTGAAGACACACATGCCAGCATATTGCTGCGTTCATCCAAACATATGGACTAACACATTTGAATTTCGAGTGAATATTTTTCTTGTCGTCCCATGATAAGCTGATGCTCTCAAAAAAAGAAAAAAAATTAAAAAGGGGGAAAATAAAGACAAAATATTCCTGTTTATGCACGCCTTTTTTCTTCTTTCCAATATCAACAATTTTTTTGTTCTTCCTTATTTTCGAAAAGAAAAAAAAACAAACAAAAAGAACAAGAAAAAAAGAAGTCCTCTATTTAATTAAGTCTTTGAATGAAGTCAGAAATCCCTCGGAGAAATGTTGGCTGTCAGGAAGATGGAAGAGAATCGAAGACATTCTGGAATCTATACAAGATTTTTATTTGCATACTTTTCAAAGCCTCAAGAAGAATCCTTATGTATTGAAATTTGTCTTGTCATGAAAAATCAAGACTCATCTCAAAATTACATTCAGTTATTAAAAAAAAGGTCCTTATCTCTTTTGAATGCTAAGTGTGATCAAGTGTATAGGGAAATTGTTTATTTATTTATTTTTTTTTATCTAATTTAATTTTTCTAAATTGATTCATGGATAAAGATATTGGCTGTAAAGAAGAGCAAGACTTTTGCCCTAATGGAAAGCATCATGGGAAATATTTTTGTTTCCTCATTTTGGTTTGTTTTGAAGGATTTTGCAGAGAATTCTCTTGCTTCCAGCTTCAATATTAGTCGACTGGAGAATTATGTGAAAGCATTATAACATCCTACCAGACAAAAATATGGAATTTCTTGCTCATTGATATGAATATGGGTCATACATCACTAAGGGAAATTGTTTTGAGTATGTATTTACCCAGCCCCTCCACCCCAAGCAGGCTGTCACATGAGGGTGGTTATGAAACAGAGTTTAACAGGTTTGAATTTAGAGTTTTCCTTTTTCTAGACTGGTTGCCATAGCAAGGTTAAAGAGCCCAGTCCGCCCGACCATTTACCCATAGGTGGAGGGAGAATACTTCCCCATAGCCTTGACCATGATTTGAACTCAGGTTGCTGTGTCCATTTCCTATGATGATACTCCATGTATGTAACATCAAACCAATAAAATGTATTTTGATGGCATTTTTCGCACCCAGAAAAGAAATAAGAAGAGAAATAAAAAATGAGACGGGGATAAAAATAGAAAAAAAATTTATAGCTTGTAAGATATGTCCAGAAAATTATACAGCCATATTTTTTTTACCCTAGAGTAAAAGGACCTTAATCCTTTCCCAAGTACTTGTACTCCCCTTTAAACCCTATGTGTTTGTTTTTGTATTCTTTCTCCCTTATCAAAGAGACATACATTTATGGTACTGATGGTGACAAAAAGATCCAACATTTATATCTACAAAGCATCCAGACATAATATAAGCCAAAAATAGCCTACCTGAGGCTATGGTGTTTTAGTCACCATCAAATTACTTCCCTTGGGACCTTATACCCTGACCCCAGCAACTTTTTCCCTTTTTAAAACAGTATGAAAGTTTCAGTTTTGGGAAGACAATTGGTTGCCTTGTTGCATTCTCTTTAATCTCATCCACAGAGTTTTAATATTGATTTTAGCCTTGATAAAAGCCAGAAGCTGCAGAAGGCTAAATCTAGACTGTAATAGTATTGACAATTGAAGGTGATACAGTGTTTTTCCAAAATATCCTGTACAATATATGACTAATCTATTAGTCTGGTCATTATGAATATGCAGTGATCACATGGTATACAAATGGTCTCATTGGCATTGCACTGCAGGCAAATAATCATATGGAAGAGTGTCTGTTCACATATGCATGGTTAGATCCCTTCTGTTTAATTGCTGAGTTACATCAAGTGTGTGAGACTGGTTCTTGAGATATTCATGATGGCTGGAGACATTCTGAACAGAGCTTGTAGAATAAATTATTACATACATATTGGTAGGCTGAAATCTTTCTGTTGTGGAAATACTTAAAAAAACTGCTTGAGAATCTGGTGATATTAAAATGATGTTTATCTGTCTACTTATGATAACAGTTAGATTCTAAGTGAGTAATTGTTGAGATTAATGCACTGGTCAATAGAGAGTCATATGAACATACTTAAATGCTTAGAAGGAATGCATAATCTTTATAAATTTGCAAATGGAATGGTATCCAGTATCAATGGCTGACTAACCAAAGAACCAAATATTCATAGAGAGAAGTGTGGAGCCTGGTTAAAATCATTAGGGTTATCAGTGGTTATCTTAATCCTGAAGATTTGAGATTTTGTCACAGAACAGGAGAGATGCGTGTTATGGTGCTACATGGCATTTTAGTTCTTTAAGAGATGCATTCAGTGTGTTCTGCAACCTCAGCTGACTGAGCCACTTATATAATAAGTGGGTTATAATAGAAGTGGCCCAGTCAGCTGGGGTTGCAGAACACACTGACTGCATCTCTGCAGAGGGGTAAGAGTGCCCCGGTGGCCCAGTCGGCTTGGGTTGCAGAATACACTGACTGCATCTCTGCAAAGAGGTAAGACTCCCCTAACGAGTGTCCTGGGTATGATACTAAACAATCTGATGGTGAAGCTTCAGTAATACTGGGTCTTTGGGGAATGCGAAGGACACCTTCTTTGCCATCACTCCCAGATCCACTCTGGCCCAGAGTGGTAGTATCTGATAGGATCATATCTATGGGTCAAATAGAACTAAACTGTGTACTTATGCTGAACTAAATTGCTTGAAACTGGACTATTTTGACATTTAAACCGTGTACTTATGCAAAACTGAATTGTTTGAAATTTAATTCAGTGTTAAATGACTTAAAAAGAGTTGGTACGCCATAAAACAAAACAACCAACCCATCATTATTATATGAGATCACTGGCCCATTGGCCTCATGGGTAGAGTGTTTGCCAGTGAGTGGGCTGATGATTAAAGCCACTACACCAAGGAGGGAACTATTCCTTTCCTTAGATTGCTCCACTTTACCCTTGATCCGTACCTTATAATGCTGAGTGTCAAGCAAGGAGGCATTAAGTAGCATTTTTTGAGTCTTTTGTATGACTCGACCTAGAATTGAACCTTGGTCCCCCAAACTACTGGTAAACACTTTAACCACAATGCCAATGGGCCAGTACCAGCTCATTGGTCTAGTGGGTTGAGTGTTTGCCAATGGTCCAGGAGACCTGGGTTCAATCCCAGGCTGTGTCATACGAAAGACTTAAAAAATGGTACTGGATACCTCCTTGCTTAACACTCAGCAATATAAGGTACATATCGAGGGTAAAGCTGAGCAATCCAGGGAAAGGAGTAGGACCCTCCCCTACACCTTGGTGTTGTAGCTATTGAAAAGGGAGCCTTTTGGTCGCCCTCAACTATGGTCGCCAACTTACAACTATATATATATATATATATATATATATACACACCCCAATGTTTACTACAGCATGGCCAAACTCCACATATAGTAATTAATTATAAAACTTGACATTTTTCCTTTTATGTAATGAGAAAATATGCTCAACTAACATATTTTCATTAGCTGTACATTAAATATCAAAGAGCTACATGTGGCTTTTGAGTTGAAGTCTGGCTAAACCTGTACTAGAAGACTAATATGACCCAGCAGTGGTTTATGTGGGTGTCAATATGATAAAAGGGATTGCTGCCAGGATTTTACCCTGTTCTAAAATGTTTGCTATTTTTTCATGCTGGGCAAATTGTTCAACATATGTCTTGGCTAGCATTTGTTATGATTTCCTGACCCCTTGTCATTGGTGAGAGACATCAGTACAGCTGCAAAAACACAAACATTTCTATACTTACTTTTATGCACACTTAAGGGGTCTATTACAGATGATGTTTAAATAAATGCTTTTCTCATCTTTTTTGTCTGAGGTATTCCATTAAAATGTACTTATATTTACTAATTGAGACGGATTGTGCCTAAAAATGAAATCAGCCAAGGTGTGGGAAGGAAAAAAAAATGAAAGAATAAAGATATCTATGTGTATTGCTAAGTTTCATTATGTATATATGTAGTTATTTACCTAGTTTGGCTTAGCAGATAACTAGAAGTATGGGACACCCAGTAAGAATCAAAATCATTGACAATGATCAGTTAGTTTAGCTTGTTAACCATAACACTATACAAGGTGCCCAACTCTCTCTATATATAAATATATATAAACCTGGATAGGGAATATACAACAATGGCCATACATCAAGCACTTCTATAGATTTATATGAAATTCCTCATATATTCTATATGAAAATAATCCATACCTATTGTCTTTGGATGCTGACTGGATATTACTGATATATATATATATATATATAGGAAAAGGGAAGTAAATCCAGTGGTATGTAAATGTATAAACATGAAAAAACCCAAAAAATAAGGTATTCGGAGGATGATTTTTATCTATAGCTGAATTATTTGCTAATGTTTTGGTGTTTACATTAAGGGCATTTAAATATGTAGTGTTTATATATTATTGAAATAGGAACTTTAAAAAATACTTGTAAAATATTAAAAACAAAAAGAATATCTTTATTCAATTGCCTCAAATCAGTCCTGGTTTATTTATTTTCCCTCTTGCTTATTTATTTTATTCGATTGTAATTACTGAAATTAGGAATTTTGAAAATATTCGTAAAATATTAACAGCAACAACTGTATTTTGCACTTGTCTCAAATCAGCCTTTCCTCTTGGTTTCTTAAGAAAACAGAAGAGAAAGTAATAATTGAGATTAATTTGCCAGCATCCAGGGAAAAATTAATAATGAATAAGCTAATGAGTGGAGGATGGGGTGGGCAGAAACAGCATGAGGAAAGAGAAATAATTTGGCACTCTTGGTTGAAGTAACAGAAAGAGTATCATGGTCTGTGATAGTGGTAGGAGTCATTAAAGGGGGAAAAAAAAAGATGGGCAAAGAATGGGTGATTGATGGTAGCTGAATAAATGGGTGTGGTAGGGTCTCGGAATTGTTTGGTGAGTAGGATAAGGGAAACATTAGGTATCATAAAATAACTGTAGCAAGCAGTTGTTTAGTGGACTGATAGCAATTGTTATTTAGTAAATGAAAATTGTGAATAAGTGCTGCTGTATATTTCATCAAGTATTTAAGCTCAATTCATATTTATATATTCATTGTTTTTGCTTGTTTGGTCACATGACCTGGGAGATCACCGGCTGGTATACTGGATTTTTTATGCCGAGCTCAAAACAGTTAGGCTTAGTTGGCACTGCCTATATCTTTTCCAAGTAATACTAAATTAAGTTACAAGGTTTCAGTAGTAGTAGGAAAGAATCCCTGACCCAACTGCACTCTTTTCTGTCAGCCATTGTGGTATGCTAATGAAAAGACCCTTTTTAAGACAGCTGGTAATTGGAGAGAGAGAAAGGAGAGGGATATTCATCCCTTTCCTGAGGGCATTAGCATGGAATATAAACTCATTTTACTGAGTTTGTTTTTTACGAGGTGCATATGATAAGTTTCCAGACTTTTTTTCGTATGGGCATTTAAAATTGTTATGGACTCTTGAAAATTCAATATGTTATTGCTATACATGTTATGAGATGACGGACCAATTTTCATGATTTCAGGTTCAAATGAACAGCTACAGCAGCAATTGGAATACACCCTACTAAAGCCTGATTGTTACAGCTGGTGAATCTCAAAAATGCAATCTGACTCTTTAGAAGAACAATATGCAATAAAATTCTGTTTTAAACTTGGAAAAAATGATTCCACAGAAACGTATGGAATGCTTCAGACTGCTTTTTGACCATCTTGCATGAATCGAGCATCAGTTTATGAGTGGCATAAGAGATTCAAAGAAGGCACGGAGTCTGTGAGGGATGATGAGAGGTGTGGGAGAAGTAAGGAAGTCAATATACGAGAGTTGATTGGCCAAAGGGTTAGGGATAGGGTTACTATGTTGAGGTTTTAAGGGAGTTCAGCAAGAGATTCCGTCGGAAGAGGCCAGCACTCTTCAAATCGGGTCAGTGGCATTTCCAGCAGGACAATGCACCAGTCCACAACTCCATCCTTATTACAGACTATTTGACCAAGATGGGCATCAAGACAGTTCCTCACCCTCCCTATATTCCAAATCTTGCTCCCTATGACTTTTGGTTATTCCCTAAGCTCAGACGCTGTCGTTATGAGACAACTGAGTAGATGAAAGAGGCTGTGACGAAGGTCATTGACACGCTCACACAAGAGGACATCCATGGGGCCTTCCAGAAGTTGATGGAACAGTACAAGTGCATTGCAGCTGGAGGAGATTAGTTTGAAGGTGACTAGAGTTTCATGTGTCTACTATCAATAAAAGTGCCCACACGAAAAAAGTCTGGAAACTTATCGTATGCACCTCATATGTTCATAGATATGAATACAGGAGGCATTTTTGGCATAATGGTTATCACTGTTGGAATCAGACAACCTGAATTCACATCCAGAATATGTTGAATTGAGCAAGTTAGTGTACAATTGTGTTGAGCAGCAACAATAACTGACTGGCTAACAATGATGAGATTTGTGCATGAAGCAATCAGTATTTTTGATCTTCTGGAATACTTATTCTTGCATCTAGGTGATCTCATTCTTTGAGCCTTAATTGGCTGCTGGTTTCAAAGTGGATATGGTGCTAGATAAATATTCACCATTTTACATTATGCTCCAAACAACAGTACTGAGTTATGGCTTGTTCCCATGTTTGCAGAGTGGATGCTTGTAAATCCCACTGCAATGGTGTGTACCTTATTGCTTTTACTATATCAGAGGGATAACTTCTACTAAATAAAACTGTTTGTATTTCATATGGTGTTAATACTCTAGCAAAAGGTATGAATGTAACTATTCTCTCTCCAGCAATGAATAAATAGTAGGGTAGTCTTGGGTCTTTAACCTTGGTATGACAACTAGTCTGGGAGAAAGAAAACCTAATTCAAACTAGTTGTAGACCTGGAGAGAGATGGGCTCTATCAGGCTATTTTTACCCAAGACACACCTCCATAACCAATTCAGGTTACAGTGAATGAAAGATATGAAGGCATATAGAAACATTTTTGTATAAATGAGGATTAATTTGGTTGCAATTGCTTATTGAGGTGACAATTAATTCCTAATTATGATGACTTTAATTTTGGTTTTTAGAAAAAAAATAAGGGAAATATCTTTCAAGAAGAATTAGTATCGACTATTTTTTCTGCTTGCGGTATTTGCAACACTCTTGCATATTATTAGCATGAGAAATAAAATCAATGTAAATCTTCTTTTATCCAAGCTTCTTATAAATCTTGAAAATGTTTTAGTATATCACTATGTAATTCAATAATCAGCTGGCTTAAAGGATGATTAAATGAATTTGAATCCAATAGGATTTTTCATTGCTAAAAATTCTTCATTTTTCAGAATTGGATATGGAAAAAAAAAATTAATTAATGATAGTATAGTGCCTAGAGTATAATCTTTTTGTGAGGAGTTGTTGGCAGACAAAGTAGTATAAAATAAGACAGAAAATATTAAAAAAAAAAAAAAAGAAATATCATTGTAGCCATGAGAATAAAGTTATTTAAAGCCCTCTTCTGTTTTCACAGTAATTATATACTGCAGTTTTGAGCTTTGGGAAAAAAAAACTAAAACAAAAACATTGAAGACCAATTTATCACTAAGAGTTCTTTGATATTTAATGATGTTCCAAATTATTGACTTCCTGGAGATACAGTTTGTTTTTGGCTTAGTATATTCTAGGAGTTGCAGGCAAGATGAACAGAAGAGAATTTTTCATTATTATTTCAAATTAGAGGATCAGCGTTTGTGGCTATATTCCAGTAAAAACATTAGTTTCCAAAGAACTTTTGAAGTTAACATTGAATCGGATATTACTTCATTTGGTGATGAGATGCTACTAGCAATGATATTCCCAATAATTCTGATTGCAGACTGACTTTTTTTAACACTCTTTTCAGATCTGATCTCAGAAATAATTAAATTACATGCAATAGAATCATAATACAATGGATTTTCCTATCATCTGATGACTGGGTTTGTGGAGGTAATTCTGATGGGATTTATAATCTGCTCTTATATCCTGCTGAGAATTTATTATTTATTAGGTTGATGCAAAATGAATTGTCGTTTCAAGGACTAATGTATTGTATTAGGTTTGTGCAGAAATAACTGTGGATTTTTATCATGAACTTTGAAGCAGTATAACTTGGCTTAGAATAAGAATTATTATGCAAAATCAGAACCATTAAAATCTTTAAAATGTTGGCTGCAAAAAATAAAGAATTCTAGAGTCCGAGAACTGATTAATTCTTCAAGGGTATTTTGAGTTGCTGCTCAGTTGCTGACATTTTCTTAAAAAGTTTTCAAAATGCTTGAAAAAGTGTTAGATGCTTGGAGAGATGTCTAGTGAGTAAGCTGGGTAGAATTTCATAGCTAAGTTATTTGTAAGCCACAATGTCTTACAAATAACTATGGAGAAGAACTGGTTCTTTTTCATTAGACATAAATGTTGCAGTTGTTGGTACATTTTTTTCAATTCTGTTTTATTAATTTTACACAAAGAGGTTTTATGTTGTCTAACTTTAAACTTTTAAAAAATTCTTCATATTTATGGGTTGAATTGAAATGATATTAAGACACTACAAAAAGATAAATTTTTAAGTGTAACAAAATTGCAAAATTAAATAGGAACATAAAATTTCTTTGTTTTGTTTCTTACGCCTCTTTGAGCAGCTCTCCATTTTACTATCTTCTCACATCAACCTAAAAAAATCTTTGCACAGAATATATACAATACCTAAGTATGGAGTAAATTATGTTGAGAAATTCATTTCATAGTTCCCAAAAATGCCTGCTTAAATTCTTCTTACAATTATTTCTGAAATCATTTAATTCAATCTTAATATTTTTTTACACTATTATTGGTTTTGATCTTATTTGTCAATTTGTTAGAAAAATATAGCCTTTCTTGAAGCAAAAAAATATTCACTTGGTAAATAGACTTAATTTTTGAAATCTGTCTTGACAGAATATTTCTAATTTGAGGAGAAATATTAAAAGAATTAGAAATTCCATTTGTTATTTTTAAAGTTCTGACTAGATCACCTTTCATTCTTCTTCCTTGAAAAGTAGTTAATGCAAATTTCTCCAGTGTCTCCCTGTAACTGTAACCTCTTACTCTTTTATTATTATTGTCACTCTTCTTTGAATGCCCTCCAATCTCAATATTATGCTCTAATTTCTATGTTAGACAACAAATTATTAAACAACAAAAATAAAAATGGGCAGAACTCATACCTAGAAGGGAAAATAACTATGCAACAGATTCATCGAATGGTGCTCAAGAAATAACAAGCGTGGTAGGAAGTTGGAGAAATCTGATTATGAGGTTTACTGGTAAGATATGTTTGATGTTTGTGCAAGTGAGGTTATCATGGAAAGAACCACAAGAAGCCTTTATGCAGTAGTGGACTAAAAATGGCTGCTTTTGGTGTTGTTAGTGATTAAGATGATGATGATGATGTACTGCTTACAGTGAATACAAATCTAATTTTATTGATTTTTTATCTGTGAAGATAAACAGAACTTTAAAAAATGTTTTTTTTTATTTTTATTTTACTTAGATAATTCAATTAGAAAATAACATTTTTGTGGCAAAGTTAATTTTTTTTGTTTCTTTAAGCCTCCCAAACACAACCTCAATCGATTGTTGACTGCATTGCAAATAACCTTTTCTTGGCAAACAGAATTATCTCCCCTTACTGTTGCCAAACCAAACATAATGTGTGCAAAAATTTGGAGATATACAATAACTGTCAAGTTTATGATGATTTTGTTCTAGAAAGAAAAAAAAAAGAAGCAAAATATAAAAGTAATAAATTGTTTTTGTTTTTGTTTTTTTTTTTGCTCTTATTCATTTTAACTTTAAAAAAAGTAGAAAACAAGAGAGACAAAAACTTTTACTTTTAATATTTTTTTGTACATTAAAAATATGGAAACTTTTAAGGAATTCTAATGAGATCTTTCTCTTTGGCATTTTCCCAAAAGGAGTGTTATGGGTCCATTAGAAAAATACTTTAGTTCTCATCAAACGTTGTCCAAAGAAATGGATAAAAATCTAATCCAATACTTTCAAAGTCAATAAAACATTCACCCTGTTTCTTAATAGCTGTTATATTTAGTGTCTAAAATCCATATGCAAATTCACCGAGTCAGTGCGGTTTAGAGTATGCTGACTGTATTCAGTGTAGAGGCGTTGGAATCCTTCTCCAAAATAGAGAATCCTGGGTATGACACTAAACGACATCTGATAATGAATCTCCTGTTCTGAAGACTTGGAGAATGTGAAATAACCCTTAACTACCATTACTCCCAGGTCTCATATAACCTGGTTGTATCTGTTAGGGCTCAATTCATGGGTCAAATAGATGTTTAAAAATCTTTCTAATTTGATAGGATGGTGGGCAAAAAAAAAAAAGAAGAAAATCTCAAGAAATAACAACACAAAAAAATGTAAATATGAACATACAATGAATGCAGTTTCCTAACATTCAAACGTTAAAATAACCCCAGACATGCTGATGTGCTGTTAAAATCAATCAATCAACCAACCACAGGCAAATGGGCCGAAGTAGTAGTCCAGTTGGTTGGGGTTGTAGAATAGACTGACTGCATCTCTGCTCAACGAGTGTCCTAGATATGACATCAACCCATCTGATGGCAAGGCTCAAGCTCAGGAGCTTTAGGAAATATGGAGTACTCCTTCATTGCCATTGTTCCCAGGTCTATTCTGGCCTGGAGTGGTAGCACCTGGTAAGGTCCTATCTGAGTCAAATAGAAATGTTTTATACTTAAACTGTGTGCAAGCAAATGACTGATGTTTAACTGAATTGTTAGTGATACAGAGCAATAATTGGAACCATTTGACTGTGGGCAAATAAATGAAATGTGTTGAATAGAATTATTAGTGTTAAATAGCAATACTTGTAATCACTTTCTTGTCAGTAAACAAATGATTTACATTGAACTGAATGATTAGTGCTAAATAGCAATAATTGAAACCATTTAACTGTGTAGAAACAATAGCAATATTACTGTGCAAACAAATTAGTTCTAACTCATTTAAAAATGAAATTACCAATAGACTATTCACTTACAAATCATATTTATATCCATTTATATGTGTGCGAACAAATGATTAATTGTAGCTAGAAATATTCAAAACCATTTAACTGTACGCAAAAAAAAATGCTCAGGCTCATTTAAAAATGTTATCTACAAAATCTGCTCACAAATCATATATATTTAATACATATGCATAAAAATGATTTGGCATTAAATGACTTACAATAGTTGATATGCCATAAAGCCTAATCAATCAATAGAATTAGTATAATATTTCTCTTTTTATTACTTCTGTCCTATCATGGCTGTTACATTTAGTGTACAAAATACATAAATATAAATCTATCAACTATCACGAGACAAAGATAGTAATTTATTTTGTAAAATAACTAAGCCTCATAATGGATAAGAATTTGTTTCACCTTATAGTTTGATATGGTTTGGTTGGGTTTTATGGCATATCAACCCTTGTAAGCTATTTAATGCCAAATCTTCTTTACACATATATATTAAATATATATATGTGGTACATTCAATAGGTTTCCAGACATTTTTTGTACAGTCATTTAAAATTGTTATGGACTCTTACAAATTCAGTATGTTATGGCTATACATCTTATGAGATGACTGACCAATTTTTAGGTTTTCAGGTTCAAATGAACAGCTATAGCAGCAATTAAAATACACCCTACTAAGCCTGGTTGTCACTGCTGGTGAATTTCAAAATTGCAATCTGGATGTGAGGACACTTTAGAAGAATGAAATGCAATAAATTTCTGTTTTAAACTTGGAAAAAAATACCACAGAAATGTATGGAATGCTTCAGACTGCTTTTCGACCATCTTGCATGAATCGAGCATTAGTTTTTGAGTGGCATCAGAGATTCAAGGAAGGCAAGGAGTCTGTAAGGGATGATGAGAGGTGTGGGAGGAGTAAGGAAGTCAATATACAAGAGTTGATTGGCCAAAGGGTTAGGGTTAGGGTTACTATGTTGAGGTTTTAAGGGAGTTCAGCAAGAGATTCCGTCGGAAGAGGCCAGCACTCTTCAAATCGGGTCAGTGGCATTTCCACCGGGACAATGCACTAGTTCACAACTCCATCCTTATTACAGACTATTTGACCAAGATGGGCATCAAGACAGTTTCTCACCCTCCCTATATTCCAAATCTTGCTCCCTATGACTTTTGGTTATTCCCTAAGCTCAGAGGCTGTCGTTATGAGACAACTGAGGAGATGAAAGAGGCTGTGACGAAGGTCTTTGACATGCTCACACAAGAGGACTTCCATGGGGCCTTCCAGAAGTTGTTGGAATGGTACAACAAGTGCATTGTAGCCGGAGAGGATTACTTCGAAGGGCACTAGAGTTTCATATGTGTACTATCAATAAAAGTGCCCGTACAAAGAAAGTCTGTAAACTTATTTAATGATCCTCGTATATAATTTGTTAACATTTTGTAGGTGACCTTCTTAAATGAGCCTGAGCTCTTTTTTGCACACAATTGAATAGTTTAAAGTATTACTATATAACATCAGTCATTTGTTTACACACATAGTTTGTTCTATTTGACCCTTTGATAGGATCCTATCAGGTCCAAACACTCTGGGTCAGAGTGAACTTGGTAGCAATGGCAATAAAGGGATACTCCACATTCCCCGAATTTTCAAGGCTGGAGCCTCACCATCAGATTGTTTAGTGTCATATCCAGGCTACTTATTTGGTGGGGAGTCTTCTCCACAGGGATGCAGTCGGTGTATTCTACAGCCCAGCCAACTGGGCTCTCACCTTGAAATAAGAGGTTTTGTGGAATTTACTAAGATTTAGCATGCCTAGTAATATTTCAGTGGCTATTTTTCTCATTAACAGACACCACCCTTATTGATGAGTAATAGTAGTCTCCTCACTGAACTGTTTGATCCTGGCCATTGAGACTCCTCCTCTTAGCATCAGGTGAAATGGAGTGATTAGAGAAAAAGCTTGATAAGAATCTCGCAAATCATCCAAGACAAACAAGATGTACTTGGCATTGCTGGAGAAGCAGGGACTAACTCAAAAGCAACATTCTCTTGTGGATTCCTACACAAGAACACACCCTTGTTGGGTAAACAGAAAGGACTTACATTCATCAGATCTTCACAGACACTTGATGCAGTCTAGAGGACCTAATAAAAGCAATGGTCAATAGGGATGAATGATGAGAGAGAAACAAGGAAATCCATGCTGCCAGCCTTGACCTAGTCTGTCACAAAAGGCTAAAACTATTTACTGTATCTGTTCCTGGGGGGGGGTATAATGACCTAAGAACTAAGCCAGCTCATTGCTACTTAACTTTGGTGAGCTAATAGGAACTAGTAGTTTAAGTATGACTTGACCATAAGTCTAGCATGAGTGGATGAATGTCTGAATATTTCCTATAACTCCTGAGGTCATTAGGGTGCCATGCTAAGTTACTTCCTTTCATAGCATCTCTCAGAACAATGGTGGGGGTTTACTTGGTAGAACCCATCTCCTCTCTAAGAAATATGTAACAGGGGTTACATAGTACCAACAAGCAAGGAATGACCTGTTACATGACTTAATATAAAACATCCAAGACTAAAATACGAACTGCCATTAGTATTATACAATGCTCTCATATTCAATGTTTAAAGTATATTAGCAACATGGCGATCTGTATGTAAGTTGTTTGTTTGGTTATTTAATGCCAAATCTATTTTTAGACAAATAAACCGTTCTATTTCAAACAATTCAGTTTAGCATAGGTACACAGTTTAATTGTCAAAGACATTTCTATTTCAAGCTCTTAAGTTTAGTCAAACAGTTTTAATTCAAACAATTCAGTTTAGTATAAATATAGTTTTTGTTTACACACTGTTAAATGTCAAAACAGTTCTATTTCAAGCAATTCAGTTTAGTATAAGTACACAATTTAGTTCTATTTGACCCATAGAAAGGACCCTATCAGGTGCTACCACTCTGGGCCAAATTGGATCTGGGAGCAATGGCAATGAAGGGGTCCTCTGCATTCCCCAAAGCTCCAGCTTTACTGGAACCTCAACATCAGATTGTTTCGTGTCATATCTGGGACACTCGCTGGGGAAGTCTTACCTCTCTGCAGAGATGCAGTCGGTGTATTCTACAGCCTCAGCCAAATGGGCAAGTATTTAAGTTGTATGCAGATATAGTGGAACCTCAGTTGCTGAACATAATTTTGGAACAAATTATGTTCGACAAGCTATTTCTTCGAAAACTGAAACCATATTTCACATAAAAAAATTGTCAATTTCACACAGCTCTATTGGGTTGCAAGATCAGAGACTCAAACGCAATTCACAAAATTGACAATTTTTCTCCTTCTTCAGTTCTATCGTTGTTCTCACAACTTTCTTCTTTCCCTTTCTGGTTGTGTTACTGCTGCCTTTCTTTGGACCCTTGACTAAGGTTTTAAGGAGCCTTAATGTTGAGAATCAACATAAACGAAGTGAAGAATCTGCACAAACATGATATCAGACACTTTTTCAATGGGGGGGGGATCAACTCGTACTGATGCTAACTGATGTTGCTTGGGTAGATTCGGTTTGCATGCATTCCATTTTTATCGGCTCAACTCGTGTGTTTGAATTATGAACATCTGATCAATGAAGCTTTTTTTTAACTCAAATTTTTTTTGGTCGAAGTCGGAATTGTTTGATAACTAAGGTTCCACTGTATTTTGTTTTTGTTTCCAACCAAATTCATTCTTCTGAACTACTATTCTGAATTTCGATATCTTGCATGCATGCAAAAGAAAAGCATAATTGTGAATTAGCTTTGTTTTATACTTAATAGAAAAATACAATTTTCTAAATATAACCTTGTTCACCGGTTGATTGATAGATGGACTAATTCTTATGACCAGTCAAACCAACTAGGGTTATTTTCTGCCTAAAGGTTAGGGAATTGCAGTCATTGTACATTTATATTTAATTTTTTTTGTGTAATTGTCAAAGAGGTTTTGCACATAGTTACATAGTTATAAGTATTCATATCTAATACAAATAATTTCACATAGTTGTATGGTTTCAAGTATTCCTATCTAATACTAATAATTATATGGTTTCAAGTAATTATTTCGATTTAATTATAATCATTTGTTTGGACAATGTTATATGGTTTCAAGTATTCCCATCTAATACTAATAATTACATGGTTTCAAGTAATTATTTCGATTTAATAATAATTATTGGTTTGGACACTGTTATATGGTTTCAAGTATTCCTATCTAATACTAATAATTATATGGTTTCAAGTAATTATTTCGATTTAATAATAATCATTTGTTTGGACACTGTTATATGGTTTCAAGTATTCCCATCTAATACTAATAATTACATGGTTTCAAGTAATTATTTCGATTTAATAATAATCATTTGTTTGGACACTGTTATATGGTTTCAAGTATTCCCATCTAATACTAATAATTATATGGCTTTAAGTAATTATTTCGATTTAATAATAATCATTTGTTTGGACACTGTTATATGGTTTCCAGTATTCCTATCTAATACTAATAATTATAGGGTTTCAGGTAATTATTTCGATTTAATAATAATCATTTGTTTGGACACTGTTATATGGTTTCAAGTAACTAATAATGATAATCCTTAGGTTTCAAATCTTTCTGACATTAATAATCCTATTAAATAATAATCATTTGATTGCACACAGTTATATGGTTTCAAGTAACTAACAATAATTATCCTTACAATTTTAGCTTCCACTAATTATTCTTAATACAAATAATTCATCAAGTATCATGGTATCAAGTATTTGTATCAAATACAAATAATTATAAAATGGAACTCGTTGACCCTAAAAGATACAACCACTATGGGTCAGAATAGACCTGTGAGCTATGGCATGTGAAATTTACAAGTGAGTAATAATTTTGTTGAGACTGAATTTGTATTGAATGTCATTTTCTTGATATAATGAAGGTAGCAATGAAATGCTAATTAGAATCTTCCACTTTTTCCTGAATAGAATTATTATCATGAACGAGTATTTCAGTGGGAACCTAACAGATTTACAGGTTGTCTAGTAGTCTTAAATATTTGAGTCACCAGTATCAGAACAGAATTTTCATTGGGTACACTATCAGGGAAAGGTTATGTTAATGTCTAGTATTTCTGTTTGTGGCTTGAAAAAATCTATCTGAACTGCTGAATCAGTGGTGGAAAGACAAATGAGCTATCTTCTATCTAGCTCTCAGCAGATGCCAGTGTTCAACAGATGGTCTCAATGCTGTTAGGTTTTTTTTTTTAACTGATTAGCACAGTCTGCTAATCTCTGACACCAAATTCTAGAACTACCTCAAAGAGAGAGGATAAGAAAAAAACTGTATGTGTGTGTGTGTGTGTAGGGGGGGGGGAAATAAAAGCTCTATAAGTAAAGAAGGTTAAAGAATTTGTTTTGGTTTGGTATGGATTTATGGCATGTCAACCACTGTTGGTTATTTAATGCCAAATCCTGTTTTTACATATGTATCAAATATATGATTTGTAAACACATTTTATATATACAGTTAAATGATGAAACATTTCTATGGATCAGTTGACTGGGGCTGCAAAATACACCGACTGCATATCTGCAGTTAAGCATTAGTACACAGTTTAGTTCTATTTGACCCAATCAGGTGCTACCACTCCAGGTCAGAGTTGACGTGGGAGTGATAGCAATAAAGGGATACTCTGCATTCCACAAAGCTCCAGCATTACTGGAACTTCACCATCAGATTGTTTTGTGTCATAATCAGGACACTCATTGGGGGAGTCTTAGAGATGCAGTCGGTGTATTCTGCAACCCCAGCTGACTCGGCCAGGAGGCGCTCTTAGTGTAATGGTTATCATCATAGGAAATGAAATTAGTAACCCAGGTTCAAATCCTGGAGGAGGCTGTTTACATTTTACTCCATACTAATGTCCTTTAGGAAAGTATGATTCAATTTATTCTCCCCCCCCTACTATGGGTAAATAGTAAGGCAAACTGCATTCTTTAGCTTTTGTAAGACAACCAGTCTAGGAGAAGGAAAACTGAATTCGAACCAGCTTTACTCTGCTTAAAAATTGATCTTGTGTTACCTCCTGCTAATTGCAGAGAGGTTAGGTAAATACATATAATGATTTTGGTTTCTTTGTTTAATGGCATATCAACCCTCATGGGTTATTCAATGCCAAATCCATCCATGTAGAAATACAGTAGTGGTGCTATTTAACCCATTGCTGGGGAGGATTCGGTAGTTTATACCTTTTGCAAGGGTATTAGTCCAAAAATGATTGTAATAGTGTGAGTGGAGTTTGAACTCATTAAGTTGTCACAGTCCAGCATTTTAACCACTCCCCCATGAGGACTCTCCTTACATATAATGGAGATAACTCTGAAATACTGATAGAATCCTTCTCTCCAAACTAAATAGAAGCATCAGAATCATCATGGACCACTCTTTATATAAACTGTTTATATGTCCATATACCAAGTTCTCAATACCCATGGAGGGTGTGAAATGAACTTTGTACAATTGATGAGTGAATTCAACCCATCATTATCCAGCCTCTTAATTTACAATCAAGAACAAAAGTTTATGGTACTTGTAAAATCACTCAGTGTGTAAATGTCAAAAAATTCTCTTGGCATCAAACCGTATCTTTGTTAAAAAAAAAATGGAACAATTTCATTCTGCAATTTTTTTTTAAGCATTAATCATCTAGAAACATGATTCTGGGAGAAAAAAAAAAGATGAAACAAATTTTAAAAATAAAGAAAATGTAATAATGAGAAAAATGAAGAAGAAAAATCTTTGAGTGATGCAGGATTCTACTTCACTTGACCTGGTTCATTAACTTGAAAACTAAAAAAAAAATATATATAAAATAGAATAATAATATGCAAAAAATATACAAAAAAAAAGATTAAAATAAAAAAAGACCACTTGAAATTGGCAGAAGTCTGAGAGAGATAGAGAGAGAGAAAAGAAAAGTATCCTTCCCCACCCATAACTACCTCCACTACCTTCAATTCCAGTGTTGTAATATAGAGCATAAAAAATACTAGTGAAACAAAACCCCAAATTAACTTATCTCCTAGCTTATCTTTCAGCTTACAAGTCTGTGTATCCAATTGCAAAGACTTTTTTCTCTCTCTTTTTGACAAATCAAATCATATTGGAGTCGAAAACCCTTTGCGTTTGCTTCAAAAAGAGTAACTTTTCAATAATTTTTGCACACACACTCACACGTATATATATATATATATATATATATATATATATATATATATATATATATATATATATAACACCGTTTGTTTAGCTTGTTTTTGCTTTTTTTTTATTGCTTTTGGTGAAATAAAGATGGCAAAAGAAGTAAGAATTTCCATACAAAACATTTTGAAATTCTAGGTCCAAAAATAAAAAAAACATAGAAATCAGAAAGTGCAGTTATATATATATATATATATATATATATTGTGTACATACATGATTGTATATATATATATATATATATATATATATAGGTAGAATGGTCCATAGGTAGGTGGTGGTGTGTGGGTGAGTGAGTGCTGTATGTAAAGATAGATAAGAGATGGACAGATAAAAAGACAGATGAATAATGATGTTACAGTCAAAAGGGTACAAGATGAAAAAAAAATTCTGAATATGTTATGATATCAGCAGTTGTAAAACATTAAAAGTGTCAGTCTTTTTAAAGTATAAACAAACTATGTGCATGATACTTTCTATCTATCTCTTTCTTTCTCTTTTTTTTTTGTTCTTTCCCTCTTTCGTTCTCTCTTTTTTTTTTTTTGTTCTTTCCCTCTTTCGTTCTCTCTTTTTTTTTTTTGTTCTTTCCCTCTTTCGTTCTCCTTATATAGATTGATGTAAATCTTTCCTACATTTTTTCCCCAAAATCTTTTATTCATATAAATTCATGGCATCATTATTCAGTCACCCAAAGTATTTTCTCAGATTTCTAAGATATTATACAACCTTCTAGTTATCAGATTGACCAAAACAAAAAATTTGTTGACAAAATATTTTACTCATACAAATTCATGGCATCATTATTCAGTCACCCAAAGTATTTTCTCAGATTTCTAAGATATTATACAACCTTCTAGTTATCAGATTGACCAAAACAAAAAATTTGTTGACAAAATATTTTACTCATACAAATTCATGGCATCATTATTCAGTCACCCAAAGTATTTTCTCAGATTTCTAAGATATTATACAACCTTCTAGTTATCAGATTGACCAAAACAAAAAATTTGTTGACAAAATATTTTACTCATACAAATTCATGGCATCATTATTCAGTCACCCAAAGTATTTTCTCAGATTTCTAAGATATTATACAACCTTCTAGTTATCAGATTGACCAAAACAAAAAATTTGTTGACAAAATATTTTACTCATACAAATTCATGGCATCATTATTCAGTCACCCAAAGTATTTTCTCAGATTTCTAAGATATTATACAACCTTCTAGTTATCAGATTGACCAAAACAAAAAATTTGTTGACAAAATATTTTACTCATACAAATTCATGGCATCATTATTCAGTCACCCAAAGTATTTTCTCAGATTTCTAAGATATTATACAACCTTCTAGTTATCAGATTGACCAAAACAAAAAATTTGTTGACAAAATATTTTACTCATACAAATTCATGGCATCATTATTCAGTCACCCAAAGTATTTTCTCAGATTTCTAAGATATTATACAACCTTCTAGTTATCAGATTGACCAAAACAAAAAATTTGTTGACAAAATATTTTACTCATACAAATTCATGGCATCATTATTCAGTCACCCAAAGTATTTTCTCAGATTTCTAAGATATTATACAACCTTCTAGTTATCAGATTGACCAAAACAAAAAATTTGTTGACAAAATATTTTACTCATATAAATTCATGGCATCATTATTCAGTCACCCAAAGTATTTTCTCAGATTTCTAAGATATTATACAACCTTCTAGTTATCAGATTGACCAAAACAAAAAATTTGTTGACAAAATATTTTACTCATACAAATTCATGGCATCATTATTCAGTCACCCAAAGTATTTTCTCATATTTCTAAGATATTATACAACCTTCTAGTTATCAGATTGACCAAAACAAAAAATTTGTTAACAAAATATTTTACTCATACAAATTCATGGCATCATTATTCAGTCACCCAAAATACTTTTCTTGTCTTTTTTTAATGACTTTACATCACCTTTCAAGTAAATTAAACAAGCTGATCATAAAAAAACAATTTGATTCAATAAATTCTTCAAAAAGATTTCTTCATAGTTTGAAATTGTTACCCAGAAGGAATAATGTATGAAGTTAGATAAGTCTCAATCTCAATCCGCGGTGGCTTTAGAATATGCTGACTGCATTTCTTCTCAGAGGGATAACACCCCACCCCTAATGAGTGTCTTAGTTATGAAAGTAAACTGCATCTGATAGTGCGGCTTCAGTCCTGGAGCTTAGAGGAATGTTGGGTACCACCTCATTGCCCTTACTTCCAGGTTTACTCTGACCGGGAGTGGATCCTATTTATCGGTCAAATGGAACAATTTTATCATCTATGTGCAAACAAATGATTAATATTAAATTTAATTATTAGTATAACAATATTTGAAAACATTTAACTGTATGCAAATAGAACTATTCGTGTTTGATTGTAATACTTGAAATGATTTAATAGTGTACAAACAAATAAGCTCTGGCTTGTTACAAAAATGTTACCGATACATTTACCAACCTCTCTGCTCGGGCAGAGGTCAATTTTTTAAGCGGAGTCTAACAGGTTTGAATTCAGAGTTTTCCTTCTCCTAGACTAGTTGCCTCACCAAGGCTGAAGAACACAGTCTGCCCTACTATTTACCTATAGCTGGAGGGAGAATAATTGGATTCATACCTTTCCCAAGGGTATAAGTGCTATGTGAAATGCAATCAGTCTCGTCCAGGATTTGAACTTGTGTCACCGTGTCCATTTCCTATGACAATAACCATTGCATCACAGGCACCTCCTGTTACCCATAAACTATTAACTTAAAATTCATTTATATGAACAGGATTTTGCATTAAATAACCATCAAGGGTTGATATGCCATTAAACCGGAAAAAAAAAAAATCCAATTCAAATCAAATCAAATCAAACCAAACAAGTCTGGAGAATTCTTTCCATTTAGAATAATCTCCTATTTTAGTAACTTGATCGTCTGTTGCATTGTGTTTTCAAGCTTAGAACACAAACTACCACACGGCAAAAATCACCAGTTGACTTCCTCCTTCAGAAAATAAACAAAAAACCAAAAAACTTTTCTTTTTCTTCTGATGCATAATTCAAATGAGCCAATCGCTCCCAGCAGTATTGTGCAAAAGCAGTTTGTATAGATTTGAGTAAGTTGTTATAAATAATTCTTCCTCTAAAACACTTTAATGAAAACAATGCTATAATGTAAAAGAATCAGTGTATAATAATAACAAAACCTTGTCTAAGTGATTCTCATCAGAAGAAGTTTGGTGGGTACAACAGCATAAATGTGATAGAGATGACAAATTCAGATACACACACATGCATATATATATATATATATATATATATATATATATATAAAATATTGATAATGTGGTTTGTTATGATTATAAATAAAGAGAGGTGAAGATCAGTGATAGATCATATATATCTAAGTTAGAATTGCTCAGAGACACAGTCATTGGTGCTTGGTGACACTCAGTTTCTTGCCAATGTGATCATCAAACCAAGAGCTCTCTCTCTATCGCTCGAAAAATTAGAGACACAGTCATTGGTGCTTGGTGACACTCAGTTTCTTGCCAATGTGATCATCAAACCAAGAGCTCTCTCTCTGTCTCTCTAAATTAGAGACACAGTCATTGATGCTTGTTGACTGTAATTTTCTCACCAATGTGATCAGCGGTAAAGTCTTGCTCTGATATTGAGTGTGCTTTATTTATGAGTATAGCAAACTATATTACATTGGTCTAGTGGGTAGAGTGTTTGCCAATGGTCTGGGAGACCTGGGTTCAATCCCAGGTAGTGTCATACCAAAGACTTTAAAAATGGTACTTGATACCGCCTTGCTTAACACTCAGCAATATAAGGTACGTATTGAGGGTAAAGTGGAGCAATCCAGGGAATGGAGTAGGATCTTCCCCTACACCTCAATGTAGTAGCTATCGAAAAGGGAACCTTCTGGTCGCTCTCGACTAAGGTCACCAACTTCACTTACTACATTATCATACCTATTATATATATATATATATTATTCAGTCCAGTTAAACCAGAGTCGGGAATAATTCCGTCTGGACAAAAAATCATTCAACTATGAACATTTAAATTTTCCTGGTAAAGAGCTCAATGTAACTGATATCACAGAGCAATAATTCCTTTAAGAAAACCAAAAACCAGTCACATTAGGAATATAAATTTATTTCCATCCTGTTATGGGTATTGATATGAATCAATAACACCAAAAATAACAGGACTTCTTTAGATCTAATGGATAAAATAATTTGTCAGAATAGACACAGGAGAGAAGGGTGGGAAGGGGGTAGAAGAGGGGTGAAGAATTTCCTCCTCATTTGTCCACTTCAGGTTTTCTTTTTATTACCGGTCGGAATCTCAATAAAGTCACTAGACGTATATTCAAAATTCACTTTCTACAGTAACTTAAATTAAATTTTTTTAAAATCTTAAATTCTAAATACATTTCCACATAAATCTCCAGATTTAATAATAATTTAGGGAATTACAACAATTCTTATTAACCTTACGTAAAGATTACAGTTATACTTATCTTAAATTAAATTCAAAGTTTAAAATTAAAATTTAAAATTTATATTCGTGCGCATTAATTTAGTTACCTTTCCATTGAAACATATGTTAAAGGTATATATATATATATATGATAATAAATCTTAAACTTGATGATATTCTCTGAGAAAAGAATGCTTGATTAAAATAGGAAATTTATATTTAATTACAAAACGCACAGTTTTACTAAAACTAAAACAGTAGTAAATTCAGTTAAATCAGTTTTTATTAAATGATAAACTCCCTTTTCATTTTTTTTTACATAATCCATTTTGGATTTTTAGATATTTTTCAGCTTTCAATGTTCACCTGCTGATCCAGATTAGCACTAAAAAGCTGTTTCTTCCTTTGTTAAAAAAATGTCCTTTTTAATAATGTAAAAAGAACAACATTTATGACAAATAAATGTAAAACTTGGCACTGAAGGGCATAAACATTACCTCTCTCGAACCAAGTAAATGTGTGATACAATCAGGGCATTGTGTCAGGTGCAAATAAACAAGACAAAACAGTGTTTTTAAGAGTAATCTTTGTAAAGCCATGCTGTGTGACACAAGGTCAATAGTAAAGCTGATTGAACACCAGAGTAATTGGGAATTATGCATTTCAAACCTGACAAGTCGACGTAAGTTATTGCCCTCTGTCTTGTGTATTTAAGGGGTCGGCCATTTTGTCATCATTTTTAAATCAAATGGCTTTGATGGGTGGAAACAGAAATAAGAAAGGCAACTCTTCTCTGACTGGACATTTTTTTCCCTGGTTGTATCATTATTTTTTATGGGGGTGCTGTAAAAAGGAGAGGGACATTTCCAGATTTGACTTAATAATAAATGACAGCAAGCACTAAGAGTTCTTAACTGTTTTCTTTTCTTTTATTTTATACACATTTTGGAAAGTAGACTTATACAATTTTCTGCAATTTTTTTCTTAATGTCCTTGAATCCTGTCATTGTTAGTTTTGCTCATTATAATAATTTTTGCTTTTTTTGTTATTTTTATGATATCATTATTAGTTGTATATTGTTATTATTTTTACTGTTCCTCTTATTGTTTTTATTATCATCCTCATCAGCAATCTTCTATTTGTTGTAGTTGTTGTTATTGTTGCTATTATTCTCATCGTTCCTCTCTTTATGTCATTATCATCATTATTATTATTCCTTGTACATTATTATCATTGTTATTATTTTCAATGTTGCTCTTTTTCTTTTATAATAATTATAATAATAATTCATAGTTAAAAGAAAATGAAAAACTTGTTAAATACCTTGACCTTGATAGAGAGCCGAAAAAGTTAAAGAACATGAATGTAATAGCAATTAGAGGACCTGGAATGGAGATTGAGCAAAGTCCAGGACTCTTCCCAGTATTCTAGCTGATCTCCACAGTGCTGTGAGCTGAATGGTCTCAATTCTTCCTTGAATTTCTAATTCTACCCCTGTCTTTTTTCCCCAGGTTTTTCAAGATTGTTACAAGTGCCTCAACTATGAATGGCATTACTGTCTCCTTCATGACTCAATAACTTTTTACCTCTCTGGCAAGGTCCTGGTATTTATTTTTTTCACTTTACCTTTCATTTACTGTAATCTGCTTAAATGACTATTGCATATTATTTCTAACAGAAAATGTTTGTACCATTTTAGCCATTCTTGCTGAACCATGAGTACTGTTTCAGCCACTGTTTACATGAATAGGAGTATTGTTTCATCCATATTTGACGTGTTCTAATAAAAAGCCAGAAGTGCTTCTTCTGACAGTTCAGTCACAACTGGAACAAGTATTTCCATTTATTCACTAAAGTACCACGTAATAATGACAATGTTCACTTCCTTACTTCCTTTTCTTCTTGACTAAAAACTCTGTATAGTCATCTGGCCAGGATTTGCCGATTCCTTTATATTTCAAAATTCCAGAGAATTGTGTCTTATTTTCCTATACAGATTCTGGTCTCTGCATCTACCATTTGTCTGTATGAGCAAAGTTTAATCTCTTGTCAATTCCCTGTGGATCACCTTCCCCACTCAAGCATGTCTAAACTTCTACGCCTTTGGTACCATATTAGAATAATGAAGGAGAAAGAAAAATTATGCATATATTCACCCAAACCCTTGGGATGTGACACAAGATCATTTTTTTTTTCAGTGGAGTAAAGCTGGTTTGAATTCAGAGTTTTTCTTCTCCTAGACTGGTTGCCTAACTTTGGTTAAGGAACCCGGTCTGCTCAACTATTTTCTTATAGCTGATGGGAGATAACATATGGATACATGCTTTTCCTAAATTATTAGAAATAAAACCCACACTGGGGGAGTGGAAGCAAAGCTTAAAAAAGAACAGAAAAGAGGAGGTTATATTGTCCAGACTCCGGATAGGTCATACAAGGATAACACACTCTTATTTACTCAAAGGAAAACAACTAATGTGTTATGCATGTCAGACCAAATACACTGTGAAGCACATTCTCATCGAATGTATTGACCTAGCCCATATAAGAAAAACCTTCTATAGTGCTAACAATATGAAGGAACTGTTCTAAAACACTGAAATAAATAATGTAATATCATTTCTAAAAACAGGGAAGTTATACACAGAAATCTCAAGAAATTTACAATAAGACCAAATTATTTCTATAAACCTTTTCTTTACTAGATACATTCTAACAAACCGATCCCTTCCCCAACCTGTTTCACAGTTTTTTTTTTGTTTTTTTTATATGATCATGATTCCCTACAAACAAACTCCTAATAAAAAAACAAACAACAAATAACCAACTAATCATATAAAGTTTATCATTAATTCCTAAGACTTCTACTGGGAATTTCTTTTCAGACTTATTTTCTTTAACTTGATTCAGCATTAAATGACCGATGAGGTTGATATGCCGTAAAACAAACAAACAAACAAAGCTTTTCCTTAGGGCATTAACATGAAGCGAAATATATACCTCATTCAGGATTTGAACTCATTTCGTCGATTCTGTTTCCAATGGCAGTAACCATTTGGTCAAATACTACTGACATGGGTAGAATGTGACACAAGGTCATTTTTTAAACAGAGTACAGCTGGTTTGGATTCAGAGTTTTAAGAGAAAAGGGAAAAAATGTAAGAAAGAAAGAAAAGGAAATATATAAAGGAAGAGAAAGAAAAAAAAAACATATTCATGGACAATGAGTAAGAACAATGAAGAGAGTTGTCAAAAATTCCAAGAATACCAAAATCAACAGGTATCTGAAGAATACCAGAAAGTATAATGGCCAAAACATTTCAACGATAACAATCTAGATGAGGAAACCAGTTTGAATAATATTTTCATCCTATCCTAAAACACTGATTTAAAAAATTGCTGTTCTTAATTTTTTTTTTTTTTTTTCCAAAAATCTTATCTTAGACAAAAGCTGCCATTCTTGTTTCTCCTTTATTTTCCTTTTACTGATTATTGATATCATAATTGCAATACTGTGGACATATTGCTTTTTTAACAACTCATGATTTCTCTTAAATTCAGTTTCGCCCTAATATAAAAAAAATCATTACTTATTTTATATGATTCTTATTGTAATTATATTAGTTTTTTTTCAGTACTGATGTGCAATAAATTTGATATTTTTTCATGAGAAGAAAAAGTGAAAATGATGTGATGAGAGAGAGAGAGAGAGAGAATAACTGCAAAAGAAGAATGGAGATAAAAAAAAAGGGAAAGAAATAGGAAGGAAGAAAAATATGCAGTTGGAATGAAAAGGAATGGATGAGAAATGAAGAATACTATAAGGAATGAAAGAAAGAGTAGAATAGAAATAGAAAGAAAAGAAAAAGGAGTGAGAGAGTGAGGAAAGGTTAAGAAGTAAGAAGACATGGCAACTGAGAAAAGAAAAGAAAATGGATATGATAATTAAGAAAAAGAAGGCAAAAGGAGCAGAGAGAAAGAGAAGAAAAGATAAAACAGAAGAGAAGGGGGAAAATAAGAAGACAGGAGAAAGAGAAAAAGAAAAGATGTAAGAATAGAGGAAGAGAAGTAAAGTGTGAGAGAAAAAAGGAGATATAAGAATATGGAAAGAAAAGGAAAAACAAGTGGGGATAAAGAGAAGGAAATGATGAATAAAAAGAAAAAAGAAGAAAGGGAGAGAGAGAGAGAGAAAGAAAGAAAAATGATTGAGAAAAAAAAAATGATTGAAAGAGGTCTAAGAAGAGAAAAGAAAGGTTTGGTTTGGTTTCTTTATTTAATGGCATATCAAACTTTGTTGATTATTTAATGCTAAAGCTATTCTTGCAGTAATTTACAGTCTTTTACTAAGATGTGGCAAAAGGCCATATGAATGGGGCACCCAGTGAGACTCAAACTCACTTGTGAAGGTTTGCTAGTCTAGCTTTCTAACCATAACACTACCTGAGGCTCTATTCTTGTAGAAACACTGTAGTAGTACTATTTAATCCATAGCCGGGGAGGATGAGGGGTTCATGCCTTTCCCAAGGGTATCTGTCAGAAAGTGAATGCAAGAGCACAAGTGAAGTTCAAATTCACCAACTACGATGTCACTGTCAAGCTCATTAGCCACTGCATCATGGGAACTCCTCTTGAAGGGAAGAGATAGATGAGAAAGATAGAGATATAAAAATAGAGAAATAGAAGGAAAAAGAAGTGAAGAGAAAGAGAATGAGAAAGATTGAAGAAAGAAAGAAAGTGAAGCAAAAAATGTAAGGGGAGAGAAAGAGAAATGAACAAAAAAGGAATAAAAAAAAAGTTACTAGAAGAGTTAAAAAAAAGGAAAAAAAAAAAAACGCTCAACAAAAAAGAGAATGATTCAAGAACAGATTAAATAAATAAGTAAATATAGTTGGCTTGGTTGATAATTCTTAATTGTTTTTCAGCATTTCAACAGAGTGAATGCCTCTGACAGCTATTTTCTTGAAGAGTTTTGTATCATGAGCTTCACTAACCTGGCACCTGATGGACTAACCATTTAAACAGAATGAAAAAATAACTGCAAAAAAAAATGACAATCATATATCTAAAACAAACTAGTAATTTGAGTAATTACCTCCAAATTAACTTTTTTTCCTAATGAGATTTCCTGCAAAAGAGAAGTTAATAAATTTATTTAATTACTGTTAAGTAAATTTCATTGATTTAAAAACCATTCATTTGACTTTCTGGCACCAAGAATCCACTTATTGACCAATGCTAATAGAAATGCTGAAAACTAATGCTTGGAAATAATAATCAAAAAACAGTGAGTTAAAGTTTTGCTAAGGACAAATTCTTGCCAACTGACTGAAATCTGCTTCAAAATATATATTGATTTATTTCCTCAACAAATTGCTTTAAAATAGCTTGACTTTATAGTGCTTGAGACAACCATTAAGTTCATCTAATAAGAGCAGTCCATGATTATCTTGAGGCTTCTATTTAGGAAGGATTGATTAATGATACTGTACAGAAGACTTCCCAAGTGTGATGGTCAGTAGAGACAACAAGAGAGAATCAAAAGGATCCATATTGATGGTATGCCAAGATGAATGTTTGTTTATTTTACGGTGTATCAACCCTTTTTGGATCATTTAATGCCAAATTAAATTTCATACAATTCACGTTAGTATAAATTTAGTTTTTGTTTACAAACAGTTAAATGTCAAAACAGTTCTATTTTAAACAATTCAGTTTTGCATATGTACACAATTTACTTCTATTTAAAAACGGTTCTATTTCAAACAGTTCAGTTTAGCATAAGTATGCAGCTTCAGTATCAAAAACAGTTCTATTTCAAACAATTCAGTTTAGCATAAATACACAGTTTAGTTTGGTTTGACCCATAGATACGACCCTATTAGGTACTACCACTCCAGGCCCGAGTGGACCTGGGAGTGATGTCAATAAAGGGGTACTCTGCATTCCCTAAAGCTCCAGCATTACTGAAACTTCATGATCAGATTGTTTAGAGTCATATCCTTGAAACTCGTGTCTTACCCCTCTGCAGAGAAGCAGTTGGTATATTCTATAGCCCCAGCCGAGTTGGCAAGCCTAGATGATAATGATGATTGATTTTCCTGGTACATCATCTCATCAATGGATATCTGATGCTTGGAAATTAGGGAATTATGTACATTGTTCATTAATATTTACATTTTTTACATTGTTTTTTTTTAGTGTTTTTGTTATATGATATCCACTATTCTTATCTAATACAAAGAATTTGTATAGTTTCATGAACTCTTATCTAATATTAATTATTATATGGTTTCAAGTAATTATTTATTATTCTTATTTAATAACAGTATTTTTCAATAATCCTGAGTAAATATTTATAACTTTATATTCCAATTTAAGAAAGATAATTTTAAAATGGGTCTATTTCACTGTTAGATGGGACCCTAACTGTTTTAGGTCAGTTTAGTTTGGTTGGGTTTTATGGCATATCACCTATATTATATATATAGGATTTGATTTGTTTGGGTTTTATGGCATATCAATCATTATAGGTTATTTAATGCCAAATCTTCCTTATACATATATTTTAGATATATAGGATTAGCTTTGGTTGGGTTTTATATCAACCATTGTAGGTTATCTAATGCCAAATCTCTTTATACATATATATTAAATATATAGGATTTGCTTTGGTTGGGTTTTATGGCATATCAACCATTGTAGGGAATTTTATACCAAATCATGTTTATATATAATTATATATTTATATTGAATATATGATTCTTAAAAACATTTTGTAAATGCACACAGTTAAAGGATCAAACAGCTCTATTTCTAATAATTCAATTTAGCATGAGTCAACAAGTTAAATGTTTCCAAGTATTGTTGCGTATCACCAACAATTCAATTAAACATCAGTCATCTGTTTACACACAGTTAAATGTCAAACAATTCTATTTCTAAAAATTCAATTTAGCAGAAGTCATTTGTTTGGACTCAGCTTAAATGTCAAACAGTTCTTTTTGACCCATAGATAGGATCCTATCAGGTGCTACCACTCTGGACCAGAGTAGACCTGGGAGCAATGGTAATGAAGGGATACACTGCATTCCTCAAATCTCCAGTATTATGTGAGCCTCACTATCAGATTGTTTAGTGTCATATTTAGGACACTCATTGAAGGAGTCTTACCCCTCTGCAGACAGGGCTCACTTTAGGTTATAGTGGACCTGGGAGTGATGGAAATCAAAAGGTACTCTATAATCCCAAGAGTTCCAAAAATGGAGCCTCACCACCAGGTGCTGTTTAGTGACATACCTTGGAAACCCCTTTAGGGTGGGATGTCTTACCTCTCCACAAGTGAAGCCCCACTGACAGAGCAGTATTTAGGATGGTGTGAAAGGTTCCGATTCATATATCAAGAACTTAAATGCTACAGTGGGAACTAAACAGGTTATCTATCTTCTAAATTAAAATAACTACACTTATTCAGATGAGAAACTTGCCCAAGACCCATCTGCTTAATTCTGTGGCCTTTTGGCGAAGGAGGATTTTTTTTTAGAAAATGCATTTTGTGGGTAGGGGAATCAGGTCAGGCAAAAAGAAGGATATTGAGGATGGTGGTATGAACTGCAAATGTTGTTTGTGGATTGTTTACATAATGCTGTAAATCCCAGACTTTCCCTATCCCCAGTTCTGCCCTTACTGAGTTGAAAATGTCAGTTGTGAAGTAATGGTTTTAAAGTGAGCCAAGCCTGCAGAACATACATAATAGCAATTGTTTGTAGAATTTAAAGTCATACAGTGCATTAACAGTAATTTTTTCCCTTCTGTGATTCTGAATGTTATGCTCTATCTACATCAAATGCCTGTTCTGGTGGCAAAATATTTTAAGCATTCTCTTTCATTATATATATATATATATATATGTGTGTGTGTGTGTATGTGTATATTGAACGAAAGGTATATATATATAAATATATACATATATATGTGTGTGGGTGTGTGCGTGTGTATATAGAACGAAAGGTATATATATATATATATATATATGTATGTGTATGTATGTATGCGTGTGTGACCATACACATGACTATGTTTACCCACTCATGAATATATCTATTTATTCAATCCTTCTGCACAAGTAGGATATGACACAAGGTCACTTTGTTAAGTGGAATTTAACAGGTCTGAATTCAGAGTTTTTCTTCTCCTATACTGGTTGCCATACCAAGTTAAAGAGGCCAGTTGGCCCAATCATTTACACATAGCTGGATGGAGAATAGACAGATGCATTCCATTCCTATATATATATATATATATATATATATATATATATATATATATGTATGTATCAAACATGGTGTTCAATTTTTGTGTCATATGCCATGGTATCAACTGTTTGCCAGAATCGCCCAGTCGGCTTGGGGGCTGTAGAATACACCAGCTGCTTCCCTGCAGAGGGGTAAGACCCCACTCCACCTCCAACGAGTGTCAAGGATATGACACTAAACAATTTGATGGTGAGGTTTCAGTAATGCTGGAGTTTTAGGGAATGCAGAGTACCCCTCCCAGGTCCACTCTGGCCCTGAGTGGTAGTACCTAATAGGGTTGTATCTATGGGTCAAATAGAACTAAACTATGTATTTATGCTAAATTGAATTGTTTGAAATAAAACTGTTTTTAACATTGAAACTGAATATTCAAGCTAAACTGAACTGTTTGAAATAAAACTGTTTTTAAATTGAAGTAAACTGTGTACATATGCTAAACTGAATTGTTTGAAACAGAACTGTTTTGACATTAAACTGTTTGTAAACAAAAACTATACTTATACTAAACTGAATTGTTTGAAATTTAATTCGCCATTAAATGATCCCAAAAGGGTTGATATGCCATAAAACAAACCAACCAACTAACTTTTGCCATGAATAGGATGCAACATAAGGTTAATTATTAAACAGATTACTTTTTCTAGATTGATTGCCTTATCAAGGCTAAGGAACCCAGTCTGCCCAATTACTTGTAAGATGGATTCATGCCTTTCCTAAGGGCATTAGCATGATGTGAAGCACAAACAGCCACATCCTGGATTTAAAGAGTTGTTTAAAATCATTTGAAAATTGATTATTTGTATAAAAATGGATTTGGCATTAAATAACCTACAAAGGTTGATATGCCATAAAACCGAAACAACCAGCCTCATCCAGGATTTAAACTCTGGTTGCTGATTCCATTTCCTATAACAATAACCATTACATTAAGCTCCCTTTAACCCAGACCAGTCAGCTGAGGCTGCAGAATACACTGAATGCATCTCCGCAGAGGGGTAAGACTCCCCCATCAAGTGACCTGGATATGACACTAAACAATGTGCCTTGCTCTAGATATTAAAGAAGTATTTTCCACTCAATAATGAATTGTATCAAATATTTGACAAAAATAGTTGGTTGGTTGTTTTGTTTTAATGCGTAACAACTTTTTTCGGGTCATTTAACGCTGAATTAAGTCATTTTGACAAAACTTTTAAACAGTACAGTTTTTCGTTTACGCACAGTTAATTGTAAAAACTTAATTTCAAACAGTTCAGTTTAGCGTAATTACACAGTTTAGTTCAATTTGACCCACAGATAGGACCCTATTAGGTGCTTCCACTCTGAGTCAAAGTGGACCAGGGAGCAATGGTGATGAAGGAGTTGTCCACATTCTCCAAAGCTCTAGCATTACTGAAACCTCACCATCAGATTGTTTAGTATCATATCAGGGACACTCATTGGAGGAGACTTATCTCTCTGAAAAGATGCAGTCAGTATATTCTGCTGCCCTAGTTGACTGGGCCAAACAAAAATAGTGTTAAATTGAGCTATAAGTGAATGTTAAATGTTGCCAGTAATAATTAATTAAGGTAATTTAATCAAAAAAACCCCAAAGAAATAAAGAACTACTATGCAATTTGAACTGGACATTGGCATGATGGTTAGAGTGTTCGCCAATGGCCGTGGAGACCTGGGTTCAATCCCTTGTCGAGTCATACCAAAGACTCAGAAAAATGGTACTTGATGCCTCTTTGCTTAACATTCAGCATTATAAGGTAGGTATCAAGGGTAAAGTGGAGCAATCTAGGGAAAGGAGTAGCGCCCTCCCCTACACCTTGGTGTAGTAGTTATCGAAAAGGGAGCCTTTGGGTCACCTACGACTAAGGTCGACTAAAATGATGCTATTCTTAAAAAAAAAAGTGGGCTGATCTTTTAAACGTTGATGCCAAAGTGAATGTATTTTATGCAAAGCTAATATACAAATAGCTGAGCAAAATAAAAAAAAAATGTGGATGTTAGGGTTCTATTCAAGATAGTTTTAAAAAAAGGTTTTATAACCATAAAACCAGCTTTTTGGATGCTAAATACATGCATAACAATCTAGGACATTAAAAACTAAAATGGCATAGACCCTATCTTCAAGTGGGAAATTGTTTAGAGAGCTCATAACTACAAGGCAGGAGATAAATTTTGCTTTCTCTGAATGGAAGAGAATCTGGCTATTATTACTTATGCCAAGTCAAAGAATTGCTAAATCAAAGATCAGAGATATTGAATGGATGTAAGTGCAAAAAGAAATGTCAGCTTAATTGTTAACTGTCTATTAATGTGTTTTGTTTCTCTTCTATGCAAATTCTTCAGAGTTTCCACGAAGATTCTTTTCATAGAAAGCCGGATTATAAGCTTCTGTTACTTATTCTGTTCTCTTATTATGTATTGAGTTCTCTTCAATATCTATTGTATTGTGACTCATTCAATTTTATTTTCATTTTTTTGATTAAGTCAGTTTTGTATTGTTATTTGTTTGTTTTTTCTTTCTTTTCCCAAGTCATTTTGGGGGTGTCCTCATGGTGTAATGGTTAAAGCGATGGGCTGCAGAATCGTAGTAAGCAAGTTCGTACTCCAGTCGTGCTATCACGTTCACTTTTGGGCAATTACTCTTGGGAAAGATATGAACCCCCTTATCCTTCCATCTATGGGTTAAATAGTACCACTACTGTTATTCAAGGAGAATAGCTATGGCATTAAATAACCTACAAAGGTTGATATGCTATTAAACAAAGAAACCAAACCAAGTCATTTTCTTTTTCCTTATATACGAGGATCATTAAATAAGTTTCCAGACTTTTTTCGTATGGGCTCTTTTATTGATAATACACACATGAAACTCTAGTCCCCTTTCGAAGTAATCTCCTCCGGCTGCAATGCATGTGTTGAACCATTCCAACAACTTCTGGAAGGTCCCGTGGAAGTCCTCTTGTGTGAGCATGTCAATGACCTTCATCACAGCCTTTTTCATCTCCTCAGCCTGTGAGCTTAGGGAATAACCAAAAGTCACAGGGAGCAAGGTTTGGACTATAGGGAGAGTGAGGAACTGTCTTGGTGCCCATCTTGGTCAAATAGTCTGTGACAAGGATGGAATTGTGGATTGGTGCATTGTCCTGGTGGAAATGCCACTGACCTGATTTGAAGAGTGCTGGCCTCTTCCAATGGAATCTCTTCCTGAACTCCCTTAAAACCTCAACATAGTAACCCTAACCCTTTGGCCAATCAACTCTGATCTATTGACTTCCTTACTCCTCCCACACATTTCATCATCCCTTACAGACTCCCTGCCTTCCTTGAATCTCTTATGCCATTCAAAAACTGATGCTCAATTCATGCAAGATGGTTGAAAAGCATTCCATATGTTTCTATGTCATTTTTTCCAAGTTTAAAACAGAATTTTATTGCATATTGTTCTTCTAAAGTGTCCTGACGTCCAGATTGCATTTTTGAAATCCACCAGCTGTGACAATCAGGCTTTAGTAGGGTGTATTCCAATTGCTGCTGTAGCAATTCATTTGAACCTGAAATCATAAAAATCGGTCAGTCATCTCATAAGATGTATAGCAATAACACACTGAATTTTCAAGAGTCTACAACAATTCTAAATGCCTGTACAAAATAGTCTGGAAACTTATTGAATGCCCCACACATATATATATATATATATATATATATATATATATATATATATATATATATTATTAATTTTTATTACTATTCTGTAATTCTGATGGTGTGAAAAAACCCCAGATGATACAATTTGTAAATAAAATAAAAGTACACAAACTGATATCTAGGAAAAAAATTCCATAAAAAAAAAGAAAAGAATAAAAACATCCATACTTTTTGAAAATAATTAACCAATTACACAATGCCTAGTCAAAATAAAAACCACACACAGAATTCCTTGAGCTAAATGTAAGAGTGCTCAATACGCTAAGTAGAGTAAAATATAAATATCTACAGAGTCAGAAAGAATCTACTTAGATTTCACCCAACTGGATCATCAGGATGATTCTGACTCTATAGGCATTTATATATATATATATATGTGTGTGCTTACACTTATGTTCATATATGAATAAATTTAGGTGTATATGTTAACATTTGTATATTTGCTTGCATGATAAATTTTCTACACATAAACATACTTTTAAAAGCCTCATTTTTGAATGATTCAGACAGTTCTCTAAAGAGTGTAGATAAGAGGAAAAACAAGTTCTAAGGTCAAGTGCTTTTATATATATATATATATATATATATATATATAAAGAGAGAGAGAGAGAGACTTATTCATTTGCATTTATAAACATATTATGGTTTACCAACTTAAGTTCCAGTTCAGCTTAGTTGGACAGGTTAGGTTATTTGGTTTAATGGCATATCAAACCTAGTGGGTTATTTAATGCCAGATTTTGTTTATTCATATATATTACATATGATTCATAAATGAATAGTTTGTAGCTAACAAATTTTCAGTGAGCCAGAACTCATTTTTCTTGATGATATTATATTTCTGTTAATAGCATTCTGTTTTAGATTTGTTCGATGTCATCAGCAGCTCAGTTTTATCCAACTTTGTATTTATGTAATTTTGTAATGCTATAAAAAGACTCTTAAAAAACACTCTTTACACTTGCAAACAACCCTTGATGATGGCCTATGAAATGTTCAAAAGCACTCGGAACAATTTTGGTAAATTCATTTACCAATTTCAACAAGACACTTATCCGTAAAACTTAAAAGGATCTTAAATAAAATTATGTAGACAAAATGTGCCTTTATTATTTCATCAAACATGCTTAAATGAAAGACTGCTGACCAACTATGTATATTTTAAAATATATGATCCTGCAGCTCACCACAATACTGACACCCAAAAGTATTGCTGTAGTCTAGTAAAAAGACTAATTAACTACAACAAAGAAAAAATAAACACCCTAAAAATTCATCCACCAATTCCAACCTGAAACCAAGACACTTATCAGGAAACTTGAAAGGATCTCAATAAAATTGTATAGACAAAATGTGTCTTTATTATTTAATCAACCATGCTTAAATTTATATATATATATATATATATATATATATATATATATATACATGTATATATATGAAAATATAGTTACATAGTTTGGTCTATCTATAAATGAAGAGTGCTCAATATTGGGAATAGAGAATATGCAGATTTGACTTTGAATAGCATACATGCAGAGTTAACTGCTCTTGGTGAGTGTCACTTTCTTTAATGGCTTATCAACTTTCATGAGTTATTTAATGCTAGAGCTATCCTTGTTGAAGAACAGTTGTGGTACTATTTTACCCATAGCAGAAGAGAATAAGGCTAGAATAGGACTATATATATATATATATATATATACATACACACACACACACACACACACATATATGTAGGTATATATATATATATATATATATATATATATATATATATAAGCAAAGTAAAGGAAGATGATCATAAAGTAAAGGATATGACACTAAATAATCTGATTGTGAGGCTTCAGAATAGGTGGAGTTTTGTGAAATGTTGAGTAACCCCTTCTTGCCATCACACCTGAGTCCACTCTGACTCGGAGTGGTATCACCTAATACTATACCACCAGTACAGGTATCTTAACAGGTTGGAATAAAAATATTTTAAAGAGTCTCTGGTTGAGTTTGATTCTTCTTAGATGAAACATTTTAAGGATAAGGATATTAGTCTGAATGAGCTCTCAAATATCAAATCAGGTATGGCAGACATGATCCATATTCAACCACTTGTCTTTTGATTTTTTTCATTAATTTGTAGGACATTTTCAGATTTCTTTGCTTCTGTCTTTGATCTTAACAGATTTTGTGACAAAATGAGATGTGCTTATCTCTTTTAATATAATTAACAAAGCCAGACATTACCTGTAATTGAACATTAGCATCGGCTGGTTTTCATTTACAATGAAGAATCTGTGGCAGACATACATTCTATTGTCTCAGATATGCTTATTTCAAGAGGGGAAAATGTGCCAAAAATTCGTGACAAAAATCTAAAGCATCAATAGCAATTATTTTTTCTTATTTTTGAACAGACAATATATTCTACCATGCTGTGATGGATAGCAAGTTTGTCTTGTAGGCCTAATGCCACTGAATAGTGAGTTCAATCCTCACTGGATACACCATACTTGTAGCCTTGTACCAAATCTTAGCTATGCTTAGTTCTTTAGGTTGGAGGTCCATCATGTAGTGTAATGGTTAGCAAACTAGATTGGCAGACCATTAGTAGGGAGTTTGATTGGTGTGGTTTCATTTCTTTAATGGCATATCAACCTTTGTGATTTATTTAATGCCAAAGCTATCCTTGATGAAGAACAGTGGTTTTACTATTTAACCCATAGCTGGGTAGTGAGTTTGAGTATCACAGGGTTTGCCATGCTTCTGGTATTGTTCCATATATAAGCTAAACTTAAATGTGTATATATATATATATATATATATATATATATATACATACACATTTACGTGTGCCCCCTTGGCTCATGTAAATTGTATCTTTTTTCCCTTATGTTGTCTTATATATATATATATATATATATTGTAAGGAATATGATGCCTGTTAGTCAAAAAGTTCTGATATATAACATGACATAAGATATGACAATATACAAATATGACATATAAACTTCTGACATATAACATGACATATAAAGAAATGACATTATATGTTATATTTTCAAAAAGATATATCATTATATGTCATATTTTCAAAAAATTCACACATATAACATGACATATAAAGATAAGACATTATATGTTATATTTTCAAAAAAATATGTCATATTTAAAAAAATTCTGACATATAACATGACGTATAAAGAAATGACAATATATGTTATATTTTCAAAACAACTCATCCTTATATGTCATATTTTCAAAGAAATTCTCACATATAACATGATGATATAAAGATATGACATGTTAAGTTCTGACATATAACGTGACAAATTATATGATGTTTACTTATGTCATCAGTGCAACAAACTTGCAAGCTATCATCAAAATAGAGACTTTGATCCTCATAAGTAAGTTGGCCAACCATAGTTGAGGCTGACTTACCTACTTATATTTATATGTGTATTATATATTCAGAACTTTGGGCATCAGGCACCATATTCACTATATATACAGCATATTCTAAGTCCCACTAATTGGGCAAACAAGAAACTGAATACAGTTTTAAATTCTTTTTTCACTGGAAACTTTTGCACACACCAAATAAAAAAAAAAGGTTGAAGCAAACACAACTACATAAGAAATAAAGTTTCAAAGAGAAGACAGATCAAAATGAGGGGGACCAACACACAATCAAAATATACATTCTCAAGAAGAATCTTCAAGAAAAGCAAAAAAAAGAAGCACTAAATTCAAAGATTTTGGTGCTCTTGATTCCATGCACACGTTTAATGTCATTTGTTTTCAAGTACAGTGTGTTTGTCCTCTGTGCTTTGTACTTAGGACATTCTGCTTTGTTAAATTATAGACCAAGCTCAATTCTGTATAAAATAACATTAATGAAACATCCAATGTTCTACAAGATAAACATACTGATCTTTTTTCTTTCTATAAGAAAATAGATAAAGACATTGTCAACCATTATTAATTTTTGACTAGTATTTCTTTCATCCCCCTATAGCCATTAGGAAACAAGTAACAATATTCATTTGAATTTTATCATCATTAGGTGAAGCCATATCAGGCTATACTAATTTTTTTTCTTAACCAGTATTTCTTTTGTCTGTTTTTATTGGTATTTCTTTATTTTTAGTTGGATTGATATAAACTGGGTAAACAGAACTGATATATTTCAAATTTTGGTTGAAACTGCTTATGTTTATTTTGCTTTAATACTGTAGGGAAAGACATGAATCCACTCTTCCCTGGGTTCAGTCATACCATCAGATTTGTTAACAATAATGGTATCCATAGCGTAATATTTGCTATTTTAGGTAATGGACTGGGCATCTGAAGTTAAAATCTCAGACTTTGTTGTTTGCATTTGATTTTGCACTAATGTCCTTGGGAAAGGCATGAACACATCTATTCTTCCTTTGCTATGAGTAAATCGTAGAGCAGTTTTGGCTCTTTAGCTTTGGTAGGAAAGCCTGTCAATAAAGAAAATTCTGAATTCAAATCAGCTTTATTTGGCATAAGAATTTGTTGTGATGCTGACCAAAGAAAGACATGGGGAACACAAAAGGTTTGATTGAAAAACCTATATATTCAAATAACAGAAACAAGATACAAGTGAACCTGGTTAAACAGTAGTTAGTTGGCAGAAAGCTGAGAGTCCAGTGTGGTAGTGACTATCTGTCCATTACACAAATGGTATCACACGTGATTGTGTCATGCTGATTGATGCACTTCGTCTGACACTCATGTTGAAGAGTATTTATGAACGAGGGCGAGTTCATTATGTAGGGAGTACAACAAAATTGACCTTGTGTTACATCCTGTCAATGGATGACAGTTTGGGTAAATACAGACTTGCCGTAATGAATAAAGATATGGGAAAACCACCCTCATAGGTAAAAACAACAAGAAGCTGTTACTTGCAAAATTAACCTTGACAAGGTTCTAATTTCTCAATACAATCATGCAATAATATAATGATTTAATTTAATTCAATAACAAAATATAACATTCAGATCTGTTTGTTGTACCTTTATAGCAGTTGTTTTTATATTGTGACCATAAGTTGCTTTGCTTAACCAAAGTGACCATAGTGGAGAATATTTTGATGCTCTAAGAATGAGTGTTTCAATAAATCCATAAAAATCATGTCTACTGAAAAAAAAAGTTAAAAAATAAGTAAATACAAAAATAGATAAATAAAAATTAAAAAAGAAAAATCTTTTCATCTTTGATATTTACCTTCTCTCAAAGAAAAACCAGAAATATCCTTTTGTATTCTGTTTCTTAAATTTACCATATCTTTCATTATACCTAAACTCCAGGAAAAAGGAAAAAAATCAAGGTTTTTTTCTTTCTTTTCTCTCAACTGTCTTTTATCTCTAATGAACTCATTCTTACTTACTTACTAAGGTGATTATCAGTACCTATATATTTCTTTAATCCTATATCTATGTTTGAGCCTTTGATAATCATTTATTCAGGAATCATTTCTTTTTGTTTTTGTCAGGAAACCTTGGCAAAGAGAATGTCTGTCTACAATTAAAAAAGACAAAAAAACTGGGTGTAAACTTTTAACTCTTAAAATTTTTCCAAAAACTTTGCGTTTTTTTTTCTACGGTCAAATTAAGAATAGACACAAATATTACGGAATATCAAAATCATCGAGGTGTGCTGATAACATGGATTCCTTTGAATCTCTCTCGCTATCTGTCCCTATTGGCCATCACTCTTGGTGAGTACTCTAGATGACACCCAGGGTCTTCACAGACCTGATAGAAGTAAGTTTTTGGTGGTCGGCCATTTCTGATATGTCCATGTGTAGGTTTGCATTAGACAATGTTGCTGATGAGACTGTCCATTGTTCAGCATTTCTTATTTCTTTTACCTGGATCATTTGTGAGATGGGAGGTAAGTAGCTGTAAAGCTGCTGTTTTGTAGGGTGCTGCTTCTTGGACTTGCTCAAAGATATTATCCAAATATCACTTACAACTATGTGTCAATTATCTTTTATTACACTTTACAAGTAAAGCTATTTTCTTTGTATTATTATTACAATAGAATTTCAACAGATTTTATTTGGTTTGGTTTCTTTGTTTAATAGAATATCAAACTTCATGGGTGATTTAATGCTAAGCCATCCTTGTAGAAGAACAGTTGTGGTACTATTTAACCAACAGTTGGGGGTGGGGATAAGGATGTTCATACCTTTCCCTAAAGTATCAGTCTGAAAGTGAACATAATAGCATGCCTGGGGTTTGAACTTATTCACAAAAGTGTTTCAGTTCAGTATGTTAGCTACAATGGATTTAACACTTAGCTAATAAATCAACTACATAATAGTAGTAATCCTAGTCATGTAAGAACATCAAGTTTATAAGTCCCAAAAATTCACTCTGAACTGTCCAGCAGGACACATAGTGTAACTATTATAGGCGTTGGTTCCCTAAGCTTCTAAGGAGACAATCATTTGGAGGTTGCAGGTTCAATTCGAGTAACAATACAGGAATACGGAACACTTGTACCTGGTTATGACTAATAGAATCAGAACAGGTAGCCCCTGTGGATTCAATAAAGAATGTAACTTGATGTTCCGTGTAGGTTCCCGAGTTTGACAAACACCTGAAGAAGGCTGGAGGACATATCGGCCAAAACGTTGTGGAAATGGCAATAAAGAAGAAAGACAATAGTCTGAAAACCTTTAATGATAAAAATGAATTCAAAGTCTTTAATTAAAAGAAATAAGTTTATTTAATACAAGTTAATAACATATGTATGCAAAATCCTTTATACACTAGGAACATTATGAAAAAAATTTGGGAACCATTGCTCTGAGTTAAAACCTTGTTGGGTATCATTTTAGTATTTTGAGAATTATTATTATTTCTAGGCCTGAAAGAAAATGCTTATAAGCACTATAATATTTTTTGATCTTGTTCTTAGGTTTGGTTTGGCTTTAAGGCATATCAACCATTGTAGGTTATTTAATGCCAAATTCGGTTTATACATATATATTAGATATATATGATTCATAGACATAAGTCAACAAAGTTAAAAAGTTCTAAGTGTTGGTATGTATCACTAATGATTCAATTAAACTGTCATTTGTTTACATACAATTAAATGATCAAATAGTTCTATTTCAAGCAATTCTATTTAGTATAAGTCATTTATTTACTATCAGTTTGACTCATAGATGGGACCCTCTCGGGTGCTACCACTTCAGGCCAGAGTAAATCTGGGAGCAATGGCAATGAAGAGTACTCCACATTCCCTAAAGCTCCAGCATTACTGAAGCCTCACTATCAGATTAATTTATGTCATATGCAGGACACTCGTTAGAGGGGTCTTACCCCTTAGCAAAGAAGCAGTCAGTGTGTTCTATAATGCCAGCCAACTGTGCTTTCTTTTTCTTTGCTTTATAAGCTTTGGTTTGGTTTCTTTGTTTAATGGCATATCAACCTTCGTAGGTTATTTAATGCCAAAGTTATTCTCCTAGAAGAATAGTAGTGGTGCTATTTAACCCAAAGCTGGGAGGATAAGGGGGTTCATACCTTTCCCAAGGGTATTTGCCCAAAAGTGAACGTAATAGCGCGACTGGAGCACGAACTCGCATACTACGATTCAGCAGTCCATCGCTTTAACCATTACACCACGAGGACACCCCTTTTATAAGCTTTGAACCTCATGATTCAAAGTCTAATACACTGAGCAATTATGAAGGCTTGTTGTATAATGATTATATTCATAGGAAATGGAGTCAGTATTACAAATTTCATATTCTGGATGAGGCTGTTTATATTTCATTTTGTGCTTATGCCTTGAGGAAAGGCAGGAATCTATCTGTTCCTCCTCAACTATGAGTAAATAGTTGGGCAGAAAAGGTTCTTTCGGTTTGCTGAGGCAATCAGTCTCAGAGGAGGAAAACTGAATTCAAACCAGTTTTACTCTGTTTAAAAATTCACCTTGGGTCACATCTTGCCTATAATGAAAGGGTCAGGTAAATATATGAATTGAACAGTTAAACCCAATTGCTAAACAATTTAAACCAGAATGAATGTTTGTTGCAAAAAAAAAAAAAGTTAAATAAAATTAAAAATAAAACAATGAGAAACTTTTAAAATGTCAAAAATTTGTTGTCAACAATCTTCCACTTGAAAATCCTTTATCCGAATAAAATTTAGTAGTTCTAAGGAAAGCAGTTGTCAAACAATTTCTCTGAAATTGGTCGTGAGGGAAAAATGATTAGAAAATTTACATCCGTCTTTGGCTCTCAATGTCAAAATTCTAACTGTTAAAGTCTTCATTTTTCATGGCTTAAAAAATTCCGACTTTCAAGTTTTTTCTTGAAAGAACTGGAAACAGTATCTGGTGCCAGATGGTCGTTCCAGGAACTTCCTTCATTAGAATTTCTGAAAATGCAATCATCATCAACAAGCCTCACCCATACAGACAAATGCAAAAAATATATTAAAACACAAATAGGAAAAAAAAAAGAACACATATACTTAGATACATCAGACTTTTCTTAAGACTTTTAAGATAAAATGTATTTTTATATTTTTGAGAAAAAGTTTAAAAGAAGTTCAGAGTTGTCCATAAAAGAAAAATTAAAAGATAATTTAAATCTCTTTAAAATTCTATTTTAAAATTCCTTCATCATTTTCAGAAGGAAGATTTTCTTCGTTATATTCTTCTACAATCATGATGCTGATAATTATTGTTATCATTATTACTGACTCATTGCAAGAAAGTTTATCATCATTAACAACATCAACTTTTTTTCTTTCTTCTTTGACTTTTCTGTTATTCTAATAATCTGTTTCTTGTTCCTCATTCTCATTATCACAACCATTCATTGTCAAAAGGCATCAGTAGATATACAGTAGAACAGTTAGGTAGCTAAAAAATTGACCAAAAGAACAAACTACAAACTGGATCCTGTAAACTCTTTGAGGAGTATAGTGACATAGACACCTTGAGGAGTATATATATGATTGAATATTCTTTGTAAAGTATAAGATTCCTTGTGTTGTATATAACAGCAGACTCCTTAAGGAGAATAGTATCACATAGTCTTTGTGAAGTATTAAACACACTCTAAGGAGTACAAAATGCTGATGCTTTCAGAAGTATAGGATTTCAGACTCCTTGAGGAGTATAAAACTACTGAATCCTTGTAAAGTATAGGACAGAAGATACCTTGAGGAGTGTTATGGTACCTAACTCACAGACTATAATGAACTCTTCCTGTTACTATGAATTCTGGGAGAATATTCATCTCAGTGTTGAGTTAACTCCAGCCTAACACTTTGATAGTCAGACTAACGTTCAACACTCTTTTACCTATGCTGTATTTATACTTTTGTTCAATATACTTGTTTCATGTAATCCTGAGTTTATGTCTTTCTTCTGGACCTTTTACTCGTCCACGACAAGGAGTATAAGACAGCAGACTTCTTAAGGAATATAGTGTCCCAGGCTTCTTGTGAAATATAAGATTGCAGAGACCTTGGGAAGTATTGGACTCAGACACTCTGAGGAGCACAAAAAATACTGTTTCTTTCAGAAGTATAGGATTGCAGATTCCTTCAGGAATATAGAATTGCTGACTCCTTGAGAAGCATTGGACTGCAGCCACATCACATCTATAAACAAACATGTATTTGGCTTGCAAGTCTGTCTTGAGTGTGTTAACAACTTATCACTTTCAATAGTTTACAATCAAAAAAGATTTAAACTGATTTTACTGCAATATTCACTGTTCTGTCTGGGTCCTGTTTCTTTGCCAGCAGACAATGATTCCTGCAATATAATAGTCTGCCTTTTATAACATGCCAAAAATTACTTACAGTACAGCCCATCAATAAATTCACTCATACCAATTTTTTCTTCTAAATCAAAGGCATCAGTAATATATTATTCTTAGTGGAGCATTATATAATAAAAACAGATATGATTAGGTATTAATTATTATAAAATTCTTTAGAAAACTAGCTAAAAAAAAATTGCAAAATTCTGTAACTAAGATAAATGTATAGAAAGAGATGCACTTATTTTTGGACGGCTACATATTACTACCGGGCATTGGCGTAGCGGTTAGAGTGTTCGCCAATGGCCTGGGAGACCTGGGTTCAATCCCTGGTCGAGTCATACCAAAGACTAAAAAAATGGTACTTGATGCCTCCTTGCTTAACACTCAGCATTAAAAGGTAAGGATCAAGGGTAAAGTGGAGCAATACAGGGAAAGGAGTAGCGCCCTCCCCTACACCTTGGTGTTGTAGCTATCGAAAAGAGAGCCTTCGGGTGACCCTCGACTAAGGTTGCCAACTACTTTTTTTAACATATTACTATTTTTTGTTGGTTGGTTGTATTTTATGGCATATCAACTATTGTGGGTTATTTAAAGCCAAATATTGTTTATACATGATTTTGTGGGGAATAGTTTATAGGTAATGTTTTTGAAATAAGCCTGAGAGATCATTTGTTTGCACATAGTCGAATGATTTTAAGTATTGCTAACTGCCAATAATAGTTCTATTTTGATAATTAAATGGGTCCAAGTATTAAAATGTAATACTAATTTTTCAATTTAAAATTATCACAAAGTTAAATGTTTTCTGGTATAGAAAATGATTAAATAGTTCTGTTTAACCCATAGACAAGACTAACATGTACAACCACTCTGGGTCCGAGTGGATCTGGGAGTAATGGCAATAAAGGATACTTAACATATCCCAAAAGCTTCACCATCAGTTTGTTTAGTGTCATTTCCAGAATACTTGTTGGAGAGGGGGGGTCTTACCTCACTGCAAAGACACCATCAACATATTCTACATCTTCAGCTAACTGGGTTATTACTTTTAATTAAAGAGTTTCAATGTTACTGGGTTTAGTTATAAGATTTATTTTTAAAGATTGGTATGGGTGTACTTATTTATGGGTGTCAGTGTATATAAGTCACCTTAACATTTCTTCTTCTCATGAAGCAGTTGTTTACAACATAAATGCTCACATTGATTCTTTACCATATTTACCAACCCCTCCGCTCGGGCAGGATATGACACAAGGTCAATTTTTAAGCGGAGTTTAACAGGTTTGAATTCAGAGTTTTCCTTCTCCTAGACTAGTTGCCTCACCAAGGCTAAAGAACCTAGTCTGCCCTACTATTTACCCATAGCTGGAGGGAGAATAATTCCCAAGGGTATTAGTGCTATGTGAAATGCAATCAGTCTCATCCAGGATTTGAACTCGTGTCGCCGTGTCCATTTCTTACGACGATAACCATTACACCACGGGCACCTGATTCTTTACCACTGATAATGTCTTTCCTTCAGGTTTTCACTAAGACATTTCATCACTAGGAAGAATGATCCTGATTTTAAACTGGGCACATTATGGGAATGGGGTACTGTTGATACAGCCGTTATTTTGGAACCTGACCAAATATTGATCTGTGCTCCCCAATTGTCTCGAAGACTGGAGCATGGATCGAGGGTAAGAGGAAAAATCCAGGGAAAAGAGTAGCACCCTCCCCTACACTTTGTTGTAGTAGCTAGTGAAAAGGGAGACTTTCGGTCACCCTTGACAATGCTTGGCCAACTTACAAATATGTAATCATTTACTCTCATCATCATCAAAGCGTGATGACAGCATGGATTTCTTTGACTCTCTCATGTCATCTGTCCCTATTGGTCATCATAATTACTAAGTCTTCTAGACGGCTTCCAGCGTCTGCACAGAGCTGAGGAATGTAAGTTTTTGGTGGTCGACCAACATTGTGTTTCCACTGAAGAACATTGTTCATTTAGTTTGCTCTTACTTTTCCAGCAGTGTCCTTTGAGTATTGCTAGCCTTTTTTGGATGATTTACAAGATGAGCTGTTAATGGATGAACAACTGTTTTATAGGTGAGTGTGTGTGTGTGTGTGTGTGAGGGGCTGCTGCTGTCGGGATTTGTTCAAAATTGCATGAAGCATCCAGATATTTTAACTACATTTAATCAAGAGTAAATTGAAATACATAATCATGGTGCTCCAATCTTATTTTTTCTCAATGTTTTTTTTTAACGTAAATTTTGTTAGCAATATATTTAAATGAAACGTAATAACTGTCAGTGATTTTTGCATCAATTCCTAACCGCTGATAATCCATTTTCATGCTGATTTCCAATGTCTTTACAAAAATTAAGAAAAAAATTCATAAAAATGTACTGACAATCTGATTCATTTAGAATTTCATGTGACCTTCAGTGATGAATATAGGATCCAATTTCAAGGATTCTAAAATCTCAACAAATGATATTCTTAAAGAATATAAATGAAAACCATTACTAGTTTTAAAATACAAAAAAAAATTCATTTATTTTAGATTGAGTTTTAGCAGTGAATGTTTTGATTAATTTGGAAACGCTAAAGATGAAATTATGAAAAATGAATGGTTATATTTCAAAGAAAAGGGATTTCTTTATCATCAAATAATTCATTCATATGAACAGAAGAATTATAAACGTAACAATCCCCAGTTTTATCTGTAATGCTTGCATTAAATCCCAAACATTGCTTTCTTCCCAAATTTCAATGCATTTCTTTAGTAAAATCATCTACAGTGCATTTCTATAGAAATATTATTTGCTATGCTTTCCTATAGTAAAATCATTTGTGATGTATTTGCATGAAACATATAATAGCCTTATTCAGTCTGTAATGCTTTCATTAATTCATGACCACTGACAATCCCTTTTTTCCCTATTTACAATGCATTTCTTGTGTAAAACTTTGTATAATAAATTTCTGTAGGAATATTATTTGTAATGTATTGTAAAATCATTTGCAATGCATCATTGTCTTTTTGGAGCAGAAGGAAAGAATGTGTTTTGCATCTATGGCCATAGGGATGGCCTTAAAGACTAAAGTCTGTGCACATGCATGCTGGCAGTGATTTGTCAAGGGACATTGCTTGACAAAGACAGAAGCAGACTGAATTTTATGTCAATTGGGAGCTATGTATTTATAGAAAACATATAATATCCCTATTCTTTCAGTTATACTTGCATCAATTTCAGATCACTTTTTCCAATATTTCCTTATTTACAATGCCTTTCTATAATAAAATTTTTGTGATGTTTTTTTTTACTGAATAATCATCAGCTATGTATTTCCATGAAACATGCAACAGTGATATTCTGTCAGCAATGCTTGAGTTAATTCATGAGCATGTTGTCATTACATAAATTTCAATAGAAAAATTATATATATTAGATTTCTATTGAAAAATTATTTGCAATGCTTTTATTAACTAAAATTGGTAGTCGTGTTTTTACATAAAATATATGATAACCATGTACTATCAGCAATACTTTTACTAATTCATGACCACTGACAATCCCTTTTTTCATCATATACAATGGATTTTTATTGTAAAATTATTTGCAATGCTTTTATCTATTAAAATCTTTTGCAATGTATTTATATAAAATATGTAATAGCTATGTTCTATCTGGAATGCTTCCTTTAATTCATGACTATAGACAATCCCTTTTTTCATCACTTATAATACATTTCTATTGTAAAATTATTTACAATGCTGGAAATTGTCATGGCATGATGGTTAAAATCCTTGACTGCAGCCTTGAGGTGAGCTCAATCTCAAGTTGTATTATAATGTTCAATTTTGAACAAATAACGTAAGAAAAGGTATTGAACACTAGTTATGACTAAAATAGTATCACTGCTGTTCTTCTGCTAGGAGAGCTTTGGCATTAAGTAACCCATGAAGGTTGATATATCATTAAACAAAGAAATCAATACAATTCTAAAGTAAAACAACTTACAATTCCTTTTTATAGTAGAATGATTAAAAATGCAATATTATTGGAAAATAATTTGCAATTCCTTTTAATAGTAAAATAAATTAAAATGCAATTTTATGCTAAAATAATTTAAAATACATTTTTATAGTAAAATAATTTATGTATTCTTATATCTGCTATTCATATTTGCTGTTTCTTTATATATCTAATAATTAGAGTAAATGAAAGTTCTGATATATTTGTTTTATAAATTCTATGCATGATCTTACAAATTACATTATTAATTTGTTAATAAATGAAAATTGTATTGAATTAAAAGAGTTATTGATTCAATGAACAATATTTCTAATTCATATTTTATTCAATCCAACTACTTTCTCAATATCCATGTTTTTATAACAAATTAAGGGTTACTGAAAGAATAGGGCTATTAAGTGCTTGTTTTTCTTTTTAGAGTAGCCTCTAACTGTTGACAATATAAGATAACATTGCATAAGTAATGTTAAAAGGTATATTTAATAACTAGACTAAATAAAAGTTTATGATGACAGTTTATATAAGAAGGTTTATATATATAGATATATATATAACCAGCTCATTAGCCTAGTGGGTAGAGTGTTCGCCAATGGTCCGGGAGACCCAGATCGCGTCATACCAAAGACTTTAAGAATGGTACTTGATACCTCTCTGCTTAACACTCAGCAATATAAGGTATGTATCAAGGGTTACGTGAAGCAATTCAGGGAAAGGAGTATCACCCTCCCCTATATCTCGGTGTAGTAGCTATTGAAAAGGAAGCCTTCTGGTCGCCCTTGACTATGGTTGCCAACTTTACTATATATATATATATATATATATATATATATATATATATATATATAGTAAAGTATAGTATAGTATATATATATATATATATATATATATATTAGAATTCCCAAGAAACAAAGCAATATAGAAATAGATATAAGAAACTCACCTTTTTTTTATATTTTAAGTCATTCTAAATTTCCACTATTCTTTTCTTCATTCTCAGAAGTGCCCACAATTCTAAAAAAATAAATGAAATAAATAAGATTTAAAACAATTTACAAAAGAAACTAATAAATTAGAAAATAGCAAAATTATAAATTACTTACAATACATTGTTATCATAAAACACCATCAAAATTTTTTTATATCATTCATAAATGCAACCATTACAATGAAAGTTTTTCTACTCTCGATGTTTGGATTTACACAGTCTTCAGATCATCTACAATGTAATTCTATAATAATTCTATAATAATTCCTAATACATTACTATAGTTAAACACTACTACATGTTGATTTATTTGATTTATAAATTTCATCCTAAAACAATAGAAACTTTATATTTCAACACAAGAGGAAAAAAAATAAGAAACTCTAGTTACAAAATTAAAAAAAAACAACATTTCTTTTTAGATAATTTATAATTTCATAAAAAATAATTAGGAAAATAAGACAAAAGATTTTTTAAAATCTCTAAAATCGTTTCATAGGTTTAAAGACTATTTTTCAAAGAAACAGAGATATGTCTACTGTGTCATATCAAAGACAATGCCCGTATCTCTTTTAAACCAGTTTAAAAGTACATTTAACCTGTTTATGATGACTTATGGCTCTTTCAGCAAAAATATACAAGTATTTTATGAACTGCTCTGACTTTACATATTTTATGTTTATATATATATATAACCGGGACATTGGCCCAGCGGTTAGAGTGTTCGCCAATGGCCCGGGAGACCTGGGTTCAATCCCAGGTCGAGTCATACCAAAGACTTTAAAAATGGAACTTGATACCACCTTGCTTAACACTCAGCATTATAAGGTACGGTTCAAGGGTAAAGTGGAGCAATCCTGGGAATGGAGTAGCGCCCTCCCCTACACCTTGGTGTAGTAGCTATCGAAAAGGGAGCCTTCGGGTCACCCTCGACTATGGTCGCTAACTTACTTTTATATATATATATATATATACTAACACAAATCAAATTTCATGTGTTTTCATGAAAAAAGTGGCTGATCAATTCTCTAACTCTGTATATATTCACTTAATATACGAGATGAAGTTTTTACTATTTTGTCGGATATCATTGTGTTAGATTATTTGTCTCTTAGTATATGAAATATATCAATTATAAAACATATATCAAAAAAAGTATAAAAATTAGACTTCATTACCCATGTATAAATTTATAGTGACTATATATATCTATATAAGTAGTAAAGTAAAAAGTTGGCGACTGTAATCGAGGGCGACCAGAAGGCTCCCTTTTCAATAGCTTCTACACTGAGGTGTAGGGGAGGGCGCTACTCCTTCCCTAGATTGCTTGCTCCACTTTACCTTGATACATACCTTATATTGCTTAGTGTTAAGCTAGGAGGTATCAAGTACCATTTTTAAAGTCTTTGGTATGACATTATATATAAGTAAACACATAAAATAGATACTATTATAATGTTTTTACCCTTCAGTGGTTTTTCAACACTTGTGTCCTTATGACAGACTATACCAAACTTAATAAATAACCCTTTGTTATGTAATAATGGATAACTAATTTGTAGCACAGCTACACAGTTATAGTAAAAAATTTAGTCCTCAATAAGTGTTCCACATTTTGTGGCCATGTGCCAGACTAAATTAATCTTAAAACTTAATATATTCTGTGATAAGAAATAATACATTAGATTGATGTTTAAAAATGGAGGTATTTTTTATTTTGTTGTATTGTAATCTAACTTTCTATCTGCCTCTGGCTTTTGTCTTTAAAAATATCAGTTCTCATCTGCTCTAGAGTTGAAGACAGAAGAAACATGAGTCGAGCCATTTTTGTCTCAGTTGAAATCATAGATGGCGGCAGAATTCTATCTCTTGAGTCTTCTGAATTTAAAAGAAAATCTTTAAAAGCGATTCTTTTGGTGGGTGAGTAGGGATGGCCATATGAATAACAGCTATGAAAATAAGGTTCTATATTAAGGGTGTAAAAATATGTATATATATATATATATGTGTGTGTGTGTGTGTGTGTGTGTGTGTATTTAGGCAGTATTTCTTCATTGAGGCTTAAATGATTAAATATTACTGATATCCTTTGTCTAAATATTTTCATTTCGATCCTTTCAAATTATCTTTGGGATGTTAGGATATCTGGCTGGAATTGGCTTATAAATTTTCTGTATTTAACTGGTTCCCAAGTACTTTCGGACCCCTCTCAGGCTATCATTACTGGGTGTGTATATTTCAAAAGTAAATACAGGGTATTATTTCTACTGGTGTAACTTTTTTTTTTAAATTTAGTTCTATACATGTCAACTGTAGCTAAAGACATTTGAGTACATTAGCACTGATTTCAAAATTAATTTTGTTGAGATTGAAACTTTTATTTCTAATGTGTTGGGTTTCAAGAATCTGTAATCTTTGTTTGCTTTTTTGATGTTCTAATATTGTTGTTTCATCCATAAGAATTTTCTGAAATTCAGTTGTAGGGCAAGAATGTTTTTGAAGATGATGTACTATTGAGCTAGTGTTGGAAAGATGCATGGTAAGTTGCCTTGACAAAATCATCATCATCATCATCATGTCACGCTGGTAGCACGGATATCCCTGACCCTCTCTCGCCACTCCTCCCTATCGTTCATCGTCCTGGGCAGGTCTTCAGGACAACATCCCGTATCCTCACATAGCTGCTGAATGTATGTTCGTGCTGGTCGTCCTGCTTTTGCACGGCCATGTGTGGGGGTCCATAAGAGTAAATCTCTTATGAGTTCATCCCTGCTTCTACCAGCAGTGTCCTGCATGTCTGGTTCGTCTAACTTGAATAGTTTTCGTGATAGGAGGCAGGTGGCCGTACAGTTGGTGTCTTGTGGGGTGTTGCCGCCAGGACTTGTTCAAGATTGCACGCAGCATTCTTGTGTAATTGCCGTCTAGCTTTTTCTCCAGCCGTTTTGTTAGCGTCCATGTAGTGCACCCATATAGCTGTATCGATGTGACCGCTGCCTGAGATACAATCTTTCAAGGATATATATATATATATATGTACCCACACATATATATTTCATATAATGTTTTATATATTAGTAGATAGAAAGGAAAGTGATAGCTTTTTGACTTTGAGTTCCAGTTCAGAGTCTGGAAGCTCTTTAGAATATTCAGGATTTTGGTGTTGATAAATGATTCACTCAATGGAGTAAATTAAATTAGATCAGTTCAGATTTAACAATCAAAGTCAGTTTGGCGTATTTTTCTCTCTAGTTTTACTTTAACAGGCAAAGTCAGATCTGCTCTTAATAGTAGGCAGAGACAAACCATGGTCATAACATCATGGCTAACAATAACAACAACAACAACGTCACTAGCCACCATCAAAGATAGATCTAGAATAAATATTCTGAGCCAGCAAATGCAATTCATAGAGACTTGCTGTTAATGCTCAACCCTACCCGAATACCTAGCAAAGATCAGATCCAATTTGAACAATTCTTTTCAAGTATCTCCCCACAGTTAACTCTGTACCCACAATACCTATGCAGTACTGCACATGGTCAGACCCCCCCCCTACCTGCTTTGCATCTAATTCCCTGTGAGTACATCCATCATCTCAAATGTTTTAAAAATATCCATCATCTCAAATGTTTTAAAAATATCAGTTCTCATCTGCTCTAGAGTTGAAGACAGAAGAAACATGAGTCGAGCCATTTTTGTCTCAGTTGAAATCATAGATGGCGGCAGAATTCTATCTCTTGAGTCTTCTGAATTTAAAAGAAAATCTTTAAAAGCGATTCTTTTGGTGGGTGAGTAGGGATGGCCATATGAATAACAGCTATGAAAATAAGGTTCTATATTAAGGGTGTAAAAATATGGGTACTCAAGTACATTTTTATTGATATTTGTGAGATATGTCACACACATAATTTGTGTCGTATTCTTTGAATTTGATGCTGAAAAGAATTCAGGAAAAAAGGTTTTAGCATCAAATTCTCAAGTGTCTAATGCTGTTTGAGACTGAATATATTGCAGAAAATTGTCTTTATGAAGCACATTAAGCTCTTGTAAATCTGATTGTTGGAAAACTTTTATACAAACAAAAAATAAAGTTTTAATATAATATATAATCTACTTATATATAAAATACAATATGTGATATATATATGTGTGTGTGTATGTGTGTGTGCATGTGCACACTCACAAAGATGAATAAATGTGATACGACAAACAGAATTAATATTTCTTTGTTATTACTTTTCTTTTGATTTCTAATTATATATATATATATATATATATATATATATATATATACACAGAGGTGTGTGTGTGTGTGTGTGTGTGTGTCTGCCAGTATATTTAGGCAGCTGTCTTCTAGACATATTCTATTGAAAATAAGACAGAAGATGGTCAAAAGTATTCATACTCAGACTACACTATCAGAGACTTTGGCCAGTTTTTAAACTGGCAACAACCACAGTTGTAACAATCTTGATAAAAAGCTAAACACAAAATTGTTTTCAGCCATTTTCAATCAAATATGCCTACAATATATATGCATGTGAATTATCTTAAACATGATTGAGACTGAAGCTATATTCATGAAGACATAGATGAATAATGAATTAAAACAGTCTTTAAAATAGTCCCCTTGACATTTAAAATACTAATTCCAGTGAGTTTTCCATTGGTTGTAGCACCTCTGAAATGCCATCAAGCTGTGCTGTTGTTTCCCTTAAATGTCCTACACCTTCAATTTTAACCTTGAGATTAATTCACAGTTTACGAGACAAGAAAGAGCTAGGTATGATAAGTATGGAATGTTCGGCACTTCAGTTCTGTGTTTTACCAAAAACTGCTCTTCAAAAGCATCAAGACTGTCTTCATGGTCGGGTATGGCGGACCATATATGGAAGGAAAAGGGAAATCATCTGCCCTTATGGGATAAAGTTGAAATAATTGATAGGGCTGAACATTGGAGGATTAGACACCTTAAGGAATCAGCACATATGTTGGGCTACAATGACCTGCTGAGTAGACCAAGTATAGAGTTGAATACAATATGGGAACCGATAATTAAGAAGACTAGATGAGACCCCCCCCAAAAAAAACTGAATATGAGCTTAGGTAAAAAAATCATACATAATAGTTGTAATTCTAGTCAAGTAAGAACATTAAGTCTATTAGTCCCAAAAATTCACTCTGAATTGTCCAGCAGGAAACATGGCGTAACGTTTATAGGCTTTGGTTCCCTCAGCTTCTAAGGAGACAATCATCTGGCGGTTGCAGGTTCAATCCTCACTACAGACGAGTAACAATACAGGAATACTTAACACTTATACCCAGTTATGGCTAACGGAATCAGAACAGGTAACCCCCGTGGTTTCAATAAAGAACATAGTTCGAAGTTCCGTGAGTTTGACAAACACCTGAAGAAGGCCATATCGGCCGAAACGTTGTGGATATAGCAATAAAGATAAAGTCAATAGCCTGAAAAAACCATTAATGATAAAAAAAAACCCAAACTGTCTTCATGATTTATTCATTTAATTCATCTAGATATTATCCCTTTATTATATAAGTTACTCATCTATCAATCAATATATATATATATATATAGTACAGCTTATAAATATAGTAAAGTTGGCAACCGTAATTGAGGGTGACCCCAAGACTCCCTTTTCGACAGCTACTACACCAAGGAGTATGGGAAGGCACTACTCCTTTCCCTGGATCTGTACCTTATAATGCAGAGTATTAAGCAAGGAGGCATCACGTAGCATTTTTTGAGTCTTTGATATGACTTGACCTGGGATTGAACCCAGGTCTCCCGGTCCATTGGCAAGCACTCTAACCATTATGCCAATAAGCAAGTAATTTGCTTCCAATAGTTTCATTTTGAGAATTAAAACAAGAACATAGTTTAAGAAGAAAAATTTATCGTATCCAACAAAGTGGCATAGTTGGAATGAGTGCTACTTGTAGTATATCTTGAGTCTGTCATTCCACCCTCTGTTACCCACAAGTGCCTCCAGGTCTGAAATCTTGTTGGGTAGTGGGGTCAAACTCTATGAGTACCATACCTCTGGAAGAAACTCTCGATCTCCTAATGGAGGGTTTCTTCCGCTTTTATTTCAATAAAGTTCTGTATTTGCTTATACAGGAGATCCAAAAATGTCACCCCTATAAAAGTACCGACCACCCCCAGTTGAATCAACATGAAAAACTATATATTTAGCCATATTTTGTGTTTTTGTATGCTAAATTTATGAGCCATGTTTATTTTTAATAGAATCAAATTGTTAAGTAAAAACCCCACAAAATCTATTTTTCTTTATTTAGAATTTGAAAACTACTAACTACTACACAACAACAGGTTGTATAATTCATCTGATCTTCATCAAATAAGCCGGAAATATATCATTATCCTTGTAAGATACATGTGAGATACACACCATGTTATAAGATTTACAAGTAAGTAAAAGTAAAGTTGGCAACTGTAGTTGAGGTTGACCTGAAGGCTCCCTTTTCTATAGCTACTACACCAAAGTGTAGGGGAGGGCGCTACTCCTTTCCCTGGATTGCTCCACTTTACCCTCGATACATACCTTATATTGCTGAGTGTTAAGCAAGGAGGTATCAAGTACCATTTTTAAAGTCTTTGGTATGATGCGACCTGGGATTGAACCCAGGTCTCCCGGACCATTGGCGAACACTCTACCCACTAGACCAATGAGCCGGTGTTGTTTTATCTCTGAATCTCAATTATTGATATTTATAGTAAAATTTCTCAATGTAGGTGAATGGATCAGAGTAACATCTTTGATTGATTGATTTTTTTTTTTACCCTGTACATGACTAAGAGGAGCAAAAACAAAATATGTGTCAAGGTGAATGAATTGGAGATGTGTGAAATTTAAGCTGGAAACATTTTTGTGCCAAATATGCTGTTTTTGATGCCTGATAAGAAGCTTGGTCTGAGCTGCTTATTTTCAGAAGTATTCAATGACAATGAAAAAAAAAAATCCATTATGTGATTGTGTTTTTCAATAATTCCAATCAATAAATTTTTTAATATAATCTCTTCAAATCATAAGCAGAGTTACCCAGAAGTTCAGGGAATTTGAAAATGTGAACAATCTTTATGTCATATGGACTTTTGCTATTATCTTTTATGAGCAAACATGCAAAAAAAAAAAAAATAAATAAAAGGAGCAAAGAACCTCTTAAAAAGAGGTGGAGAAACTAGGCGTTAGAGTATATTAGTCTCTTTGTTGCATGATGATTTTACTGATGACCTCCAGGAGGTGACACTATTTGCTGCTATTGTTACACATTTGAGTACTTAAGGAAAGACGCAAAAATTCCTTTCCCCACAGCATGACATAGTTGCCAAATATTTTTATCCTATCCATATTTACCCAACCCCTCTGCTCGGGCAGGATATGACACAAGGTCAGTTTTTCAGCGGAGTTTGACAGGTTTCAATTCAGAGTTTTCCTTCTCCTAGACTAGTTGCCTCACCAAGGCTGAAGAACCTAGTCTGTCCTACTATTTACCCATAGCTGGAGGGAGAATAATTGGATTCATACCTTTCCCAAGGGTATTAGTGCTATGTGAAATGCAATCAGTCTCGTCCAGGATTTGAACTTGTATCACTGTGTCCATTTCCTACGACGATAACGATCACACCACGAGCACCTCAAATATTTTTATCCTATCTCTTATTAGTCTGCTTGATGCTAAGTAAGATATTTAGACAAATTTTCACCCACCAAGGACCAATAAAAGCATCACCAAATGCAGTTACTATTTTTTGTAAAAAGTTAATTTTCATCAAAACAAAAAAATGGCCCAGTTGGCTGGGGCTGTAGAATACACTGACTGCCTCTCTGCAGAGGGGTAAAAATCCCTCAATCAGTATCCAGGATATGGCACTAAACAATCTGATGGTGAGGCTTCAATAATACTGGAGCTACCGTGTGGTAGCACCTGATAGGGTCCTATTTATGGATCAAATAGAACTAAAGTGTGTGCTTATACTAAACTGAATTAATTGAAATGGAACTCTTTATTCATATTATATATAAATGGACTTTGCATTAAATAACCTACAATGGTTAATATGCCATAAAAACAAAACAAAACAAAAAGATACTAGGATTTTATGCTTTTTCCGTGGAACATTATGTTGTCAAAACAGATATTATTAGGAATTATTTGTTCCCAAACTCTCAAGCCACTATGACTATGCAGCAGTCCCTAAATAATTATGTCCCTACACAAAATTCTATGAAGTAACCATATTTTTGAAACCAAACCTGATAGTTTTTCTTGGTTACTAGGTGTTAGTGCATTTGGCAATAACATCTGGGTATCTTTTGTAAAGAAGAAAATCAACTTTTTTCTAAAAAAAAGAAAGAAAAAAAAAAGGATGGTAGTGATGTAATTAATTTTAGGTGATACTCTACAAGGCTTGATGCATAACTTTTTATGTGAATCTCAATTATTGATATTTTTAGAGAAAATTCTTAACCAAAATAGGTGAATGGAGAAAAAAAAGCTTTTTTATTTTTGTTGATTGATTGAATTATTTTTTTTTTGGTAGAGTGAAGTTCATTTTGCATATAACTAAGATGGGTAATAAATGTGTGTCAAGGTGAATGACTGTTTGCCCAGTGATCTCAACTAGTTTATATGCATCAGTCCTTTGCTCTTCATTTCAATCTCAGTCCATTTTCTTTCTACTTTCTTGTCTTATTCCGGTCATATCAATGCACATATTCATCCATTGGTGTCATTCCATTATCTCTGTTTATATATAACTATTTTAATCTATTCATAGTTATCTGTCTTCCTATTTATCTCAGTCTGTTCCTTTGTATTTATTTCAAAGTATTCATATCTACCTTAGTCCATTTTCTTCTTTTATATCTATATGTTTCTTTTTTCTTTCTCTATATCTCTTACTTTATCTTTTCCAACATATCTTTCTTTGTGTCTGTCTGTCTGTCTGTCTATATGCACATTCCTATGAGGAGGTACTTGTTTTGTAAGACTTATTTTTGTTGGAAATGGACATGGCAACCCAAGTTCAAAACCTGGATGAGGCTGTTTGCATTTCACATAGAACTAATACTCTTTGGAAATGTATGCATTCAACTAATCTCCTTTAAGCTATGGGTAAATAGTAGGGTAGACTGTGCTCTTTAACTGTGTTATGGCAACTATTCTAGGAGAAGGAAAACTCTGAATTCAGACCTGTTAAACCCTGTTTAAAAACTAACTTTGAGTCTCATACTGGTCAATAAGAGGGACTGGTAAACTCATATATATATATATATATATATATATATGAGTTTATATATATATATATATATCTGTGGATGACAATATATACGCTCCCCCCATGGGAGTTGAGCACTCTGGCGAAGGATGCTGCTCGCATAATGCAAAGCTCTTTGAAAGAATTGAGCACTCTGGTAGCTGGTAGGGTATAAAAATATAAACAAGCAGATGCTGCTGCTGCTGTTTCTATATAATACCTTATAATTCCCTAGGCCATCGTGGTACACTTGTTGGTCGAGGAGTCTGAGAGTAAGTCTAACGTAAAGTTGGACGGGTTTCGATCCCGGCTTCAAACGTCCTACGTGTCTAGCCACACTGTTCTGATAGAAGAATTCTGATAGGATGAAACAGTCTGTCTGTGGATGACAATATATATATATGTGTGTGTGTGTGTGTGTGTGTGTGTGTATTTAGGCAGTATTTCTTCATTGAGGCTTAAATGATTAAATATTACTGATATCCTTTGTCTAAATATTTTCATTTCGATCCTTTCAAATTATCTTTGGGATGTTAGGATATCTGGCTGGAATTGGCTTATAAATTTTCTGTATTTAACTGGTTCCCAAGTACTTTCGGACCCCTCTCAGGCTATCATTACTGGGTGTGTATATTTCAAAAGTAAATACAGGGTATTATTTCTACTGGTGTAACTTTTTTTTTTAAATTTAGTTCTATACATGTCAACTGTAGCTAAAGACATTTGAGTACATTAGCACTGATTTCAAAATTAATTTTGTTGAGATTGAAACTTTTATTTCTAATGTGTTGGGTTTCAAGAATCTGTAATCTTTGTTTGCTTTTTTGATGTTCTAATATTGTTGTTTCATCCATAAGAATTTTCTGAAATTCAGTTGTAGGGCAAGAATGTTTTTGAAGATGATGTACTATTGAGCTAGTGTTGGAAAGATGCATGGTAAGTTGCCTTGACAAAATCATCATCATCATCATCATGTCACGCTGGTAGCACGGATATCCCTGACCCTCTCTCGCCACTCCTCCCTATCGTTCATCGTCCTGGGCAGGTCTTCAGGACAACATCCCGTATCCTCACATAGCTGCTGAATGTATGTTCGTGCTGGTCGTCCTGCTTTTGCACGGCCATGTGTGGGGGTCCATAAGAGTAAATCTCTTATGAGTTCATCCCTGCTTCTACCAGCAGTGTCCTGCATGTCTGGTTCGTCTAACTTGAATAGTTTTCGTGATAGGAGGCAGGTGGCCGTACAGTTGGTGTCTTGTGGGGTGTTGCCGCCAGGACTTGTTCAAGATTGCACGCAGCATTCTTGTGTAATTGCCGTCTAGCTTTTTCTCCAGCCGTTTTGTTAGCGTCCATGTAGTGCACCCATATAGCTGTATCGATGTGACCGCTGCCTGAGATACAATCTTTCAAGGATATATATATATATATATGTACCCACACATATATATTTCATATAATGTTTTATATATTAGTAGATAGAAAGGAAAGTGATAGCTTTTTGACTTTGAGTTCCAGTTCAGAGTCTGGAAGCTCTTTAGAATATTCAGGATTTTGGTGTTGATAAATGATTCACTCAATGGAGTAAATTAAATTAGATCAGTTCAGATTTAACAATCAAAGTCAGTTTGGCGTATTTTTCTCTCTAGTTTTACTTTAACAGGCAAAGTCAGATCTGCTCTTAATAGTAGGCAGAGACAAACCATGGTCATAACATCATGGCTAACAATAACAACAACAACAACGTCACTAGCCACCATCAAAGATAGATCTAGAATAAATATTCTGAGCCAGCAAATGCAATTCATAGAGACTTGCTGTTAATGCTCAACCCTACCCGAATACCTAGCAAAGATCAGATCCAATTTGAACAATTCTTTTCAAGTATCTCCCCACAGTTAACTCTGTACCCACAATACCTATGCAGTACTGCACATGGTCAGACCCCCCCCCTACCTGCTTTGCATCTAATTCCCTGTGAGTACATCCATCATCTCAAATGTTTCCTTTGATGTCAGCCAGGCCTCAAACTGTCTGTTTTTTTAGCATTTTATTTTATTTGAAAGGTCAGTCCAATTGAACTGACAAGGTGGGAGATTCCTCAAGGCAATGAGAAGGAAAACTTTAAGAAGGAATAATAGAGAAGGAGTAACCCAAAGGTAGTGAAGGGTTTTGAATCTGCAAATGACAACAATCAAAATCACATATTTCCGGAAAAGTAAATAAAATCAAAAGTTCATTTTAAGATAATTATGTACCTATATATCTGATTTCAAGTATTTCTTGCTCAACAATTACCTATATATATATATATATATATATATATATAGTAAAAGTTAAAGTAAAGTTGGCGACAATAGTCGAGGGTGACCCGAAGGCTCCCTTTTCAATAGCTACAACACCGAGGTGTAGGGGAGGGCACTACTCCTTTCCCTGGATTGCTCCACTTTACCCTTGATAGGTACCTTATATTGCTGAGTGTTAAGCAAGGAGGTATCAAGTACCATTTTTAAAGTCTTTGGTATGACTCGACCTGGGATTGAACCCAGGTCTCCCGGACCATTGGCGAACACTCTACCCACTAGGCCAATGAGCTGGTTCATATATATATATATATATATATATATATATATATATATATATATATGTAAGTATTTTGCAATGTATTGGTCATAGTCAATTCAGGTATTTCAGGAAAATAAAGAATATAGCTTTATAGCTTGATTTGAATAACAACTAATGATCTTTGTAACCTCATTGGTAAAGCAGCCGTCACCAGGCAGAAAAATGTTAAATACCCTAACCCACAGTTTCCACCATATCCTTCAAAGTAATCTCTTGATGTCAATTTATCTGGATGGTAATCTTAATGCCATCTTGTATCTCCCAATTTACATTCCAGTAATGATAATAAAGATACTGTCTTTTATTCATTTTCATCTATACCTTAAATAACTTGCCTCTCCTTTATTTTTCTCTTTCTGCAAATATTAATGTATGTTACACATATTGTAGTACACTATGCTCAATTGAGTAATTGATTTCTGGTACTGTCAAGATACTAGAAGGGTGCGACTGGTTCCATGTAACCTAGTACTAAGTTGGGTGATCCATAACTAAAGTGGCTTCTCCTACCAAGCTTACTTGATGAGGAAGGCTGAATTCTGGATGAGTATATTTATATTTCACTTTGTTCTTATGCTTTTGTGAAAGTCATGAATACATCTTTTGTCCTCCAGCTATGGGATAAATAATAGGGTAGATTGGGTTCTTCAACCTTGGTTTGGAAACCTGTCTAAGAGAAGAAAAAACCCTGAATTCAAACCAGTTGTAATGTTTAAAAATTGAGCTTGTGTTACATCCTGCTTGTAATGGATGAGTTTGGATAAACACAAATCTCTTTATCAAATAAGCTATATCACATATTCCACTTAGAGAGAGTAATTTACAGTTGTGCACACAAAAAAAGCCCCAAATCAAATGAGCAGAACTTCTTCATCAAGACAAAGAAATTATTTTCCCTCACTCGAAATGAATGTTGTTTAATTCAATTATTTGCTGATATCAGAAATTCTACTTGGATTATTTTTAAGTCTGGACTCAACACTCATGGGTTTAACTTGTAATGAAATTAGCCTGCAGAAAGATTCCTTGAAAGCATTTTTTGCCAAGGATTAAAATAACTTGACATACCAGAAATATAGGAAGAAAAAAAAAAGTGATACAGATAGCATCAAGTGGTCAATGATTGCAATGTTCTTGCAGAGTGAGAACATTTCCTGTCCCTACTGGATTTGGAAATTAAATTCTTTGTATAAAACTATTTACTATAAACTTTATGATGGTTTAGTTCTTTAAAATTTGCTCTGATCAGTTATTTTTATGTTTTATTTTTATTTGTTTTATCTGTCTGAATTTTTGAGATGAGGCGGAATTTGTATTATTTTGGTTGTGATTTTTCAAACTGTTGTCCTCATCTTTATTGTTGTTAGTTGAAATCAAAACCAAAATTATGTTTGTTTATTTATACTGACAAATACACATTTATGTATATATATGTATAAATTTGACAGCATAAAAATGATTGGAAATGTAAAAATTTTGGCTATTCTGCAGATGTTTTTTTTTTATCAATAATTCAATATTTAATGTTTCAGTTTTTTTTAAAGACCTTTATTAGGATATGTGAGTTATTAAATTAAATGAAAAAGTTGAGAAATAAATATTAACTACAAACTATTTTATTGTGAGTAAAAATGTATGTAATCATTTTTATTAGTGGATTTGTGATAAACTTTGGGTCTTGTTTGTTGTTATTAACATAATGTTGGCAAATAATTCAATAAATAAAATCATCCTCAGACGATTTTCAGTTTTTCCAATTCTGAATATTTTTATTCTTCCCATTATTATATATATATATTCAACGTTCGTTTAAAAAGTTCTTAACCTCACCCTGATTTTAGATTTGTCACACACTCCACAATTTTGATTAAGGCTCACAACTCAGAATGTAAAACAGAAATCTGAATTAGTTTTTCTCATTTTATCAAAAGTTGTAGTGTGTTGCCATAACAAAAATGTTCCACTATGGTTCCTCTTTCCTTTTGGCTGGGCCGTCTGGCATTCGTGCCGGATGGGTGCTCGAAACCAAGAGCAGACTTGGGGCCGAATAGGCCCCCAGCTTCGGCTGGGCAACCTTCGGGTGGGCGAGCTGCACTTTTGTCCCCTTTGTCACCCATATACGGCACTAGACCAAGCGTCTAGTTTAAGCCGTAAACTGGCATACGTGCCCGGACCCACATTTGGGTTCGTGAAACTGCTTGCCTCATCAGGCTCACATTGCACTAAGTGAGCCGATGAGCAGCACTGACAAGCAGGGTTCGAGTCTCGATTCATTCCTGACCTCCCCTCCCCTTTATCCCCACTTTAATCGGCCTTCGGGCTTTTGACCTTGTGTCAAGTCGTGTCTGGTGGGAGGCAGCGACAAATATCTGGTTCCTCTTTCTGGGCAAGCCTGAGAACTTTTTGAACTATCCATATACAAAAGCAAAAAAATAATATTTCACCTTTTATTGTCTAATAACATATCAGTCTGTTTATTAAGCAATAATTAGAAGGGGAGATTTTAATTACTTTTAGTTATTATACTGGTCTATTGGCCAGCATCTAAGCACTTGTTGATTTATCAAATACTTTTTAAACGATATTATATTCTCATCTGTTGACTGTATATTTTTTCTCATATACACATATATATACTTTAAGGTACATTATATAAAATTATTTTTTGTATATATTTGCATATATCTATGCTTTCTCGTACAAATATATATAATTCACACTCTTATATATATATTTTAAAATAGGAATGTCAACAAAGAAAAAAAAATTAAAGAAATATAAATCTCTTTGTGGACCTTCCTATTTTAAAATATATCCTTATTCTTTCTTTGGACCTACAACAACCATCTTTATATATATATATATATATATATATATACACACACACACAGGGTGTCCTTATGGTGTAATGGTTAAAGTGATGGACTGTGGAATCAGAGTGAGTTTGAACTCCATTTGCACTATTATGTTCACTTTCAGACAAATACCCTTGGGAAAGGCATGAACCCCCTTATCCTCCTAGATATGGCTTAAACAATACCATTACTGTCTTTCTATAAGTATGGTTTTGGCATTAAATAATCTTCAAAGGTTGATATGCCATTAAACAAAGAAACCAAACCAAACACATATCTACACACACACACACACACAAGGGTCATTCAATCAATAAGGCCAATTTTTGTGAAAAAAAGCAAAACTTTTTCAATAAATGTAAATTTTGCCTCGTTTGGTATTGGTCTATAGCTGCGAAAAAATTAACTTCTGTTTAGATATATTTTCTATTATATTTGATGTTTGTCTATCTACTTTTATAATAATTAATTTATAAATATCAGTCTACTTTAGTCTAATTAATTAATTTATACCAGCATATTTTTTAAGTTAATGTATAGCTATCTATTTCAATTGATTCTTATCTATTTCTCTGTCTCACTTTACTCTTTATCCATCTAGTACAGTTTTTTTTTCATTAATTTATCTTAGTTGGTTATTGTTGTGGCCTATTTGGGGCCAGAAAGAAGACTTGGAAGAAGAGAAAGTAGGTTGAACGAGTGTATTGAATAAACAGAACATATATACAAAATAAGAGTCTTAGTACAGCAGAGAGAAGTGTCTATCCAAACTGTCAAGTTTGATTGCTGGGAGAAAGTTGGTATTTTTTGTTGTACATCCAACCGACCAGATGAGTGTGGCCCAAGACCTTGTTTTAGGTGGGTCTAGGTGCAGTGTCATAGCCAAGACATGCCTATCGAGCACAAAAATGTCTCGGGCCCCCTTGGTATTCTCCTAAAAAGGAGCACCTCAGGTACCAGGTGATAAATCTAGCAACTCCAAGGAGGGTTAAAGCCTTCTGGGATGGCTCCTGAGGCTTGAGGATGCTAATCTTGGCATGTCTGACATGAATGCCTGCTTTCCGGAGTCAATGTCAGACAGCCTTGACTGACTGCCACTGGAACCAGGACGTACCTGACCCTATCTGTGTAATGATAAAGAGGGCTGACCAAAGTGTGTTCCAGCCCAGTGATACCCAGAGAGTAGAACATACACTCTCTTGCCTGGAAGAAAGTGTGACGCGGTATAAAATATTTATCCCAAGACGGGAGTTTATTTTTCACACGTGTGAAGACGGGGCAGCCTGGCACTTGATCCCTCACAAAATAAGTTCCAGTTAAGATTCCCTTTTTGTGCGTAGGGAAACTGGCAGATTATGTTGAGGTTAATTTGGGGCTAGACTGACCGCCGCTGGCAAGGGGGTTCCAAATTTCACGTTACACACACACCCACCAGATCACTACCTCTTCTTACCCCTAGGATAATGAAAGATATAGGCCTCTAGGTTTAGATATAATAACATTAATTATCGTAGTCGACAGTTCCAGTTTCCCCGTGTAATATTTTTAAAGGCGGATAGGACATTTAGCAAGAATAACATGAGGTGAATGAAGCTGAAAAGGGAACATGCAATAGACAACTTGATAGGCAGACAACACAATGAATAAATTTCGACATGAGGAGAGATATATAAAATATAACAAGGTTTTTAATACAGGCGGACACACATATTTAACGTGTCGGCTATATTATCAGCGGATAATATCAAATATACAAATGTCTTTCTTCCTTATTCTTTTCTTTCTTCCTTCTTTAAATTGAGAGAGAGAGTATGTAATTACTGTACTTAGCTTTTTGATGGGTTCCTTCGGAGAGTATTTTCTCTTTTACGGGCTAGTGGGGTTTTATATATAGCTTGGCCTGAAGGTATCAGTTCTTCTTGTCCAAGATTCTATTTCGCTTCTTCACCCAGAGTTTGGCATGAGATTTGCCCATGCGTTCATGGCGATCTCTGTCCTGAAAACTGATTTACTTTATCCCTATTTCCGCCGACGAAAAAGGGTGCTACTTCCGCTCTAGGACTCCGTCCAATCATCTAGCCTCCCTCTTCTGTCAGGCGATTCACTCGGACTACTACCTCTTTCACCCGGGTGAGGTTACGGGGTACAGATAGCTTGACCTACATCCTTTTCTTCCTTCAACAGGCCGGCTGTAGTTAACCTACATTCCTTATTCCTCTTTTAACGGTCAATCTTTGGTGGCCTGCTAATTCAAACACAGAGGGGTAGGGGAAGTTTCTTATTTCTCTCCTCTCAGTTGTAGACCATGTGACAAAAGTCTCAGTGAGAGTAAAATAGGCTGAGTATTTATGAAGGAGGAAGAGTTCATTATTGTGTAGGTAGGTCACCATAACAATTATCTATTTCAATTCATATCTATCTATCTTCTTTACTTTCATATTTACCCAACCCCTCCGCTCGGGCAGGATATGACACAAGGTCAATTTTTTAAGCGGAGTTTAACAGGTTGGAATTCAGTTTTCCTTCTCCTAGACTAGTTGCCTCACCAAGGCTGAAGAACCTAGTCTGCCATATTATTTACCCATAGCTGGTGGGAGAATAATTGGATTCATACATTTCCCAAGGGTATTAGTGCTATGTGAAATGCAATCAGTCTCGTCCAGGATTTGAACTCGTGTCACCGTGTCCATTTCCTGCGATGATAACCATTACACCACAGGCACCTCCTTTTACACTACGGGCACCTCCTTCTTTACTTTGTTATTGATCTATCTATCTATCTATCTCAATTCTAATCTAGGTATCAATCTATTCAAATTAATTCATATGTTTCTGTTTATTCAACTTAATTCATATCTATTTGAGCTTCAGGGTATGTTGCAAGCATAATGGATTTAATAAACAAGAGAAATGGATATTTTCGGATATTCATAAAATCATTAATAACAAAACAAATGTTAAAATCCTCTGAATTTCTCTCATATTAATTAGGTATAACAAGCCTGAATCAATCAGATTCTTCCGAAGAATATGCATGAACATACTCGTACACCTGTATATAAGCACAATAAGCAATAGAGTTTCCTCTAATCAATTATCTCAAGAAACACAGTATTTGGGGAAAGTATTATTGATTTACTCACAATCTACTCCCATCTATAATCTGTGAATTAAAAAAAAAAAAAACAAGTAAAAAGTGGTTGGAAATGCAATTGGTCAAAATGATTTGACTCTTCCCTTCAGCATCTGGCTAACTTCCTACTGGAGTGTTACCAAATTTCACACATGAAAGAATAGAAAGTATGGTACCCCCTTGTCTTCTGGAACACCTACACCAAATGCTATCAGACAATGTTACAGATTCTCCTTTCTTTTCTACTAGAAGGTCAGAAACCTATACATTAGCAGGAGTTGTTCTCAAGAGTATTTTATCTGTCTGTCTTTGTTCATCTATCACAGTCACTCTGGCCATCTCCATTCATCTATCTATATAAATGTTCTTAATGTATTCATCTATATATCTTTGTTCATTTATCTATCTCTGTTTCTTCATATATCTACTTATGTTATTATCTATCTAGCATCATGGGTATGATACAATAATGCATTTGATGGTGAGACTTTTATTTTGGAGCTTTGTGAAATGTGGAGTCACCCTTCAAGTCCATTCTGAACTAGAGTGATAGTAGCTCTTAGGCTCTCATTGATGGGTCAAATAGATCTGTTTAAGTAAATATTTTATATGATTTTGAATTACTTCAATTCATTGATTTTTAAAACATTGATATTGCATCTCAGGATGAAGTGTTTACCTGTTTGATTAATACATTGGCTCTTAAGATATTAATATTGCAACTAAGTATGAAATGTTTACCTGTTTAAAATAATTGTGAACTTTATTAATACATTGGCTTTTAAAACATTGATATTGCACCTAAGGATGAAGTGCTTTCCTATTTAAAGTAAATGTGAATGTACATTTCTGTATTGTATATAGTTAAAGACTATAATTTTTAAACTGATTTTATCTGTTTAATGGCATATCATTAATGGGTTATTTACTACCAAAGTCATCATTATAAAAGGACAATAGCAGTATTATTTAACCTATAGTTGGAGGGGGTATAAGCGGGGGGGGGTTCATATCTTTTCCCAGGGCATTAGTTAGAAAGTGAATTTTATTGAGCAACTGGGGTTTGAACTCACTTCCAATAATGTTGCAGTTCAGCACTTTCGTCATTACACATGGGGGCTTCTTTTAAACTTATTTTGGAATTAAATAACCCAACAATGGTCAACATGCCTTAAAAAAAAAAAACAACAACCAACCTATTTATTTATCTATCTCAGTTCATATTTATCTTTGCCTATAAATATCTATGTTTTTTTCTGTCTCTTTCACTTACGCATCAGTTTTTAAATTCTCTTGTCTATCCACATATCTATCGACCTACTCACTTATCACATTTTATGCAGGCAAGCAAAATCTACAATTTACGAAGACAGCTAGCAATTTAAATTTAAGTGCAGAGCAGGTTAAGTTCAATGCAAGAGTTTTCTCCCCATCAGATTTTTGGAGCAAGAGTTGATAAGTAGGCTTTAAAAGAAAAAAAAAAAGATAAAGAAACAAAAAAACATAAAATAGAAAAAAAATGATTAAGTAAAATTCCCATCAGCCCTCACAGTCCTCTTCAGCCAATAAGGAATAGAGTTAAAACAGCCCTTTTGGAATAAAAGGTCTGCCCACCTTTATAGGATTAATGTGCAGCAGTTAAAGTTCTTATTCTTGTTGCCTTAAGAATTCTGAGGAATTATGGGTAGAAGAAGGGGAAAAAAGACAAAAGCTAAGAAAGACTCAGAATAAGTACAAAAGAAAAAAAATCTAGAAATAAAAGTAAAATCAAAGTCATAAAAGGATCAAGTGTATATATATATATATATATATATATATATATATATATATATAAATGTGTGTGTACCGGATTTCATATTCTCTTCTTTTAGTGCTTATACATATGTGTGTGTGTGTGTGTGTGTGTGTGTGTTTAACTATGTATTATAGGAATTTCATTACTATATCTCTTTTCTTCTCCAGGCAGTTCCTTATTCCATTTGAACTTCTCCATGCAGTTCCTTATTCAATTTGAATTTCCAGAAATTGTAGAATTTCTTTTCGTCCCTTCTATTGATCCTTAGATATATGCACTCTTCATCTCTCTCTCTCTCTCTCTCTATTTACTTATGTCTCAGAATGTTTGTCTACTTATCTATCCATCCATCCATCAGTCTTTTCATATCTATCTATCTTAGTCTGTTCATATTTATCTCTCTATCCATCTCAGTCTTTTCATATCTATCTATCTATCTTAGTCTGTTCATATTTATCTCTCTATCCATCTCAGTCTTTTCATATCTATCTATCTATCTTAGTCTGTTCATATTTATCTCTCTATCCATCTCAGTCTTTTCATATCTATCTATCTATCCCAGTCTATTCATATCTATCAATCTCTGTCTGTTTATATGCATCTATCTATCTATCAATCAATCAACCTTCCTACCTATCTATCTTGGTTTGTATATATATATATATATCTGAAATGTTTTCTTTTCTTATTTACCTTGAAGCCCATGAACCCTCCCCCCAAAAAAGCAAAGCAAAACAGTCACAACAATAATGAAAGAAAGAAAGAAAAAAAGGAAAAGAAAAGAAAATCAAATTTGTAAAAAGGATTAAACCAAACAGAACAATGGAATAGCAGGAAAGGGTGTTGTCCAGGGTAAGTGGTGGTGAGGGCAGCAGCAGCAGCAGCAGCAGCAGCAGCAGCAGCAGCAAAGGGTCTTGGAATATTTTCAGAGCTTACCTTTAAACTTTCCAGTTAATACCTGCTCATGCATTTGATGTTATCTCAAAAGGGGGCTTACGTTGATTCTGATGTTGGGGTTGGCGAAGGAGGAATCAGTGTTGGTTTAAAACATATGCACAGATATTAATATTTAAAAAAAAATGTTATGGGGGGGATGCAGGGTGAGGTAGAAACAAAATCTCATCATGACAAGAAGAAGCTGAAAAAGATTAAGAATCTAGTAAAGGGATTATTCCACCCTGGAACTGGAATGTTTATTTCTTCCTGGATCAATTAGATTCCAAGAAGGGTAGAATATTGGTTCCTATGGAGAAGAAATGGAATGGCAGAGGTTGGCTAAAAAAAAAAAAAATAAAAGCCCACTCAAATATGTACATACAGATTTAGAGAGACAAAGATACATAAAAATAGCTAAATTAGAATATCTTTTTATTAGTTTCTATGTCTTGATATCTAAATATATAAGAATATGTATGTAAGTGTGTGTTTCTTTAGCTATTTAGTAAGCATAGCTAAGTTTGACACAAGATCAAGTAAGTATTTAAGCAGCAGAATTTCCTTTCATACAAGTTTTGTCCTGAATGAAGGGCAATGTGGTTGGAAAATCTTAAAAGCAGCACCCGACAAAACACCAGTTAAATGGACACTTACCTCTCATCACACAAACCATTTAAGTAAGATCAACAAGACATGCTGAACACTGCTCGAAAAGTAATAATGAACTCATAAGTGAGATAGTATGGCCATACATAGGAGTCCACACGACAAATGTTGGCTGGCCACAAAAAACTTATATCCACCAACTCTATGCAGACATGGGCCACCATCAAGAGAACCAACAAAGAGTGATAACCCATAGGGATGGATGACAAGAGAGAGTCAGAGGAATCCATGTTGTTGGTATGCTTTGAAGATGAGGATGATAAGTTGAAAATGCTGAACAAAGAAATGTCTTTTTTTTGCCTACAAGGATATATATATTTCTAAGGTTGTATAAATCTGATCCCCAATGACTCATGGTTGTATAAATTCAATCCTCAATGACACATGGTTGGTTTAATGCCTGTTGCCAGTTCCCCTGTAATGAGCATCTCAGACATTAGGGAATATACTTAACTCTTACCCTTTTAAGTTAGGAAGTGGGTGCTGCCAGGGGGATAGCCTCCTGTGACTAAACTTATTAATTTCTTCCACTGTGAGGCAGCTTCAAGAAAAAAAAAGAATTTTCTTTGGTGAGGGTGGTAAGTGATATTGACCATTTTCTGGTCTTTATGAGGCATTGATGCTATCAAAGGAATATATATATATATATATATATATATATATATATAACAAGAAAGAGACAAAGAGAGGAGGGAGAGATGGATCAATTTATTTTTAATGATTTTTATTTGGGCATAGCTCCAAATATTTTATGCCAAACCCAACTCTGATATCCACCTTGCATCACAGACCCCAATTATATCTGACCCCTACCTACCTGCAATGGCAATCACAACAAAAATTAAACTATGTATAAGGACTCCAAAAACAGATGACATTCTAACCATTCTAAAGAAAATAAAAATGCTAGTCAACCACATACAGATTTGCAATTAGTTCTGATGATGGCACTAAAGTAGTTCGAAACACTGATGCACAAATTTTGAACATTTTCCAAAATACAAATCATTTATGATATGATATTCAAATCCTGAGAAACTAACAAAACAAAACAAATCAAAGACTAGAAAGTCATATTTTCAGTCAATTAAATCTTGGAAAAAAAGATTTATGACTGATATGCATAGACATAAAAACAGGCAAGCATTAACTAAAGTAGTATGTATGCACATGTGTATGCAAGTGGACATGTGTGTGTGTGTGTGTGTGTGTGTGTGTGTGTACGTATTCATATAGATGCCTCAAGTGAAAAGGCTGAAAATTCTTTGAGAACATTGAAATGGTAATCATATAACATTCTGCCGGAAGGAAATTCCACAGAGTAGATAGTCTTGCATTATTCTTTAATTCAACTGCCATTGATAATGAGATAACTATTGCATAATATTCCGTAAATAAAAAGTGTGGTTGGATACCTTTTCCCCAGAAGCAAGTGGAAAACTGTTCTTTGGGGTTTTTTGTTCTTTTTCCCACCATGAGTGAAATCAGTAAAATTAATTTTAAATAATTTTCCTGCATTGTGTGATTAAAGACATTAGGATAGAATTAAAAAGAAACAAGAGATAAATAACACACACACACACACACACACACACACACATATGTGTGTGTATATTTATATATATCAATAGATAGATAGATCAATGAAATAATAATTGGATTCCAATTAAATTTTCATAACATGCTGCAATCCCTCTCAAAAAAACAAAACAAAACAAAACAAAACAAGAACAAAACCGTAACAAAGCCCCTATCAGATAATTATTCAGTGTGTGTGTTGGTGTGGGGGGTCAGTGACGTTTTTAGTAGTCTGGGAGACTGGGTTTCAATCCCACGTCAAGTCATACCAAAGACTCTAAAATGGTACTCGATGGCACCTTGCTTAACACTCAGCATCATAAGGTAAAGATCAAGAGTAAAATGGAGCAATCAAGGGAATGGAGTAGTGCCCCCCGCCTACACCGCGGTGTAGTAGCTATTGAAAAGGGAGCCTTTGGGTTACCCTCAACTAAAGTTGCCAACTTTACTTACTTATACCATATGTTATATCAAGTCTTTTAAAGATTCTTTTAAAAGTTTTTCTGAAAACTTTTATTTTGACAGTGATCTCAGGCTGAAACTAGTCGAGAACAATTAAAAATTTTCATTTGAATCTAAACCATGAAATGAAATGTTTTTTCCTTTTTAAAAAGTTGGTAGTCTCTTTGTGTCTTTACTAATAGAATCTTTCCACCTTGTCTTAATGGGGAGGTGTTGCTGACTTAAATGTTAAAAGCACAGAGAATGTGATCTAAAAACGGAGTTCAAATCCTGGCTGAGAAAGCATTCACTTTATATTAATGTCCTTGAGAAAGGCATGAATCCAATTTTTCAACCGGTGATAGGTAAATATTAAATAGCAGTGTAGCGGGAGATCTTTAACTCTGTGTAGCCAGTTTGACCATCTTAAACATGAAAGAATATCTGCCCGTATTAACCCAAACTGATTTAAGAATATTCAGGGTGATCACTTGAAATAAATCCCAGAAGGTAATGGTTAATCCAGTTACCAGCTTAGAAAAACTTTCATAAGAGCTTGTACCATTCAAAGATAACACATGAAAATCATTTCATCTGCTTGACAAAAGACAAGCAGGAATTCTTGTAATGTTCTCCATAAATTATCAATTGATTAAAAATCAGAAATACATTAAATACACACCAATATAATAATCTCACAATACATCGTTTCATACCATCATATTTAGTATTAACTGTTCACATCATATAAAATAAATATTTCATATATTACATTCATTATAACAAGTAATATATATGTATATAAATTCTGATTTGTAAATATTGTATATCAATATTGATAAAGAAATATTGATTTAAGCTTAATATAAAACAAATAGTGAGCACCTGACTCAATGACTCAGTATAAAAGATATATTATGTATATTAGTACTTATATTATATATTACTAATTAGTAAAGATTATAGTACAGAAAAAAAAAAGGAATTCTGGATTTTCGAAGCATGAAAATAAACGTTATTTATCCATTATAGCCACCTTGGCTTTTTATGTGAATTTCCATATTTACCCAACCCCTCCGCTCGGGCAGGATATGATACAAGGTCAATTTTTTAAGCGGAGTTTAACAGGTTTGAATTCAGAGTTTTCCTTCTCCTAGACTAGTTGCCTCAACAAGGCTGAAGAACCTATTTACCCATAGCTGGAGGGAGAAGAAGTGGATTCATACCTTTCCCAAGAGATTAATGATATCGGAAATGCAATCAATCTCGTCCAGGATTTGACGCCATGTCCATTTCCTATGATGATAACCATTACACCAAGGGCACCTCCTTATGTGAATTTACTTTGAGAAAAGATTTCCCCAAAATGAAATTATATATATATATATAGCAAAAATTTTAATAGAATCTATATATGTTTGTTTCTCACCTCTTTACAATTTGTATATTTTTTATTTTATTTTATATGTCTTTACACACTCCCTACCTTCTCATTGTCAGAGGAAGTGTCAAGTATCACTCTTAATTCTTTGTCTTTAAATCTTATTACTTACTATTTTTATTTTATATATATATATGTGTGTGTGTGTGTGTATAAAAACAAGAAATTTATAAATCGTATTCCATTTCTATAATAAATCTATTTAGCTTATTAAGGAATTCAAATTGAAGGGATGAATGGAGAGAGAGAGAGAGAGAGAGTCCAAGAAATCCATGTTGTTGAATTATATCTGACAAGCTTTAATAAGTGAAATAAATTTACTATGGAGATTGAATACTATTTCTAAATTTTTTTAAAACTAAAATATATATTTTGCTCTGTAGGTATTTATTTGTATTAAATAGGTGTGTATTGAGCACCCATTCTTCGGATATTCAGTCCTTATTTACTTTATATATATATATATATATATATATATATATATATATATATATATATACACGATATATTACCAAATATTTTTTCATTATTTATGATATATATATATATTTATCTAAATACTAAGTAGTTAATGCACTAAATATATACCACTGATGAAAGTAGAAGAATTTTACATGTTATACAGTGTTGAATGAAATAAGTCATTTATATTTATTAAAATCATAACTGCCTGTATTATATTAAGATTTACTTAAACTTTGTAAAACAATATCTGTCAATACTACCAAAAACTAGTTTAAACCTTTTAATGGAGATAAATTATCCCTTGAAATAAAGTCCAGAAGAGGACAACTATAAGTTATTGATTATGATACTGTAAAATACAAAATGTATGGAGGAAGTGTGTGTGACGTAACAGTTCTTTTAAAAGAAATTCAATTTGGTGAGCTGAGTTCAAATCCTGCATCAGGTTATAAATATTGTTCTGCATACTAATGCTCTTAGCAAAGGTATGAATCTATCTCTTCTTTCCTCAGCTATTGGTAAATTGCAGGGAAGTTTGGGTTTTTTAGCTTTGGTATGCCAGTTGATCAAGGAGACAGTCAAGCTGTACTCAATCTTTAAATAAAGGGACCATCTGTCGCATCTTGCCCATGGTGGAGGGGTTGGATAAAAACATACTAAATGTATAACACTCATATAAATATATATAAGTACTTTGATAAGTTGTGTTATATGTAATAAGTGATTTATAGGTCTTTTACTGATTAAAATTATAATTGCACTAAGTTAAGCACTATTTAAGCCTTGTAAAACAATATTTGACCATACTGCCCAAAAGTGATTCAAGCATTTTAATCATGGTGAGTTGTCTCTTAAAAAGAACCCAGAAGTGAACAAACATCAGTTGTTGATTTAAAATGTGAGGTAGAGGAGAACCTGAAAACCAACACTGAAAAACTTTCAAAAGAGCAAGAATCACAGAGTGATCATACACATATGCTTGAAAAATACAGTGTATTAAAAAATGAAAACGCTTTTGATACATTCTGATATATCAAGCTGGGATATAAATAGATGTCTCATTTCACACGTAAGTACTCAAAAGTGTATTGAACTGTGGTTAGAATTGTAGCAGTCCGACACAAATCCCCAATTATCCGTTTTAATATGTCTTCATATTTATATCTATCTACCGTACTGATTGTGTGTCTGTCTTAATTGATACAAATGCTTTGCCACACACATGCAAAAGTGTATTTTCTCATATCAACTGTCTTATCACTCCAAAATATGCCAACGACTTTGGAAAAGTCAAGAATCAATCTTTTTTCCTTCCAACTATGGATCAAAAGTTAGGGCAGACTGGCTTCTTTAACTTTGGTATTGCAACTGGTTTATATGGAAGCAAATCAGATGTACTCAAATAAAAAAAAAACTGACCTTGTTTCACACCCTGCTCATTGTGGAGGTTTGGTTTGGTTTGGTTTTATGGCTCATCAACCTTTGCAGGTTATTTAACGCCAAATCCATTTTTATGTAAATAATCAGTTCTATTTAAAACAATTCAGTTTAGCATGAGTACACAGTTTAATTGTCGAAAACATTTCTATTTCAAACTATTCAGTTTATTCAAGCACTTATATATAACAATTCAGTTTAGTGTAAATACAGTTTCAATGTCAAAAACAGTTCTATTTCAAATAATTCAGTTTAGCATAAACACGCAGTTTAAATATAAGTACAGTTTAATTGTCAAAAACATTTCTATTTCAAGATATTCGGTTTAATCAAACAATTCAGTTTAGCATAAGTATGCCGTTAGTTTTATTTAACCCATAGATAGGGCCCTATCAGGTGCTACCATTCTGGGCCAGAGTGGACCTGGGAACGATGGTAATGAAGGGGTACTCTGCATTCCCCAAAGCTCCAGCATGGCTGGAACCTCACCATCAGATCATTTAGTGTCATATCCTGGACACTCGTTGGTAGGGTCTTAACCCTCTCCACAGAAGCAGTCGGTGTTTTCTACAGCCTCAGCCGACTGGGCAACCATCGTGGAGGGATTGGATAAATGTATGCAAAATGCATAATTCTGATGTAAGAATATATAAGTAATTTATATGTTATGCTGGGTTATATATAAATAAGTAATTCATAGTCCTATTGATTCAAATTATTAAAGTCTGTATTGATGTTAAGAATTACATAAGCTTCATATAACATACTGAACTCTCAAGAGGTTCTCCATGGACTCTGAGTTGATTAAAAAACGGAAATACATTTCATACACCCTAATAAATTTTGCTTGATGACTTTGTGCACGCCCTATAGATTGCATAATTAAAATTAGATAGGAAAAATAATGAGGTTCCTGTCGCAGCCATCAAATGTAATTAATGTAATTTTGCACTTCTTTTGTTTTCATTTTAAGAAAATTTTCTTGCTTTTGTGGCCTTTATTAAATTTTATCGTTGCTCCATTCATAATTAGAATTTTTATTTATTTTTTTTTCATCCCAATTGACCTCAATTATATCCAGTTAATTTATCCTTTAATCTTTTTGAAATATCATATCACAAGAAGAGGTAAATATTGCTGGAGTATTTTCAACAATAGGACAATAAATAGAGACATGAACAGACTTAGGAAGATAGATATAAACAGATTGAAATACATATATGCAGGTCTCATGTAATGGTTATTGTCAGAGGAAGTAGACATGTCAAGCCGAGTTCAAATCCTGGGTGTGGCTATTTGTATTTCACATAGTACTAAATTTTTATAGTCAAAATTCTCAAAAATGAACTCTGAATTCCATCATTTTTATTGATGGACAGCTTGATGTGTACAAAAATCTATAATAAATTCTATAATTAGTTCTATATCTCAAATCAAAGAGCCACATTTCATCCAATATCTGAGCATCATCAGGTGACATGAAGTCGAACTTTTATTTTCAAATGTATTTATAATCTTTCAAAGACTCAATATTATGAGAGGATGTAGAAAAATTCTTGAAACAACCAAGAAGGGAATGACCCTTTTTCTTTTGTGATTTTTTAATGGAATTTTCTATTTGGAAGGGTTCCAGAAACTTGAAAAATTATGTACTAAAAGTATTGAATTGTGGAAAGAATGTATGGAGTAGCATGTATATATTTCATGATTGTAGGTTATTTCCTTCTTGATCAGGTCAAAATGTTTTTAACAATCCCTCGTGTGTGTGTGTGTGTGTGTAATTCCCATCTTATTTCATGTATATATAGTTTGAAATGAGACAGTGATCATTTGAAAAATTTGTTTTTTTGTTTTTTTACAAAGATTTCCAGTTAAGAGTCTGGTAGCTTTTTTAAATATTCAGGACTTATTTACGATCTGTACTTTTTTTTTAGGTTTTGGTTTCTTTGTTTAATGCCATATCAACTCTTGTAGGTTATTTAATGCCAAAGCTATTTTCCTAGAAGAACAGTAGTGGTACTATTTAACCCATAGCTGGGAAGATAAGGGGGTTCGTACCTTTCCCAAGGGTATTTGCCCAAAAGTGAAAGTAATTTCACGATTGGAGTCCGAACTCGCTTACTACGATTCCTCAGTCCACCGCTTTAGCCATTACACCACGAGGACACCCCCCTTTTTTTTAAAAATAAATGTTCTAATCAGTGAGGTAAATCAAATTAGATCAACTTTTTTATTCTTTAAATGTTTTACGGAATTTTGTTTCAGAATGGTAAAAGAATCCTGAAAAATTATGTTGAACTGAAGGAAGAATGCATGGAAAAGCGTGTATATTTCTTGACTCTGGGGGTCATCTCTTTCTCAGTTTGGTTCACAAATTTTTAGTACTCTCTTACATATATATATATATATATATATATATATATATATATATATATATATATTTCACATCTTGTTTTATGTATAATCAGTTAGAAAGGACAGAGTAGTCAGTTTATTTTATCTTGAGTTTCTGTTAAAAGTCTGATAGCTCTTAAAAATATTTAGGATTTATCTACCTTCTTTTTATTATAGATTAGCAACTTATCATTTTAGATTAGTGAGATAAATTAAATGAGATTGGCTCATTATAAGAATGAAAATTTTATAGAAAGGTTAACAGATACTTGATAAATTATGTGCTCAACATGGTGAGTATCTAGATTTGCATTTATATTTCATGGTTCTTGAGTGAGAACTTTGGCAGAGAACTTTTCAATGTCCCTCAAAAACTTATACAAAGCAAAGATCATGATATAAAGTAATAATAATTCTGAATAAAATTCTGTATTCAAGTATTCTCGGTCATATCCATGTGCTTACTGACTCTGAGTTTTTATTTGATATGTCTTTTCAAGAACTCTGACATCACAAACTTTGGTACCTCATAACACAGCAGTATTTAAAAGCTGTCTTTTACCATATTCTGCTTTCTATTGATTTTGATTTTATATGCTTGTATCTCATTGACCATTAGGATTCCATTAGATATTCTTCAATCTGTATATGAATGAACAAACTACATTAAATGCTTTTAAAAAAATCCTCATTTCATCGCTAACATAGATAACAAAAACAAAACAAGTACTTTTATAAAATGCCTGAAGACTATAAAATAGTCTCTGATAACCAAAATTGCAGATGCAGACGTTTCAATGGTGGATCTGGTTTTGGATTTTAAAGAGCTATGAAAGGGTTGCATATCAATGTGTGACATTCACTTTAAAGAACAGCAGATGACATGAAACCCCTGCCCTGTCAGTCAGCAAGTCCCACCCATAACTAGGAGGCTCAGTTTTGTAAGTGGATTATGAGATTTATGAGTTGCTGTATAGCTTTGATGGTGCAAGAGTAGAAGTAAGAAAAAAATGAAAAAGGAAAAAAAAAAAGAAGAAAATGCTGACTCGTTGGCTACCATTTTTAGCTGTGTTCATGCACTTAGCAGTTTGTCAGGTTTCCTTTAAGTGGGTGGGGGTCATTGCATTCATTGGAGGTCATTGAGGACATAATTGTCAGGGATTCAATAATGCTTCAATAATGTACAGGGACCAAAATGGACACTGAAATAAAGACAAATGTATTTGCAATAACCCTTGAAAACAACTGGTTTTATGAGATTTGGCAATGGTATTCTCTTTAAGGATCAGTCAGTATATCTGTATAAAATCTAGAACAATTTCTCTAGTTCCCTCTCTCTCATTCTCTTTAACTATCTGTCTTTACACACATCTAATTTTCTTTAAAATATTCTGGTTTGTGGATATACTATTTGTTAGTATGTTCAAATCTTAATCTCTTGTACAGTTCACAGTGGATAACCTTTCCCACCCAGTTGTGCCTAGTTTTGTTATCTTTTATGCCAGTTTACTGCTTTCATATATCGTGATAAACCGTTTCATCTCATATATATATATGTATATATATATATATATATATTTGTTGAGCACTCTGGTGTCCGGTAAGGCAAAAATGTAAACAAACGAAAGTTACTACATAATGCCTTATGATTCCTGAGTTGACGTGGCTTGCTTGCTGGCAGACTGGTATGATACTGAGTTTAATGTAAAGTTGGAGGGGTTTTGATCCTAGGTTCAAGCATCCTATGTGTCAAGCCACACTGAAGAGTTGTGAGACAACGAAACAGTCTATATATGAATGAATGAATATATATATATATATATATATATACATAATATCATCTATTCTTATCACATCTCTTTTATTTTCTTTATTATTTCTAGCTTTTTTATTTTTCTCTATTTTTTTTATTCATAGCTTCCTTTTCTTTCTTCATTCATTCTTTATCCTTTTTATATCTTTCTTCCTTTCTTTCTTCTACTTACTTTTTTATTCTCATCTTTTTTCTCTAATCTCCAAAACCCCTCTATATACATAACCACCTCTTACTATTTCTTCTTTCTCTTCCTTCTCTCAGATTTTTTATTCAATTTGTTTTTGTCTCTTTCTCTTTGCTTTCTAAGACTTCTCTTTTAATCTTGATTTTATTTTCTCTTTCTGTTTTTCTGTCTTTATAAAAGTTCTCTTTCTTAACTCTGCCAAAATATCCAAATATACACATGCATAAATAAGAAGTCAATTATAGTAACCCCAAGAAAATTGAGCATGACCCTTTCCCAAAATAATCTTGACCTGAATTCATAATCAAGAACCACTTAGCAATCTTTAACTTTGGCAATGACTTTGAACCACACAAAAAAAAAAAAAAAAAAATAGATAAGATGCAACAAAATAGCAAATGTAGGTTATATGGTGATAGAGATGAAACGATCAATCAAGTGAATGAAGCAATTGAGTGCAAAAAGAATAAAAGACTTGACATGTAGCAGAAAGAACCTTGTATTTTTGTTTGGCGCGTAATTTAATTTGACCGTTAGGATCACCGAATATTTTCACCCAATCAAGATGACTTGTCCTATTCATCCCGAACCATCTTTCCTAGCAGCACCAAAAATTGAAGAAAGCCTGCGAAACACTCTCTTCCTCAGAAATCGTCAATAGGAACAGACGTTTTATCGTCTGCTCTTGAATAGCGGCAGCAGCATCATACACCATGAGGAGAGCCATCTAGTTTATGGACACCTTGCGTCTATTCTTCTAGACCAAGGGATCCTAGTTGAAAATGAATAAGATGATACACTTTAATAACTTCCTACCTTCTTTCCTTCCTACGAGACTCCTAGCATACCAGCTAAACCCTTACTTCATGCTGCCATTAAAACCTTCATATAAAACCTAACGACGTCTTCGTTTTTCTCCTCCACCTTTATTTTCCATCAACATTTAGTGAGGGGATAATAACCAACGTAATACCAACATAACCAAAGTAAAACCAACTTAAACCAATAACCTAATAATAACATCCCCATCGCTAAAGACACGACTTGGTGGAGAAGGTGATCCATTCGGAATTGTTCAAGAAGTTTAAATTTGACCATACGAACAAATGCTATATTCACAAACAGGAATTTGTCCTGGAGAATGAGACACACAAATTTCGCTGTGATTCTGAGATAGATAAACGGATCATCTAATCTTGGCCAGACAACCAGACCAAGTGATAGTCAAAAAAAAAAAAAAAAAAAAAGAAGAAAAAAGAGAACCTGCTGAATATTGGACTTTGTCGTCCTGGCAAATTTGAAAGAAAGCGAAAAGAAAGATAAGTACCAAGACCTTAATGGAGGGCAAAAAAAACCAAAAAAAACATGAAGGTGACGGTGATACCAATTGTAATTAGTGCACTCGGTATAGTCACCAAAAAATTAGTTAAGAGACTTGGAAATTAGAGGATGAGCCGAGACCATTCAAACTTAAGTATTATCAAGATCGGCTGAAATACTGGGAAGAGTCCTGGTGGCTTGCTGCTCCTCAAACTTCAGTCGAAGACCACATATATGTGCTGATACATCCATTAGGACGGATCACTTTGTATTTAGTTTGACACATTTGAATATTGATCTGAATTTTTCACTGAATAATGTTTGATTTAATCTTCTGAATTAAATTTATGCTCAAGAAAGAAGATTATACTGAAAAATAGATATTTGTTGTGTAAAATGAAATATTTTTTCAGTATCAGACTGTGGACTTATTAACGTGCTCATGTATCTGTGTGTGCATGTGTATTCACACATGGACAAGCACACATTCAGGTGTCTGTGCGCGCGTGTTTATATATATATATATATATATATATATATATATATATATATATATATATAGAGAGAGAGAGAGAGAGAGAGAGAATGATATTATTGAAAGAAAGAAAATCACTTATTTCACGACTTTAAGTATTACAATTTCTTGATCATCAGGTAAGAGTTGGTGAATAATTCTACTTATTTTAAACTTTAAATCTCTATAGATAAATAGATAAGAAAAATACAGCGAGATAGGGAAACACAGGAACATAGACATGAAGATATATTGAAAAGAAATAGTGTGATAGCTGGAAGGATAGCAAAGAAATACAGATAGATAGAAATACAGTGAGATAGAAAAAATACCAAGAGATATAAACAGAAATAGATATTAACATGGAGAGGCATGTAGATAGAAAATACAGTATGATAGATAGATAGATAGATAGATAGTTAGATGGAAAAGAAACACAGTGTAATAGATCGAGAGGTTGAGAAGGAATGTAGATAGAAAGAGATAAAAAAAAAAAAAAAAAAAGAGAGAGAGAAAAGGAGACGTGCGTGCATTTATGAAAATTTAATAAAATTTCTCAATGAAAATAAACAACTTTGGTTGAAGAATCTAACACAATTGTTTATTCCATCATTTCTTACCTCCCCCTAAAAAACAAAAACAAAAATTTCTACAAAACAAAATTCATGAATTTATGAGATTTTAAGCTGTGTGGTTTCCTTTAAGCCTGTAATTTGTGAAGTCTAATTAAAACAAATTCTTATTTTGACAATAAATCTTTTGAATTTTCACCAATAAAGAAAAGCAAAAAAAACAAAGAATAAAAAGTAAAAAAACTTCAACAAGTCCTGGAAATATTCTAAAAAATTTCTTTATTGCAACCAGAAATGGATAAAAAAACAACTAAATAAATAAATGATAAAATAAAATCAATAAGAAATTGTTCTTGCCCTGAGCAATTATATTAAAATTTTGCTATTTATAAAAAAAAAAAAAAAAAGGAAAAAAAAGTGCTTCTTATTAAATTCGTTTTGTCATTCTCCATTCTAAATGTTAAGTGATGTTAATGAGTGAGCAATTACTTTCAAACAACTTGTTTTATTTTTTCGTTTTTGTTAAAACATATGTGCCGAGATAGAGTAAATGTGTAAACAAATTGAAATTGAAAATATCAGAAAGTACTAAAAATGTTACGACCTCTAAGTCACAATATTAAACAACCATCATCATCATGTCGAACTGGCAACATGACTCTCTCACCATTCGTCCCAATCATCCATTGCTCCTTGCAGGTCCCCCAAACAACATCGAGCGTCTGCAGAGTGCTGATGTATGTCCTTGATGGTCGACCAACATTAACATATCAAAATATAGGAGTCCATTGAAGAAGGTCGATCATGTGTTCATCCTTGCTTCTCTAGCAGTGCCTTGCATGTCTCGTTAAATGCAATAGGAATGAATAATCTATCTATCTATCTATCTATCTATCTGCATGCACAAAAAATACAACTTCTATCCCATAATATGTTATTTACTAAGCTTTTTCTTTGTTTAGCATACAGGCCTTAGGTTATTTACGGTCCATGCTATTATCAAGTGATTAACTAAGTCGTGAGTAGACTGATGATTATCTATCTATCTATCTATCTATCTATCTATCTATCTATCTATCTATCTGTGTGTGTGTGCGTGCGCACGCGCGTGAGCGTTTGGCTTGGCTTGGTTTTATGTCATATCAACCATTGTAGGTTATTTAAGACCAAATCCATTTTTAAACAGATAAATAGTTCTGTTTCAAACAATTCAGATGGGCATAAGTACATAGAACTATTTTTGAAATTTAAACTATTTCAAACTATTAAGTTTAGTCAACTAAATTGTCTGTTAAATGGTTCCAAGTACTGGTATGTATCACTAACAATTCAATTAAACAGTTCTATTTTTTAAAATCCAGTTTAGCATAAGTACGCAGTTTAAATGTCAAAACAGTTCTATTTCAAACAATTCAGTTTAGCATGAGTACACCTTTTAATTATATTTGACCCATAGATGCTGCCTGAGTGAACCTAGGTGCAATGGCAGTAAAGGGGTACTCCGCATTCCCAGAACCTCACAATCAGATAGTTTAGTGTAATATCTTGGACAATCGTTGGGGAAGTCGGTGTATTCTACAGCCCAAGCCGACTAGGCCTCCTGCATGTATATAAAAATGGGTCGGCACATACTATCCATAAACAACCTGATTGGAGGGCCCAAACCTGCTAGGGAGCACCGGAAGAAGGGCTTTTATACATTTTATATGACTACCAATTTGTAGCAGTCACTGATCTATTTCCTTTCGCGAATCAATGCCCCCGCCAAGCGATTTGGCCACACACTGACCAATCAGGGGCAGAGCGAATTGATTCCTTCTTCCTTTCTAGAACTATTTTTCTTGCCCTTTTTGGAAGTCAGGACAAGTCAGAGAGCACCTACTTAGCAGCCAAGACAGACCTCTCTCGCGTCCTCTGCTACGGACATTCCACTTGGAAAACCTTCTCTGAAGAACACGCTGCTACTAGCTTCACACACGGAAGAACCAGCCTTGAGGTCAGTCACACGAGCTACTTGCTACAGTGACACACACTTCCTACAAACTCAAGGACCAACATACTATCCGGCGACACCAAAAAAACCTTTTCTCACTCTGACTCGTTTACTTCTGCTACTATAATAAACCTTTCGTTGTTGTGTTTCCAAAGAAGTTTCGTTATTTATTTGTATTGTCAATTAATATATAGTGTTATGGAAACTAACCTTTAAACACTAAAAATTTATGAAAAATGGCATGTAGCAGAGATAGAGCCGTATTATACATGGAAGGGTGGGATATAGGACTCTAGCATCGACCCGAGTGTGAAATAAATTAGTCGTTATGAACGCGATATTTCATGAATCAGAAGAGTGTTCAAATACTGGCCAAAAGAGCAGGATAAAAGCCAAATGAAATAGTTTTCTCATGACAGTCCATAGCTTAATTTCAGGTATCTTTACAGAATACATGAAACTAATAGACATTAGACTATCACGACGAAGTAAATATATATATATATATATATATATATATATATATATATAAAGAAATAAGAAAAGAAATATATAAAGTGAAACAATGTATATGTGTGTGTGTATAAATATATATATATATATATATACATGTATAAAGAGAAACAATATACATGTACATATATATATATTTTAAGAGAAACTATATATATATATATATATATAAAGAGAAACACTGTACACATAGATAAATAAAGAGAAAATATATATATATATATATATATATATATATATATAAACAGTAACTATATATATATATATATATATATATAAACAGTAACTATATATATATATATATAAACAGGAACTATATATATATATATGTGTGTGAATAAAGAGTATATATATATATATATATATATATATAGAGAGAGAGAGAGAGATAGGTAAAATACCAGAGGAAATGAATACCATTGAAATATAAATCAAATTTTGTTGTCAGAAATGAAATCCTTGTGTATATTTTCCACTTTTTGCTTCATTTCCGTTTCTCGACGGTTTTTAATAACACAACTTTTGTTCCTTGTCTTTTGGTTCTAATATAAAGCATCATTGTTTAACTGTTTTGGTGCCAGCCACCAGGGCATCATGGAAAACTGATAGACAATTTAATGAAATCTGATAACCTGAAAACTATATTTCTGTGCGTCTCTCTAGTAAAAAAATTATAAATATTTAAGTTTGTGTGTTGCTATTGGCTTTTGAAGAAATTGTGGTAAAAGATACGTCTGCTAATTGAAATAGTATTTTAAATTCTTACAAAAACGCTATTAGGAGGAATTGTTTGCCTAATGGTTAAATGCACTTTTAAAGAATAACAATAATAAACTTTTACCTCCTGTTATGAATAAATAGCAAGACAGTTCTTTAGTCTTAAAAGTATCCAGTCCTCTCTCCATGATGCTGGAATGTAGTACAATGATGATTTATTGTGAGGACGCACCGAAGGATGCAAACCTCTCGGGTAAGGAATGCTAAAAATTGCCCAGCTTTATCAGCATTCTCTTTTGGGGGCATTTCAGGCACCGGTCATTTATCCCAGCCCTTTACTGCTTTTAAATGAGGTATCAGGTATTGCTTGAAAGGAAGTCCCCACAGAAGTTGAGTTGGCGTCTCCCTGTTTTGGAAACTGGTCAAAAGGCAGGTTGAAATACTAATGATAAAGAGAGTGATATATTTTTCTGTGATCGCGAGTCCTACTTTTTTCTTTCCCTAATGTGAACACATCCTCATCTCTTGTCGTCTTTGTCTCAGCCAGCTTTCTTCGGGATCTTACAAAATTCTTTGAAGATGGGTTTTACTAATTTTCACTACGGTGGCAGGATGTAACAGAATTTAGTGTGAGATCGCTCCCAAGTAGTAAGTCCTTTAGGTGAATACTTTGAAAGATGGTCCAGGTCCATCAGCATCTTCTTTTATGGAGGTGCCTCAGACATCAGACAATAATTACTTTGCGTTTGTACCGGGTGTGGGAGATTTATTAATAGTTTAGTTTCAGGGGGACCTTCTCCATGCAGCAGCTGCCCTCTCATCTAAAATGGGTAAAGGCTGAATTTATCGTTCCACGCCTGAGCTGCTGAAGAAACTAAATTTTTGTCTTTGCCTTGTGAGAGTTTCGATTCTTGCAGAATACCTCCACACTAAACAATTTATTTCTCTTTCCACGCAGGAGTTTTAATTCTTGTGGGGTATCTCTTACATTAAACTGACCTTGTATTACCGTTTGACCTCTTGGGGAGTCTAATAAATGGACTCAGACATTGGGTAATAGACAATGGGGAAACAGGTGCTGCCTGGGAGATAGCTCTTCATGATTAGACCTTGGTAAATCTGCACCTTCTAGCATAGAAAATTTAAATAATAAAATCCCTAACTTTAATTTGGATTTATCAGGAATACAATTTAAAGTCTTTTCTTTCATCATTGGATTAAATAAGAACGCAGGTAAAATAAACCAAGTTGAAGAAAGGCTGGATGTGATCGCTGTCTTTATGCTGATCTTAATCTATGTCAAGTGCTTCACTACTTGAAAGCAATGTAAAAAGGAAAATCAATTAGGATGTACATTAAATTGAATTATGATTCAAACAATTTTATTTGGAATTTTAATCCTTTCCACATTAGGTGCTCAAATTGATATAATGGGTCAAGATGTAGAGAATTCAAAGTGGCAAATTGAATTTGAAGTTTATGCACTTAGCACTAATGCCCTTGGGAAAGATGTGAATTCACATCCTTGCATTGTGTACAATGTACAGTGTGCACCTTCATCAAAATATCTTGTTACTGGCATGACACTCTCTTCTGGCAGCTTGCCAAAGATAAGATGTGAATTATTATTATGGTAGAAAAAAAATGCTGCTACCCCCATTGTCAACATATGCATTTAAGGATGAGCTGATAAATTCATAGCCAAACCAAGAAGGAAATTATCATTTAAAAAAGATTCTTTATTTTTTAAAGGATTCAAGAAATTTTAGGATAGATATGTCGAATAGCATAAAGATTTTGTTGTTCTTGATTAGTACTTCTAAAAACTTTTTACTTGATGCATCCCTTGAAACCAAATTTCATTTCCATTCATTCTCAAATAAAGTGGATACTTAATTACAAAACATAACTAATTTACTTGTGTTTAATACAATTTATATCAGAAAAGAATCAATAAATTATCGACAAAAATACCTCTTCAGTATTTGAATTATTTTTCACTGGAAAAGATGGCTTTTATGGGGACTGAGGAAATATCAAGTTGCGGGCTTGTAAGTTTGATCTACAAATTACCATGTCCTATGTTCAAAGTGTTTCTCTGTTTGCTTCGTAAATAATGCACATGGCTAAACTCAGATTTCACTGTATACAAATTTGGAAAAGCTACTAAAATTGCCTCATAGTTGTACAAAGCTTGAGATATTTCATTTAAGTTTTCTTTTTGTTCATCCAATTCATTTCAAACTTGTTTGTAAGTGACATTGTTAGAGGCCATCACAACTAATCAGGTTTTTGGTTTTCGTTTGTTTTATGGCACATCAATCATCATAGGTTATTTAAAGCCAAATCCATTTGTATACATATAAACAGTTCTATTTCAAACAATTCAGTTTTAGCATAAGTACAAAGTTTAGTTCTATTTAACTCATTGATGGGACACTATCAGATGCTACCACTCTGGGCCAAAGTGGACCTGGGAGTGATGGCATTGAAAAGGTACTCTGCATTCCCCAAAGCTCCAGCATTACTGGAGCCTCACCATCAGATTGTTTAGTGTCATATCTAAGACTCTTATTGAGGTGGGGGTCTTATCCATCTGCAGAAGTGCAGTCATATTCTGCAGCCCCACCCAAATGGGCAACACACCCAATCAGGCTTCTTACTGAGAGTGCCATAACTGGCAACTAATCAATATAATTCAGTGATTTTTATTTATGAGTTATAAAGAGAGTCATTCGTATAAACTAGTAAATTCACCCACTGTGGACCTGTACTCGTTTATTCACCTTGTCAAAATTTTATTGACCTCTAGTGGTCTATATGGACCCTTTTGAGAATCTCTACTCTAGGTTATTTGCTTACTCTGGTCTTAAGTAGTCTTCCCCACCTTATATACATATCTGGAGAGAGACAATCAGGATTCCATAAAAATGGCAATTTTCCTTGTTTTCACAGATGATTCTTGAAAGATCATTACTCAGATATTGAAAATTACAGCAGTTTTAACAGAATAATTTTGAAGCTCTAGAGTGGCAGTTTCGAACCTATGGATCACATGCTCCTACGCATCTGTTAAAGGTCAGGGTCAATCAGTTTCAGCCTTCAACAGCCTTGTCAAAAATCCAATTGAAATTGTACACAATTGTACACACTATACAAGTAGTATATATCAGTTATCAACTCATGGTCAGCCCAGAATACACTGGCTGCATCTCTGCAGAGGGGTTAAACCCCACCACTAACGAATATCCTGGACATGATATTAAACCAACTGATGACAAGGCTACAGCCTTGCAGATTTGGGAAATGTGGGGTATGGCTTCATTGCCATTGCTTCCTGGTCCACTCTGACCCGGAGTGGTAGCACCTAATAGGATTCTATCTATGGGTCAAATAGAACAAACTGTTTGCAAACAAATAACTGATGTTAAATTGTGACTGTTATATAGCAATACTTGAAACCATTTAACTGTGCACAAAAAAATAAGAGCTCAGGCTCATTTAAGAAAGTTATCAACAAAATGTGTTTATGAATCAGATATATATTTGATATACGTGTATAAAGATGATTTGGCATTAAATAACCTATAATGGTTGATATGCTATAAAACCCAACTAATCTAAACCAACTCATGACTTAGCAGTTACCTTTGAAAGAAATAGACCAGGTGACCAGAGTTCAAATCCCGGAGAAGGCAGTTTGCATTTCACATAATGCTAATACACTCAAGAATGATTTGAATCCAGCAATTCTCCCTCCAGCTATGAGTAAATAGTAGGGCAGACCAAGATCTTTAATCTTGGTATGGCAACAAGTCTAAGAGAAGGAAAACTTTTAATTCAAAACTGTTGTAAACCTGGAGAGGGATGTACCCTGCCAGGCTATTTGTGTCAAAGACACACTACATAAGTTGCATCCCCATGACCAAAACCAGCTTATGGGATATGTGTCTGTTGAATAAAAGTTTAAACTTTAGATTTTGTTGTAAGCACACTAAAATGTTCTATTTATTTAACCTTTAAATGTGAAAAATTTTCCCACTGTTGAGTAATTTGCTGACAACTAAAATTTGGTAAGACTTTAGAGTTGGATTATATTTTAGCCTCAAAATGTCTGTTATGAGAAGAGAAAGTTTCAGAAATGGATTCAAATATAAACACCATTTTACATTGAAGCAAGAGATCAAGGTTAAACTATTAAATATATATATGTATATAATTATAGCATTGTAGTTCAAAAGTGTTTTATTAAATTACTATTTATTTGACCAAGCTTCACTGATCAAAATGTCCATCCAATAAGATTTTGAAACTTCAAAAAGAAAATCAATCATTTTGTTGAGCTGTTTATTAAATTACCTTTTTTTTTTTCAGTGGGAGAGGAATTATTGTATATTCTAGATATGAAAACCAAACATATCAAAGTAGTAGTAGCAATGATAATGATAATGATAATAATAATAATAATGTGATGATAAAACCATTTATAATTGGTGCGCTCAGTACAGTCACCAAAGGATTGGCAAAAAAAACTGGAAGACTTGGAAATAAGAGGACAAGTGGAGACCATTCAAACTACAGTATTATTAAGATCAGCCAGAATACAAAGAAGAGTCAAGGAAACTTGCTGTCACTCAAACTCATCATCAGCAAATGCTGGTGTGAAAAACACTTAAAGGAGAAATAATGATAATAATAATCAAAGGGAAAACGAAATCATGAATGATGCTTGCAAAGGATTATAAAAACAGGGATCACCGAGTAGGTAGTGATAAGCCAGGACAGGTACAAATGACTTGGGTTTGACCATATAAATATTATTAACTGATTTTAGTGGCATGTCACCTTGTCTAGGGCTTGACCATACAAATATGATTGATTTTAATGGCATACCATCTTATCTAGGGCTTGACCATATAAATATGATTAACTGATTTTAATGGCATGTCATTTGGTCAAGGGCTTGACCAAATAAATATGATTAACTGATTTTAATGGCATGTCATCTTGTCTAGGGCTTGACCATACAAATATGATTGATTTTAATGGCATGCCACCTTGTCTAGGGTTTGTCCATATAAACATGGTTGATTGATTTTATCAACCTTCTTGGGTTATTTAATGCCAAATCCATCCTTTTAGAAGGACAGTAAAGAATGTTGTTATAAAAACTACAAAAATGAAGATAATAGTATGAATAATTTTTAGCATTTTTTTTTTTTTACTTTTTAAACTTTTTTATTATTTTATTATCACACAAGTCTAAATAGAATGAATGTTTGCTTAATAAATGAATAAAATCTTCAAGTTTTCAATTCCTTTTTAACTTGTAAAATATATTTTCCTTTATTCAAACTATTCTATTTTATGATTATATATCTGGAGGTCAGAATTTTAAAATTTTATCTCAAAGAAATAAATTACCAAGATTGTCTCAAAGACTGTTTGATTTTCTGAGTTTAATCACCATTGGCTGATCAATTATTATGATATTGTGTCAGACTAAGCAAAATTTAGTTAAGAATTACATATATGCTATAAGTATATTATCATTTTTATATTTCTTCAAATATGTCTATATATCTAACATGTATGTTATGTATTACTCTAAATATCTATCTATCTATTTATAAAGTAAAGTTTGCAACTGTAATCAAGGGCTCCCTGAAGGCTCCCTTTTCAATAGCTACTACACCGAGATGTCGGGGAGGGCGCTACTCCTTTCCCTGGATTGCTCCAGTTTACCCTTGATACATACCTTATATTGCTGAGTGTTAAGCAAGAAGGTATCAAGTACCATTTTTAAAGTATGACGCAATCTGGAATTGAACCCAGGTCTCCCGGACCCTTGGCGAATACTCTATCCACTAGGCCAATGAGCCGGTTAAGTAATGAGATTATTATAATGGTTAGAGTGTCCACCAATTGTCTAGGAGACCAGGGTTCAATTCCAGGTCAAGTCATACCAAAGGCTCTAAATAGTACTTGATACCTCCTTGCTTAACTCTCAAGCATTATAAGATATAGATCAAAGATAAGAGGAGCAATTCAAGAAAAAGAGTTGCCCCTTCACCTACTCCTTGGTGTAGTAGCTATTGAAAAGGGATCTGACGAGTCACCCTCAACTATAGTTGGTCAACTTACTAACTTATATATATATATATATATATATATATGTGTGTGTGTGTGTGTCTGTGTATACATGCTCACACACAAGTTGCTGTTTTTTTGTGACAGTATTCAACACCAAAAGGCAGAACCACATGTACATTTTAAAATCTTAAAATCCTGTAAGACTGTCAATAAAAAATGGATTTCATTTGCAAACACTTTCTTCGCATCACTGTCAACTTCATGATCTCATTGTCTTTTTGTCAATGTTTTTATTGTTAGTTTTATAGGATCTTAAGATTTTATATATGTGTGTGTGTGTGTGTGTGTGTGTGTGTTCTGTGCATATATATAAGTCTATAGTTTATATACATAAGTCTGTAAGTTTATATATCTTTCTCACTTTCTGTTTCTGTGTGTATATGTGTACATAAATAATAAGTAAAGAGAATGAACAGATGCGTACACACCTTAATCCAGTGAAACACATACTCATATATTCAAATTATATTATTTTATATTTACATGCTCGGAAAGATAAAGGTATAGATGCTGCTTTAGCTAAAATAAATGCAGATTTTTGACTAGTTCCAGAAGTTGCTATACAGGTTTTAAAAAAAATATCAGGATTTTCTTGTGAATTCTTGTCAGGCAGGCTCTTTCTATTTTTAGAATTATCATAACACAATCTTTCTTCAAGCAATTTTTTTTACAATCAGGCCTTGTGCCATACTAAGCTAAGCTTAGTATATATCAAATATGCAGGTGTGGAAATTTATTCATGTAGGAATCCCTGAGAACTGATAAGGAATTATAGTGGAAATAAAAGAAGCTTATCTCTTTTTCTTTTGGGGATGCTCAGCTTTTTAATATGTATCTAACATATCTATGTACATTGGCTTGTTAACACCAGTATCAAGGAGATATTTAGATGCTCTCAAAAAGGGTAACCTTTTGACATTTTTTTAAAAGACTGCTTGCTAATTCTTACCATCTGTGTAACAGGCTTGTGTCAGTCTTTCAAAGATCAACAGGAATATATTATTTGTGTAGGTAGATCAGTATTTGTCTATTTAGATCATAAACATCTGTTGGGGGAAGTTCCTGTGGTGTAGTGGCTAATGTGATGGACTGTGACATCATAGTAAGTGAGTTCAAACTCCAGTTCAGCTATTATGTTCTCTTTCAGACTAATAACCTTGGGAAAAGTATACATTCCTTTATATATATATATATGGAGAGAGGGAGAGAGAGAGAGAGAGATACTGGTTGAATAGTACCACTATTATTCTTCTACAAGCATAGCTTTGGCATTAAATAACCCATGAAGGTTGATATGCCTTTAACCAAATCAAACCATGAACATCATCTATATATCTTTTATCTTTGTTAAATGTTTTTAGATGTTTTTTTTTTTCATGATGCTTTATTTTTATTTATCCAAATTTCTGAGATGAAGCTTGATAATTGTTATTACTGAGAATATTTGGACTATTGATGTCATCTTTATTGTTATACTCACAACGTTTTGGCTGATATGTTCTTCGGCCTTCTTCAGGTGTTTTATGTTGAACTCAGGAGTCCACACAGAACCTCAAACTGAACCCTTTATTTGAACCTCAGGGGTAGACTGTTCCAATTCTGTTAATCATGACCAGGTACAATTGTAACATATTAACCCTCAACCGAGCTGTCAATCAAGAGATGCACCTGTGTAAATAAGCGGAAGAACAGCGGAAGCAGGTGGGCATGAGACAATAATATAACCAGGTGCCCGAGGCGGTTCGGCCCAGTTGGAGTCAGCTAGGGACAAGATGCCGAAGTGAGAGCCAGCGGCAGACAGAGGGCTTTGGGCCCTCAGTGCAACCCCAGCCAAGATGAGGAAGAAGTGCTGCTATGGTCGCGAGAAGAACTTGAGTCAATATAGCAGTCTGTCCCCATCTCCAACTCATCTCTCACACCCAACCAACATCAACCCTTTTGAGAATAAAGTATGAGAGGTATATTTTTATAAAGAAGTGTGTTTGTTTGTTCATTGAAGTCGTCATTATGTTTGATTATGTTCCGCATATATTTGTATATGTATTATGGCTATGGTTGTGAGTATACAACACAATGGTTAAGTTATTGTAAGTATTTCTTGTAATTCTTACCTGTTGTTGGGAGATTCTGTGTGGACTCTCGAGTTTGACATGAAACAAGTGAAGAAGGCTGAAGAACATATCGGCTGAAATGTTGTGAGCATAATAATAAAGATGAGGTTAATAGTCTGTATATTCTAAGTTATAATGTTTTTTAATTTGTTTTTGTGAAGTTTTCCTTTTTCATGATATTCATTCTGTATTTTTTCTTTTGTTAACCAGATGTTTCAGAAAAATTAGCATAATTTTCTAATCTAATATTTCCACCAATGTTCATTCTAATGATCTCAAATTTAAACTGCAAATGTAAAAAAAAAAAAAAAAAAAATTGAAAATTCTGGGTTTAACGTCTAAACACTTTTCTTTTCCAGTGAATGGCATTTCTGTACCAAATAAACAATAAAACATTAAATATAAAATTTTGAGTTGTTTCTACACATACGGTTAAAAGATCATTTGAATGAGAATTTGTCAAATTATTAGATTATGAAATGATATCTATTTTTTTGAAACATCCCATAATTCTCAAATGATCTAAAAATTTTAATTGCATATGCAGAAACAAATAAAAATTCTGTTTCATGTTTTATGGGGTTTTTTTTCTTTTCAGGTATAGAAATGCCATTCAGTGATAAAAGTTCAACGGGTTAATCTCAAACTTATTTTTTATATGACCAATATTAGTCAGTGTAACCGCTTGCTATGTTGAAGTGCCAAGTCAAAGAATCCATTTGTGCAGAAATTTTAAACCTTTTCAGATAAATAACTCATCAATCCTCACTAACACTCATAAAGATCTTATAGTTATAATCTACATATCATCTTGCACACTAATACCTTCATTTTCAGCAGTTTCATTTTAAACAGACTTTTGGAAGACATTTATACTTAATATTTTCATCACTTACATCAAAATAGCCATTTAATGACACATCAGGCTTTTAAATATTATCATTATATTCTCAGTTTCCATGCTACTTAATATCATCATTTTTCAGCTTTCTCTGTCCCTCTCTTTCTATGAATATATTTATATATTTTTTTATTTCAATAGAAGTTCAGACATTTTTTTATTTCTTTTGGAAACCCAAGTTTTTGTTACATTAATAAAAGAAATATACACTAAAATGGTGTAAAAAAAAAAAAAAAATACCCACCCACCCCAGCTAAAAAACACAAACAATACAGATGAAGATAAAGGTTGAAAAATTATTGAAAAACCATCAATGACAGTTGGAGCTTTCAGATATCAACAATAAATAGCTTTTTTTTTTCTTTATCTCATTCTGAATAAAGGCTAAGTTACTCTATTCCATTTAAGAATCAGTGTATATGTATGTGTCCCCTTGATTGTTTCCTGAGATATCAAAACTGATATTCAGCTTATATGGCTATTCTGTGTTGAAATATTGCATCATGGGAAGGCTTATGTCTTTATTTTGCAGATGCATGGGCTATTTTTTTATTGGCTATTTTTCTTTTCTTTTTTTTTTTTTTTTTGAAGGGGAATGTGTGTCTGTTTTGTCAACTCACAGTAGCTTAAATGTTATCATAGACTTGCTTTTATCACAATTTGTATGAAACCTGATATATAACTTCCTTTATTTCAAAATATTTCATTTTTATTTGTATTTAATTTCATTCTTTTTGTCATCCCTCCAGTTTAAAAAAAAAACATTTGAAATAAATCCATCGTGCTATACAAAAAATATAAAATCATACAACTTATTGTTAGAAAAATGGACTGAATTGACTGGGTGAACTGAGCTGAGGATAAGATTAGTAACATTGACATAAACATTTATTTTCAATCAAATGCCAAGGCTATACTTCTAAAATCTAAGGAGATTTAAATCTTTTCAACCCTTTGATGCTCTATATCTTAGCAGACCTAAAAATTGAGCACAAACACATTCAAACTTTAATCTCAGATACAGATATATTTGTTTAGTTTAATTAGGTTTCTTTGTTTAAAGCATACCAACCTTCATGGGTTATTTAATGCTGATGCTATCCTTGTAGAAGAACAGCAGTGATATTATTTAACCCATAGCTCTCTGGTTAAGAGGATTCATACTTTTCTCAAGGGTATTAATCCAAAAGAGAACATAAATAGCACAGCTGTAGGTATGCATGTTGGACTCACACTGCACTTAGTGAGTCTAAGTCCCAGCAAGGTCATCTGGCTTACATTGCACTAAGTGAACCAATGACCAACATAATCCAGCAGGGCACAAAACCCTAAACCCCAACTATAAAAAAAGACCTTGTGTCAAATTTAGTCTGATGGGAGGCAGCGATAAATATCCAGCCTGGCTGCAGTTGAACGCACTTACTTTGAAGTTGCAGTTCAGCATTTTAGCCATTACACCATGGGGACATCTTCCTATATTTGTTTAAAGCTATCCCATAATTCTATTATTGTAAAAGCTGGGAGCAGTTGCTATGTTAAAGCTTTTCTTAATTCTATCATGATATCCCTAAAGTGATGTACTCCTAAGGACCCCTTCACATAGCCGAGCAAAGGCAGTGTGACCAGTTCGCACCTACATACAGCAGCCCTGTGAGGATATGGGGTGTAGCCCTGAAGACCTGCCAGAAGCAGTGAATGAAAGGGAGGGGCGGCGAGAGAAGGTCAGGGATATCTGTGCTGATGGCACAACAAGATGATGATCCCTGTGCCTGAAATATTTGGCTCATCATCATTATCCTGTCAACCATCAGCACCAATATCCCTGACCCTTTCTCGCCACCCCTCCCTATTGTCCATCGCTTCCAGCAGGTCATCTGGGCTGCATCCTGTATTAGCAAAGAGCTGCTGCATGTCGGTTCTCGCTGGTCGTCCTACCTATGCTCATCCATGTGAAAGGTCTGCAGGAGTACATCACTTATGAGCTCGTTCCTACTTCTCCAGCAGTGTCCCACATATCTGATTTGTCTAACTTGCATAGTTTTTGTGGATGGTTGGTGGCTGTACAGCTGCTGCTTTGTGGGGTGCTGCCTCCAGGACTTGTTCAATATTGCTCACAGCATTCTTGTGTAGTTGCCGTCAAGCTTTTTCTCCATAGGTTTACTTAGCGTCCATGTAGTGCATCCATATAGCAGTATCGACACGGCCGCTGCTTGGAAGAAACTGGATTTTATTTTATTGGTCAGGTCTGACTTCCATATGAGCGATAGCCTATTGATAGCTGTCCATGCCTTTGCTAATCGTGTGTTGATGTCTGTCTCGGTTAATGAGACACTGCTTCCTAGGTAGGTGAACTTGTCAACTAGTTTCAGAGAGCTACCGTTTTGTGCGGAGATGTCGCTTGTTTGGCTAATAGTGTATGATAAAAAGATCAATTCAAAATATTAGTTGGGTGGCTGTATATATGCATAGAATGGATTCGCTATTAAATAATAATGGCTGATATGCCATGAAACCCAACCAAACCAAAATGATTTGAAATATTCATATTTACCAACCCCTCCGCTCGGGCAGGATATGACACAATGTCAATTTTTAAGCAGAGTTTAACAGGTTTGAATTCAGAGTTTTCCTTCTCCTAGACTAGTTGCCTCACCAAGGCTGAAGAACCTGGTCTGCCCTACTATTTGCGCATAGCTGGAGGGAGAATAATTGGATTCATACCTTTCCCAAGGGAATTTGTGCTATGTGAAATGTGATCAGTCTCGTTCAGGATTTAAACTCTTGTTGCCAGGTCCATTTGCTGTGACGATAACCATTACACCACGGGCACCTCCAAATCATTTAAAATATTATCTGAAATGGATCTATATGACCCCTAGATTGGCCTTGAAGTAATGGCAAGAATGGGGTGATGCTACATTTCTGAAAGGTCCAGAACTTTAGTGTCACCAATGGATGCAGTTTAGTGTTATATCCAGGACACTTAAATTATGGGCTTTGCTGGATCAAAGGGTTAAATGGATCACAAGTCACTAAAATTGGTTGTTCTTTTTAAACAAAATAAAAAAGATGCTTTTAAAAAACATCATAAAATTACAAATATCATTTTGTTGTATTTGAATGCTTTTCAATTAGATTATGAATAAAGATAAATGAAAAATCAATTCTGAAATCAAATGACCCAATATCAATTCAGCAACGGATTTTTACATATGAAAGCCATAGGGGATCTGAAGGCAGAATTGATTTTTTAAATATGAGTGCAGCCATCATCTCCATATTCGAAACCAATCTATCAAAACTGAAGCTTTATTTCAAATCATCATCTTGAAGTTAGCCTCATAAATAAATTTAGAGTTGACCAGTGCTAGTTAGGATTATTTTTAAATACTATGAGAATGGTATCACACTGTGCAATAAGGAATCTGATCCTCACAGTATGTCCCAAACTTCTTGTATTATATAAAACTAAAATAATTTTAGCAAATACCTATAAATAAGAATATATTCGATAATATATATATATATATATATATATATATATATATATAAGAATTAAAAAAAAACATTTCAAATAAATCATCTTGCCCAGTCAAAGCTATGTGACCTTGCTGCTTTTGACATTCATTCCAAAATTATCTCTTGGTTGAGTAGCTTTGACCACTTTCTATAAATAAATAAAATAGCTTCTGAATCTCATATCAACAAGTCACTGGAGAGAAAAAAATCATTAAATATCAAATATAGCTATAATGGGAGATAATTCTAATAATTAAGAAATACTACAACACAAATTATGGACAATGTTTCCAAATATTTACCCCAAAGAGACAGGATTGATTTCAGATGATAGTCGTGATGAAGGAGACACTCTATTAAAATTCTTTTTATTCAGTTCTATATGCAAAATATGTGTCTGAAAAGTGGAGTTCCTTTTCTTATCTGGTAACACAGTTATACTGCGTAAATGATAGCCTTAGAGAAATGATTCTCTTTTGTTGTAAAAGTTAGCATGTTGATCTTTAAAGTGATTAACTGTAATTGCTCAAGAAACCTGGCTTTATACCAGGCTTAACTTTCTATGTTTTTTGCCATTTTCTTTTTTAGAAAGTACTCCTTTTCTTATTGGCCTAGTGGATAGAGTGTTCGCCAATGGTCCAGGAGACCTGGGTTCAATCCCAGTTCGCGTCACACCAATGACTTTAAAAATGATACTTGATACCTCCTTGCTTAACACTCAGCAATATAAGGTACATATCAAGGGTAAACTGGAGCAATCCAGGGAAAGGAGTAGCACTCTCCCCTACACCTCGGTGTAGTAGCTGTTGAAAAGGGAGCCTTCTGGTCGCCCTCGAACTACAGTTTCCAACAATATTTGTATTTTACAACTAGCAAGGGTATTTGATGTTGCTTGGGAAACAAAGAAGAGAGACAAAATGTTTTGATGAAATAATTTTCATATGGATTTTCTCAATATGAACATGACATGAATGCACAAAACAGTGTTTTAAACTCAAGTAAAAAGTTTCATTAGTTTTTCGAACTGCTTTATAAATCATATTTCCTGTTGGAAGTATTTAGAGTTCTTATATATATAAGAAACACACAAAAAGGATTAGAAATGTGGGGAAAATGAAGAGAAACAAAGATGATTACAAGAGAAAATAATGAATGAATGGGTTAAAGCAAGAAAAAAACAAAAAGGTTCAAGATAAAGAAAGAAGATAAAAAAGAATGAAATATAGAAGAGTAAAAAAAAAACTTTAAGTAAAGAAGGAAAAAGAAAAAGCCAAAACAATGAAAAAGAAGGAAAAAGGAAGGAAAGAAGAAGTTAAAGCAATAAATGGTTAAAATCAGAATTAAAAAAAAAAATATGGAGATGCAAAGAACTCCTGGCAAAAGAAGAAAAAGAAAGGTTCAAATGAGGAAAAAGAAAGAAAAGGAAAGGAAGAGAAAGAAAGGAAAAGCAAAATCATAAAGAAAGAAAAAATGTAATGAAACCTGGAAAAGAAGATAAAAAAAAGAAAAAATGTAAATAAAAAGAGAAAGTTATAAAACGAAAGATACACAGTAAAAAAGATGAAAAGAGACAAAAAAAAGAAAAAATCCCGACATAGAAAGACATGAATCGATTGTCTACTTATATTAATACCGCAAGAAGAAGCTAGATTGACATCTACTTTAGCTACCATGAAGGGAGGTCTTTATTTCAATTTTTTTTTTCCATTCTAGATGATTTTTTTCTTTTTCTTTTCTTTTTTTTGTGTGAAGGCAAACTATATGTTTGCCTGTCAGGCTGCACCAAGAGGGCAGTCATTGCCGAGACGGGTGGTTGGCACTCCTCATGATGTATTACCATTTTAAAAAGCTCTACGGCATTCGGCATTCATAGGAAAAATTAGATTAGCCTTCTTGCAGGCATTTTGTGTGTGTATGTATGAGCACGTGCGCACAGTTTTCCCAATTCCATCTTCCTTTCTGTACTGGCAAAGGTACCACAAAAAGAAAAATCAGAGAGAAAACAGCAACAAGAGTCAACGCATACAGAATAGTAATTGAAAAACTAATAACTTTAGTGACTTGGCCATTATGGCAAGGAGACATAGTGCATATTATGTAAAAGACATTGTGTTCTTTTTTTTTTTCTCTTAATTATTCTTCTTTTTAGCAATGGGTAGTATGGAGCATGTGTTAAAAACATTTACATTGTTGTTACCAGTTTGATTACATAGATATTGTTGGTCTAAATGGTGTAACTCTGTTGGTAAAGATATTGCTTTTGAAAAATGTTCTTATGGAACTGAACATGCCTAATTTAAGTTAAACATCTAGAAGGGATTAGTTTGGTTTCTTTTTTTTTTAGTGAAAACCTTTGTAGATAATTCAATGCCAAAGCCATCCTTCTGGAAGAACAGTAGTGTTACTATTTAACCCATAGCTGGGAGGATAAGGGGGTCATACCTTTCCCAAGGGTATTTGTCTGAAAGTGAATATAATAACATGACTGGAGTTTGAACTTGCTTACTACGAGTCCGCAGTCCATCACTTTAACCATTATACCATGAGGACACCCCACACCCTTGTAGAAGAACAGTAGTATTACTATTTAACCCATAGCTAGGAGGATAAGGGGGTTCATACCTTTCCCAAGAGTATTTGTCCGAAAGTGAACATAATAGCACGATTGGAGTTCAGACTTGCTTACTATGATTCAGTAGTCCATCACTTTAACCATTACACCACGAGGACACCTAATCTAGAATGGAGAGAATAATGATGATGTCTATTCAATTCATCCAAAATGTCCATATCTTTTTATTTTTTTTAGTTATTAGTGATAAACTTCTGGTTGAAAAACAGCAAAATTAGTCATTGGATTTTAATATACCTATTCATGAAGAAGGTGAAAATTTAGATATTGTCACTAGAACTTATCAATAGAAGGTAAATATTTACACTGAATCTTATATTATGAAATATTTTGAAGGACACTTCCATGATTGTAGCTTATATCTTAAATTTTGTCTTTTCTATAATGTTTAATGCATTTTTTCTTTTCTTATATAGAAATGCCATTCACTGGAAAAGAAAAGGTGTTTAGACATTAAACAGATTTTAGTTGTTTCTCCACATACTGATAAAATCTTAGGTCATTTGAGAATTGGTCAAGTTCTTAGATTATGAAATATTAATTTTTTGGAAACACCTTGTACTTTGATGACTGAATAATGATGTTAGGAATAAAAGATTTTGTCAAAGAAATGCTGGAAACTTTTGCAACAATCAAATAGTCATTGTAAATTGGTCTTTGTGTCAGTTATGGAGGTAAAACTGATAAGCTTTAGCAGTTGTCACACCGGGGAAACGTTTGGTTCGAGATTGGATTTGATAATTTTTGTGACGACACTATTACATAGTATGATTGAAGTATCTTTTTTTTTCTCTTCTTTTGAAGGTGAAACTTGTACAGTTATCATCTTTTATGCTTACTATGTTGTTGAAATGGTATTTGCCTCCATGTCAATGCACAAAAAACTTAATATATGTGCTATAATCAAACAGGTGACATTTCCACAGTAGACGGAACCTCTCTGAAACTGGTAGACAAATTCACCTACCTAGGAAGCAGCATCACATCAACCGAAAAAGACATCAACACACAGCTAATGAAGGCATAGACAGCTAGCGATAGGCTTTCAATCATATGGAAATCAGACCTGACCAATAAAATGAAACGCAGTTTCTTCCAGGCAGCGGTCGTGTCGATACTGCTATATGGATGCACTACTTGGACGCTAACTAAAAAGCTGGAGAAGAAGCTAGATGGCAATTACACAAGAATGTAGTGATCAATATTGAACAAGTCCTGGCAGCAACACCCCACAAGACACCAACTATATGGCCACCTGCCTCCCATCATGAAAACTATCCAAGCTGGACGAACCAGACATGCAGGACACAGCTGGAGAAGCAAGGACGAGCTCATAAGTGATGTACTCCTATAGACCCCCGCATATGGCCAAGCAAAAGCAGGACGACCAGCTCGAACATACATACAGCAACTATATGAGGATACGGGATGTAGCCCTGAAGACCTGCCAGAGGCGATGAATGATAGGGAGAAGAAGCGATAGAGGGTCAGGGATATCCGTGCTAGTGGCACGACAGGATGATGATGATGATGATGGCTATATTGATGAAGAAGCTTCTGAGAATTTTTTACATTTTTTTCTTTGTTGAAGAGAATGACTTTTCGGCAAGACTATTGCCATTTATTTATTTATTTATTTCTATTGGTTGGATTGTATCGAAAAGAAATCTTATTAATTGCATTAATTAATGCTTACTTTTTACTTGTATAGTACAACTTCACTAATAAAGATTTTTATTCTTAAAATATTCTTATTTGTTAAGTATTGAATGGCAAGAAAGTCTTTAGAAAAATATAGTGAATTTTTTTCAGACCTATTGAGGGAAATGGATTAATTATAGCAGAAAAAAAAACTCAGCCAAAATATACATTCATAGAAAAGAAAATCACAACACTTTGGATATGTGTTTCAATTTACTTAATATTAAATGCATTGGTAATATAGCAGTAAATGAATACATGCACAAGTTCCGAAATAAGGTAAGCATCAATTGTTCTCAAATCGTATATTAATACACAGTATGTATATTCTCCTTGAACATTGGTTTACTGAGTTCAATGGCATGTCAACTAAAGTAAGTAAAGTTGGTGACCGTAGTTGATGGCAACCAGAAGGCTCCCTTTTCAATAGCTACTACACCAAGGTGTAGGGGAGGGCACCACTCCTTTCCCTAGATTGCTCCACTTTACCCTTGATACATACCTTATATTGCTGAGTGTTAAGCAAAGAGGTATCAAGTATCATTTTTAAAGTCTTTCACTGTGTGCTCATACAAACATTTTTTGTATGTTGTTTTTTAAGAGATTTTTTGGCACATGGTCCTTTTGAATACAAATAATTTTTATAGAGATTGATTTGACCTCTAGAGAGGATCCTAGCAGGTACTACTTCTCTGAGTCAGAGTTGACCAGGGAGTAATGGCAATGAAGGAGTACTCCAAACTCCTCAGATCTCCAGAACTGGAACCTCACCATCAGATGCAGTTTTTTGTCATATTCAGGACACCTCTTTTTTTAAGAGGTGGAGGTCTTACTCCTTGACAGGGGATACAATCAGTGTATTCTTAGCCCTACCAATAGTTGGGCATGAACAAAAACCAGGACTCACATGTACATTATGGCAAATATCATCATGATATATATTATTTCAAGCTAAAAAGTTAAAGATCTTATCAGAATATTTTATAACTCCTCGCATACATATACTGTACCTGGATCCAAATTGGTCATTTATTTCAGGTTTTTGCAATTTTATTTTCTTTAACTTTAATTTCAAACTAGGTGAGCCTAGGACTAAAATCTTGAAAAAGTTACTTGCTACAGAAACCACAGTGGCATTGGAGCCATGTGCTACATAAAGTATCTGAATGAATAAATAAAACTACACTAAGATTAAAAAGTTTTATTCATATACAAACTTGTGTATTTATATCTTCCTATCCAGATAAGCAGATATCAAGGGAAATAATCAACTTGACTTTAAGTTCACAAATATGTGTTTATATATATATACATATATATGTGTGTGTGTGTGTGTGTTTATATATATATGTGTGTGTGTGTGTGTGTGTATTATTTGGTCCAGTTAAACTGGAGTTGGGAGTTATTCCATCAGGACAAAAAAAAACATTCAACAGTGAACATTTAAATTTTCCTAGTAAAGAGCTCAATGTAACTGATGTTACAGAGCAATAATTTCTTTAAGAAAAAACAAAAACGGTCACATTTATAATCCTAATGTGACCGTTTTTGTTTTTTCTTAAAGAAATATATATATGTATATGTATAAATATATCTACATATATTGGTTTGGTTTGATTTCTTTGTTTAATGGCATATTAACCTTCATAGGTAATTTAATGTCAAATCCATCCTTTTAGAAGAATAGTAGTGGTACTATGTAACCCACAGCTGGGGGTGGGGGATTAGAGGGCTCATGCTATTTTCAAGGGTATTAATCTGAAAGTGAATGTAATAGCATGACTGCAGTTTGAACTTACTTACTAAAATGTCAGAGTCCAGCACTTTAATCATTACATCACGGAGACTCCCCCAGTAAATATATATATATATAAGTTTGGTTAGTGTTGAAAGAATCAATGGTGTTGATAGCAGTCATTTTCTTGCCTATGCATTCATCTGATCAAATTATTGAGCATCATTTATTTACATATATATGTGTGTGTGTGTGTGTGTGTAATTATTGGATGTACAAGTTTGATATACAGAACTATAGAGAAGGAATTTAAAAAAATTTTTTAGCTATCTTTTTGTTTATATATATGTTGCACACATGTTTAAATTGAATTTGAGTAAATATTATCTAAATGTTTAAGATCTAGTGCATTCAATTATACTTCTGAAAAAGAACAAGATTAGGAAAATAAAAACTATATATATATATATATATATATATATATATATATATATACACACACAAAAATATAATGTTGATTGGTTTCTTTGTTTAATGGCATATCAACCATCATGGCTTATTGAATACCAAAGCTATTTTTATAGAACACAAATGACACTATTTAACCCATAACAAGGAGAAAATGTTAAAAAAGATAACAGAACCTATGATGTACTTAAAGTTAAGTTTCATTCTTATTCAATTATATGACAGAGAATCCTTTGAAAACTGATTATTTTTTTTTTAATTCATAAACTAATATATAATCTGTATTCAGAAAGAAATCTTCCTCTTACAGGTTAAAAGCTAATGTGATTTGTCTTGTGATTGTATGATTAACTCAAATTCGAACTTTTTACACCTTATTTTTCTGATGCAGATATCATTGGTTTGGTTTTGTGGCATATCAACCATTGTAGGTTATTTAATGCCAAATCTATTTTTTTACCTATAAACAGTTCTATTTCAAACAATTCAGTTTAACACAAGTAGCAGTTTAGTGGTATTTGACCCATTTTCAAAACAATTCAGTTTACCATATGTACACAGTTTAAAAGTAAAAACAATTCTACTTCAAACCATTCAGTTTAGCATAAGTAAACAGTTTAAATGTCAAAACAGTTCTATTTCAAAGAATTTGGTTTAGCATAAGTATGTAGTTTAAATGAAAAAACAGTTCTATTTTAAACAATTCAATTTAGCAAAAGTACGATGTTTAGTTCTATTTGACCCATAGATTGGACTCTATCAGATGCTACCACACCAGGTCAGAGTGGACCTGGGAGTGATGGCAATAAAGGGGTAATTCTCATTTTCCAAAGCTTTGGCATTACTGGAGCCCCACCATCAGAATGTTTAATGTCATCATCAGGACACTCATAAGCGGAGTCTTACCCCTCTGCAGAATGGGTCAGATATCATTGGGGCCAGAGAAAAGTTTTGATAGCTGAGACAGACTTTAGCTCATTTAGCATAACTTTTCTTGTTCCCCAAAGATACCTGTATCAAGAAAATAAGATCTAAGAAAGTTTGGCTTAAAGTTACTCTTACCGGCATGTTTTGCCCAGCTATGGCTTAAATACTTATTACTGCTGTTCTTCCACAAGGATAGCTTAGGCAGTAAGTAACCCATGAATGATGATATGCCATTAAACAAAGAAACCAAACCGTGTATTTCAAAACCATTGACATGGTTCTTTTAAACAGTTTTTAAAATTCTTTTTAATAGTTGTCAGACAAAATTTATCAAGTTTAGTCTAATTTTATTTAAAAATTTCCCTCAAAATACTTTTCAACATCTCTGGTTATTTTCCAGGGTATCATGAAGATGTTTTTTCTTTCTTTAGAATTCAGTGAAACTTTTGTGATAGTAAGCTGAACTAAGTAAATAACAATTGAAAGTTGGACAGAATTGTGTGTGTGTGTATGTGTGTGCATAGGTCTTTCTATTAATCAAGACAAATAATTCTAAAATAATACAATTTTCTCAATTGTAAATTCATTCCTATTCAGATCAGAAGATAGAGGTCCTTGGTCTATCAAACTTATTTAAATCTATCTATCGTGTGTGTGTGTGTGTGTGTGTGAACAGTCTAAGGAACTGAGAGTAATCTTCTCATTATTTTGAATGGCTTTCCAAAGGTCATAACCCCACTGGTATAGTTCTTGTAAAAGTTAAGCACTTTCATTAATCTCTACAATTTAAGTTATGACCTTCAGAAAGCTGTCTGAAATTATGAGATGATAACTGTAATTATAAGAAAATGCTAGGCTGTCATATTTAATGCTTAAAAGAGAACTTTACTGCATAGATGCAAACTAGCACTGATATACACACTTATATATTTATTCATATGCAGAAGAGGAGATAGATGGTGAGAAAAAAAAAGCATTCTATTAATTTTTGCTTTCAATGGAATCAAATCAAATATGTCTCATTATGTATTTAGGCTAAAGTGAAATTGATTTTTGTTTATTTATTATTTTTTTCCTTATTCTTTTTGGTTATTTCTTTGCTTTTGCCTAATTTAATAAAAACAAAATCGATTTGTTTTTTACTGTCCACCTGAGCATTTGTGTCAAATAAAAAAACAATGAAAGTCTTTGTTCATGTTTTTATGAATTATGACAAAGAAAAACAGAAAAAAATGTCATTTTTTAATATATTCAAGTTGAAATATATACATATTAAAAACATTAAAAATGAAGACAAAAGACTATATATATATATATATATATATATATATATATATATATATATATATATATAATGTAGTTTGTTATATTCATAAACAAAAAATACTTGATGTTGGTGATAAAGAATATGTAGATCTAAGTTAGGATAATGTAGACACAGAGTGAAAGGTGTTTTGTGACTATGTGATCATCAGAATATTAAAAAAAATCTCCCTCAAGTATGCAAAATAATAAATAAATATCAAATTTGAACTCATTTGTAAACCTATTCCTTTTAGAATATAAACTTGGCTTTTATATATATATATATATATATATATATATATATATATGGGTTTAAATGAATAAAGTCAAGCTTTTAATAAGTACTAGATTAAAACCAATTAAGATTAAAGCCATAGGCATCTTCTGACCTACACATT
>OY757927.1:74730626-74780626 GCA_963585895.1 Sepioteuthis lessoniana | reverse complement strand
AAAAATTAAAACTTTTTTGCTTTTTTCCAAAGCATTTCTTTTATTTATGGAATTACCCTTGTGAATCAATATATATATATATATGTGTATATATATATTGGAAATGAGTACTGACAATGTATCTCTTTTTGATTTCTGGTATGCCATAAATGACTCAAGTCCAGAATGACAACATAAAGACCTCTGGGTCATGAGACCAATCATCTGACTATACTAGTCACAAAATAATCTATTGATCAGAACAAATATAAATGAAGCCATCTCATTTACTTTTTCCCCTCTCCCCGCAGAAAAAAAAATGTTTTTCAAAGTATTAAGTATTTTTATATATTATCTATAACCTGAAGAAGATTAATTAACATTCCAAGCATTGTGTTGTTCAATATTGTTCCATGTTTCAGGAACCAATCTGATTGCAACCATTTTCTGGTGCCATAAAAGCGATATCATCAAAAATAGATGCCTATTTTTTTCTTCCAAAATTACAGTATTGCTTGTCAATACTTACTCCCCTAAAGATTCTTTATAAAAAGTAAATCTTCTTCTAAACCAAAGATGCTAGGATTTATTATTCCCAGTGGAACATTACACAATCAATTGTTTCCATACTCAACTGAATTGAGAATCTGTAGGCAAAAATTGAAACTTATAACAGTTCAAAAATAAATACACGCTTATATATATATATATATTTATCCAATTTTAGTTTTTTAGAAAAATTCAAGGCTGTAGTGTTTGGTAATAAATAATACCTAATAATATCTGTTTTGATTATAGCAAAATCCCTTCTTTTAGACATGCTTGGGTTCTTCTGCGTTCAATATTGTTGTAATTTGTTATCAATATGAATGATTGATAACCATTAAAAAAACATCTTGAACCTCAGAGGCTTGTATAGCTATGTATTTCATGTAAAATATCAATCATTTCCCATTGTGTCAACATCTAGCTTGAAATTATGCAGTTCTGTCCTTTGAAAATTCTTTCAGATTAATTTCCTTTAGTTATTCGTTGACAACCAACTTTTAATATGAACACAAAAAAAAGAAAAAGAAAAAAAAAGACAAAAAGACAAAAAAGAAAAAGAAAAAAGAAGACAAAAAAAGAAAAAGAAAAAAAGACAAAAAAGAAAAAGAAAAAAGGAAAAAAAGAAAAAGAAAAAAGGAAAAAAAGAAAAAGAAAAAAGGAAAAAAGAAAAAGAAAAAAGAAGACAAAAAAAGAAAAAGAAACAAATGGATAGCTGTATCAAATTAAGGAAACTGCATTAATTTAAAAATTAGAACCAATTAATATTGAGGAAGAGGTTACTGGGTTTAGTTTTTGTGAAAGAGATGGCATCTAATGCATGCCTTCAGTTTCATCAGACAGCAGGTAAGCAAACGTATGTTATAATTATATTTTGATGACTTATTAAATAAGCCTGCAAAGAAAGCCGCATTTTATTTCTTACACATGTATATTTTACACCCACACACACATTTCTTTATATATATATATATATTGTGTATTAAAACACATGTACACATTTTGTAAATTCACTTACATGCAATTTATATATATATATATATATATATGTATACACATACACACACATATATATATGTATATATTATATAATTATGGAAGATTCATCTACCAATTCCCGCCGAATTTTTTAAAATCAATACGGCAATACGAAAGGATCAACAAAAAAATATGTAGACAAAAAATGTCTATCATGCTCAATGAAATATGTATTAATGAAGAAATGCTGCCTAAATATACATATTTTAAACTCCATGATCCTGTAGCTCATGAATATAACAGCACTTTAGAATACAGACGTGATCTTGTGAAGAGACAAATTACACTCTGTAAGAATAATATCTATATATATATATATATATATATATATATATATGCATATATAAATTGTGTGTATATATACACTGTGTGTGTGTTATATATATATATATATATATACACATATATACACATTGTGTATATATATGTGTATATATATATATATATATATATATATATATATATATATATATATATATATATATATATACACATTGTGTATATATATTATATGTACACACAAATATTTCTACCCACATATATATATGCACACAACATATATATGTTGTGTGTGTACATGTAAATATAAATTGGAAACTATAAGAGACAACCTATGGTTGTCTGGCAGTTTTTCCTGTAACAATGGATTTTTTTTTTTAATAAGTAAGAAGCTTTATTATTATTATTATTATTATTGAATGACACTTCATGAGACTTCATTTCCAAATGATGTTACAAATTTGAAGTGTGCACAAAAAATAGACGAGGTGGAGATAACAAAAACAGTAAATTCAAATAAGAAATGCTTTCTACATTACTTGATGATTGTAAAAAAGGGAAACTGATTACTGCGATAGGGCTGTTTGCACTTTGAGATCATTGTGAAGTTTTATACAGATTCAAGTTAGGATAGCATAGGCCCTGGGGTTGGTGACAGTCAATTTCTCTCTCTCATGCGCACACAAAGTCATATATATATATATATATATATATATATATATATATATATATACATATATGAACTTGTGTATACAAAATAAAGAGAGAGAGAAAGGAAAAATTACAACAACTGGGAGCATGTATATGTATGGGACTGTACACACAACAACAACATGTTTTATATATCCAGAAAAATATCCACAGAGACCAGAGGTCTTTATGGACAACTGACTCTAATAGGACATTCACAGACATAAATTCTGGAATTAAAAAGGATCACATCCCTTTCAAAATATTCTTCACTATAAAGCAAAATCAGAAGATTCCCCTGTTCATTGTATAACTCCTGAAGAAGACATAAGAAAAAACCGAAATATCAAATTCAGAATGATTTTTGGACCTATTCATTTTAAAATAAGTAAGTAAATATATATATATATATATATATATTCAAACACTCAGAATATGTATACTTGTATAATAATGAATTAATTATCAGAAAATATGACTTAGCATTTTGAATTGCCATTTAATTCTTTCTTTATTCTCTTTATCAAATTGTAAATTTTCTTGAATTTCTTTAATTAATTCTGATTAAATAATATAAGTATAAATGTCAGTTGTTGACGTCATCAGCTCACCAAGGAACACGGACCAAAACACAAGCAGCAAGCATCACAAATACACAACATTGATACCAAAGATGAAAAAAAACAGAAACCAATGAAGACAAGTTAGTCAACAATTCACAGTTAAACGCTGTAATAGTGAGTATAAATACAAAACCATCCCATTGCACATAAAGGGAGACAAGTCCTTCAACAAAAAAAGATCAGTGCTTTCATGAATAAAGCATATTAATGAGTGCATATATGCATTTGCAGTAGTCTAGGTTTGGTTTAGCTTCTTTGTTTAATGGCATACCAAACTTTGTATGTTATTTAGTGCCAAAGCCATCCTGGTAGAACAACAGTTGTGGTACTATTTAACCCATAGCTGGCATGGGGATAGAGTGGTTCATACCTTTCCCAAGGGTATTAGTCCAAAAGTGAACATAATAGCCAAGATGCTGTAATCTAGAATGTTAGCCACTATTCCATGGAAGACTACCCCACCTCTAAGTGTTGTCTATATTCTCTGATATTTGTGCATATGTACTAAAGCTATTGAACACATATGATGAGAATTAAATTATCCTTATGGAATTTATAAAATAGCTAGAAGAGGAAAATAGAATATAAGGTTGTTTGGAAAATACAATCTGATTTTCATATAAACTCTCTGAATTCTATTCTAGCATATTTTCATACCAATTGTATAAAAAAAAATTAACATTCTTAATGGTCAAAGTGTACTCTTTGTTTGTTTTATACTCCTAATCCTAAACATGAAAAAAAAGTAATGTGTTTAATGCACTTTTTTTTGCAGAGATTTAACCTTGGTCATAATTTTGCTTCCCACCGATCACCAGCAATACACACACACACACACACATATATATATATATATATATATATATACACACACACATATATATATATACACACACACACACATATATATATATACACACAAACATATATATATATATATATACACAAACACATATATATATATATATATATATACACACACACACATATATACACACACACACATATATATATATATATATATATATATATATATATAGAAAGATATTAGTAAATGACTAAATAAAAAAATCTGACAACTGTGCAAACAAAAAAAATTCATAATTTGAATATATTCATGTGACATTTTATTAGTGATTTAATATTCCAAGGATTGTTTAATCACTTATCGTCTGGTTTATTAGAATTATACACAGCTGCTAAAAATGAACAACCATATACACTTGTGTAATGAACGGCTTTTTTAAGACCAATTTTTCTCTTAAAAAACAATAGGTCCTTTACTATCAGAAATATCACACCTGTGCATATATGTACAAATATTATAAATAGTAAACAAAGTTACATAAAAACTTCATTAAAAACTAAGTAATTGTGTATCAGTGGTAAGGTTTTAAGTATGTTTGGAATATCCACGAAAACACAGTAGGCTACATCGAGGTCTAGACTACCATGTTTATTTATGGTATTGCATTGATCTTAATTGTATTACTGTAGTTTTGAAAGTATAAATGAGTTTTTGAATATTTTCTCTTCATTTTATGGAATGTTGAAGTAATATTATTGGAGGCTAGCATAGTCAGATGTTTGGGGCTATTCATTACTTGAGGGTGACCAGAAGGCTCCCTTTTCAATAGCTACAACACTGTGGTGTAGGGGGCGCTACTCCTTTCCCTGGATTGTTCCACTTTATCCTTGATACATACCTTATATCGCTGAGTGTTAAGCAAGGAGGTATCAAGTACCATTTTAAAAATCTTTGGTATAACACGACCTGGGATTGAACCCAGGTCTCCCGGACCATTGGCAAACACTCTACCCACTAGACCAATGAACCGGCCATTACTTTTAATATATGATAAAATATCTTTTTCTGGTTAAAAATAAGGGGTCATTCATATCATAAATAAATATGGTATCTGTTTGTTACAATTCTATAAGAAGGTCATTTAAAAAATAAGGGGACATTTTTTTGAATAAAGCAAAATAAATTTTCTTTTCAGAATTTTTTCCTAAATATAAACACTACATTGTCTGGAAATGATTTATAGCCAAACTTATTTTAATCTTGCAAAATATTTCTTTTGAGGCTATTTAAATGTTGCCAAAGGTATGTCATGAAATATTTAGTAGCTGAGCAGTTGTTTGTTTGTTTTGTTTGGGTTTTATGACATATCAACCATTGTGGGTTATTTCAGGTAGCTGAGAAGTGCAAACCATGTGAAATTTACAGAAAAATGTGGGACGTGTATGGAAATCCATGCTTTAATAAAAAAATGTTTTCAAGGGAGCTAAACATGGGTTTGCCACTATGAAACTGAATTGCAAAGACAGTTCATGGAGTGAAAATACTGACTCTCTGGTAAAGAAAAAGTTCCTGGCACAGCAGTCAGTAAAGGAGGTCCAGTAAACAGTCTTCTGGGAGATGAAAAGACCCATCATTATTGATTTTCTTGAAAAAGGTGCTGCCATAAAACTTTGCTCTCTATTGCCGACTCCTGAAGCAAAATTCACCTTATTTATTGAATGACTGTACAATTGCATAAAAGAACTATTTGTAACTATGTTACTGTTTATAAAATACGATACCCACGAGATATAAACTGAAATCTACTTAAGCTATTTAAGATTTAAACAAGCTGAAAAACAGTCAAGTAGTAATTAAATTTTTAAGGGTCCTGGTCATGTGGCTTTTAATTTTTTAAATTTTATTTTTGTTTAAATTTTTAGACTTGCTACCAAGCTGTGACACATGTGCAATATTTTCTGTCTTAATGACAACAAAGTCAAAGAAGATTGGATGGAGGAATGAACAAAGGTGGTGGTGCTGAGCATGAAGAGAAACAAAGTTGCCTGAACGTAGGAAAGGAGGCCTAGACTTGAAACATATAAAACATGAAAGAGAACAATGAGCAATGAAAAATGGAAGGTTGTTAAAGATAAATAGATAAATAAATAAATAAATAAAAAGATGACAATAGCTCCCATTCCAACCCTCATTGTCCGCCATTTTCCCAGCTACTAACCCTGATGGGCTATGAGACAATAATGAGAAAGATAAGGACAGATGAAAATTGTGAAGTGGGTGAAATGAATGTGAATTGGGGGTTTAAAAAAAGAATGAAAAATGAAAGAAAAAAGCAACTAAAAAATAAGGAAGAAAAAAGCAGAATAGAGAGAGTGAGAGAGAGAGAATAAAGGAAAGATAAGAGTTAAGATAATTTGGAAGAAAATGGGGTGGAAGAGGAGGAGGAGAAGGAGGAAAAAGAAGAAGAAAAGTTTCATGATTATTTATTTATTTTTTATTTTTAGACTTTTATTTATTTAGTTATTTATTTTGGTCTTTCTGTTTCAGATAGATTTTTTTTTTATTTCACCAGAAGAGACTCAAATCGATGGCGAGTGAACAAGCAATGGAGAAGCAGAAAACAATGAGGCTAATGAGTGTATGAAAGCAATTCAATTACAAAGTGTAATGTGGAGGGAAAAGAGGGAGGAGGCAATGGGGATGAAAAGAAGTTGGAGGAAGGGGAGCTAGGAGGAGAAAATAGAAGGGAATGATGAGAAGAAGACAGAGGATGATAATAGAGAGGAGTAGGAGATGAATGGGAATAATGATAATGTTGATAATGATAATGTTGAAGATTAGATAATGATGGAGGATGAAGAAGACGGAAGCAAAAGAAAAAGAAATGATAATGATAATTATAAGAAGTGAATATTGACAATGGAAATGATGATGATGATGATAATGTAAACCAGAATAAGAAGTTATGATAAGAGTGAGGAAGAAAATATGGAGAAAAAAGAGAATTGTGTAAAGAAATTGAAGAAGAAAATGAGAGGAAAAAAGGAAGATATGAGGAAGGAAAAATAGTCATTTATATATTTGAAGGAGAATGAAGAAATTGTGCTGGATGGAAAAAAAAATTATAAAGAAAAGATAAGGTGAATCAGTAAAATTCATGTAAAAAGCAAAAAAAAAGAAAAGAAAAGAAGAAGAACAAGAGGAGAAAAAAAATGAATGAAAGCCAAATAAAGTAGACCAAATTAAAAAATTAGTAAAATGAATAAATAAAAGTGAAAGAAGGATTGAAAGAATAATTAAATTTAATGAATAAAAGTAAAACAAAAAAAAGAAAGATAGGAAGAAAGAAAAACAAAGGAAAAAAAAGGAAAAAAAGGAATAAAAGCAAGTCAAATAAAAAATAAGGAAAGGAATGTATAAAAGTGAAAGAAAAAAGAAAAAAGCCATAGAAATAATAAGATAAAAAAATGAATAAAAGTAAAAGAAAGAAAGAAGCCTGACAAAGAATAAGGAAAAAATGAATAAAAGAAAGAAAGAAAGAAAGAAAAAGAAAGAATTAGAAAAGTATGAATGAAAGCAAATTAAATGAAAAATAAGGAAAGTAATAAATAAAAGTGAAAGAAAAAAGAAAAAAGCCAAAGAAGGAATAAGGTAAAATAATGAATAAAAGTGAAAGAAAGATAAAGGAAAGAAACCAGAAAGAGAATAAGGAATAAATGAAAGAAAGAAAAAGAAATAATTAAAAAAAAAAAAATGAATAAAATCTTTGGAAAGAAAGAACGGACCAAATAAAAAAATTAGAAAAGGAATGAAGGGAAGAAAAGAAAGAAAGGAGCCCAAGAAAGAATTCAGAAAGAATGAAATGAAACAAAGAAAAAAAAAAAAGAATATACATAAGTTGATAAATAAATGAGGGGAAACATATCAGAATAAAATAAGAAGAAATAGATGAGAATACCTGAAAGAAGTAATAATTTAACTGATAGATAATAAATTGCAGGTTGATAGTAACAATAATATACACAAGCACAAAAAAAAAAAAAAAGGAATGAAGCAGCTAAATAGGAAAGTAAATGATAGTGGAAATCTGAATAATAATAATAAAAGAAAAAAAAAAGGAAGTTCAGTTTCTTTGTTTAATGGCATATCAACCTTTGTAGGTTATATAATGCCAAAGCCATCCTTCTAGAAGAACAGCAGTGATGTTATTTAACCCATAGCTGGGAGGATAAGGGGGTTCATACCTTTCCCAAAGGTATTTGTCCAAAAATGAATGTAATAGCGCAACTGGAGTTCGAACTCGCTTATTACGATCCCGCAGTCCACCGCTTTAACCATTATACCATGAGGACATCCCCCCACCAAAAAAGTGAGAAAAGCAAGGAAAGAAAGAAAAGAGAAAAATTAGATGTATTCTGAGATTGTCCCCCACCTCCCAAAAAAAAAATGATTATGAAGGTAGAAGAAAGAAAGAAAGAAAGAAAGAAAGAATCAAGAAAAGAAAAGGAACAGAAAAGAGAGTGATGACGGGAATCTCAACAATATGTTATATATTATATAATGTAAACCTATTTAAGGCCTGGAAGAGAAAGGAAGGAAAGCAAGGAAGAAAGACAAAAACAGGATTAGGCAAAAAAAAAATATATATATATATATATCATATGATCCAGAGAAAGGAAGAAAAGAAAGTCGATAGAAAAGCAGTCGAAAGAAAAAAAAGAAAAGATCAGGAAATAGTAAGAAAACATCAAGACGAAAGATATGAAAGAAAAACAATGGATCAAAAGAAGGAAAGGAAAACATAAAGGTGATAATTATACGAATTGTGATTGGTGCTTTTGGTACAGTAACTAAAGGATTATTAAAGGGACTGGAGGACTTGGAAGTTGGCAGACAAGTGGAGACCATCCAAACTACTACATTATTGAGAACGGTCAGAATACTGAGAAGAGTCCTGGAGACTTGCAGTCACTCAAACTCCATGAAAGACCATCAGCTAATGCTGATGTGAAAAAACTCTAATGAGTAAATAATAATAATAGCAACAACAACTCACAATCCAATGGGGGTGTCCTCGTGGTGTAATGGTTAAAGTGCTGGACTGTGGAATCGTAGTAAGCGAGTTCGTTCTCCAGTCATGCTATTACGTTCACTTTCGGGCAAATACCCTTGGGAAAGGTATGAACCCCCTTATCCTCCCAGCTATGGGTTAAATAGTACCACTACTGTTCTTCTAGGAAAATGGCTTTGGCATTAAATGACCTACAAAGGTTGATATGCCATTAAACAAAGTAACCAAACCAAACCAAACCAAACCAATCACAAATGGAATGAGATGCATAATATTCTCTGGAATTTTAAGATACAAATTAATTCCTTAATTCCAGCCAGAAGAGGACACCTAGTGTTGATTAACAAGAAAAAAAAACTTGTCTTCTTGTGGATTTTGCTATTTCTGTCGACCACAAAATGAAAATAAAAGAACATGAAAAGACAAATACTCAGACCTTGCTAGAGAACTAAAAAAACTGTGGAACATGAAGATGATGGTAGTACCAGTTGTTTCGAGTACACTTTGCACAGTCCCCAAAGAAAAAAGACTGGAGAAACAGAAAATCAGAGTAAGAATCTGGACCATCCAGACTACAGCGTTGTTGAGATCAGCTGGAATATTAGGAAGAGTTCTGGAGACATGAGGAAATTTGCTATCTCTCCGACTCCAATGAAAGGCCACCAGGTAGCACTGGTGGGAAAAAATTAGAATAAGTAAAATAATAACTTGAAAGAAACGAAAGGTGATGATGCTACGAATCAGAGTTGGAGCCCTTAAAACAGTTGCCAAGAACCTGGAAAAAAGACTGGAGGTTAACGGAAGAATTAAAACCATCTAGCAGCTCATTTGCCAAGTGGATAGATTGTTTGCCAATGGTCCGGGAGACCTGAGTTCAATCCCAGGTCACATCATACCAAAGACTTTAAAAATGGTACTTGATACTTCCTTGCAATATAAGGTACGTATCAAGGGTAAAGTGGAGCAATCAACGGAAAGGAGCAGTGCCCTCCCCTACACCTCAGTATAGTAGCTATTGAAAAGGGAGCCTTCTGGTTGCCCTCGCCTATGGTCACCAACTTTAATTTTTACTTTAGACCACAGCACTAGAAAAATCTACAAGGTTACTTAGAAGTGTCCTGGAGATCTTAAGACTTGCTGTCACAAAGACGTCAGTGAAAAGGCAACATTTTGAGCTGGTGTGAAAAACTCACTAATAGTAAAATAATAATGAGAATTAATTTTTATTTATTGCGGACTTTTTGTCCTCATCTTGGTAGTTTTTTGTGTTGTTTCTTCTTTCACTACGTTTCGGCCAAATTTCACCTCTGGCCTTCTTCAGGTGATTTACCACGACCTCGGATAGGAATGATGAGTTTTGTAACTGTATCCCCAGTAATTACTGCCTTTCATAGTTGTTGTCTATTGCACCACGTTTTTTTGACCAAGTAAACCTCTGGCTGGCTTGGGTAGGATTTGAAACCGCTATCTTCTGACAATGCTCACCTGGAACCGTAGAGGCTCAACGCCTCTATCCGCTGCACCACGGGCCCCGAAAGGTGGTCAAGGATGGATTTTTTGGTCTTATAAATCCTTATCTGGTCTTCCATAGTCGGTTCTGTACTGAATTTTTGTTATTGTCTTTAATTGAAATCATTTTGAGATGAGGCTTCTTAATCTGAGAATTAATTTTTATTTATTGCGGACTTTTTGTCCTCATCTTGGTAGTTTTTTGTGTTGTTTCTTCTTTCACTACGTTTCAGCCAAATTTCACCACTGGCCTTCTTCAGTGAAAGAAGCCTCATCTCAAAATGATTCCAATTAAAGACAATCATAAAATAATAATTTTCTTTTTCCTTATTCTTTATTTTCTTTCCTTCTCTAAAGATTATAAAAATCAAGATGATTGGTCGGTTGAGAGAAGATAGATGAGAGTGAGAAAGAACTGCAGTATACTCAGATGTTCAAGATGAACATAAACAGAAACCGAATGAAGAAAAAAAATTCGGAGAAAAAAAGATGTTGATAAAAACCAAAAGAATAAAATAAAGAAAGAATGAAGAATGAAAGGAGTGAAGGAAAAACTAAAGAGGAAGACAAAATAAACTGAAAGGAAATGAGAAGGAAGGAATGTTGAAGTAGAGGTGGATGTGTATTTGATATAGGTCTTCAAAGACTGTACTGAATGGCAGCGAATGCATTTGCACTTGTCTCTTGAGTCTGGCATTGGCAATTCACAAACTGACTTATTGATGTTTTATGTAACAGAATCAGTGTCAAATTTGGTAAGGTAACATATTACACATATTTGTGTGTGTGTGTGTGTGTGTGGATGTACACATGTGCACACTGCCCAATAAATTTGACAGAAGCACAGACAATAAGACCCCAGCACTGACATTCACATAGTTAAAAGTGAGAGATTATGTTTGGGGCTGTTCATAAACGTGTGTGTAAGTGTGTGTATGTACCATCACAAAAAATAAAAGAAGAGGTGAAACAACAAGAACAAAAGAAAGAGATATTGGTTAGATACATATGCACCTGAGCACAGATTTTTTTTCTCTCTTTTATGTCAAAACTTGAATCTGAAGACTTACAAACATACAAACATACACATATATATACACACACACACACACACACACACAAACATACATATATATATGTATGTATTTATGTATACTTATCATATATATTTGTATATATATATATACATATATATATATATATATATATATGCATGCATACAATATTATATATATATGCGTTTCATATATATATATATATATATATATACACACATACATTTATGTAGGATGAATCTATTATATGAGCGTCATTCAATAAGCAAAGTATTTTTTAAAAAAGCAAAAAAAATTTTTTTTCCAGAATTTTTTTCTATAAATGTAAAATCTATATTGTTAGGAATTGGTTTACTGCAAAAATTATTTTCATCTTAAAAAATATTTGTTTTGAGGCTATTCAAAATGGCAGCAAATCAGAGTATTCCAGGCTTGAACCAAGGCTTCTCATCAAATTTTGGCTGGCTTAGAAAAGCAAACTATGTGAAATTTTACAGAAGAATGTGTGGTGTGTATGGAGAAGCATGTTTTGGTCAAAAAGATGTTTATAAACAGGCTCAACATGAGTTTGTCACTACAAGACAGAGTCGAAAAGAGAGTTGAAAACATGTAGAATGAAATCACACTGACTCCATGTAGAGTTGAAAACATGTAGAATGAAAACACACTGACTCCCAGTTAAAAAAAAAAAATTTACCAGCACAACAGTCTGTAAAGAAGGTCATGCTGACTGTATTCTGGGACATGAAAGGACCCATCACTTGTGATTTCCATGAAAAAGGTGCATCTGTAACAGTGCATCCAATTGCCAACTCCACAGGAAAAATTCACCTATATATATATATATATATATATATATATATATATATCGGTTCATTGGTCTTGTGAGTTGAGTGTTTGCCAATGATCCGGGAGACCTGGGTTCAATCCCATGTTGAGTCATACCAAAGACTTTAAAAAAATGGTACTTGACACCTCCTTGCTTAACACTTAGCATTATAAGGTACGTATCAAGGGTAAAGTAGAGCAATCCTTTGAAAGGAGTAGTGCCCTCCCCTACACCTTGGTGTAGTATCTATTGAAAAGGGAGCCTTCGGGTCACCCTCGACTAAGGTCGCCAACTTTACTTACTTACTGATAGAATCTAGACTTAATGACAGGATATTTATCACCACTGATGGTAGTTTGTTTCAAGAATCAACCACCCTTTTCTTAAAAACCTTTTGTGTATTGGTTGTCTCACAGAATTCAGTCACCAACTTTCATATATGTATGTATATAAAATGATAACCCTGTATACTCCTGTTACTCTGTGTTTCATAAATAATCCAAATCATCCCATTGAGAATTTTCCAAGAAATGATCATTGTGATATGTGAATCTCAGAACATCTAGAGGAGTTTTTTAGTGTCATCATTTTAAAATTTTAGCTTTAAAACACTCTCTAAATGCCTTGTGCATGTCTTAACTCACTTTTCTAAAAATTCATTACATAAGATGGACTCTCCAGTCAACATCGACATATAAAGGCCCGGGCAGTTCAGATAAAGAAGTCAACCTTTGGATTACCTATGCAGGTGATTTGTCTATAATGGTTAAGTCTTGTGTAGGACTAAGTATGCTTCTTGGAGAAGCTGATAACAAAAGAAGAATGGTTTCATTTGGTTTCTTTGTTTATCAACTTTCATAGGTTATTTAATGCCAAAGCTATCCTGGTAGAAGAACAGTAGTGATACTATCTAACCTATAATGGGAGGATAATAAGGTGGTTCATACCTTTCCTTAGGGCATTAGTCCAAAAGTGAATGCTATGGCATAACTGAAGTTTGCGCTTAATCACTAATCCAGCATGTGAGGCACTACACCATGAGGTATGGTTTAGTTTTCTGGCATATCAACCATTGTTGGTTATTTAATGGCAAGTCCTGTTTATATATATATTAAATGTATGATTTCTAAGCTCATTTTTAGATACACACAGTTAAAGGACCAAACAGTTCCATTTCTAAACAATTCAATTTTGCATGAGTCAACAAAATTCAATTGTTTCAAGTATTGCTATGTATTACTAAAAATTCAATTAAACATCAGTCATTTGTTTATGCACAGTTAAATGATCCAACAGTTCTATTTCTAACAACTCAATTTAGCATAAGTCATTCGTTTCTTCTCAGTTTACATGTCAAACAGTTCAACTTAACCTAGTGATAGGACTCTATCAGATACTACCACTTCAGGCTAGAGTGAACCTGGGAGCAATGGCAATGTAGGGGTACTCTGCATTCTCCACAGCTCCAGTATTACTAGAGCCTAGCCATCAGATTATTTAGTGTCATCCAGGACACTTATTGTGGGCAGGGTCTTACCCCTCTGCAGAGATGCAGTCAATATATTCTACAGTTCCAGTTGACTGGGTTAACACCATGAGGGGTGTCCTCGTGGTGTAATGGTTAAAGCGATGCACTGCGGAATCGTAGTACGCGAGTTCGTACTCCAGTCGCGCTATTACGTTCACTTTCGGGCAAATACCCTTGGGAAAGGTATGAACCCCCTTATTCTCCCTCCAGCTATGGGTAAATAGTAGGACGGACTAGGTTCTTCAGCCTTGGTGAGGCAACTAGTCTAGGAGAAGGAAAACTCTGAATTCAAACCTGTTAAACTCCGCTTAAAAATTGACCTTGTGTCATATCCTGCCCGAGCGGAGGGGTTGGTAAATAGTACCATGAGGACTCCCCCAAAAGAAGTATGATGCACTAATATGCCATAGATTTCCAAAGCAACACTTCTAAGTTTTTGAATTCACTGATTTTCCTTTTAGTATATATATATATATATATATGTATAATCATTTTTCACATTCTTCTTTTTATGCAATTAAATATTTACATATAACCTAAAATAGAGTGATGAGTCAAGTGCCCTGTAATTGTGACCTTGAACCATACTACGGTATGCTTAGTAAATACTTACTAATATATGTAAAATAATTTGGGTAAATGTGCATTTGGAATGGACCACAAACATTTCTATCACACACATATTCACAGAATCCTTCTTTTCCTTCCTCTCTCTCTCTATCATAGAACTACATTCTCTCTTTCATCATTTTTTTTCTCATTTACATATAGATCTCACTCTCACCAGGACAAATTTTATTCTGCTCTTTTTATTTATATAGGTCTTCTTTTTTTTTTTTTTGTTTTTTTTAATTTGTCCTACTCTCTCTCTCTCTCATACAGAATTTCTTCCACTCTCTATCCCTCTCTCTCTTACACACACATATGCAGAATTTTTTCCACTCTCTCTCCCTCTCTCTCTCCCTCACGCTCACGCAGAATTTCTTCCACTCTCTCTCTCTCCCTCTCTCTCACACGCTCATGCAGAATTTCTTTCACCCGACCTCTCTCTCTCACACACACATACAGAATTTCTTCCACTCTCCCCCCTCTCTCTCTCTCTCACACACACATGTAGAATTTCTTCCACTCTCTCTCCCTCTCTCTCTCTCTCTCACACACACATACAGAATTTCTTCCACTCTCTCACCCTCTCTCTCTCACACACATGCAGAATTTCTTCCACTCTCTCTCCCTCTCTCTCTCACACACATGTAGAATTTCTTCCACTCTCACCCTCTCTCTCTCACACACATGTAGAATTTCTTCCACTCTCTCCCTCTCTCTCTCACACACACATGCAGAATTTCTTCCACTCTCTCACCCTCTCTCTCACACACATGTAGAATTTCTTCCACTCTCACCCTCTCTCTCTCACACACATGTAGAATTTCTTCCACTCTCTCACCCTCTCTCTCTCACACACATGCAGAATTTCTTCCACTCTCTCTTGCCCCCCTCTCTCTCTCACACACACTTGCAGAATTACAATCTTACTCTTTTCCTTATATCCATTATTTTCTTCTTTTAGACATGGAAATGCCTACTCTCTATCATAGGTACTCTCTTTCTTTTAAGAAAGATAAACATCATCACATGGACAAAAGAAGATAAACTTTATTATATTCTCACATATTCACACAGACAATAAGAGACAAAATATCTACATATACTGTCAACTACCTTTGAGATATGCTTATCCTAGCAGTTATTGTCATAGGAAATGGAAATGGTGATTCAAGTTCAAATCTTGAACAAGGCTGTTTGAACTAATGTCCCGGAGAAAGGCATGAATCCATCTCTTCTCCTTTGAGCTATGAGTAAATAGTGGAGAAGACAAGGCTCTTTAGTCTTGGTGGTATTCGGAATTCAAATGAGGTGTATCTGCTGAAAAAATTGACCTTGCTTCATCTTATGCCTATTGCAAGGTCAATTGGGTAAATACATACCCTATCACTTCACATATATCCATACACAAAGAAAATGATGTAGCCCAGTTGGCTGGGGCGGTAGAATACACTGACAGCACCTCTGCAGAGGGGTAAAACTCCTCCAATGAGTGTCCTGATATGACACAAAATAATCTGATGGTAAGGTTCAGTAATCCTGGAGCTTTGGGGAATATGGAGTACCTCTTTATTGCCATCGCTTCCAAGTTCACTCTGGCCTGGAGTGGTAGCACCTGATAGGGTCCTATCTATGGGACAAATAGAACTAAACTGTGTGCTTATGTTAAACTGAATTGTTTGAAATAGAACTGTTTTGATATCTAAACTGTGCACAAATGCTAAAGTGTATTATTTGAAATAGAACTGTGTATGTATAAAAATGGATTTGGCATTAAAAAACCTACAATGGTTGATATGCCGTAAAACCAAACAAAACCAAAATCATATACATCTAATATATATGTATAAATAGGATTTGGCATTAAATAACCTACAATGGTTGATAATCCATAAAATCAAATCAAGCCAAACAAAATGATAATCTATTTTCATATAGACAAAATGGTTATACACACACATTCACAGATGTATTCATTTAACATACATATTCAAAATGATCACTAACTATTAATCACAGACAAAACGTCCCTGTACACAACCACTTTGCACATATACACACATATAAAATGATCAAATACACAATCAAAGATAAATTTCAAAAATCCCTCATACAATTTCTCAAAAGATTTTCCTTTTAGTACACATAAATTTTTGACAGTACATCTCCAATTTCATTAAAAAAATATTTATCCACAAAAGTAAAACACAATAGAAAATGTCATCAAAAAAACAAAATGTTTAATTCCTAATAGATACAATCTTACAAACATACACAAAAATGCACTTTTTTGAAATGCACATTTGCACTTAACACTTAGTTCATACTGATATATTTGCAAACATTTAAGTACAATTGCACCTTACACATGCAAGTGTATCTTTAGTCTCACAAATTCATCACCCCCACCATGCTAGCTGAAAATGGAGTCCAAGAAGCCAGGTCTCTCTGACATGATTCACCATTTGGCACTACTGCTTAATTACAGACAAAACCCAAAGAAAATGGACCTTATCGTTGGTCTTTAATTGTAATTACAGGAATTTTGTCAGAGGTGCCTCGATTTTTCTCCAGGTCAATTACTGGCAATCCTCCCTCCTCTTCTCCCCAACAAGAAGCACACATTCCTGTCTGTCGATTCTGTTAGACTTTGATGGATGCCTACGCCAGTGTAGCAGACATGCTCCAATATACCATTCTTCCAATCATTTGTCTGGTGAAAAGATCTTTTTTTTTGTTACAGATAGTTAAGGAAAATACGTTTTATTGGTCTTGTTTACATATAGAACAAGAATGCCAACACATATGCATTGAAATAACGATTGATTTTCTTTCAATGCTTACTAAAATTTCTCATTAAACACTGGGCTCATACAATTGTCTCAAGTATAAAAGCATTCTTTCACTAATTGGATTTAAATAATTTCAAATAAGAGTTTTAATTAATTCTAAATGGTTTGAAGTTCATATCGAATGAATATGCAGACACATTTATTGAAATAACTTAGTAAGAAATTTCTCTTTTTGATACTTACTAACATTTCTCATTAAATACTTGGCTTATACCATGGCTTTACTTATAAAAGAATTCGTTTACTAATTAGATTTAAATAATTATTTCAAATTAGAGTTTAATTAATTTTAAATGTTTTGAAGTTCATTTATTTATAAGAGCATTTTCAACAGAAACAATTAATAAGTCATTTTTTTTTTTTTTAATTTCTGATTTACAGCAGATTGCAGTTAAGACTTGAGTATTTATTTACCCACCCCCTTTGCCACAGCCTAGGCGTGACACAAGGTCAAGTTTTAAGCAGAGTTTTAAAGCTGGTTTGAATCCAGATTTTTCCCTCTAGATTAAACAAAGCTAAAGAAGATAGTCAGCCCAACTATTTTCCCACAGCTGGAATGGGAGAACTGATGGATTCATGCCTTTCTCAATGGCATTATCAGAAAGTAAAATACAGTATCATCCAAAATTTGAGTCTGGTATGTGATTCCATTTCCTTTGATCATAACCGTTGCACTAACCATGCCTTTTTAGGTTATTTTTGACTAGTATTTTCCTTCATTGTCTTAAAATACTTTTAATTTTATCAAAGTTTATTATACATTGTCCTCCGTTTATACAATAGTTATGCATTGATAAAGCTAGTTTGAATTCAGATTTTTCTTTTTCCTAGATTGGTTGTCTAACAAAGGCTAAATATCCTAAACTGCCCTGCTATTCACTCACAGTTGGAAGGAGATCAGATGGATTCATGCATTTCCAGAGGGGATGAAATACTTATCAAAAAGGCTTTTGTCATTTATATATATATATATATATATATATATATATATATATATATATATATAAACCAACCTCTCAAAGCAGGATGTTATACAAGGTCAATTTTTTAAGCCAAGTTTAACAGATTTGAGTTCATAGTTTTCCTTCTTCTAGACTGGTTGCCATACCAATGTTAAAGAGCATAGTCTGGCCTTCTATTTATCCATAACTGGAGGGAGGATAGTTGGATGCATACTTTTCTCTATATGAAAATACAAACAGCCTTGTTCAGAGTTTGAACTCAGTTCACCATGTCCATTTCCTATAACAGTAAGCATTATACCACAAGCACCTCTGCTTTTGGAATTTATGACAAATAAGATCACAACTCCTCACCCAATTTCATTTGCCATAAATAGACAAAAACATTTACAATTAGACAAAGTCCAGAGTTTTCAGAAGAAGTTGGAAGGAAGTGGTCATTTGAAAACTTTGCTTTTCTTTATGATTATACTTGCTAATTTTAATCACTGACCCATTCCAACTAAACAATAAACACAGTTACTGGAGCCTTTCTATCAAGCAGTCACCAATACTCTATATATTTCCCTACTTAAAAGCAGCCCTGATAAAAACCTGGAATGAATATAATGATATTGAATGATATGTGCCAATATAATGAGATGATGATAATGATATTGTTCGCAAGGAAATTATTGTGAAGTGTATAGTTAACAATCTTGTTCAAGATTTGAACATAAACTTGAAGATGTCTAATTAATTCTGTATATCTTCTTATAGAGTTCTTGAATTTTATTTTTACTAACTTCAAAAGATTTATTAAAAAAAAAGATAATTATCAATAAATAAACACAACCTATGCTAAGTGTCAGAAATAATTGTTCATGCTTACTACTTGTAGAATTATCAAAGTATATATATTAGACTATATTTGGTCTTTATAATCACCTCATTTTACCCACCACTCGCACTTATGACCAGTATCACAAACAACAGCAATGCGCAGGGAGAGAGATGATCTACATGACCCACAGTCACCAACAAGCTCAAGTTTTGTTTCACAACAAATAATCGAAGACAAAGACACCTTCAAAGGATTTGGCATTTCACAATAAACAGACATTTTTTTTTTGTATATTTATTTCTATTTGTTTTTCATATCATTTTTACATTGATTTATAGTTTGTGCTTTTTTGCTGTACCCAGAAAATGCTGCTTTTATGTCTGTTTATACGCTGCCCATGTCTGTAAGAGCTTTTCAAAATAAAACAAATGGACTGTACTCAGATCATGTCTCCATTAGGCCATTGTTATGAATAGAAAAAGATTTAATGAATTATGATTTAAAAATTTTTTTTTTCCTAAGAAATTGCTTAAAGGATGCCTTCAGTGCTTAATTTTCAGTCACACCAACATTAACACTGTATTTACAGAATTTATAGTTAATTGCGAATAAAGTTATAGAGTAAGTACACTGGCCTAATGTTCAATCCCAGGTCGCATCATACCAAAGACTTTAAAAATGGTACTTGATACCTCCTTGCTTAACACTCAGCAACATAAGGTACGTATCAAGGGTAAAGTGAAGCAATTCAGGGAAAAGAGTAGCACCCTCCCCTACACCTCAGTGTTGTAGCTATTGAAAAGGGAACCTTCTGGTCACCTTTGACTACGGTCACCAACATTACTTACACTCCAATTAACATTTAACAGTTCTTTGCTTTGATTAAATAGTTTTAACCCACCTAGGGTTATTTTATACCAAAAGGTTAAGAAATAGCATTCAATGTGTGTATTCACCAATCCCTCTGCATGGGTAGGATGTGACACAAGGTTAGTTTTTAAGAGGAGTTTAACAGGTTTGAAGTCAGTTTCCCTTCTTCTAGACTGTTTACTATACCAAGGTTAAAGAGCTCATTCTGACCTACTACCAATAGCTGGAAGGAGAGAAGTTGGATTTGTACCTTTCTTAACGGTATTGGAGCTATGTGAAATGCAATCAGCCTCGTACAGAATTTGAACTCATGTTGCAGTGTCTATTTCCAATGATAATAACCATTACACAACTGGCGCCTCCAAAACATTCAATGTATGTTCATATAAACATTGTGTAATTGTCTCTTAAGAGGCTTTTATTTTTGCACAAGGTCATATCAAATATGAATAATTTTAAAATAGATCTTTTTTTACCCATACATGGAACCCTATCAGGATATAGTGGACCTGGGAATAATGGCCATCAAGGGATATTCCCCACTTCTCAGAACTCTAGAACTTTAGCCAAACCATCAGGTATAGTTTAGTTTCACATCCATAACACCCCATTTTTGGGGAGAGGGGGTTTCTTAGCCCTTTGTAAGAGTTACAGTCAGTGTACTCTAAGCCCCATCAATAGGGTTGTTATTTGCCTTAAGAAACTATGATAATTGGAGTGAGTCCCGAAGGAAACCTCACAAATCATGTCTACATAATTAAATCAGAATCCAGGTTGCTTTTTGTTATTTCATTGTATATAGCCAAGCTCTTCATTGTATTGGCAGGAATCAAAGCCAATACTTCTTCCCATTTCAAACGAATTTTTGAGTAACCTGTTATATAACTTAACAAAGGTAGCAATAATTTCCCTTAATGGGGTTAGCTATTTGCATATTTTGCTTAAAAAAATGCTTATCAAAAATGATATCATGAGAAAAAATGAAAATGAACAACAATATTTTATTCACTTTTAATCTTGTTTTTTAAATTATGTGTTTTTTTTTATTTGTCTTTTTTTTTTTTAAATCAGTGTTTTATTGATAAGCTTTTATTATTTTTGGCTTTGATAGTATTATTAACCTTGACTTTCAAGGAAAACTGCAATGTAGATCAAACCAACCACCAAAGAAGTTTAATAAATTTTCATGCAAAAGAGAGACACTTTATCATATTTACCAATCCCTCTGCTCGGGCAGGATATGATACAAGGTCAATTTTTAAGCAGAGTTTAACAGGTTTGAATTCAGAGTTTTCCTTTTCCTAGTTGCCTCACCAAGGCTGAAGAAATCAGTCTGGCCTACTATTTACCCATAGCTGGAGGGTGAATAATTGGATTCATACCTTTCCCAAGGGTACTAGTGCTATGTGAAATGCAATCAGTCTCGTCCAGGATTTGAACTCGTGTTGCTGTGTCCATTTCCTATGACGATAACCATTACACCACGGGCACCTCCATAGAGACACTTTATTAAACCAAATATTCAATTTTTCTACAGAAGTTTTTTTTTTTATTTGTTCAAATTTCTGAGATGAAGCTTGATAATTTTTATTTCATAGAGTATTTGGATTATAGTTTTAATTTTTATTTACTCTCATAGATTAAAAGAATTGTTCAGTTTGAAGTTCCATGTGGACTACCAAGTTTAACATGAAAACACCTGAAGAAAGCCAAAGGATCCATCTCCTTGCTTAACACGCGGCAATATAAGGTATGTATCAGGGGTAAAGTGGAGCAATCCAGGGAAAGGAGTAGCACCGTCCTCTACATCTTGGTGCAGTAGCTATTGAAAAGGGAGCCTTCTGGTCACCCTTGACTATGGTCGCCAACTTTATTTACTTATCAACTTATTATTATACTAGAATATTCCTAATTTTGCATCCTCTCCTTGTTCTACACTGTGAATTACACTGTATTAATGATGAATTTGTAGAGATACAATGAATAGTTATCTTAGAAAATTTACACGTTCGTTAGGAACTTTGTAAGGTACCACATCATAGTCCAAGAAACTCTTTCTTAACCTCTATTTGCCTCTGTTCATCAAACAGTAGAGACATCCTGCCAGAGACTGGTAAGCCATATGGCTATACATTCCACATTCATCAAGCAGTTATCTTTTTTTCTCTATTTTGTACTCCTTACATACCTTGCTTGTTCATAGAACAATATGTGTATAATAATTCTATCATAGAATATGTTTTTGTATGCTTTCCTTATAAGTGACATACTCCTGTGGATCCATTCACAAGGATAAGCAAAGTCAGGATGACTAGCAAGAACCGACATACAACAGCTCTGTGCTGATACAGGATGTAGCCTTGAAGACCTACTGGAAGCGATGGACGATAGAAAGGGGTGGTGGGAGAAGGTCAGAGATATCTGTGCTGATGGCGCGACATGATGATAATGCTTTCCTGGTAATGCCACTTGCATGTATATTGTATATATAAAATATTAAGTGTTCTTGTACGTCAAATTGAGTTTATTTAGTTACTCCTTCAGTTGTATCCAGTACTAATATATCTGTAATTTACAAACACTTAATCATGGATATACTAATTTTAATATTGGTCCTTGGAATATGGACACTTGATTAAATATCTTTCCTATCATCAAGCACCCAATAAGTTTTTCAATATAATGATTATGCAAAGATTTGACTTGGCCCCAAAAGTAGCAATATAAAATTAGTAATCTTTGATTTAATGCTTTTCTAATTTTTTTAATTTTTCGTGGGTTTTTGTCTGTAGTTTTAACTCATTCGCTCTGACAAATATTTTTTTTTTTTATGCTTGTTGAGGGGGCAAATTATTTTCAGAAAATTTGCAAAATAGAGGATATGTTTAAGCACGTCAATTAATCATATATATAAAAGAAAAACAAAAAACATGATAATTTGATCAGCAATTTTGTGTCAGAATACAAGAGCATGAAAACAATAAAAGATTCATTTTTAATCATGATATTTAGCAAAACAATCGTTATACCATCCAATACCACAGTGGGGCCTCCAAGCAATGTTTATATACATTAACACTGAATTAGTCAATGAGCAGCCAACAGGAAAATGCCTTACATTGAGCTACTGAAAAAAAATGTTAATCTGCCTGCAAAAGGGTTAATTTTTACTTATTTTTATGTGAGTTTGTTTTTACTGCATTAAAACATTTGTTTCTTCTTTTAAAGATCTGTGAAAATACTTGAGACATTTTTATTTATTTATTTCAAGGTTGAAACTTTTCTATTGTAAAAGACATCAATTAGTTGATTCATTAAGCAGAGTTGTTAACTGTCTGTGTTCCGAGTCAGTTGGGGTTAACTTTATAAAAAGACTTCTAAAAACCTTTCTAATTTAATTGAATATGTGCTGCTTTAGTCTATGTTCAATACTTTTGCATTAATCAGATAAAATTGAAGCAGTGTTGATTGGATTTATGCTGCTATTACTCAACAGATATCGATTGAACAAGATGTTCTGACATGGGTCTGTTCACTCTGGTGTGTATGTGTTTGAACTGACACAAACTAACCAGTCTTCAACAGAGAATCTATATTTTTACCTCTAAAATGAAGAGTTCTTTTTTTTCTCTCTACATTTGCTATGAATAAAATTTCAAAGAATAAAAATAAGCAAATAAAATAAAGAAATGCTAAATTTTTGTTTACATGATCAACTGTTTGCCAAGGCTGAATTTGAAGGGGAAGTTAATTCTTGAAAGTGAAGATTTTTTTACAGGACCTCATATTCAGAATACAAAATTTTAAAGAGATTTTCTTTCAACATTTTGGATATTTTTATTCAGTTGTTCTAAATTTATATTTTTGACAAAATGAAATAAATTATAGTCAATTGCTTCTGTTACAGATTTTCTATATATAAATATATAGAAATATTTAAACTCCTAAATAAGCTAATTCAAATTTTGGCATGGTTTGTTTACTAATGTAGCAGATTTTTACAGGTATATTCATAACCCCCCTATGAAGGCAAAGTTTGGCATACATTCAGAGTTTTTCTTTTACTAGACTCGTTGCTTTATCATAGTTAGCAAAATACAATCTTCCCCACGGAGGTGCCCATGGTGTAACAGTTACTTATGTTGGAAATTACCACGTCAGTACGAGTTCAAATTCTCAATGAGGTTGTTTGCATTTTACATAGAACTAATACCCTTGGGAAAGGTATGAATCCAATTATTCTCCCTCCAGCTATAAGTAAATAGTGGGGCAGACTTGATTCTTTAGCCTTGGCTTGGCAACTTGTCTAGGAGAAGGAAAACTGTGAATTCAAACCTGTTAAATTCTGCATAAAATTTGACTTTGTATCACATCTTGCAAGTGCAAAGGGGGTTGGTAAATATTTATAGTTTTTCCTACTATTTTCTTATAGCTAAGAAAAGAAGAGACGGTTTCATGCCTTTCTTAAGGGTATTAGCATCAAGTGAAATGCAATCAGCCTGTCTAGAATTTGAATATGCTTACTGGGGTTATTTTCAATAACAATAAGTATTATACACCCTGTACTTCCACCATAGTGGTTGTCCATGATGATATTGATGTTTCTATTTAGCAAGGAAGGAAAAATTCTATTTAGCATTATATAGTTGTCTTTGTTATATCAAGAATTTAAATTAATGAAAAAAATATGTTCAGCAATTATGAAAACTCCACAAAACTATCATTCAACTGGAAATTGGTTTATTCTCTAAATTAGAGTATTTTAGAGCGTTGCTCTAACAAAAATATCATTATGGTGTGCTGTTTTTGTTGGATTGTGGTTATGAATTAACAAACAATGACTTAATGAAGATTTTAGTACTTTATAAATATTTACAATTTTTTGGTAATGAAAAGCTGGGAACAAGGAGAACTTTAACGTTCAATAATAAAGTAAAAAAACAAAAAATATAAATAGATCTACCCAATGAGGATTGAACTCATTGGTAACAATCTTCAAAATCAGCTTGTTAACTATTACACCATAACAATGCATCCAAAGTAAGGAGAATAATGAAATACAAATAAAAAAAAAATAATAGACTAGATTAAATATTTAGAGACGAAAAGACAGTGAGACAGAACGTTACAGTAGTAGTAGTGATAATAATCACAATAATAATGTGTGTGTGTATGTATATATATATATATATATATTATAAAAGATTCTTGGATGCCAATATTGGTTTATCTAATGATAAGATATACAAGCAATCATCTATACATTGCATCGTGGATGTTGTGGTACGCAAAAGCTATCCTGAAAGGTATTGTCTTGAAGACACACAAGAGAATGTTTTGTGGGAGTGGATTGAAGAGAGGAAAAGCACAAAGAGTAGGCAGCTTACATAATCTTGGAATCAAGAGCACCGTTTTTGGATCACTTCCGCACCCTCCAAGAACACAATGAGAGAGAAGCATGTTGACTTAGAATTTAAGATGACAATAGTCAGGCTGCAATACTTTTTTTTTTTCAAACTTTTTATTTTAGTAAAATTCAGAGGTAAAAGATGAAGAAGGAATACACGTACACACACACACACAGAAAAAAAAATACAAAAGGTAGACGAATAAGAATTGTCAGAAGTGAATGAATGAATAAAAAAAATATTGAATATCTCTTCCAACTTCTAAAGCCCTACCTTTCTAACTAAACTCTGCAAAGAAGAAAAAAAATATATATATATATAAATACAAATATTAAAAATAAAATAAAACTAAAATGCTCAGAAACTAATTTGAGTATACAAGCCTATTATTAAACATGGGTGGTAAAAAAAATCAATGACATTTCTCCTTCTTTCACAAGTGTTTGTTATTATGGCTTATGTTTTTCTTAAATATTTTTATATTTAATTATCTATTCTTTATTCTCTCTTGAATTTTTTTTTCTTCTTTTATTTATTTGAATATTTATTCATTTTAATATACTTTTTATGTTTATATTTTTTTTAGTATATTTTATATCTTTTGTAATTTCTTTTTTTATCTGATTCTGTCGTTATTTCTATTTTTTCTATAGTTTTATGCTTTATTTTATCTTATTTGCCTTTTTTCCAAGCATTTTGCTTTTAGTCTGTTTCTTCTTCTTCTTCTTCTTCTTTTGGTGCTGCCATCTTCATTTGACATGACGCCATTTTTACAGCCTCACATAATTGGTTGCAATGATTTTTGTCAATGTCAATGTGTGTGCCAAAGCAAAACTCCAAGCTGAGAAAGAAGAGAAAGATAGAAAATGTACGCGCCGCACTGATTCAAATTTTGGATCGAAATCTCTTTTGGCAACAGAATCACAGCGCTTTCCTGCAATGAAATGATCGAATATCCGATTGCATGTAAAGAAATCATTGCATGTCTATATATACACGTGTGTACTTTTGCACAAAAGCATTAATAATAATACCTACATTTTATATATGTGCACGGCTGTTTGCATGTAGTTCTATAGGTATATGTTTCCTGAGTTTTTATCTTTGAGTTCAAAGAAATGCGTCTTACATAGTTAAAATGCAGATCTTAATGTACATACTGAAACTTGTATTAATGAAAGACTTCTGCTTAAATCCACACACACACGCACATACACATTCATCAATAGTGTTTACTGTACTAAACCAACTACTCTGCTATAAGTAAGATTAAAAAAAAAAATATATATATATATATATATCCAGAGACTTATCTTTATAGAAAGATATTTTTTGCCTCTGAATGATATTTTAGAGATATTTCATAAAATTCAATTAGTGAGAATGGTGCAGGATGTAGTGACAATCATTCTAGGAAATGGATTCAAACTGAGTATAAATCTTGGAAGAGGTTGTTTGTATTTTGCTTCATGCTAACTCTCTTTGGAAAAGGCATAAATATGTTTCTTCCTCCCACTTCCTGTTATGGGTAAATAAAAGGGCAGATTAAATGGATTATTTGATGCTAAAATTTGATTCATTTCTAAATATTTGATTGTAATCATAACTACCTATATTTGGTTTAGTTCATTTGTTTTATGGCATATCAACTCTTTATGGGTTATTTAATGCCAAAATTTGATTCATTTCTAAATATTTGATTGTAATCATAACTACCTATATTTGGTTTAGTTCATTTATTTTATGGCATATTAACTCTTTATGGGTTATTTAATGCCAAAATTTGATTCATTTCTAAATATTTGATTGTAATCATAACTACCTATATTTGGTTTAGTTCATTTGCTTAATGGCATATCAACTCTTTATGGGTTATTTAATGCCAAAATTTGATTCATTTCTAAATATTTGATTGTAATCATAACTACCTATAGTTGGTTTAGTTCATTTGCTTAATGGCATATCAACTCTTTATGGGTTATTTAATGCCAAAATTTGATTCATTTCTAAATATTTGATTGTAATCATAACTACCTATATTTGGTTTAGTTCATTTGTTTTATGGCATATCAACTCTTTATGGGTTATTTAAAGCCAAAATTTGATTCTTTTCAAAGTATTCGGTTAGAATTATAACCATTTATAATTTGAAAGTTTCTATACAATCTTTTTTTTTTATTGCAGTATTTTTTGTGTATGTAATAATCTTCCGTTTGTACAGTTATTCAATATCAAGAATTCCTATTAAAACAAATAAATTGAACATGTTTTCATAGTATTATGTATTCCTGTCCAATACTAATAATTTCCAAAAAGTCTCTTTGAGCCACAGATAGAAACCATAACAGATATTACAACACTAGGTTAAAGTGGACCTGGGAATAATAGCAACAAAATAGGAACCTCATTACCAGATGCAGTTTATTGTCCTACCCAGGACAACACTTTTGGAAGAGTCTTACTTGTCTATAAAGAATGCAGACAGCATATTCTAAGTCCTAATGACAAGGTGGTAAGCTTAATTTATTTATGTGTTCCACTTCATGCAGATAGTTTGGAGACATACGGTTTTCGTTTGCCCATTTAGCAGTGTTTTGTTGGCTATAATCTGATTTCATTTCTAATATCAGCTAACTAGTAACTCACCGAGAAGAAAGAAAAAATTGATTGCCTTATAATATCTTTATTTCTGACCTAAACGATTTTTAATGTTTACTTGATAACCTATGAACCGGTAGCATTCCAGTCATAACTATCCAAGATAATATTGCTGCTTCTATCTAGGAAGCAATGAAGGATTCTAATTAGCATTTTGGAATGCCTCAACAGCAGAGTAATAGTTAACAAGTTTTGCACATAATTATTTTAATTTAAGTGAATTTCATCTTTACTTGGCACTGTGGTATAACAGTTATTGTGTTTGGAAATGGACCAGGTAACCTAAGTTCAAATCTGGATGAGGCTACTTACAATTCATATAGCACTTATATCCATGGGAATAATATGAGTCTGAGTATTCTATCCTCAGTGATGGGTAAATAGTAGGACAGACTGGGTTCTTTAGCATTAGTTAAGTAAACAGTCAGGAAGAAAAACTGAATTCAAACCAGATTTATAATTAAAATCATACATAATAGTAGTAATTCTAGTGAAATTTAGTAAGTCCCTATAATTGTGCAAACAAGATTGCAGGTTAGGAGCAATTTCTGACTTTGTCAAAAAGGTAATTCATATCTGATCCCTTTTCAGCATAAAAGCTTTAACAGGCACAAAGGCCTCAATTTTCAGATTTTTATGATGAATGAGAAAATTTTATTGAGAAATTTAGCAGAATGAAAAGCTGAAAACTTGAGGTCTAGGGTTAAAGTGCAGGAGGTCAGATGCAAGTTTTAAATGGATGGATCAGGTACAACAGAGATAAATGACACAGAGTGACCTTCCTTTTTATCACCAAAGGAGTGGTAATGGTAGTTTGGAGGCTGGAAAATGAAAATGAGAATGTTCAAAAGATGTGGCAGTTGGGAGTGGTGGGCTTAGGTTAAAGTGCAATACCAAGGAAACACAGACTGAAAGAAAAATTGAATGAAAAATGACCAAATTTAAAAAGAGGAGTGAATGAGCCACAAAGGAGCTTGAAAGAGAGAAAAAAAAAAACAGATTTAAGATTAGAATGAACAAATCCAAAGAATTACTGAACAGAGACAATGAAGAATAGTCAAGGTTTACTGAGGGTGACACCAGCTAGGGTAAAAAGGTGATGGCAGGACATCTGTCTTTATAAAAAGGGGGACCTGGTTTTCAAGAGAAGAGGGGTCTGTGTCAAGCATCTAACTCTAAGAAACATTCAATGGATTTGTCATTGTTAGATAAATAACAGTGCCCATCTATTGAGGTTTGCTCCAAGATGAACAAAATAAAAAAAGAGAAAAAAAACAAATTGAAAAATACAGAAGTGGAATCAAAAATGTATTTTTCAGCATGTGTTCTGTCTTTTCTCTTGACAGATTTGGTAAATAATGTTTCTGAACGTTCTGCAAGTATTCAAAGGTTTAGCTCAAGAGTTAAAGCATAGTTCTTTCTTAAAGAAGGTTTGTAATCTTTTCTTAACTTTAGGGTTAAGGAAGCAAGTTATAAAACACTGTCTCAGAAGAAATGCCAATTATTCCAAAGAAAAGACAAATGACCAAACTCAGAAGCATATAAAAAAAATTGGAAATTGAAAAATCTAAAATTTTTGTCTCAAATACCAGGATGTAATTTTTGTGATAGAATATTTTTGTCCCATTAATCCATAAGCCCAATATCATATATAGCAGAATTGTTCAATTATTTATCATATTTCATGTCTAATATTTCTGGTTTCTTAATTGGTTTTACAACCTGTCAACACTTTTTGGGTTATTTTATACCAAAGTCAGTTTAACAGTCATAGTCTCTTAATTATACTCAGTACAAAAATGGAACTTCACAATCATTTTAAACAGGTAAACATTTCATACATAGTTGTAATATCAATAGCTTGAGAGCCACTGTATTAATAAAGTTCACAATCATTTTAAATTAGTAAATACTCCATAGTTAGTTGTAATACAACTATTTTACTCCACACACTGTACCCTGGTGAAAATCAGGATCTTCTGTCAGGCTGTGAAAATTTTATTTCCAGTCTGAATATATATATATATATATATATAAAAGTAAAGTTGGTGACCATAGTCAAAGGTGAGCCAAAAGCTCCCTTTCCATTATCTACACTGAGGTGTAGGGGAGGGCACTACTCCTTTTCCTGGATTCCTCAAACTTTACCCTTGATATGAACCTTATAATGCTGAGTGTTAAGCAAGGAGGTATCAAGTACCATTTTTTGAGTTTTTGTTATGACTCAACCTGGGATTGAACCCTGGTCTCCTGGACCATTGGCAAACGCTCTACCAACTAGGCTAATTGGCCGAATATATATATATATATATATATACACACATTCAATATTGAATTGATGGATTGAGAGATAGATATGTATAGAATGAGATAGATATATACATACAAAATCTGGTGATATCTATTTATCTATCTATCCATATATATATATATATATATATATATATATATATCTATGCTGAGAATGATATATGTGTGTGTGTTGGGGGGTGTCTGTATAAATGGATACATAGATATCTCCAGAGATAGATACTTCGATACGTATATAAATAAACATTTTTATCCATACACAATCTAACATACATTTTTTTTACAGAAAAAAATGATATTTAAGGAAATAATATCTTTAACAAAAAATTTGGGGGACATTGCAGAAATTTGAATGTTTTTCTTTTTCCATTCTTCAAAATTTCATAATGCGTACCTCATCACATCGTCATGACAACCACATAGACAGTTCGCAATGCTCCTTAATATTTTTGCTTGATCTTAAAATTTTTTTCCCAATTTATCATCACATTTAAAGAAATATCAAATATTAGTTCTTTTCATTTAACAATCTGTTCTCAAACATTTTCGTTTATTTTTTATTTGTATTTGCTGTCTGTCATCTCAGTACACATTCTCAATGCCAATAGGAGTTGAAAAATCTATCCCTTTTAACATTATAAAACAAAAAAAATATTATCTAGTGAACTTCATACAGGGTGAAATATCATAGTTAAAACGTAAGCACTCCACCAAATTAGTTTTCACATCTTATTTCTCTTACACACACACACACACACACACACACACACATATATATATATATATATATATATATATATATATATATATATATATATATGTTTTAGATTAATTCTGATGATGTTCTTTATTTTTCAGAAGTATTGAGGGGAAAACACATAGTGAATAAATAAAATAAATAATCACTAGATTGCTTGAATATCATCCTGCCACAGTCTGTAATACCAAAGTTTTTGAAGAAAACCATTACATTGTATTTAAATGGTTTTGTATGCAAATTGATAAATAATGGTGGTGTCTACTTCAAAGCTTCCCATGATATTATTTTCACTTTGAAGAATTTTCAAACATGCCATCATTCTTACAGCCCAGAAATAATCAAAGAGCATAATAATCCAAGAACCATGTTTTTGTTTGTTTACTGGGAAATGGCTGAAACTTGTTATTATGCAGATAACCTCCAATGCAGAAAAAAGAAAAGAAAAAAAAAAGACATGGTTTAAATCAAACATGACCAACAAAAAAGAAAAAAGAAAAAAAAATGACTTATGGCTTTGGTTTGTCCACTGGGCAGTGTTTTGTAGGCTATAATCACTCTGATTTCATTTCCAATATCAGCTATCTGGTAACTCACCCAAAAGAAATAAATAAAAATGATCTCTTCATAATATCTTTATTTTTAACCTTACCAATTTTAAATGGTTGCTAAACTGACCTATAAACCTGTAGGGTCCCAGTTGTAACAACTGTTCATAATGATACTGATGTTTCTATCTTGGAAAGAGAGAAATATTCTCATTAGCATATCCAACCAAATAGCTGTTCATGATTATATAGATGCTTTCTTTTGGAGAAGGAGGGGGATTTTTTAATTAGCATTTCAGAGTCAACTATGGTGGTCCATGATGATATTGAGGTTTCTATTTAGGAAGGAGAGAAGGATTATAATAAATATTTCATTGTTAACAGTGATCCATGATGATATTAATGGTTCTGTTTAGGAAGGAGAGTCTGATTCTAATTAGCATTTCATAGTTTACAGTAGTCTATGATAATATTGATTCTTCTAATTCGGAAAGGGAGAAATTAACAGTTCTTCATATTGAGAATTTGGATGATCCAAAAATGAAGCTCTGAACAAATGCAGACCCGAAAAATTATTTTTCAGTTGCAAATTAGACTGAAAATTGCTTCATTTTTTTAAGGCCTATAAAGTTTATTACTCTAATAAAAAAATCTATTATAAGCTTTTTTTATTTTACTATATCTATCTAATGAGAATTTTATTGATATATAGATTTTGCATATACATACTTTTTTTTAAAATTGGTTGACTAGGTTAAATTGGTCATGTGTTTATCATGACTGGTTGATTTGGCAATGCTTGTGTTCAATGTGGACCAATGGTTCAATGTTAGAGTTTCAGCTCTGCATTCTGTGATTACTGGTTTGATCTCCAGTTGGGGAGATCATGATATACACTGCTGATGTGAGCTTATAAGGTTGAAACAGCTGTCTTGTGTTTCTGTATGTCACATGCAGTGCTTGCCAGATTTTCATATCTTGGTAATTCAATTCACGATAAATTTTGCAGTTAAGTATTTTAGTATTATGGATTAAAAAATAAATACCAAGCTTTTTTACTGTTTGGAGTAAGGTGAATTATAGGAGACAGTACCTCCATCTTCAATTCCTTTGTAAAAGATGCATTCGATGGGCTGAAAAATAAAGTTGGTTGGTTGGTTGATTGTTTGGGGTTTATGGCATATCAACCTTTGTAGGTTATTTAACACCAAATCCATTTTATACAAATGATCAGTTCTATTTCAAACAATTCAGTTTAGCATGAGTACACAGTTTGTCAAAAACAGTTCTATTTCAAGCTATTCCATTTATTCAAACAGTGCTAATTCAGACAGTTCAGTTTAGTGTAAGTATAGGTTTTGTTTACACACAGTTAAATGTTAAAACAGTTCTATATTAAACAATTCAGTTTAGTGTAAGTACAGTTTCAATGTCAGAAACAGTCCATTTCAAACAATTCAATTTAGCATAGATATGCAGTCTAGTTCTATTTAACTCATAGAAAGGGCCCTATCAGGTGCTACCATTCCGGGCCAATGACAATAAAGGGTTACTTTGCATTCCCCAAACCACTAGCATCCCTGGAACCTCACCATTAGACTGTTTAGTGTCATATCCAGGACACTCATTATCAGGGGTACCTCTCTGCAGAGATGCAGTCAGTGTATTTTATAGCCTCAGCCAACTGGACAATGAAAAATAAAGATTTTCTGTTTGCTTTCTTGAATTATAATACTTTGCATTACACATATTTTCTCCAGTTAGCTTGTCTGTCAGAGACAACAAAAGGACAATCTTGATCACTATTTTTCTCAGACTTACACAAATATAATCTCTTGTCAAATAGACAGAAATTATAGCCACATTATTAAACATCATTAAGCATTAGCACTCAGTTGAACAAAAAGTTAACATGATAGGCATCTCTGAACACTGAATGATGGCATGTTTGGATTTTGTAGTTGTGTTGTCATATCCTGCTATCTTAACGGCAAATGTAACCTTGACTGAAATCAGGCTTTGAAAGTTATTCAGTGTACAAATCTTGGCTTTCTTGAAAAAAATGCAATGGAAAGGGAAGTAATACCAATGAATTATTCTGAGTGTTCAAATAAAAATCCATGTTTCATTACTAGTTTAATAAAAGACACTCAGATTCTATTTTGATTGAAAATGATGGAGAAAGGATTGAAATAGTGTTATAGAACTTGAATGCATTTTTGCCCAGAATAGCATGTTGAACAGTTATCATGCACTGCTACAATATATATATATATATGTATATAAAGTTATGTTAGTGACTGTAGTCGAAGGCGACCCGACATATAGAACATAAATGCATTTTTGCCCAGAATATCAAGTTGAACAGTTATCATGCACTGCTACAAAATATATATATATACACATATATATATATATATATAAAGTTATGTTAGTGACTGTAGTTGAAGGCGACCCGACATATAGAACATGAATGCATTTTTGCCCAGGATGGCATGTTGAGCACTTATTGTGCACTGTTACAATATATATATATATATATATATATATAAAGTAAAGTGGGTGACTGTAATCAAAGGTGACCTGAAGGCTCCCTTTTCAATAGCTACAACACTGAGGTGTAGGAGAAGGCAAAACTCTTTTCCCCTGGATTGCTCCACTTAATACATACCTTATAATGCTGAGTGTTAAGCAAGGAGATGTCAAGTACCCTTTTGGAGTTTTTCGTATGACTCGATCTGGGATTGAACTGTGGTCTCCCAGACCATTGGCAAAAACTCTACTCATTAGGCCAGTGGGCCATACTCCCATATTATGCATGCATGCATACATATATACACTCCCATATTATATATATATATATATATATATATATATATATATACACACACTCTCATATCAAACATGAATATACATATACAATCCCAGATTATATAGGAACATATTTATATATATATATATATATATATATATATATATATACACACTCAGAGGGAGAGAGCCAGATAGACTTCCATGTTTTACATATATATACATAGATAGATACATACATACATAGACACACACATATATATATATATATATATATATATATATATATATATTTTATATATGTATATATACACACATGAATACTCCCATATTATACACACACACACACACACATATATATATATATATATATATATATATATATATATATATATATATACTCTCATATTATATTATCAATATTACCCTGTTTGACCCCATTATCAATGGGTATTTCATCAGAGAGAGCTCTGCTAAAACCAACTCTAGCCTTCATCCTATCATGAAGAGATTGAATCAACCCCACAAATTACTCAGGACAACCCAACTTCAACAAAATCTTCCAAAGAGCTGATCTATTCATGATATCAAACACTTTTGATAAGTCAATGAAAATCACGTCTATTGTTCCATAATCAGCACGAAAGCTGCCTTGCAATTCAGAAAGTATGTTATTGACAATTGCAACAATTAATCTATTCAAAATAATTCTCAAAAGGACTTTTCCCACATTGGACAGCAAAGATATACCTTTAAAATTCCAACAGTCCGACTTTAACCCCTTCTTATACAGCGTCACAAGTATTGCATTTCTCTAATCTTGAGGTACCTCACTTTCCCACCCATCATGGATATATGGGATTGATAAAAATCAAAATTTCATGGTCTATTTATTTTATATAATGATTTGCTCATTTAACAGCTTCATCAGATAATGATTGGAAAAAATTAAAATTTTTCAAAAGAATATTGAAATAGTCAATGTGGTTGTCATAGCATTTCTAGATCAGTTGCCCTGATAGTATTCTTTTTATAGCAAACAAAATAAAAATTCAAATTTTTTGCTTACTCACGCAGCATTTTTAAGAAGATTGATATGCATATTAAAATCAAAAGCTGAATATCAAAGTCTCAAAAAAAGAAAAGAAAATGACTAAAATAATCAGTGGAAGGGGAAGAAATACCTATGAATAATGCAGAGTGCTAAGAATTTAAAGCAAAAATCCTTTATAAAAGTACTAAGTGAGGGGAATCAACGTAGTGTAGAGCGGCTAATGTACTGCACAACAACATTATAGTGAATTCAAACTTAATATGTTCTATTTTGAAATAATATCTTTGTGAAAGCTATGAACCCCCTTATCCCACCTCCTATGGGTTAAATAGTACCTCTGCTATTCTTTTTTTAGGATGGCTTTGGCAATAAATAGTCCACATAGGTTGATATGTCATTAAGAAAGAAAGTATTTTTAGCAAGTCATATGATATATCAGCAGCTGAGCATAAGTGACTCAGCCATTTTTAAAATTTCATAAAAGTCTTGGTCCAAGTTTCACAGATTTTTATTAATTGTTAATATTATAATCTTCATTTATATGATTTGGTGATTTGAATCTTCACTATAATGAATGTATAAAATCACAATAAATTAAAGCAGTCCAGTGATATCTTAAATTGTGTTAAAAGATTTGCCTTCTTGATTTGTTTTAGAATGTCAATACTTTCAGAAAGTTACCGATATTTACATGGCACTGAATATCTTAGATGCTTGTGATTTTGCATATATTGAATGATACATGTATTTGTACTAATACACAAAGGGACTTCACCCAAGGAACATCTAGTTGATAATGCCTGACACATTGGTAAGTAAGTCAGAAATGATTACCAAAATTATAATTCTGATATATCATCATTATATATAATAACAGCAACACTTACCAGAGGTCCAGCCTATTCAGGATTAATGCTTGAACTGGACAGGCTGGACCTCTGGTAAGTGTTGCTGTTATTATTATCACTATTATTGCTGTTGTGTGTTGTTGCCTTCTACAATCATCATCATGTCGTGCTGGTAGCACGGATATCCCTGACCCTCCCTCGCCACTCCTTCCTATCATTCATCGCCCTAGGCAGGTCTTCAGGATAACATCCCGTATCCTCACATAGCTGCTGAATGTATGTTTGTGCTGGTCATCCTGCTTTTGCACGGCCATGTGTGGGGGTCCATAAGAGTACATCTCTTATGAGTTCGTCCCTACTTCTCCAGCAGTGTCCTGAATGTCTGGTTCGTCTAACGTGAATAGTTTTCATGATAGGAGACAGGTGGCCGTACAGTTGGTGTCTTGTGGGGTCTTGCCGCCAGGACTTGTTCAAGATTGCACGCAGCATTCTTGTGTAATTGCCGTCTAGCTTCTTCTCCAGCCGTTTTGTTAGAGTCCATGTAGTGCACCCATATAGCAGTATCGATGTGACCACTGCCTGGAAGAAACTGGGTTTCATTTTATCGGTTAGGTCTGAATTCTGATATATAAAAGGAAGAAATTTTAAATACTGTCAAAGTTATGGAGCATTAAAGTGAAATTTTTTTTTTTTACCTACAAAAAAGTAAAAAATTAAGCCTTCTGTATTTTTGTTTTATTGTGTAAGTATAGTGTTTATTCTAAGGCTAACAGCAACAAATAAATGAATTAATACTTCGTTTAATTCTAACAATTTATTAACCAACATGTGAAACAATGAATGATAATATACAGTCCTTCAAGTGTATAAATTTGAGTTGAAGGGACTTATGTTGTATACCCACATACATATACAAGCGGAAACATAATCAAACATAATTTATGAACTTCAATGAACGAATGAACACACTTCTTTATAAAAATATATATCTCTCACTCTTTATTCTCGAAAGGGTTGATGTTTGTGTTGTGTGTGAGAGATGGGTGGAGAGACATATACTCAGAGAGAGGACTTCTTCTTCCCATATCTTCTTCCAGGAGCCAGGGGGTGCCAATGCTTGCACACCCTTGCAAGCTTGTCAGAAACACCTCTGGTCGACTGTGTGTCCCTCGCTTCACTGCAATTCTCTGCACTCTGTCTAAATCTCACCACGTGGTTCTCATCACGTGATCTTCTTCTGGTTACACACCTGTTCAACTTGAGTGCTCTGATCGTGCTGTCCTGTTTACTAATCAAAATGTGACAACTTGCCAAGCACACGGGGTCACTAGGAATGAACCGAAAATCCATGGCATATGTTATATAACACTTGCTGGCGTGCTGAAGAAGATATTTGGTATCTTAGGGTTGTTGCTCTGAGAGCTTTTAATGTCACTACCTCATGGAATACCTGGTGGAATCTATCTGGCTGGATTTTGGATTTTTTGGCCAAGACTTTTGGGCTCATCACGTGATTAGTATATATCCAATTACAGAGAGCCTCTCCCTCACTCACTCCATACACAGGAATTACTATTTTACTGACCCAACAGTATTTTTATTCATTATAAATATTTATTTTATTCATGCTCCAAGTATTTTTAGGTTTGGTTTGGTTTGGTTTCTTTGTTTAATGGCATATCAACTCTTTTTAGGTTATTTAATGCCAAAGCCATTCCCCTAGAAGAACAGAATTGGTACTATTTAACCCATAGTTGGGAGGATAAGGGGGCTCATACCTTTCCCAAGGGTATTTGCCCGAAAGTGAACGTGATAGCGTGACTGGAGTATGAACTTGTGTACAACGATTCCGCAGTCCAATGCTTTAACCATTACACCACGAGGTCAACCCCCAAGTATTTTTAAGAACATTTCTACGGTTATAAAAATCAAAAATTAAGTATCAAAATTTCTTACTAGTTTTGTCATAAATTGGTTTGATTGACAAAACGCATGGTTTAATGGCATATCAATCCATATTAGGTTATTTAATGCCAAACTTTGTTATTTCATTGTAAATTAAGGTGAGGTATTCACCAGATTGGATGGAATTGTCAGGTTTAACAATATATTTTTGGTTTCATTTTCTTTTTTTATTGGCAACTCATTGCCTGTGGCCTATTTCACTGTGGAATCCTTTGTTTTGGATACACAATTTCTAGATGTACTGGTTCCAGGTTAAAATTGTTACAAATGAGTTTTTGGTAAAAGGTATTAAGAAAGATTTTTGTTTTTTCTTTTTGTAAATATGAGATACTACATCTTTGTTTAAAGCCTCACCTGTTTTATTAAGTTAAGGATGTTATTCAAGTTGGTTGTTCTAAAGAGTACATTCAGGTTTTTTCTTTTTTACAGAATTTTTCCTCAGGTATGGTTGAAGTCAATACAATTTGTGAGGATGTGTTTGATGGTTTCTGGTTCATGGCATGCTGTACATATCAGAAGTTATTCATTTTTTAAGAGAAAAGAATAGGTTAGATGGGTGTGGACTATGTTAAACTGTTTTGGTTGTGAGTGCATCTCTTATGAAACTTGTCCGAGGCAGGAATCACTTGGCAGAACCCATTTCTCTCCAGGTTAACAACAAGTTTGAATTTAAGAGTTTTCATTCTCCTTGACTCACTGCCTTACCAAAATTAAAGTGCTCAGTCTGCTCTACTATTTACCCATAGTTGAAGGGAGAATAGCTTTGGTTGGGTCTTATGACACATCAACCATTGTGGGTTATTAATGCCAAATCCATTTTTATACATATAAACAGTTCTAACAATGCAGTTTAATATAAGTACAGTTTTTTGTTTATGTATTTAAATGTTTAAGCAGTTCTATTTCAAACAATTCAGTTCAGTATACAAAACAGTTCTATTTCAAACAATTCAGTTTATCGTAAGTACAGTTTCAATTTCAAAAAACAGTTCTATTTTAAGTAATTCAGTTTAGCACAAGTACACAGTTTTATTCTATTTGTCCCAAAGATAGGACCCTATCAGGTGCTACCATTCCAAGCTAGAGTGGACCTGCGAATGATGGCAATAAAAGAGTACTTTGCATTCCCCAAAGCGCCTGCATTACTGGATCTTCAATATCGTCGTTTAGTTTCATATCCAGAAAACTCATTTATGGCGGTCATACTCCTCTGCAGAGAAGCAGTTCATGTATTCTACAGCCCCAGCTGACTGGGCAATAAATGGAGAATAGTTGAATTCATATATTTTTGAAGAATACTCATGCTATTTGAAATGCAAATAGCCTTGTTGAGGGTTTGAACACAAGTTGCCAAGTCCACTTTATACAATGATAACTGTTAAGCCATGGCTGCCTCAGTCAAAACTTTTGGCCCAGTCGACAAGGGCTGTAGAATATACTGACTGCATCTCTGTAGAGGGGTAAGACTCCCCAAATGAGTGCCCTGGATATGACATTAAACCTTCTTTGCCCAGTTGGCTGGAGTTGTCAAAACTTTTGGCCCAGTCGACAAGGGCTGCAGAATATACTGACTGCATCTCTGTACAGGGGTAAGACTCCCCAATGAGTGTCCTGAAGTGACATTAAATAATCTGATGGTGAGGCTCCACTAATGCTGGAGCTTTGAGGAATGCTGAGTACCTCTTTATTGCCATTGATCCCAGAGTGGTAGCACTTGATAAGATCCCATCTATAGGTCAAAGAGAACTGTCTGACTTTTAAATTATGTACAAACAAATGACATGCTAAACTGAATTGCTGGAAATAGAAACTGTTTAGTCATTTAACTGTGTGTAAATAAATGACTGATGTTTAATTTAATTGTTTAAGTTAAATGGCAATACTTGAAAAAATTTAACGTTGTGCAAACAAATAATCAATAGTAAATAGAATGGTTCATATTAGATAGAAATAAGTGAAATTATTTAACTGCGGGCTAAAAAATGAGCTCAGGCTCATTTTAAAATGTTATTTAAAAAATGTGTTTATAAATTATATATTCAATAAATATGTATAAAAAGTGTTCAGCATTAAATAAACTACAATGGTTGATATCCTATAAAACCAAACCAAACCAAAATATATATTTAATTTTCATGTATAAAAAGGATTTGGCATTAAATAATTATTTAATGCCAAATCCTTTTATGGTATATCAATGATTGTTGATTTTAATCAACAATCATTGATATACCATAAAACCAAACAAAACCAAATTGTATATATTTGATATATATGTATAAAGAGGATCTGGCATTAAATAACCTACAATGGTTGATATGCCATAAAACCTAACCAAACCAAATCCTATATATTTAATATATATGTATAAAGAGGATTTGGCATTAAATAACCTACAATGGTTGATATGCCATAAAACCTAACCAAACCAAATCCTATATATTTAATATATATGTATAAAGAGGATTTGGCATTAAATAACCTACAATGGTTGGTATGCCATAAAACCAAACCAAACCAAATCCTATATATTTAATATATATGTATAAAGAGGATTTGGCATTAAATAACCTACAATGGTTGATATGCCATAAAACCTAACCAAACCAAATCCTATATATTTAATATATATGTATAAAGAGGATTTGGCATTAAATAACCTACAATGGTTGGTATGCCATAAAACCAAACCAAACCAAATCCTATATATTTAATATATATGTATAAAGAGGATTTGGCATTAAATAACCTACAATGGTTGATATGCCATAAAACCTAACCAAACCAAATCCTATATATTTAATATATATGTATAAAGAGGATTTGGCATTAAATAACCTACAATGGTTGATATGCCATAAAATCAAAACTTCAAAATGTGATTAAAATGAGCATCCTAACTCTCAGAACAATGAAAATATTGTGGGTGAAATCTAGAAAAAAAAAGATGATGTGCGATTTTCCGTTGAGATTTAACAAAAACAAAGCTGTGATTATGTGCAAATAACAACCTGCAACCTATTTCTAGTTTGATAGCAGACTCCATTTTGATTGAAAATGATGGAGAAAGGATTGAAATAGTGTTATCCATTATAAAAGCATTTTTGCATCGAATGGCATGTTGGGCACTTATGATGCACAGCTACTCATGTTTTTATTCTTTCTTTATTTTTTTTAGCCACTTAAACCATTTATATATGCCTGTGGGTCAAATATAAAAATATTCTTATCGAGAAAATCAAAATAAGATGACAACTATGACAGGACCTAAAGAACCATCACATCTTCTTCAAAACCCCAAAAACTATAACTGCATCATTGAATATCCTGACATTGTATCTTTATCAATATTTGACTAATGGCTTCTCGTTTCAGACTACTGTGATCAGCCATTTTATGAATTTATTTTTATCTGTTTTGTCCAGTGATTTTTCATCATCTGAAAACAGCAATATATGAAGGGAAGAGAAAATAAATATGTAGTTATTTTCTTAAATATGTTAAAAATACGTATGGATATGAGTGCACAGTTTAGTGACTTATAAACTATATATACTTTTGTATCATGCTATTTTCCGAGTCCTAAATTTTAGCTTAAATTAAAGGGTTGTAGCATTTATGAGATACAAACTTTGTGAGTGTAACAAGTAGGCTAAGACTAGGCCTAGTTTGTATCTAATAGAAAATAGGAATTCTTCCAAGCAATAGCCATGTTAGTACAACTGTATAACTGCACCACTTAGAAGTGCCCGTGGTGTAATGGTTATCGTCGTAGGAAATGGATACGGCGACTTGAGTTCAAATCCTGGACAAGCCTGATTGCATTTCACATAGCACTAATACCCTTGGGAAAGGCATGAATCCAATTATTCTCCTTCCAGCTACGGGTAAATTGTAGGGCAGACTAGGTTCTTCAGCCTTGGTGAGGCAACTAGTCTTGGAGAAGGAAAACTGAATTTAAACCTGTTAAACTCTGCTTAAAAACTGACCTTGTGTCATATCCTGCCCGAGCGGAGGGGTTGGTAAATATATGTAACTGCACCACTTGGACTTTAAGGAAAAGCTGTAAGTGAATAAAACAGGGATGCTGTGTGCTGTTTTGATGAAACCCTGAAAGCAATTGTATGGTCTCTTATCGCCCATCTGAAAAATCCTCTAAGTAAGACAAGCAAGACATGCTGGGGTATTGCTGAAAAATTTAAGATAAACTCATTTGTGATATTCTCCTATAGACTCTTACACATGAACATACCAGTGATGGCTGACCAGCAAAAGTTTAGTCATCAGATCTGTGCAGAAACTGGATGCCATCTACAGGACTTTTCAAGAGTGATGACCAACAGGGATAGATGGTGGGAGAAAATTCAAACGAATCCATGCTGTCAGTATGCATTCATAATAATGATGATGATGAAATTACAAAGAAGAGAATTTGACCATCAGAAAATAAAGAAACGTTTCAAAGAAAGAAAGAAAAAGTTAATTAAGAAGAGCTAAATTTATGAAAAGATACCAAACATTGAGAATTGAATAAACTTCAAAAATCCAAAGAGTTCTCAAGGGATTCCTTATATATTCTGAATCGATGCAAAAAAAGGAAAAATGCTTTCAATATGTTTCAAAAGATTTCTAATTTTGCAAATCCATCACAAATTATCTAAAATCTAAATCAACAATTTTAAAGAAACTGATTCATGGTCTCTATGTGAAGGATTTTGCTCCTCTCCACTCATCTCACTTCTTGCAATTATTTTATTTTTTTGGGTGACTGTTCCACAGTTGTTAGTTCCTCTCTAGCAATCCGAAAAAAAACCCAAAAAAAAACTATCAGTTAGCAATGAACAGAACATTCTCAAAACTGCAATTACAATAAATGTTCTTTTATTCTATTGTTTGTTTACTCAACATCACTGGAGAAATTTTTTAAAACTTTTTTTCTCTTTAAGAGGTTCAGTTTTGTTTTGGCAATTTTGCTTCCCATAATCTTTTAATGTTATCACTTGAGCATTCCATTTTCTCGTTCCATTGGCTGAGGGAGACATTAAAACCATTGTTAGCTTAAAGACAATAGGACTGAAGATCTTTTGTCTCTTCAGTGGTTTGGTGACTCAAACACTTAAAAATAAATTTAAAACCCCAACACAAAAGCACTTCTGAATTCCTTTCCTTAAAGACAGAAATAATCACAACTTCCGAGAGTACTTTGTATTTTACAAAAATATAATTGCACAGCTACAAGCAGTTTGGTTTCAGTTTCTTTGATTAATGGCACATAAACCTTTGCGTATCATTTAAAACCAAAGCCATCCTTATGGAAGAACAGTAGCTGTACTATTTAACCCATAGCTGAGAGGTGGATAAGGGGGTTCATATTTCCGAAGTAGGATGTGAAACAAGATAAATTTTTAAGTGGAGTAAATCCAGGTTGAATTCAAAGTTTTCCTTCCTTTTGATTGGTTGCCTTACCAAGTCTAGAGAATTCTGTCTTCCCATCTATTTACCCTTTGCTAAGTGGACAAGAGATGGATTCATACCTTTTTCAAGGGTATTGGTATTTAGTGAAATGCAAACTGCTTCGTTCATGATTTGAACTTGGGTTGCCAATTACATTTCCTACAATGATAACCATTACGGTAAGTGCTCCTCCTCTGATTGTACGGGTTGTATGAATAAGAAAAGATTTATTCAAAGTTTAGTAATTTAAGTCAAACATTTTTAATGTTGACTTGAATTTTTGCTGATCCCTATTTCCTGACTTGACTCAAAGAGAGAGCGAGAAACTAGGTAGACTACACTATTAACCTTTCTCTCAATCTCTTTTACTGTCTTTCCTTTTGCTGATCCAGTCAGCTGGGCTGTAGAATACACCAACTGCATCTCTGCAGAGGGGTAAGACTACCCCAACGAGTGTCCAAGATATGACATGAAACAATCTGATAGTAAAGCTTCAGTAATGCAAGAACTTTCGGGAATTCAAAGTACCCCTTTACTGTCATCACTCCCAGGTCCACTCTGGCCCAGAGTGGTAGCACCTGATAGGGTCAAATAAAACTGTTTGATATTTAAACTGTACATATGCTAAACAGCATTGTTTGAAATAAAACCGTTTATATGTATAAAAATATATTTGGATTAAATAACCAACAATGGTTGATGTGTCATCAAACCAAACCAAACCAAACCAAATGGTCTCTCCTTTTCTATTCTCACTATGAGTTTCCCTCGTTGAGTTTTCTTTTCTCCCTGTATCCCTGTGTTCTTTCTCTTACAACTTGATTACTCCATGATGTAACAATTATTATAAGATAATATAAGAATATAATAATATAAGATAATATTAGAATTATAAGATAAATATAAAAATGACAAATATTATAAGGAAACTGAAGCCTATGTCTAACTAAGTGAAGTTTAGTAAATAATAAATTTCAGGTACACAAACAACGACCTAAACAACCACATAATTCAGAGGCACCAGTGGAAGAAATGGACTAGGGAAGACAACAAAAAGGTACCACAGAGAGAAAATCAAAGAAAACTAAAAGAGAGAAAAGAACTTGGACCTTGCCAGGGAACCAAAAATGTTATGGAACATGAATTTGATGGTGATACCAGTTATAATTGGTGCACTCAGAAAAGTCCCGAAAGTCTTGGTAAAATGTCTTGAAAAGTTGGAAACCAGAGGATGAGCTGAGACCATCCAAACTACAGCATTACTAAGATCGGCTAGAATACTGAGAAGAGTCCTGGAAACTTGCAGAGACATGTTGTCACTTGGACTCCAGTGAAAGACCATCAGCTAGTGCTAGTGTAAAAACTCACAAGGAGTAATAATAATAATTATAATTATACAAATTATACAAAAGGTGCCCGTGGTGTAATGGTTATTGTTGTAGGAAATAGACACGGCAACACAAGTTCAAATCCTGGACGAGACTGATTGCATATCACATAGTACTAATACCCTTGGGAAAGGTATGAATCCAATTATTCTCCCTCCAGCTATGGGTAAATATTAAGGCAGACTGGGTTCTTCAGCCTTGGTAAGGCAACTAGTCTAGGAGAAGGATAACTGTGAATTCAAACCTGTTAAGCTCCGCTTAAAAATTGACCTTGTGTCATATCCTGCCCGAGCGGACAGGGTGGTAAATATGATAATTATACAAATGAATCACCCAATCCAGAAGACCAGACCCTGGTTTAATTCAGAAGAAGATAAAATTTTACTATTTCAGCTGACCATAGGATGAAAATAAAAGGGAGCAAAAAACTGAGCAAATATATGGAACTTGTCAGAGAAATGAAAAAATCATGGGACATAAAGGGGACAGTGATACACATCATAGCTGGAGCACTTGAAATAGTCTCCAAGAATCTCATAAAGAGACTGGGTGAAATGGAGATCAAAGAAAGAATTGAGACCATTCAGAACACAGCACTGTTAAAACCTGACTAGAATACTCAGAAGAGTCCTGAAGACCTAAGGAGATTTACTGCCATTCAAACTTTGAAAAAAAACAACAACAGTTCAAAATGGTGTGAAAATACACAAAAGAATAATAATAATAATAATAATCTGAAGACTTGATGAGACTTGCTGTTACTTAAACTCCAGAGAAAGACCACCAGCTAATGCTGATGTGAAAAACTCTCAAGGAGTAAAACAATAATAAAAGTAAGTAAAGTTGGTAACTGTAGTTGAGGGTGACCTGAAGGCTCCCTTTTCAATAGCTGCTACACTGAGGTATAGGAGAAGGCGCAATTTCTTTCCCTGGATTGTGCCACTTTACCCTTGATACATACTTTATAATGCTGAATGTTAAGCAAGGAGGTATCCTTGAATCTTTAGCATGACTCAACCTCGGATTGAACTCCAGTCTTCCTGGCCATTGGCGAACATTCACCACAGTGTAATGAAAAAAATTCGTTTTTATGGCAATACAAAGCATTAGTCGATGCGACTCATGGGAGAGAAAAAGATGAGTAAGACAGTACTATTTAATCTCTCTTAATCTTTTCTGCTCTTTTATCATGTTCTTTTCCTTTCTCTCACCATAACTTTTCACATTTCAGTTTTCTCCAGTTCTCTTCTTGAGATTCTTTCTTCCACCATCAATGATGCCATCGTCTGAAACCTCTTCGTTATTATTTGTCTTAGATATTTTCAACCATTTGATAAGTGATTATTATTTTTTAAAGATTTTAATTCTAGTAGTGGCATTATTATTGTTTTTCTTGTTCCCATACTTCTTTTATCATTTAAGTGTAATAGTACAGCTTCTCAAGACTGCATCAAAGAAAACCTATATATATATATATATATCATCATCATCATGTCGCGCCGCCTGCGCGGATATCCCTGACCGTCTCTCGCCACTTCTCCCTATCATTCATTGCCTCCGGCAGGTCTTCAGGGTTACATCCCGTGTCCTCACACAGCTGCTGTATGTAGGTTCGTGCTGGTCGTCCCACTATACATATGTATATATAGGGTATAAAAATGTAAACAAATGGATTCTGCTGCTGTTGTTGCAACATAATACCTTAAAAATTCCCTTTCCCAATGTGGTACGCTTGTCGGCCGAGCAGTCTGAAATTAAGTCTAACGTAATGTTGGACAGGTTTCGATCCCGGCTTCGAGCGTCCTACGTGTCTAGCCACAATGAAGAATTCTGATAGAATGAAACAGTCTGTCTGTGGATGACAATATATATATATATATATATATATATATATATATATAGTCATCCACAGACAGATCTGTTTCGTTCTATCAGAACTCATCAGTGTGGCTAGACAGTATCTCCCTGTAGCTGGGATCGAAACCCGGTTGACTCAAACACCAAACCAAAGCTTCTAACCATTTAGCCATGAGGAGATAATTGCTATGAAGTACATTTTAAACGGTTATGAATCACAATTACTATTGTTTACATACATCCGTTCAACGGCCGCTGAGATCTCAATTCAAATACAAAGAGACTTGCAAAGGTGCTAATGGCAACACGATTACTTCTTCGCTAGAGAACTCGACCCTATGGGGGTAGGGGATTATATATATATATATATATATATATATATGTATGTATGTATGTATGTGCATATATATATATATATATATATATATATTAATACCGCTCTGTGTAAATACCTAATGGGTAGAAGCTCATTTTTACATTCACTTTCATTATTTGTATTTTCCACATTTATTGTCTTTATAAATATCACCATCATCCACTTTATCATATCACCTTAAATATTATTATCATCACTGATTTTTTTTATATTGATAAATTTAGCTGAGTTTGGTTCAAGGCCTCAAGTATGAAGTACCCAGTGAAAACAGGAATGACTACTCAATGATAATTGTCTGCTAGATTGATTGATTTGAACAGCATGTTAAACTGCCTGTGGTTATTTTATGCATAGAGGTTAGGAAATCATTTATATTTTACATTTTTTGTGTTGCTGTTTCTTTAGAGTTATTTCATTTTAATGATATGTTAAAATTCTCTGGACTCTTTTCTAATAATTACTGTGTATTGTATTGATCATGTTTATGTTTTTAAGTTCTAGCAGAATTTTATTTCCCTCAAGAAGGACAAAACGTCATCCATGTTGATATTTTTGAATTGGTCCTTCTTATCATTTGCTTTGAAAAAACATTGTCCAATGAGAACTCAAACTTTTCATTCAATACGAAAATGTGGTCTGCAACAGTGGCTCTTTAAGCAATACATCATAAAGAAGCTTAGTTTTGCATAATGTCGAAAGAATGAGGTAACCAATGAGGATTGAACTCATTATCAAGTCATAGAGTATACTAGTGTCGTAATTTGTCGTAAGTCTATTTCATAAGACAATGAGAAGTACTCCTATCAATAGACTCAGTTTGGATGGTAAAAACAGACTGAAATTACAACCTGCTACATACACCCACTTCTTGGAAAAATGTGAGATAAAATATAAAAGGTAATGAATATTTCCTGATTAATCAGCAATGATAACTTTCAAGCTAGTTTCTCAGGTGATTCTAACATGGCCACGTGTTTATAAGGAGTTGAAATTTCATGCAACAGCAAGAAGCTGAGAATTCACTAAAAAGCAGCAGCAGCAGCATAGACCTCAGCAATAACTAAGCAGTAGGAACAGCACTTTGAAGAGATCCTTAAAACTCATTATAAAGCAGAAACAGCAGCAGCCTCAACAACCAAATGATATGATGCAATGGCAGCCATTCCCTGTATATCAAATGATAATAATTTACTTATTCAAAGATATACATTCATGTTTATATTGATTTACATAGACATTATTCACACTGACAATCTCATTGTCTATTTCACATACAAATACATACCAGTATGTACACACGAGTGTGTGTGTATATATATATATATATATATATATATATATATATATATAGCATAGATTGTTTAGAAAATCACACCTGCTACAGGACCACCCAACAAGACAAGTACCTAAATTAGGATGGGTTGACCTACAGAGAGACTCCACTCCTGTTTCTTAATGCTTCTAGCACCTAATATTTTGACCCCTTCTGCCCTCACCTGTGAATTTAAATAATTTTTCTTTTCATTTTTTTTTTCTTTTTCTTTTTTCTTTTTTTAAATACGAACTGTAATTCCACATTTGCTGTTCTGCAACTGCGAGAAAAGCATGTAAAAAGTCATCTGACAAGACGGAGAGTATATTAATATTCTCTGCCGAAATAAATTTATAATGATGACTTAACCAAGTTTGAATTTCCATCCGATTACACTATATATATATATATTTGAATATACATAAGGTTATACATCTAAATATGTTTTTTATATATAAGTATACATTATCACTAACACTTTTAATAATACTTTGCGTATATCATATATGGGTATATGCATTAATCAATGTCATACAGATCTCATCCTTCTTTTGTTATATCTTATTCTTTTACAGTTAACATGAGTTATAGTACCTCAAGAAAACATTGAGGTGGTAGGATACACTGACTGCATCTCCAAATAGTGTCCTGTATAAGACATTAAACAATCTATTGGTGAGCCTTAGATATTTGGGGAATGTGGAGTACCCCTTCATAGCCATTGCTCTCCAGTCTCCTCTCATGGGATCCTATCTATGAGTCAAATAGAACAAACTCTGTGCAAACAAATGGCTGATGTTAAATTGTGACTCTTATAAAGCAATACTTGAAACCATTTAACTATGTGCAAAAAAGAGCTCAGGCTCATTTGAGAATGTTATCAACAAAATGTGTTTACAAATCATATATATATATATCATGTATATGTATAAAGAGGATTTGGCATTAAATAACCTACATTGGTTGTTATGTCATCAAACCAAACCAAACCAAACCAAAAGACAACACCAAATATACCAGGCCAATCTTCTGTTATTGGTCTCATAGCTTCCATAACACAAGCTCATTAACCATTACTTCATGTCTTGGCATATTTCATTATAATTATAATCTTTGTATCAAAATTTTTCTAATATCACTTGATTTGCTTTTTTTTATTATTATTTAAGTTGTTTTTTTTTATTTA
>OY757927.1:74638126-74728126 GCA_963585895.1 Sepioteuthis lessoniana | reverse complement strand
GAATGCCTATCTCATATACACAGTCGTCATTTATTAAGCTGAACCTAGTTGGGTGCAAGGCCAAAAGTAAATAGCACTCTGTGAGAATCAAACTCACTAAAATTGTCTACCAGACAAACTAGCTAATTCCATGCTGAATGCCAATTTCATACACAGATGTCATTTATTAAGCTGTGCCTAGTTGGGTGCACAGCTAGAGGTATAGGGCACTCAATGAGAATATAACTCACAACTGTCTACAAGACTAAATAGCTAACTATTACACCATGCTAGATGCAATGAAATTGGTGCCCTGAGTTCAAATTCTTGACAAAGCTGCTGGGTTTCATTTCAGTTTTATACCCATGAAAAAGGCATGAATCTATTTCTTCTTCCCCAAGCTATGCATAAATGGTTGTTTTTTTTTTTTTTTTTTAAATCTTTATCTAGTGTTCATAAAACTTTTACTACATTGTTCTAAATGAGCATTCTAGCCTTTGTAAGGGCAACCAATCTAGGAGAAGGAAAACTCTGAATTCAAACCAGCTGTACTCCAGTTAAAAATAAACCTTGTCTTACATCCTCCTTATAGCAGAGGATTTGGGTAAATACATACACTATGCTAGACCTCCATCTCATATACAGGGCTGTCATTTATTAAATTGCAGAAAGTTTGGCATAAGGCCAGGAGTATGGAGAATTTTGTGAGAATCAAACTCACTAAAACTGTCTACTAGCCAAACTAGCTGACCATTACTTAATTTTAGGTGCCTATTTCATATACAGGGTGGTCATTTACTTAACTGTACCTAGTCTGGCACAATGTTAGAAGTATGGAGTGCTCAGGGAGAATCAAGTTCGTTAAAAACGGTCAACTAACCTAATGAGCAAACGCCATGTTAAGTGTCCGTCTCACATATAAGATTGCCAGATTCAAATTTGCTGAAAAACTATTGATATCAAACTTGTTATAAAAAAAGCATGACTTTTCAAATTAATACATTTAATAGATTGCGTACAGTAGATAATTTTAATGGTATCATTAGCTGGTATTTTAATTGTATTATCAATGTTTGCATTCATCATCATCATCATCATCATCATGTCATGCCATCAGCACGGATATCCCTGACCCTCTCTCGCCACTCCTCCCTATTGTCCATCATTTCTGGCAGGTCCTCAGAGCTGCATCCTGTATCTACACAGAGCTGCCATGTGAAGAGGTCCACAAGAGTACATCACTTATGAGCTTGTCCCTACTTCTCCAGCAGTGTCCCACATGTCTGGTTTATCTAATTTTGATAGTTTTCGTGATGGGTGGTAGGTGGCCGTACAGCTGCTGCTTTGTGGGTTGTTGCCTCCAGGACTTGTTCAGTATTGCTTGCAGCATTCTTTTGTAGTTTCCGTCAAGACTTTTCTCCATCTGTTTAGTTAGCGTCCATGTAGTACATCCATATAGCATTAGATTATAAATATTATTGAAGAATGAGATGAAATAAATAATTAATATTTATATTCATGCCTCTTTGAAAGGTAAATTGTATTAAATAATTAATATATAAGTAAGCAATCATTGATTTTATTCTGATAATTAGCCCCAGTAAGACCAGCTTATTTTAAAAGAAGCCTCCCAAAGTCACAAATTGAGAAGATCAAACTTTAGCAGTTTTCAAAAGAATTATTTGATAATTTTTATAGGGAAGACTTCTGTTGGAATATAGAATGAAATCAGAAATTATATGGGTAGGCATAAAATATTAATAAATCTATTAGGCAACTTTTTATCTCTTTTGTAGAAATTAAGGAATATCTAAATAAATTTTTTTACTTAAAATATTTATATTTTTATGCAGACTGTAAATAACTTTTGATGGAAGAATCAATAACATTTAGAACAATGTAGTAAAAGTCTTATGGACACTGTATAAAGATAAAAACTAATTATCAACAGATCTGTGTGAAGTAAGATCTAGTTTGGCCATAGAACCAACATCACTTCAGAGATAATAGTAAGTCTTACGCAAACTATATGTTGGTACAAAGTACTTATTAGCAGATCTGAGTGAAGAAAGGTTAATTTTGGTAATAGAGTCAATGTCACTTAAGAGAGAATAATAAGTCTTACGCAAACTATATGTAGGTACAATGTACTTATTTGCAGATCTGTGTGAAGGAAGGTTAATTTTGAGAGTAGAATCAATATACTTTAGGTAAATGTTGGGAAAGTTCTATGTACTGTAGATAGATACAAACTAATTATCAACAGATTTTTGACTGATGATTTGATATGTTTTAGAGAAATGAAATGAAACCTGTATAATTTCATATTTTTTTTATGAGAGAAAGTTTCCTATAATAATACCCAAATCCTTACTCAGAATGCATATACATGACTAGATACAAAATATTAATGAATCTGTGGATAGTAAGGTAACTGGGGAGCGAGCAAAGTGGATATGAACAAGAATATTAATTACGGTAATTATTTGAATTAAATGAAGTGGAGGAAGGCAATACCAAGGAATTTTCTCACTACAAATCAAACTCTGATTAAATGATTACAATACAGGTGACTTGTACTATTTCTAGCGCCTATAAAAGCTGTAGACAGTGAAAAGCAGAAAATTAATTAACAAGATGGAATTAATACAACAAGGCTAGTTGCACTAAGCAGGTTGTGGCAAGATACAAATCAATCTGACCCTGACAATTTCATCTTGTTAATTGATTAACTACTTGATCTGTTTCCTCTGACCACCCTCAATTTGAATTGCCAATTAAGCGGGCCTCATCGTTCAGTTTTATTCACACCCATCATGTGAAGTAAACATTTAAATATAAAGAATAATGCAACCCTTGTTTCGCGCAATTTGGACAATTTGTAGGAATATTTGAGGCAGATTCTTTCAACTAGTTTATGGTAAAACTGGTATAAAATTCTTTTACCTCACTGCAATCATAATGGGCTAGAAAACTTTTTCTAAATCAAATAATAGAAAAATAATGAAGTTTTTACCATTTACTGGTATTTAGTAGTTTATAAAATCCACCAGCGTTTTTTTTCAAAAAAGGACAATAGTCTATGTGTAGAGTTGAGGTATCTGGTAAGCCACAGTTTATCCAGACACCAGAAAAGATTGGTACTTGTATGTAGATCATCTAACTCTTTAATTCAGTCAGCCTGTAGCAGGACTTAAAATATGTTGAATATATCCTCTGCCGTGAGATAAGACTTCCATTCCAAAAACTGGTGTTCTGAGTATGACAGTAAACTGTATCTGAAGGTGAGGCTCCAGTTCTGGCTATCTAGGGAATATGGAGTACCTCTTTATTGCTATTACTCCCAGATCCACTCTCACCCAGAGTCATAACCCCAGTAAAGATCTCATCTGCTGGTCAAATAAATCTATTTGCAAATTATATCAAAAGATTTCATATCATAACTATGTGCAAAAAACAACACAAAAAAATGTAAATAAAAATGTACAATCAATGCAATTCCCTAACCTCTTTGCTTGAAATAACCCCAGACAGGTTGACATCCATCAATCAATATCATATCTTATATGATATCAATATATAATTTTCTATATTCTTTGAAATTTCAGAGTTGAAATTTAATTTCTACTCAGAATTATCCAAAATCAAGATGAAACAATGACCTAGGGATAAATAATAAGGCAGACTAGATTCTTTAGCATTTGTATGGCAACCAGTGTAGGAGAAGGAAAACTCTGAATCCAAACCAACTATACTCCACTTAAGAATTGACCTTGTATCACATCCTACTCATGGCGGGGGGCTTGGGTAAATCCCTACACGCAAATGCAAACACAGAAGCAATTATTGAAGAATTTTTGTATGTGAAAGCAACTGACCTTTGTCTATAAGATACCAAATGATCTTTTTTACATTTAAAAAAAAAACTATGTCATATATGGTATCAGATACAATAATTTTTGCAGTTTTTTAAAAATTTCTAATATATTTTCTAATTTCTTTTTTAATTTCAGAGTTTAGATACAATTTTATTCAATATTATCAAAAACAAAGATGAAGCAAACAATGGCTTAAGGTAACCATGGTTATCACAAAGTTCAATAAGAACAGGAAGATTGCATTATCTCTTGTCTGTCTTGAAACCCTCTCTCTCTATTTGCCTATTCTTCCTTCCTCTGTTCAATGTAGTTGCTTGACACTTGGACAAAAAATGCTCCCAAGTAAACTTCCTATTGACTTATATAGCCACTTTTTCTATCCACTATTCCTTGTTTTCTCTTCATTGATTATAATTCTTGGTAAGGCAGTTCACATTCATCTTTCTAGGTAAGGCAGTTCACATTCATCATTCTAGGTAATGCAGTTCATTTTCATAATTCAAGTTAAGGCAGGTAGCATTCATTATAACTCTCAGTAAGGCAGGTTGCATCTATTATAATTCTAGGTAAGGCAGACTGCATTCATAATTCTTGGTAAGGCAGGTAACATTTATCATTCTATTTAAGACAGTTAACATTCATAATTCAATGTAAGGCAGGTAGCATCTATTATAAATCTTGGTAAAGCAGGTAGCGTCTATTTTAATTCTAGGTAAGTCACATAGCATCTATTATAATACTAGATAAGTCATTTTTTCCTTCGTTCAAACCACATAAGGGTTGGATATATATGAATTTCTCAACAACAGAATAGGCCAACAATTACAGTGTTGATGTCAGTGTTGTCAAAATAATGCTAATAAGACTGATGAAGTTAATCATTGTGATTTCTTTCCATTAACCTTAAAATGAAGATCAATTTTTCCAACACTCTTTGAACTATTTGTCTACCATTGATTGATTGGGTCAGGGTTTAACAATTGTGACAGTTTGATGTTTTTGACAGTTACAACTTCCTTAATGAGCAAATTTGATTTTGTGTCTTTATATTTTGCCTCTATTCTTTTGATTCTTTTTAGACATTTAAATATCTTCCTTTTTTTTTTATCCCCACAATAATTTAGCTCTATTCTTTAAACATATATAGAAAAAAAAAACGATTTCCAGCAAAAGCCATTTTATTTACAATTCTTTTAGAATCTGAAAATTATCCTGAATATTGGCTTTTCATTATGGAGATATCACAAGAGTGCTGAGATAGAACACACTACTTTATATATATATATATATATATATATATGTATTCTAAAACGAGGATCTATATGCCATTTCTTTTAAGCAATTCTATTCAGTTCTGCTTTAGCTATTTGGAAATCATCCATAAACAGAATTTTCTTTAAATTGCTAATATTTTGTTGCCAAAGTTCTTTTCTGATATAAATATCAAATACATGAGATGTATTATTCCATTATTAGAAGCAAAAGTCCAAGTCAAAACGTGTGTATTCATTTCATTTAGTTTGATTCTATGTGTTATAAATATTCCTCCAAAGTCAGATTTTAAATATAATTTAAAATTTTTTTTGTGCTTTTACATGTTTCTTAAAAGACTGATGAATATTAAATTCTTGCCAATGTAAGGTCATTTTGAGGTCATATATGGATTTCTGGTGAAATTCTGGCCAATAAACATGTGCCCACTCTTGAATTTATATTTTTTTGACAAATTTGCAATGTTCAATCCAAATGTCCATGAAACAGCCAATTTAGCCTTCTGTGCGGTGTTACCAGATAAAGTATAAAATAAAATAATATTGTTAAAAAGACTAGAGAACCCTTGATATAAAACAGTTGAAATAAAAACAAGACTAGGATACAAAGTAAAATACTGTATCAATTATAATGCTTCATATCAGAAATTCTTTTGAATAAACCAAGGAAGGCCATAGAACACACCATTTGGGAAGTTGTAATAAAAGCAATAAAGATAAGGATATTTGTCCAAATAATTCAATGAATAATAACTATATTCTCCTCAGAAATGCAAACAATACTGTATAATATTTGTGATTATTATTCATCACAGAATTAAGCGCAATAACAAAAAGGAGATTATATTGCAAATAAAGATTTGGTATGTAAAATAAATGCTTTTCTCACCATTAAGTTGTTGATCTTCCTACATATATTTGTACATGGATCTAAGGATGTGAATTATCATATTCTTGAAGCCTCCTGCTTGAATAAATAAAAAAATTATTGGAATAAATATCTGTGTGGTGTTTTCGAGCGTAGGACTACCTACTGTTTTATTTAGCAAAGAGGAACATCAAGCAACCAATATCTACATCTCTTAGCAAGGGGAAGACCAATTTCTTCATAAGACTCCCTTTAAGTGATAACTGTTTCTCACCATGGAAAATGACCTCAATTCTTGCAGAGGAAGAAATATTTTCTGTCAGAAACAGCCTGAAAGGGATTAAAAAAATGTAGGGTTCCATGACTTTTTAATCTTGCAATCTGTGATAAGATAATCATGTAGAACAGGTGGGTCATTGCTGCTACTGCTGCTGCAAATGACAGTGAGAGATAAGGAATGGTGTCGGGGTGAAATCTTGTCTTCATGGTGCCCTGGGGCAACCTGATTTTCTTCCCAACAATATCTGTTCCTATTATCAAACCGGGAACATCATCAACACTATTATTGTCATCAAAACATTCTTATTAATGTTACCTTATAATTCTAAAGATTAGCTGTTTTCAAAAGTATAAAACCATTCAATTCAAACTGTAATCATTGTCTTTCTCAAAGAATTATAATTTACACCTTTATATCATTATCAGTGTAGTTAAACCACCACCACCACCACCATCACAAGATCCTTTTTTTTTATTCCTCTTATCATCATCATCATCATTCTTTTTACTTTTTTTTTTATTTCTTTATCTCACAACTGTCACCCTTGCAAGACTTTAGAGCTATGCTAAAATAGCTGAACAGTCCTGAGAAATGGAGGGATGACATATATTTACTGATGCTGCAGTTCTCCTATCTTTCCAATACCAGTATCATCTAAGAAAGCATTAAGCTGCTTTACCACTTAGCATTACATTCACTGTAGGAGTTACCAAAACAAGGTTTTGCCACTCTGTTACTGCCATACTCATAAGTAAGTTGGTGACCTTAGTCGAGGGTGACCCAAAGGCTCCCTTTTCAATAGCTACTACACTGAGGGGTTGGGGAGGGCACTGCTCCACTCCCAGGATTGCTCCATTTTACCCTTGATCCGTACCTTATAATGCTGAGTGGTAAGCAAGGTGGTATCAAGTACCATTTTTTGAGTCTTTGGTATGACTCAACCTAGGTTTGAACCCCGGTCTCCCAGACCATTGGTGAACACTCTATCCATTAGGCCAATAATTCAAAGTTTTTCTTCTTCTCAATTGGTTGATAAAACCCATCCTATTCCACAAGACATTTTATTTAATAAAACTCATTGATCCACCATTTATATATATATATATATATATATATATATATATATGGTGTTTGTGGTGTAATCGTTAGAATGGTAGGAAATGAATACAGTGACCAGAGTTCAAATCCCAGATAAAGTTGCAGTTCACATCGTGCTAATATTCTTGGGGAAAGGTATGCATTCAACTATTTTCCTTTCAGCTATGGGTTAATAGTAGGGCAGACTAAGCTTTTTAACATTTATATGGCAACTTGTATGGCAATTATGTATTCAAACTACGGTTGGTATATATATTTTTATTTACTTGGTATAATTTAGGTTTGTTACAAGGTCAGAAATAGGGTACATCTTGTGAGGATCAAACTCTTTATTCATTAGTAATTGATTTGCCAGACTAGCTTGCTAACAATTGCACCATGATATTATATATATAACATTTATATGGTATATATTATGTGTGTCTCTCTCTCTCACATATATATAAATTTCTAGGATATTTTCATTTTCATGGTATAGCCCTTATCTTTCATTACCTTCACCAACCCCTGCTCCTTCAATAGGCCGCCCTCTTCCCACCAAACCTCTTCTGTACTTTACTACAGCTGCCAATACTTTTATCTCCTAATGATCTATATTTCTCTTTCTTCCTGAGCCTTCATCTAAACTGCACTGATGTGGGGACCTAAGGGTCCATGGAGGAAAAGGAGGAGGTGAGAGTTGTGAGGAGAATTTGCCCCCTTAAATAGTCTTTCCATTTTTTTTTTTTTTGTCTTTTTACTCCCTTCTTCCTAACAGAATTACTCTGCCTATTTCAACCCACTCACTCTCTGCTAAATAACATCCTCCTCTACCTTGCCCCCCACTCCCCCCCAACAAATCATCCATTCCCTTTTTTGCTTGGAACTTGCATCCCCCAACTTCGACACCCACACTCTAATATTTTTTTAAATCCAATTCTCAGCTACTCAACTTCCAATTTCCAATATTTCATCTTAGATTTTTTTAAACCCTTCACCAAATTGGAAATGCACTTTATTGGTAGTTTTTGACAGCCTTACTAATCTTTGCACTTACAGGAAAAGCTCAGTTGTTACACTATAAAGAGAACCACATTTTTGTGCTAGGTTGGTGATACTCATTATCAAAAATAGAAATAAATTTCCCTAGTGGTTGGAATATCTCCTTTCTATATAATAAGAGGGAAAATAAATAGAATGCACTGAGCAGATGTGTCTGTGTGTAGCAATGTCTGGTACAAGGCCATCATTGTTTAACAAATTTTAAGGATAAGACTAGGAAAAAAAATCTGAAGTAATAATATCTAAAGAGATAATTATACAATTTACCCAACCCCTCCGCTTGGGCAGGATATGACACAAGGTCAATTTTTAAGCGGAGCTTAACAGGTTTGAATTCAGAGTTTTCCTTCTCCTAGACTAGTTGCCTAACCAAGGCTGAAGGACCTAGTCTGCCCTACTATTTACCCATAGCTGGAGGGAGAATAATTGGATTCATACCTTTCCCAAGGGTATTAGTGCTATGTGAAATGCAATCAGTCTCGTCCAGGATTTGAACTCGTGTCGCCGTGTCCATTTCCTACGACGATAACCATTACACCACGGGCACCTCCATAAAGAGATAATTATATAAGCTGTTTAATGAGATATTTTGGTGTATCACTTTTTATATTTGATAGAATTATGGACTGATACACAAGGTGCATTCAAAAAACATCTAAATGAAAGCATTCTTAAGCATAGATAAAAGTCTGTTTAAAAAATTCTGAAACTGAAAGTATTTACCAAGACAGAAATGAACCATGAATGAAACATTAAATTTCTTTAAAATAGTCTCCTTAGCATTCAACACTCTTATTCCAGTGAGTTTTCTATTAGTCAGAGCTTCTCTAGGTGCCTCACACTTCTGGCTTTATGCTAAACTAATATCAAATTAGTAAATGGGAACTTCCAACTACTTCTGGTACCAACAATAGAAAATCATTAATTTATTTCCATGAGAGTAATTACTCTGTTCATTGCCCTCAATATCTAGATAAATGCTACAAATTCAATCACCACATTTACCATTCAATATTAATATGGTTATTGTAATTATTATCATCATCATTGACATTTTGATCATTATATCAATTTGATCATCTAAATCAATATTTTTTTAGTTTTGTCTTTTTGATATATTCAGCTCCAACAAAAATAAATTCAGTATTTTGGTATTGCTTCATATTAAATTTGATGATCCCCTTTTAAAATTCACGCCTGGTCATGGTTTTGTTCTCTGCACACAGCCGTTTTGAATATCCATCCATCCATATATACATACATGGATGATCCTATCTTGACAATGAAATACTTGTTCTTTGCTTCTAACTAGCCAAGATATGAGTGCTGGTTTTTAATATCCTCCTCACTTGGAAGATTGACACTACACAATCTTCCTTCACTGATATTTTCCCCAATTTGGCATTATACTTGATCAACACCCAAAATATTGTAATATAGTGGCTACTTCCCATTATTAGTGGTCCTGATGTCCAGCTGTGTGACCGACAATGCAGGATTAATCACAAAATCTTTCATGGTTGGTGTTATTTAGTGTCTACGGAATCTGTCATTCTAATTGTGGCTTACACATGTCCACAAAAAAATGCTTAAATTAGTAAATTTAAAAGTGTGGCTTTCATTTGAATTAAACCTACTGATAAGAGGTACCGCTCCAAATTACAAAATGATTCTTGACAGCAGAATAATCCCAAGTCTCGTCAGTCTCATGAGAATCTGAGATCGTGAGTTCTTAAAACACGACATTAGAGCAGTCATTTTCGCCTTTTCATGCCAGGCACACATGAGCACGTTTTTCCAAAGGGTAAGTCCATTCCTCTTTTACAGAATTCATGCCTTTTCGAAGGGCATTGTTAAAAAGTGAAACACAAACAACCTTGTTTTAGATTTGGTCTCTGGTTACCAATTCCATAGAACTAACTATTAAGTTAAGCCGATTTCCTTGAAGGTTTTAAGTATCATGTTAATTGTATCATTACCATTAGAACCATCTCTGTCATTAACCTTACTCTCATTATCATCTAAATTATCACCATCAGAATAATCTCCACTATTATCAATATGTTTTACAGCTGAAATGAAAGTGACAACAGCACATGTTCATAAAAATATAAACTCTCTTTTCATTTATGAACAGTGTGATGGTTGTGTGCGTGATGGAGAGAGCCGGACTGCTATGATTGACACCACACAGAGACAGACATATTCAGAGCCCTGCTTCTTTCATGGGAGGTTTGATATAGGGCCAGCTTCTCAACATAGAGGCCACTGCCTCTGGCTAGCTCCCAAAACAATATGTCTTGTCTACTCTGCTGACTGCTAATTCCGATTGACTGCCGTGGTCAAAAACTCCAGTCATTATATATTTTTCTGATGCCTACACATTTTTCCTTCCAACACAATTCAGGACACAGCTACATCCTGTTTATAAAATTCACACGAACTGCCAGTAACAAATATAAAGAATCTAAATGCAACCTTTAGTAATGCTGACATGAAAACATTTGATTTTATCCTGAATATTGGAATCAGCATACCATTCCAGGTATCAGTGGTATCATTAGTGGTATAATGTTTGCAAAATTCACCAACACCACCATACACTTTGTTGGAAGGGAGTAGACTACACTGATAGTATCCACAGTAGAGTTGTATGACTCTCTATCGAAAGGAGTGTCCTAATTATGACACTCAAGTGAATCTGAAGGTGAGGTCTCTAATCTGTACTTCATCATTGCCATTACTCCCAGATCCACTCTGACCCAGGTTAGTGGTACCTGTTACAGTCCCATTTAAGGATCAAATAGATGTTTAAAAATAATTTGTATTTGATTAGACTGTGAAAAAAACACAAAAATATACTTAAGAAACTACACAAAAATGTAAATATGAACATACAATGAATAAGATTCCCTAACCTCAAGGCATAAAATAACCCTAGATCGGTTGACATGCTATAAAAATCAATCAATACAACCTCTGTTTATACTATGATTTTTACCATTAATATTTCCCTAATTGCAATTAAAAGTATTATCATCAGTATCATAGAAAATCTATCATACCATTGCCATTACTATCATTACTATTATTTATAATGTCCATGATCCATGCAAAGACCATATCCACCTCAATAACTGTACACACTTTGCCATAAATAAATGCTTCTGTCATGATCCAACTTCCATGACTCTCTCTATAATCATCATCAACTTTATTTCCACCTCTTTATTCCTATCATCATAGGCCTATCATTATCATAATCTCAAAATCATCTCATTCTGCTGACAACATTCCTGGTATTCCATATGTCTCTCTTCAATTTTATCTCCTGAAGTAAAATGCAGTTCTGACTTCTGATACAAGGTCAGGTGACTAAGTCAACTAATCACATTATTGTTACATTTCAACCATACACAACGCACATCATAGACATAAAAATTTGCTTTGAATTCCTTGAAATTGCAACCGACTTTATCATTATTAGTTGCCCCCAGACTTAACTCAGCAGCCATTATTGCAAATAGGAACCAAACCAATGTCTACTTGTGTACATCACTCATTTCCGTCTTTAAGCAGTGACACATTAGTTGGAAATTTAGACTCCTTTGATTCATCGACTGAATAGTTGCATCTTTTCTTCTCAGTAAAAGGCAGACGTTTGTTTCTAGAGTAACGCTACTTTACCTACCAATATTCACTGGGTCGAACACCATAAAAATTATTCAACCATAACCAACAACTTAGGATTGGAAATGCTTTACTACCAAGTTTTGACGTTGTATGCTTTGATAAAGCAATAAATCCTTCTTTTTTTTTTCCCTCTCTTATATGTTTTTTTTTTTTTCTGAATCAAATCGTTATTCAAAAAAGAGATCTGTGAAGTTTTCCATAAAAAGGCAATTCGGCTTTGTCAAAAAGCAAATTCTTAACTTCATGGAGGTTCTAAAATCCTCAGAACTCATACATTTTTATGTAACATGCAAAGACTGATTCAAATTATTTTATCAAATTTTTATTTCAATGAATAATTCAGTATCTAAGCGGAGATTTTTTTTATGAGATTCATATTGACATGTGGAAAGTTCATTGTGATATTATGAATAAATAACAGTAGCATTCCTTCTGGTTGCTGGAATACTTTTATTTTTAGTTGATGAAGATTCTGTTTTTATTTGATTGGATGATTTTTGATATTTCATTTTTGTTTTTGTTTTGTACTCTTGAATGTCTAGTTCACTGAACATACACTCTTAGTTTGTTGTGGAGAAGTCACTCTCTTCATGGTTAGTAATAAGCAGAGTGAACACATTAAAAAACTTAATAGTCTTTATTCAGTGAAGAGAAAGAGAACAAATGTGTATGGATGAGGAAAAGTCCTTTGGTAAAATATCTCTATGACATGAGTAGAAACGAGAGGAAAATGTGTGCATGCCATGGCTGACCTTAAAAGATGCAAGGTCCAATTGGGAACATATATATTGCAATGTGTCATGTATACTTGATGAGCTGAGTTAGATTACACTCTAGTGTAAGATACCTTTAGGTGCAGGGTTCAATTGGCTGAAGGCCAGTTCCTTGTGCTTACAATAAAAGAGAAAAGGTCCTCTGGTGAAAATCCTTAACTGTGTGTGTGTTAACAGAAATTCTACCTTCTTAAGTCTTTTGATGCATTGGAACCTGTATATTGACAAGTCATCAAAACATGTGCCTTTGGAGTGGACGTTAAGTGAAAGACAAAGAATTTCTTGTTCTTGTATTTGTATACTGAGAAGCACTGAGTCTCCTAGTGGTAAGAGTAGAAAACTAAGGAAAAGTAATTTCACAAGTTTGAATCTACCTGTTTATCCTTTTGTTCATTATAATTTTTTTTTTTATTTTTTCATTTGTTTAGTCACACTCTTTTAAGTAAACATTAAGAACTTTACTAATACATACACACGTATGCATGCACGGATTACCAAGAAGGATTGATATGAGAACAAGCGAAAAAGTATAACAATACACTGTTAGCACATTGTTCTTTGTTGTTTTTTAAAGCAAGCAACTTTTTTTTATTCCCACGTACAAAACAGAGTCTTTGTTTTATACTTATTCAAAGCCTCCAAAAAAATCAGTGACACCAACATACATTTTATTTATTGTTTTATTTCAGTTCTAAATATTAAATGTCAGGATAAAGTAACTGCAGACATATTTTGTAGTTTATAATCACAGACAACATAAATTTTGAGTATTCTTCATACAGGTGAAAGTGTTTACTTTAAAAGAAATTACCAGGCAATATTTTCAAAATTAAAGTTTAGGTTTTAGGATAGTTTTGATTTTGATATATATAAGATTGGTTTGGTTTGGTTTTATAGCATATCAACTATTGTAGATTATTTAATGCCAAATCCATTGTTATACATATAAACAGTTCTATTTCAAACAATTCAGTTTAACATAAGTACACAATTTAAATGTCAAAAACAGTTCTATTTCAAACAACTCAGTTTAGTGAAAAACCACAATTTAAATGTCAAAAACAGTTCTATTTCAAACAATTCAGTTTAGCCTAAGTATACAGTTTAAATGTCAAAAATTGAAGCTTGCAGATGACATATTTGTCTTAAGACTTCTCATTTTCTATCAATCTTTCTTTCTCTCAATATATATCTATATTTTAAAATCTCTCATCCTCTCCAACATGTAAATATATATATATGTCCATGATATATGTTGCGAAACAATGGAAAAAGTATTGTATTTTATAAATAAAATATCTATTTTTCTCTAATGTCTTTTCTTGTCAATGTACTTATCACAGCATTTTACAATTAATCACGCAGAACAAACATTATACAGTGAAAATTTCAGATCAAATTTCAGCTGATAGCATTATCAAGCTATAAATGTTGATTAACTCTCATAGATACCAATCCTTCTATATACCAGTTTATATAGATATACATGTGTGAGTATATATATATATATATATGAGTGCCAAATACACTCATACACTAATATAAATATAAATTTATATTATAATTGAAGTATAAGATAATTTTTTTTGAAAAAGTTAAAGTAGAGATGAAGTAATAACATGAAAATTGTATGAAAAAATGATTTTTAAAATAATTTTTTGCAAAAAAATAATTTCAGAAAAAAATAATTTGCCAAGATTTTTTTTATAAAGTTATCATTTGCGAAGAAAGAATTTTGAAGGAAATAAATTTTGGATGGAGATTAGAAAAAATAATATTTAGTAAATGCAATTGCTAGAGGAAAAAATGATAGTGAAAAAAAAAAAAAAAAAAAGAAATAAAATTTAAGAAAAATATTTCCAAAGAAAAAAAATGTCTTGACAAAATATTCCTATAAAATGTTTAGGAGACAAGAAAAATGTCTACCACATTACACACACCTAAATTCATATTTTTTTTTTGTTTGTTTGTTGTCAATTTTTTTCCTTTTGGTTTTTTTGTTTTGTTTTGTTTTGTTTTGCTTGGTTTTTAATAATTTAAAATCTATTTGGCATATTTTGGTACATTATGGCGGGAATATTCCTCACTGTCTGAAAAGCTTAGAAAAAGGAGGAGTTATAGTTATTGTATATAAAGTTATTTTAGTATATGTCAATTTCTTAATTCTTTGGTTGTGTATGCAGCAGACATTTTTCAATGCATGACATGAACTTGGTGATAAATACTGTAAATATATGCTTATTGAGTCATCCTGTGAGTAGGGAGTTTGTATGGAAGGAGGATAATTTTCAGATCATTGGTAAGGAAGTGGGAGGTATAAGAGAAAGAATAAGTTAGAGAAAGAAGAAAATGAATCAAAATGAAAGGAATGAAGGTGTAGGAAAAAGATTGGAGAGAAAAGAAGGAAAAGGCATAAAAATAAAGAAGAAAAATGAGTGAAAAAGAAGTTTATGTAAAGAAAAGAAGAGAAGACAAAAAAGAGAAGAAAAGATGAAGTAAAAACAAAGAAGAAGAAGAAAATGCTACATAAAAAGTAAGAAAGAAAAAAATGAAAGTAGAAGAATTAGCAAACAAAAAACAGAAGAGAATCTGTGGGTGAGAAAATTAGAAAAAGAAAGAAAGGATATTATATGAGAAGTAGAGAAAGAGGTTTCCGAAATGTGGTAAAAGAAGGAAAATGAGACAAGATAGAAGAATGAAGAACGATGCAGGATAGAAGAATGAAGAATGAGACAAAATAAAAGAAAAATTTAAAAAATCCGAAAATAATGATGATAATGAATGGCCAAAAGAAAAAAGTGAAAAACTGATAGAAAGAACAAGAAAGAAAAATAATCTAATCAGGGAAAAAGGAATAAAAGAAGGAGAATGTAAAAAGAAGGAATATGAATTAAAGAAAGAATAAATTAAAATAGAGACAGGAAGTTTGTAAAAATAAATACTGATAAAAAAATGAGATAATTTTTTTTTTGAATGAACAAGAATTAGAAGATGATATGAAAGAAAAAATAATGAGCAGACAGAATATACAAAAAAAAAAAAAGAAATTTTTTTAAGAAAGAAAAGTAATGAATGAAATATACTGGAAACCAAAAAAAAAAAAACAAAGAATTTTTAAAAATTGAAGAAAAATAGGGGAAAAAAAATAGCTAAATAAATAGATAATAAATAATAAAATGATGAAACATAGATAAATAAAAAAAATAAATCAATAATAAAATAATATAAAAAGTAATAAAATGATAAAGAATAAATAAATAAAAATGTAATGTAAAGAGAAGATAAAAGAAAGAAATGAATCAAAGAAATGAAGGAAGACTGATACATGTTTTCAAAAATATCCATGAAAAAGAAAGCAAAGAAAGTGATGAAGAAGAGATGAAAAATGATGGTGGAAATGAAGACTGAAAGAAGAAGGAAGCTCGGATATTAAAGAAGAAATAAAAAAAAATCATAAGAAGAAAGAAAAGTTCAAATAGGAGCTGAATGAAAATAATAAAAGGTGGAGGAAGGTGAAAAAATCAATATATTCTTGTTTAGTTCTCTGAGAATTTTTGTGTTAGCTGACTGACCTTTGTATGGAACATGTCTTTACTACCAGACAACAAAAGTCTGTTCAGAGGACAACGAAAAGGATCACTAAAATGAAGCTTCTCTCAAGAGTTCTAATAAAAAAAAATATTTTGTTAAACACTACAGACAGACAGACAGACAGATATTAGATCAGAGAAGAAAAAGGAAAAAAAAAAGAAAGAGAAAAAGATGCCAAATAATATATATATGTATAGATTATATATGTTATGTCATCTTCTCTTATCTATGTGTGTGTAGATAGGATGACATAACATAGATATGAGTAGACAGAGAAGCATGTCAGACCGACAGACAGAAATAGATGCACCGAAGCAGACATGCAAGTTAACTGACAGACATAGATTATCTAAACACAGACAAGGAGAGGGAAGTTTATTTACAATTACAAAATTTATATTCACTCAGTGAATACACACAAATGCATTTGGACTTACACAGCAATGTAAATAAATACCAAGAAACAGAATAAGAAATATATTCATAAATGTAGATATAATGAAAGACAAACATGTATATACCACTAACACTCCATTCTGACACACACACACACAAATATATATATATATATATATATATATATATATATATATATATATATATATATACTAGTTTAGTTCATGTTAAAGTGATTGAATGTTTTTCCTGAGAATTGGCACTTCTGTTTAGAATATATTTCACTTTCTGCCACTTCTCTTTATGATAAGAGAATAGTATCAGTTCACTCTATGAAAAGTGCAATACAAATATTGTCTTTTATATATGTATTTATGTATATATATATATATATATATATATATATATCTATAAAGAGAGGATATGAGCGTGTTGATATAGAGATTTTCATATAAATTTAAATATATGTATATACATGTGTACATAAGTAAAGATTTTCATACATATACAACTTATGTATCTATATATAAAGAGATTGTGTGATTGAGATTGTTTGAAAAGATTTCTAATATAACTACATGGTGTATATATATATATATATATATATGAGAGAAAGAGAAAGAGACCCTTTTTTTATATTTATCTAAACATTTCATATACACAATGACAAATATGTGTGCAAAAAGACAGGCTGAGAGAGAGAGAGAGATAAAATGAGAGAGAGAGAGAGAGGACAAAATGAGAGAGAGAGAGAGAAAATGAGAGAGAGAAGAAAATGAGAGAGAAAATGAGAGAGGGAGAGAGAGAAAAAAATGAGAGAGAGAGAGAGAGGACAAAATGAGAGAGAGAGAGAGAGAGAAAATGAGAGAGAGAGAGAGAAGACAAAATGAGAGAGAGAAAGGAAAGAGAGAGAGAGAGAGAGAGAGAGAGAGAGAAAATGAGAGAGAGAGAGAGAGAGAAAATGAGAGAGGGAGAGAGGACAAAATGAGAGAGAGAGGGAGAGAGGACAAAATGAGAGAGAGAGAGAGGGGACAAAATGAGAGAGAGAGAGAAGACAAAATGAGAAAGAGAGAGAGAGAGAGAGAGAGAGAAATGAAAGAGAGAGAGAAAATGAGAGAGGGAGAGAGAGAGAGAAGACAAAATGAGAGAGAGAGAAAAAAATGAGAGAGAAAGAGAGAAAAAATGAGAGAGAGAGATAGGACAAAATGAGAGGGGGAGAGAGAGAGGAGAGAGTGAGCCTAGGGAAGGGAGCACTTAGATAAACTAACACACATTATGCACTTTTACAGAAACAGAGATTTGAGATTCACAGCTGGTCAACCTGGACAGATGTCCATAAATAAGCCTTTAAATATCCTACCCCCAGGGCCACCTGCACTTCAATTCAGTTCACTTGGCGTTATTTATATGCCTGTGTGTCTTTTTTCTTTGCATTTTTTTTTTAGCGCCATCACTGGACACACTGATGGGAGACAAGACATTTATTGAATCTTGATAAATTCCTTTATCAGCTTTAAGTTGTCAATAACTAAAATTTGGATAAATTATGTCATATTTTGAAAAATGTACAACACAACAAAAATCAACAGTAAGTGAGTCTAAAAGGAAATGATGACTTATGAAAATGAATTATAAAATATTATATACTGAAAAAGCAAAAATTAACAAAAAACAACAACAAAGAACAGTATATATTGATAGATGGATGAAATAAAATTAAAAGATGTTCTAAAAAAAAAACATTATATATATATATATATATATATAGTTTTTGAGGGTAGTTTCTCAAGTTGTTGTGTTTTTGCTGTATTTCAGTGTCAAGTTGGTGTAAAAATTGCCCAAGTGCTTTCAACTATACTTTGGTCATCTTCAGGAGTTGTCATTTGTGGTAGCTATTTAGTTTAAGTATTTCTTTTTTGAATTGAGCTGTAGCATTCTTTTTTATTTTTGGAATTGAGCTGTAGTGTTCTTTCGAATTGAGTTGTAGCATTCTTTTTTTTATCTTAAGATGACCAAAGTATTGGTGAAAGCACTTGGGGAAAAAATATGGGACAATTTTTACACCAACTTAACCCTGAAATACAGAAAAAACCATAGATAAAAAGTGTTCTATCATGTTTAACAAAACATACCTTCTTAATGATTTGCGGCCAAATTATGCAATATATATATATATATATATATATATATATATATATATATATATATATATATATATATCACTAAAATTCTCATTATGTTTGTATGTAATTAAAAGAATTACTTACCCTAATACTAAAAATTGTTTCCTTGAAAGCATTTCTTTGCCTACTATTTGTACAAGGGCTTATGGAGGATAATGGCATATGCTGAAGTACATTTAAAATCATACACAGTAAGTTCTCAAAAACTTACTGATAGCAACTATATATATATATATATATGTAAAACTCAAAATATCAAATTATATACACTTAAAGTCTATTACTTAAAGGTTTATGTGTATCAGATGGAAATAGGAGAAATAGTGAGCAATCAACGACATTTAAGGTGTGTATAAATTTGAAAAATTCATGAAGACATTAAGTAACGAACTGTAAAAGTGTATAATTTAAATAGTTTAGATTTTAGAAGCATCAACCTCTTTTTATACCCTCTTCTTATTTGCATTTCATATCATATATATATATATATATCATATATATATATATATATATATATATATATATACCTTTCTTTAAGAAAAAAACAAAACCGGTCACATTAGGATTATGAATTTATTTCCATCCTGTTATGTGTTTTTGATATGCTGGACTGAATACTACTACTATATATATAATATATATATATATATATATATATATATATATATATATATATACCTTTCTTTAAGAAAAAAACAAAACCGGTCACATTAGGATTATGAATTTATTTCCATCCTGTTATGTGTTTTTGATATGCTGGACCGAATACTACTACTATATATATAATATATATAATATAATATAATATATATATATATATATATATATATATATATATATATAGGCAGGAAAGTCACCATTAGATTCTTTTAATTAAATGACAGGCAAGGATTGTTAATTCATTTTTTTATAAAGTTTCACGTTTGGAAGTAAGATACTGCAAATTTAGACCAAAGCTGTCTAAAAACTGTCCAAAGCATTTTTCAGTAATAATTTGATTACAAACACCATTATTAGTCTGTATCAAGAAACTAAATTGTCGGAGTGTTGTGCTTAAAATCCAGAAAATTGTGGGACTGTTAAGAAACATTAAAAATTTTAAAATCAAAAAAACGCATATACATATATATGTGCATAAACACCCAGAGATATTTATATAGATGTACAAATACATATATATAGGCATAAACACACACACATTTCTCTCACTATATATGCACGCACATACACACACACACACACATATAAGTATATAAACACATAAACACATGCACAAATAGAAACACACAAATAGGGACACGCAAACACACCCATATATATATATATATATATATATATATATATATATATATATATATAAATAATGTAGCTATATTTTGCTCTTTTTATAAACAAACAGTGGTCAATATCAGTGATTGAGCATATGAAGATCTGAGTTACAAGCGACATAGAGTCAATGGCCCTTGGTGACTGTCAGTTTCTTTTTTATACTAGGATCATATATATATATATATATATATATATATACAAGATTAAATCGTGAGTCTGGAGTTGGCCTTTTCTTTTTTTTCTCCCGATAATCTTTTTCTTTTTTTCCCCAGGCAGTGATTCGAGATTTGTTATCTTTGAATTCTGGCGGGTTTTTTTTTTCTTTTTCTTTGTCACTGTAAATGCTGGTAGATAGTAAATTAGTAAGTATATATATATATATATATATATGTATGTATAAAAACACATACATTATTATAGATTAAAAATACTTTTGGTAGCACCAGGAGTGGCAGTATCACCTTAGCCACTGAAACTCAGGCAACACTCTTGATTGGTCAATGATGAAGACGTATTTTCACAGGTATTTTAAAAATATGTAATATATATGCATAAAATGATACAGACATTATAATAGATTAAAAATACTTTTAACATTTGATTCTTATCCTTATATATATATATATATATATATATACTTCTTTAAGAAAACAACAAAACCAGTCACATAGGATTATAAATTTATTTCCATCCTGTTACGCATTTTTGAAATTTTCAATAACATGAAAAAAAATTAACAGGACTTCTTCAGATCTTTTAGATAAAAAAACTATAATCCTATGTGACCGGTTTTGTTGTTTTTCTTAAAGAATTTATTGCTCTGTATTATTGTACACATTGAGCTCTTTACCAGGAAAATTTAAATATTCACACATGAATAATATCTTGTCCTGATGGAATTACTCCCAACTCTGGTTTAACTGGACCAAAGAATACTATATATATATATATATATATATATATATATATATATTCATGTGAGTGGCTCAATAAGTCTATAGCCGCACACGGTTATAAGCTGAAGTTTGAACCAGAAATTTATAAAGCTTGATATTTCTATTCTATGGAGAAGTGTTGGGTCAAGTGCCTTGATAAAAGAAAAGACCATGTTGCAAGATAAATGACTTTATCATAATCACACTATGGAATTGGGACTAATTTTCATACGTACATGTGTGTGTGTTCTCACAGGAAGATTCTAACTCTTAGAATAAATTCAAATAAATTATCTGCTTATTTCTGTCCATATCTTTTTATGAATATATTAAGTGTATGCATGAACAAATAATTATATATTTCATTTTCATATATGCATATATAAAAGGGTGTATGTGGCTCTACGTGTGCTTCAGTAAGGCTCAATAGAATTAATTACACTTTTCAAAAATACTGTAAATATATCCACATACAAATCTACACCTTCTGTGAGTGTGTATAAACATGTGTACATAAAACAACATTTGAATTCTTTTAAAAACAAATGCTAAGCATGGATCAATTATTCCTTGTGGGTAAGTATGATAAGTTTTTCAAACCCTGCAGGGAATAAAATCAATAGAAATCTGATAAAAACAACTTCATCTTTAGCCAAAACAAATTAATAACAATAAATTAATCTATTTGTTTCTTCTTTAAAACAATAACAACTTTTTTACCCCCCTTCCATATTTGTTTATTTTCACATTAGACATTATCTAATTTTTCCCATAAAGACATGCACATACAGACCCCCCAACAAAAAAAAACCCTACACAAATAGAAAAACAAAATAAAATAAAACTATGATACTGAATAAAAGAAAAAAAAAAAAGAATCCCACTATTTTCTGTACTCCTACCCAGTAACTTCCAGTGTGAAAAGAGTCTTGCTTATAATCATGGGCTCTCAATGTATCCCCGTAGCTAAAAAGCAGTATTTTTCTTGTAAATTCTATTATCTGAGAAATCCTGAACAAAATTGTGAGAAAGGATGAAATAAAAAAACAGTATATATATATATATATATATATACACACACACACACACATTAAAAAATTGTAATAACAACAGAAATAAAAATGTATGTAAAACAAAATAAAAATTAATCAAATGTGATATAAAATCCAATAAAAAAAGGGGTGGGTGAGTGAGCTAACAAATGAATGAACGAAGAAATAAATGAACGAAGCAGACTGCACAATTTGCCATCCAGAGAATGCACAACTGCACAATACATTTGAATTGCATTTCCGCGGAACAGCAAATTCATGGGAGAATCATTGTTTGGGTGAGATACAAGATAAAAACAATAGTGCAAGGCAGGTTTCTTTCAGTAAAGACTCTCTTTAAAACATGTTTACAAAAAAAATAAATAAATAAATGAATAAACAAATAAATAAAAAATAAAACTGAAATAAAAAAAACAAAAAACATACAAAATTCTTCTCAGAATAATGAACTAAAAAGTAACAATTAAATGAACTGTTTTATGTGAGGTAGAAAGAAGGGGAGGAGTATTTTTTTGTTCTTTTGTTTTGTCTTTTTAAATTTGGATATTTGGTTAAATTTAGATGATGCTGTTATCAGTAACTTTGTCAATACTGTCAGATTGGTATCAGCAAAGCTTAGGTCATTATTATTGATATGAGTTTCATTGTAATTTTCACCTCCTTCAATTCATGATCAGGGCAAAGTCCCTATGGTGTAGGGGTTAATATGTTGGACTACAGCTTCACAGTGAGCAAGTTTTAACTTCAGGAAAGGTATGAACCCCCTAAGCTATGGATTAAATAGTACCACTACTAATGCAGAGTAAGCGAGTTCATACTCCAGTCGCGCTATTACATTCACTTTTGGGCAAATACCCTTGGGAAAGGTATGAACCCCCTTATCCTCCCAGCTATGGGTTAAATAGTACCATTTCTGTTCTTCTCGGAGAATGGCTTTGGCATTAAATAACCTATAAAGGTTGATATGCCATTAAACAAAGAAACCAAACCAAACTACTAATGCAGACAAAACATAGTACATGTGCTTTAATCAAAATCAAAGAGGAGACATCTCCATACTAAAAGGTAGTTCTGAAACTAGTGGACAAATTCACCTCCCTTGGAAGTAGCGTCACATCTAAGAAAAATGATATCAATACATGACTACTGAAGGCATGGTCAGCAATCGAGAAGCTATCAGTTATATGGAAGTCAGACCTGATATTTGTCACAGCCTCCCATCAGACAGGATTTGACACAAGGTTAAAAGCCCGAAGGCTGATTAAAGTGGGGATAAGGGGGAGGGGAAGGTCTGGAACGAGCCGAGACTCAAACCCTGCTAGTCATTGACCCACTAAGTGCAATGTGGGTCTAATGAGTCAAGCAGTATCATGGACCTAAATCTAGATCTGGGCACGTATGCCAGAATATAGCTTGAGCTAGACTGTGAGGTCTAGTGCTATACAAGGGGTGCATAGGGGACAAAAAAGCAGCTTGCCCATCCGAAGTTGGGGGCCTTTCAGCCTCAAATCTGCCTTTGGTTTCGATACCCCATCCGACACAAATGCCAGACGGCCCAGCCAAAATCCGGGGGAGTCAGACCTATCTGATAAAATATAACAAAATTTTTTTCCAAGCAGCAGTCATGTCCATACTACTATATGGATGCACCACATAGACGCTGACTAAGCATATAGAGAAAAAGCTTGACGGCAATTACATAAGAATGTTATGAGCGATATTGAACTCGACCTGGAAGCAACATCCCACAAAAAAGAAGCTGTATGGCCACCTACCTTCCATCTCTAGAACCGTCTAAATCAGATGAACAAGACCTATGGGACACTGCTGGAGGAGTAAGGACAAACTCATAAGTGATGTTTAGTGGACCGCATCAGACAAACGAGCTGGTGTTGGATGACCAACTAGAACCTATCTACAACAGCTCTGTATGGACACAGGATGTTGTCTGGAGGACCTGCTGAATGTGATATGCGATAGATATAAATGACAAGAGAGATTCAGGGTAATCTGTGCTAGTGGCACGTGATGATGATGATGACTAGAATGGCTTTGGCATTAAATAACCCATAAATGTTGATATGTCATTAAACAAATCAACCAAACTAAACTAAACCACTTCATGATCATCAGGAACTGAACTGATGCCAGTCTGCCTCATGGTAAAGATTGTTGTATAATTCCCTCTGCCGCCAGAGATTAGCATTGAAGCCTTGATTTTAAAAGGCTGATTTTAACTCTATTCTTGACTAAAATAAAAAAATTGATTCTGAATAAAATTTTTGCACCTATTTCCCTGGATTTCAAATAGGGTAGGAAAATATATCCAACTATCACATACTTTATGGCATCTTTGATAGTAATGCCTTGTTGGTTGGGCTTAGAATACAGTGACTGTATCCCATACAGAGCGGGTAAGACCCCACCCCCCAAAAGGAATGTCGTGGGTAAGACAGTAAACAGCATCTGATTATGAGATTTTTGTCCTAGATGTCTGGTGAGAATTGAGTACCTCTTAATTGTATTACTTTCTGGTACACTCCAACCCAGAGTTGTAGTACCAATTACAGTCCCCTCTATCTGGCTCAAATTTATTCAGCTTCAATAAGACAATGTGCAAGAAAAAACCCTCATAAGAAAGTGAACAGTTCTATTTCAAACAATTCAGTTTAGCAAAATAAAACACAATTTAAATGTCAAAAACAGTTCTATTTCAAACAACTCAGTTTAGTGAAAAACCACAATTTAAATGTCAAAAACAGTTCTATTTCAAACAATTCAGTTTAACATAAGTATACAGTTTAAATGTCAAAAATTGAAGCTTGCAGATGACATATTTGTCTTAAGACTTCTCATTTTCTATCAATCTTTCTTCCTCTCAATATATATCTATATTTTAAAATCTCTCATCCTTGTGAAATAATGAAAAAAGTATTGTATTTTATAAATAAAATATCTATTTTTCTCTAATGTCTTTTCTTGTCAATGTACTTATCATAGCATTTTACAATTAATCACACAGATCAAACATTATACAGTGAAAATTTCAGATCAAATTTCAGCTGATAGCATTATCAAGCAATAAATGTTGATTAACTCTCATAGATACCAATCCTTCTATATACCAGTTTATATAGATATACATATGTGAGTATATATACATATATGTGTGTGTGTGTGTGTGTGTGTGTGAGTACTAAATACGCACATATACTAATATAAATTCATATTCTAATTGAAGTATAAGATAATTTTAGCAAGTATAATGTCTCTATAAGGTACAATGAATGCAATTTTGTAAATACTAGGCATAAAATAATCCTTGACAGGTTGACATATCCTTAAAATCAGTCTTTGATTTTAAATATTTCTGACTAGCCATATTATTTTGACTACTCTTTTTAGATCATTTCGACTTTGCAAGCCTGTCTTAGTCTCATATACCCTTTATTTCTGATCTAGAGAGGAGCACTGCTATCTTTTTATCATCAAAACCCTCCTTCTGAGTAGTGATTGATTTGGCTTTACTTAGGTTGATTCTTTATAGGGGGGGAAAAAAAAAAGAAAATGCCTTATGTTCTACTGATATGTGCTAAGTAAATATCGATACTAGTATTCTACTTGTGTAGTGGGGATAATTACGTGATTCCCACTAAGAATTTTAATACTGATTTTCAAGGGTAACACTATGTCTTGGAAAATTGGCTCACCATAATCTTCCTATCTTCCCATTTCTACTCTACTAAGCTAATCTTTGTAAAAAATGAGAGGAGGATATAGATTTTGTGTTTGCTTGTCTATAGGTTTCAGATGATGGCATCTGTGGTATTGGTGAGTAAAGAACACAGAAGTTCAGTTAGAATCCTTTCAAAGTCTCTAGAGTGAACAAAAAAACAAAGTGTTGCAGAAAAACAGAATTTTAAAGGCGAAAAATATCAAGAATATGAAGTTACATGGAGAAGAGAGAAAACTGGATGTTGATTGGTTAGCTTTACTGCATATCATAGGTAATCTAATGCCAAATCATATATATATATATATATATATATATATATATATATATATATACATATAAATATATATTAGATATGTAGGATTTGTAAATAAATAGTTTGTAGGTAATGTTTTAAACAAGACAGGGCTCATTTGTTTGCACACAGTTAAATGGTTTCAGGTACTGCAATGTAATACAAACAATTTAATTTAACATTAGTCACTCGTTTGGGCATGGTCAAATGGTTAAACAGTTCTCTCTGACTCATGGTACTACATGCCTGGCAATGAAGGGATACTGCATGTTCCCCAAAGCTCCAAGATTGAAGCTTCATTCTCAGATAGTTTAGTGTCAAATTCAGTACACTCACTAAGGTGGGGAGTCAAACCCCTCAGCAGAGAAGTAGTTGGCATACTCTACTGCTCCAGCTGAGAGAATTGGAGTACACAAACTTATAGAGAGAGAACAACAAAAAACTAAGATAGATGAAATTGTGTAGTACATCTAGTAAAAAAAACATGGTGAATACAAGTACTGAAACACAAAAAAATAATGGATATTTTTGAATTTCTTTCTTCAGTTAAAGGTAGAAAGACAGACAGACTGGGTTCTCTGGAACAGATTGACCACAAATCTAGAAGGACAATTCTGAATTCAAAAGTAGAAATAACACTCGCTCAAAATTCCACAATTCTTTTATAAACTTGCTTTCAGGAAAACAAGTAAATATTTCTTTCCCCTTTTTTTTTTTTTTACTCAAATACTCTTTCAGTTGGTCTTCTCTACCCTGACATTTCCACTTATCTACCCAGTGTATGCCCCCTTTTACCTGCTTATGCTTCAAAGAATAGTGACACCTGATTCACTGTTCTTATTAATTAGTTTTCTTGCAAGAGTAATTTTATAACAATCAACCACTGTAACTTTTATAATTGTATCTTCACGGAAACCATTCCTCCAATCTTCACCAGATTTTTTTTACATTATAAGGTTAAAAAAATAAAATAAAACATCCAATTGTTCTTACCACACTTTCTTCCCTCCCTTTCTTTCTTCATATTTACTCTCCTTTTATCCTTGTCTGTACTCTCCCTTATTTCCTTGTCCCTACTCTCCCTTTATTTCCTCATCTTTACTAACTTGTTTAAACAATGATAATGTAGATAAAGAAATTAAGAGAAAGAAAGGAATGCAAAAATCGATAATTCAATTGCGAAATTACTGTTAATTACATCAGCTTTTTTTCCTACTTTTAAAATTTATTATCTTTCTTTGTGGGTAAAAATTTAGAAAATCAAATGAAAGATCAAATTATTCTCTTTATTCAAAAAAAAAAATTGAATAAAAAAAATAGAAAAAGAATAAAATAAAAATTTATTCATTCAAATCCGTGCCCCATCTTCTCTTCATTCTTGGTGTTCTTTCTCTACCCCATTTCAGATATAAATGACGACTGACAGGGCGTGTGATCATTTCATTGCTGTGAGGAACATTTGGCAAGAGACCTCTGAGAGATTTGTCTTTTCAGTCTAACATATTTTGGTGTCATTAAAAATTTTCTCTGACACAACAGTGCAATGAAGTGTTTGTTTTTTCTTTCTTTTTTTTTTTTTTTTGTTATTGCCAGATTGCTAAGTTATTTATCTGGGCAGAAAGTGCAGAAAACAAATGAAAATTTTCCCACAGAGCTACTCATTTTTTCAAAAGTTAAAAATGCCATCTTTGTAAGTTATTATAAATAAACTGTAAACCCTATTTTGAAATGTTTGTCATAATTCCTGACCATTGATGATCCCTTCTTGCATTGATGTTTATCAGCCTTTACCAAAAGTTTCTTGAAGAACAAATCTTTTATCATTATGTCGGTTGTTTAAGAAGGACCTGGTCATAAAGTATAGGTGTGGAGTCGGGGTCATTTTCCTTTTTATTTATTTTATCTTTTTGCCAAAACTAAATTAGTCTCAAATTTTAGGCTATAAAATCTTTTTCTCTTGACATTAATTGAAATTCAGACATATTTTAGCACCAAATTTTTTTTTATCGTAACTGTATATTATAGAGATAATAAACCTATTCTATAATGTTTGTCTTAATTACCAACCACTGATAATCCGTTTTTGATAATGTTTTTACAATAAAACAGAGGTAAATTACAAAAAATATATTGCTCTATTCTTACTAAGAATTATATTAATTCTTGACCAATGATAATCCCTTTCTTATTTTCCATGTGTTTCAATAGTAAGATCACTTACAATAAATTTATACATTAAATCATTAGTAAAATCAGATTATTAGAAAATCACTCATATAATACATACATATAATGGCCCTAAAACTAGAATTGTTTTCTGATTTTCAATGCATTTCTACAATAAAATAATTTAAAATGCATCACTATGGTAAAATCCTATGCCAGATATTTACAAAAAACATATTATAGCCTTTTTCTGTTTGTAATACTTGAATTAATTCTTAAGTATTCATTTTTTTCACTGCATTTCTATAGAAAAATTATTTGCAATGTTTTCTTCTGAAATAAAGTAAGCTGAGTAAATATTTATCCTTAGTTTTGCTTTGTTTAGAACAATATGTATTTTTGAATTACAATGAGAATTGAACTCTCAACCAAAGATTCAAGCTGGTAATGAGTATGTATTCAATTAAAATTTAAATTGTTTGGGTATATCAACCCTTATGGGTCATTTAATGCCAAATCCTTTTTATACACATGTTATATGTATATGTATATATATAAATATATAAATTTAAAACCTCCAACTTAGTCATTAAAAATAATTCCTCTCCCTCGATTGGAGTTTTGCAAAAAGATGTTATATATCAATTTAAATGTCCTTTAGGAGATTGTATCTCTAAAAACGACAATATATATGTTGGTTTAACCTCATCTACCCAATCGAGAAGACCTACAATGCATCTTTCTGATACCAGTTCCATGGTACACATTTTAAAAAAACATTCATGCCCAACAACAGAATTATGGAAAATTCTAACTGAAAACACAACAATATTAGAACAAAAAAATAACAAGCAAAAACTACAGATTCTCGAGGCACTACATATTAGGAACATATAAACTAAACTTAATAGAATTAATCTTAAGATCAGTGCTAATGTACTCAAATACTTTTAGTTACTGACGCTATTTATAGAAACAAATTCAAAAAGTAAATGCTACACAACAGTACAAATGCTCATTCTTACAAAGTAATAATGTACATACAAAAGTTACATTACTTGTGTAATACATCCTCCCCTGATGATGGCCCAAAGTTGGGCAGAAAGTACTTGATAAATAACTAATTATGGAAGGTTTATCAACCAATTCCCGCTGAATATCATAAGATCAATATGTTAATTCGAAAGGATTAAGAAAAAAATATGAAGACAAAAAATGTTGAATCAAATATATACATATATATATATATATATATATATATATATAAATATGATTTGTAAGTGAATAGTTTATAGGTAACATAATTTTTAAATGAGGCAGAGCTCATTTGTTTGCACACAGTTAGATGGTTTCAAATATTGCTATTCTATTTAATATCAATAATTTGTTTGTGCACAAATGGTTTTAAGAATTGCAATTTATTGTTTGCATACAGTTAAATGGTTTCAAGTATTGATATCTAACACAAATAATTATATTTAATATTAATAATAATTGAACAGTTCTATTTAACTCATAGATAGGACCTTAACAGGTACTAGCTGTTTGGGTCACAGTAGATCTGGGAGTAATGGCAATGAAGGGTTACTTCACATTCTCCAAAGCTACAGAGCTGGATTCTCTCTACCAGGTGATGTAGTGTTATATCCAGGACACTTGGTAAGTTGAGGCGGGTGTTCTTACCCTTCTGCATAGGTAGAGTTAGCAAATTCTACAACCCTAGCATTATACCATAGTCATGATATGGCTATGTGTGAAACGTACATCTAATGTCCATAAAGATAGAATATAGGAATCTCGAAACATGAAAAACACGTAATCATTTCTTTGTTCAGGTATGAAACTTTTTATTACCTTTGAGTTTAAAGGTTCTTTGACATAAGGAGAGAGAGGTACAATCTTTCTATTTTGGCTTTTTCATCTGCCCCCCATCTTGTGTGGCACCCACCACAAAGGTCTCCGCGAGCAAGTGAAAGCCAACCGTCTTCTTCCAAGGCAGGACTCAGCTTTACTCAACTTTCTTCAAATTCCCAAAATCCTCCGCGCGCTTCCGGTGCGTGATGTCATTCACACTCGCTAGCCCCCGTTTCCCATCTCGGGCTATTGTGACATCTCTGAGTGATACATCCGCTCTGCACACGCACGTGAACACCTGTGTTAATGTTGCTTCTAAGTAACCCATACACTGAGCCGAAAGGTTCTCAGCCTAACTAAACCCAAAGGCATGAAACAAAATCCCTCAGTCATTATATTACAGCATATGTAATGTATAAAAGATTGATTCTTACTATAGGAATTACTGATCATAGCAAATGATTATTTTCTTTCTTTATTCAGTTGAGAACTTTCACTTTTTCACTTAAAGGAATCATTTTATAAGTCAAACTAGTATCTACATTTTGCTTGTTATCATCAAAGTATTTTGGTTGTATTCTCAGACCTTTTATACATTTTATAATTCTACACTTAAAGAAATCACTTTTCAATTCATCTTTGCCATAACTAAATTACGAGCATAATTCCTTTTGCACTTAGGCAACATTATTGCATAAAACGTATGAATTATTTATTTCCAGGGTTGACTGCTAGTAAGTGAAACCTTCGATAAGGTAGGAGGTGTAACTTGTACTCCATAACACTGCATTATAATTTTTATCTGAATATTCATCTCCTACCTGTATCTTTTTTTTTTAAGATACATCATTCCTTGCATAGTATATATCCATATTTTTTTTCTTTTCATTCAAATGATTTCTCTGCAACAAAGTAAAATAGAATTTTTGTAATTTACCAATGGGAATTGATTTACAGTCAAACAACAGGTTCAGGTCTTTTATACATTTTATAATTTCTACAGATTTTGGATGTTAATCTTTGCATTCCATGATGTCATTGAGGTCTATTTTGTGTTTTACTTAGAAAATTTTTACTGAACGTTTAAAGCTATTATATTGTTGAATAGAGTTTGTTGAAATCTTTCTTTTGCACATAAAAATAAAACTTTAAATTGTTTATTCTGTTTTTGTTTATATTTGTTCTTCCTTCACAACTTGGTAAGTTTCTGTTAACAGCAGTAGCAGCATATTTGTCTCACCTTCAAATGCAACTGGACTGTGACTTTGAAGTAAGCAAGTTCAAACTCCAGTCATGCTATTATATTCCCTTTCAGGCTAATATCCTTGGGCAATGTAAGAACCTTCTTATCCACCCACCTATGGGTTCAATAGTAATTCTTCTACAAGGATGGATTTGGCATTAAATAACACACAAAAGTTGATGTATTAAAGAAAGAAACCAAATCAACAAAAAACCATCAATTTATGAGGTCAACACAAGCTATTTTGCCACTGGATTGTCTTGTTTTACTTGTCAGTATAAACCAAGGTCCATTGGCCTTGTGGGTAGAGTGTTTGCCAATGGTCCGGAAGACCTGGGTTCAATCACAGGTCGCATCATACCAAAGACTTTAAAAATGGTACTTTATACCTCCTTGCTTAACAGTCAGCAATATAAGGTACGTATTAAGGGTAAAGTGGAGCAATCCAGGGAAAGGAGTAGTGCCCTCCCCTTCGCCTTGGTGTAGTAGCTATTGAAAAGGGAACCTTCTGGCTGTCCTTGACTATGGTCGCCAACTTTACTTATAAACCAAGAATTACTCAACATATTCTAATTATCAAAGCTATATTTATCTTCCAATAACATCAAAGTAAATGGCCTCATTAATGTTATAGACTGTAAAATTAAATTCTTCTTGATATGAACTTTTGATACTTAATATTGTCATTTTTTGTCAGGGTTAGTATAATCTACTTTCTGTACCCTAATGGCATATTTTTGAGACCTATTAACTCTTTTGTGGGGCGTTCTCGTGTTGTAATGGTTAAAGCAATGGGCTGCGGAATCCTAGTAAGCGAGTTCGTACTTCAGTTGCGCTATTACGTTCACTTTCAGGTGAATACCCATGGAAAAGATATGAAACCCCTTATCCTCCTAGCTATGGGTTAAATAGTACCCCTACTGTTCTTTTAGGAGAATAGCTTTGGCATTAAATAACCTACAAAGGTTGATATGCCATTAAACAAAGAAACCAAACCAAACCAAATTAATACCCTTGGGAAAGGTATGAACCCCCTTATCCTCCCAGCTATGGGTTAAATAGTACCACTACTGTTCTTCTAGGAGAATGGCTTTGGCATTAAATGACCTATAAAGGTTGATATGCCATTAAACAAAGAAACCAAACCAATCTACAAATTTGCATCATTTCTTTTCTATTTTAAACTTTCAAAAACTAACAATAGAGACTGTATTTGAGTCATGCTGACAGCACTGGCTTCCACCAGATCATCTAAGTTAAGCAGTAATAAGCCTGTTCAGTATTTAAATGGGTGACAGATACCGTAAGCTAGTAAAGGCTAGTACTCAAGACTAAAGCTTAATAAAATAAACAATCAAATTTTACATCCCTATCTGTTATTTTTCATTTGGGATTAGCATTATAAATATGATCAGTACAAATAAATACTTACAAATTTCTTTGGTGAGACTGTCTTGTTGGGTAAAGCTTTTAGTTATGTGTCAGAAAGATTTTTATACTACCCATCAAAAATTGGATATTAAACAATAAAACTTGCAAGTCCTGGTTAACTGTTTTCTCTCCATAGCAACTGCCTAGTTATACAAAAAAAAAGTTAATAATAGAATATGTAAAATGTATGAATAAAATAAAATAAAATAAAATGAGATCTGTGCTTTGAAAATAACAGGTATTTTTTGCCTCCGGGCCCAGACACAGTATTAATAAATTTGGTTATTATTATTTTGGCTGCTTGTCTTATGATTTCAAACTTGGAGAGGTTCAGATAGAGAAAGACTTTATTCAAAAACATCTTTTGGACTAAGTACAATAATGTTTGGCTGATAAACAATATTTGTTCTTGGTTTGCTGCATTGAAATAATTGGGGCGGGGGGTAAGGATGAAGCATTTCAATCGTGAAACAGTTCAATCATACCTTACAACCACTAAGTGAGAGAAAAAAAAAAGGTTCAATTTTTAAAAAACTTTATATAAAACTAAACTTTTAAAATTTTCAGATTTAGAAATTTTTTTTTTTTTATTAACCAGATCCTTGAAAGCTAAAATTTCAGTTTTTTTCTTCTGTCAGTCTTTCAGTGTAACAATTTCACTTCTGATCGATAAAATAGGGTTTTAGATTATTTCTGTATAGCATCTCCTTCACTCCAGATCTTTCATGATAAATTTTGTCAGTATTTCAATATCTTTTTGTTGAATTAGGCCAGGTTAAGCCTGGTACAAAATCACATTTCTTTAGCATTTAGAAAATGTTTAACTTAATCTCTATTGCTTGAGAGATTTGTTAGATTATCATACTAATTATTGTTTGTTTCTTGTAAGTACTTGAGGTAATGGTAGAAAAATTATATATATATATATATATGAACCTGTTCTTTGAAGTTGTTAGAAGAGAGTAATTGTCATGCTTGCCACATATTGATGGCTATACTATTTTGACTCATCTATGTATAACATGACATAGATATACATGTACACAAATATATATATATATATATATATATATATATATATATTAAAAGAAATACAAATAAGAAAAGTTTTTTTCATAAAAAGTGCCTGATATTATAGCAGAGGTCAGCTAAAAATCTAAAAATATAGTTATGAACACAAGAATTTAATTTCTGAAAGCACAATCATCCAATGGAAATGTGAGAAAAGTGGCTAATCAACTAGGGGGGGGGGAAGTGTGAGGAATAGTCACATGATAATATGTTAGTACATGTGACACTTACACACACACACACACACACATACAATATATATATATATTGAGAGAGAGAGAATTAGAACAGTACAAATAAAAGAGAATAAATATGGAATTAGTCAGGTTGTAAATGCCATAAAAGAAATCAATTAACAAATCTACATAAGATATTAATTTGCTTTTCTGTTCAGTAACTTGTTTTGAACATATTCCAGGATGAATAATTTTTTCTAAATACAATCTGCAGTTATTGTCATATATATATGTATATATAAAGGTGACAATAACTGCTGATTATATATATATATATATATATATATATATATATATATATATATATATATATATATATAGTTGCAACCCAGAAAAAGAGCACATTATTGCAAGATTTTTATTAGAGCAATATATTTAAATTGTTCTGGCTAACAGAATATAAAAATTTACAATCCAATTAGTAACTGAATGATAATTTTGCAGAGTCTGCATTTAGGATGAACATCATTTTTTAAAGCAGACAAACTCTTGATATAATGAAGCTAACAATAAAATGTTAATTAGATTCCTCCACTATTTTCTAAATAGAAGCAGCAATATTATCATAGACTACTGTTACAACAGAAAGTCAATAGGTTCATCAATCTTCAAGAATCCCTCTTTCTCTCTCATATATATATATATATAATATATATATATATATATATATATATACACAAAGTCAAAGAGAGAGAGAGAGAGAGAGAGAGAGAGAGAAAAGGAGAAGCATAAATATTCACAAAAATATGTAAAGGATTTTTCACCTTTAGAACTGAGTTTTGAAATGAAAGAAAAAAAGCAAAAAAAGAAGAAGAAAAAAGATTTCATATTGGAAACAAAGTGAACAAGTAAACAAATAGAAACCTGCAAACTAATTTACATCTATAATAGAGCTCTTCCATGTCAGAGATAGAAAAAGGTGGCTAGTCACTTTGTAATAAAGAGGAAAAGGGAGAGAGGCTGAGAAAGTGAGAAGACTTATTACACAGTTTGAATGCTGCTCTGTACAATTTATCAGAATTGCTTTTCTAAAAGAATGAAATCATGTCTCTTCTGAAAATGGTGTGAGAGGGAAGCAAGTTAATGTCAAAGATAACAAGTCTAATGTACTTTTTGCTTTTATCAAGCAAATGACTGGAAAAATGAAAAAAGAAAATGATATTGGATTTAAAAATACATGCATAAAAGTAATTCATTTAATAATATCATAACATGTTATCTTTGGTAGAAAAATCCAAAAATAGCAAAAGAAATATCCATATAATATAATTGACTGTATTATATCACACATCTTTGTCACTTAAAAAAAAAAACCTTTAATTTTTATTATATTTTTTAAATTTTGTAAGATAACCTGCCATTGCCTGGCTATCATGAACCAGTAAAATTTGAACTATAAAATCACTACAAGCATAATTAGAGTATTAAAAAAGATATTTAAAAAATAACCTGATAGACTGTCATAGTTTAGAATCAGAATGATTTATGAAAACAGAGTATTGAAAAAGATTTGGGCTTGATCAATGAGAGAAGTAACTCAATGTTCTGCCTAAAAACAAATGAAAAAAAAAGTAACATCAATGTATCATTATTCGCATAATAACCATAAATAATTAATCATTCATGTATGGATTGGCAATTTTGCAATGATTGGAATATATGTTTGCTTTTTGTAGGATGAAGGTACCACTTCTGGTTCTCTACCAAGGCTCAAAGTAGTATCTGTGTACTTCCTCAGATCAAAGCGCTACTCCTTAGCCAAAAATGAGTGAAGTAACTGAATGTTCTGGCAAAATAATTATTTCTGAGTTGACTTTACTGTACTGTTCTTACTTCAAGCTAAATGTTTGAATTAGATATAATGATCTGATTCCTGTTTGTGGATTTGTAACTATAACACAGCAAAAATGGCACATTGTAGCATTGTTTTTGTCAGCACACCACCATTATGATGCCCTAACTTAAAGAATAAAGCAATTTACTGTTCAATTTGCAACTTAATAACTATGGTATGTAGTATTTATTTGCAGAAAACTATACTATAATGATCTGATTGATTAAGGGAGGTAACTCTTGTTGTGTTAAATACTAATCATGGACAAGTTTTCCTCTCTTTTATTTGCAAATGATTTTCAGTATTCTTACATATTGATTTCTATATGATTATATGTTGCTGTAATATTGTTAATGCAATGCTTTTAAAAAGCTTTATCTAATAGAAACAATTTCCTGTTCAATTTGCACCTTGATAATAATAATAATAATGATAATAATAATGATAATAATAGTGTAGGATGTGCTTCTGCACTTATTCTGAATAAATGCTATTTACCTAACAGATTCCCTTATTTACTCACTATTGATAAAGTAAATTGCATAGCTTTCAGTAACTTAGTGCTGAGCTTAAATACCACCAGTGGCAGCTTTTAAGGGAACAGTTATAACCATACAAACATCATAGGAAGTAATGTACTTTGATCGAGAGTGAAGGTACCTGTTAGTGTTCCATCTATGGGCCAAATATATCTGTTTGAAAATTGTTAATATTAAAAAGAACTATTTGAAACTATATTTATTTCAATTAGTAAAATATTTGGGCAGACTGAGTTCTTTAGCCTTGGTAGGCCAACCGGTCTAGGAGAAGGAAAACTCTGAAGTCAAACTAGCTTTGCTTTGTTTAAAAATTGACCTGGTGACTCCACCTGTTTGTGGCTGTGAGATTTGGTAAATACATCCTCATCTTTTAAATGAAGCATGTTTAGCTTAATGGTTATCATCACAGCAAACGTAATTGGAGTTTAAATCCTGGAGATGGTTGTTTGTATTTTCCTTCATGCTAATGCCTTTGGGAAAGGTATGAATCCAACTCTTCCCAACTCAACTCTGGCCAAGTTGTGGGCAGACTGAGCTCAAGCACCTTGCTATAGCAACTGGTTTAGGGGATTGAAAACTCTGAATTCAAATCAGCTGTATTCCACTTAAAAAAATGGCCTTGTGTTGCATCCTGTTTGTGGTAGAGGGGCTGAATAAATAAATACATAAAATCCTATTACTGTAAAAATTATTTATATCAGATAGGAATAATTGAAAACAACAGCGTATGCTGATGGTCTTTCAATGGAGTTTGAGTGACAGCAAGTCTCCAGGACTCTTCTCATATTCTGGCCGTTCTCAACAATGCTGTAGTTTGGATGTTCCTCCAACTTCCAAGTCCTCCAGTCCCTTTATAATCCCTTAGTTGCTGTACTGAATGCACCAATCATGATTAGTATAATTGTCACTTTCATGTTCCATAGTTTTTTCAATTCTCTAACAAGGTCGAGGTACTTATCCTTCTTTTCATTTTCTTTCTGTTTTATTCTGTGGTCACCCAGTACAGCAAAGTCTACAATTCTGCAAGTTCTTTTTTTTTTTTGTTAATTACAATAAGGTCTGGTTTCTGACCGAGATTAGGTGATTCGTTTGAATTTCAAAGTCCCATAGGAGTTTGTGAGTGTCATTCTCCAGGACAGCTGCTGGGTTGTGTATATACTATTTGTTTGTATGGTCAAATTTAAATTTCTTGCACATCTCGCAGTGGATCACCTTGCCCACCCAATTGTGTGTAGTCTTATACTCCTTCTGTGCTAATTTGCTGCATTTGCTTATGATGTGATTGATGGTTTCTTCTCTATCCCCACATAACCTACATAGTTACTTGAAACTATTAATTTGAAAAAAAAAAAAAAAAAAAAAAAAAAAAAAAAAATGATCTCAGCATAGAATAACCTAGCAAGGTTTGACATGCCATAAAACCAACCATTCATGACCTGTTTAGTACCATGTTTGTTGTTGATTTTGTATACTTGTAGTGTTAATAGCCTCTTTTTTTTTTAATGCCTCTAATTTTTACAGTTAAAAGACAAAAGAAAGTATTAGTTGAACTTGATGGAAATGATTATAAAATTGTTATTCAGAAGAAAGACATATGCATACAAACAAGCCCACACACATACATACGCACACTTGTGACATAACTGAAATTTGTAGATTATTTTATGAGTATATGTTCTTAAAAATAAGTTAACGTATTTCATATGAATAAAGAAAATACTTACATATCACATAGCATAACACATTTAGGCAGCAAAAAGATCAGTAAAAACATACCTGAAAGAAAGAAAAAAGAAATATATATATATATATGCATGTTAATAAATATATGGATAAATACAAAACAGGATGGAAGAGAAATAAGACATGGACACTAATTTAGTGGAGTGGTTATATATTTTTCATATTTTGTCATGTTTCCTCTGATAATGATTTAGAATAAAAAATGTAATTTTATAAAAAAATATTGGAGAATATTGGGTAAGTTTTTGTTATTCTAACCTATATCAAATCAAACAAAAAATCACCAAATTTTGAATATACTTATTGGAATTATTGGTGGCAGGGAAAATATTTATTTGAGTCCCCACCTTTAAGTGACCAATATTAGCATTTGTATATCTGTGATATGCAAAAACTGAACAAAATGGAAGGAAGACAAAATAAACTCTATTACATGTACAAGAACATTTGATAAGCACACTGTACTTGTTAGTGACATTACAAAGAAAGAATACATAGATATGTCCCAATAGCTAGAATTAGATTCAGAGTGGGTAGAGTGTTCGCCAATGGTCTGGGAGACCTGGGTTCAATCCCAGGTTGCGTCATACCAAAGACTTTAAAAATGGTACTTGATACCTCCTTGCTTAACACTCAGCAATATAAGGTATGTATCAAGGGTAAAGTGAAATAATCCAGGGAATGGAGTAACGTCCTCCCTTACACCTCGGTGTTAAAGCTATTGGAAAGGAAGCCTTCTGGTCTTCCTCGACTACAGCCGCCAACTTTACTTTTACTTATTACATGAATAAGCAGTAAGTTAGCAAAAAAGCTTGTTAAGATGGCCATGTGGTTTTGTCATTCCCTGGCAGGATCAGAAACAATATCACTGGTCAAGAACCAGAGGTGAAAAGTTGTTTAGAAAGGATTTCTGAGACCATCATGTAATATCAAATGGAGCCCCTACTGAATATGAAAATTATCTAAGGGAGATAAGTATTCACTATATCCCTAAATACTACAGGGTGTCTCAAAATAGAAGCAACCCATGAATATTATGATGATTTATTACTGAGACAAGCACAATGGTGGTCATTTGGAACACATCCAGTAAAAAAAATTCATCCTTAGAGCAGGAGTCATCAAATCAATGTGTTTTTAATTGTTATTATATCAGCTTTCAGGACATGCAATCTTTTTTTTATTTTCTGGTGTCAGTAATAAATCATTATTGTATTTATAGATTGCATGTATTTTGAGACAGTTTTGAATGATTTTGTCTTCAAATAAGTAGTGATGCAAAATAGTTTTTTCCTCTCTTGTCCAAGGTATTGTGATCAAAGATTAATAAGTGGTTTAGTATACTATTATCAAATTGGAAACAAAAAAGAACACGGCATTATTATTAGTAGAGTTATTAGCAGTCACATGGGTCCGATGTATATTGAGACATCCGATATTCAATCATAATCTATTTCTCATATTTTACATAACACACAACAGTAATATTTTAAAATCCTTTAAATTTCTTAATAATCATCAAAAGTTCAGTTTTAAATTCATTTTTCATTCTGACTTTTAAAAGGATTAGCATTATGAATTATGTTGCAATGACAACCTTGCAGACCTTTGTCAAAGTTCACTCAAATTTTTCTAAATCATCATCTGAGCAAACAGGGTAAAATGTCATAAATATTTACAAACCCAAGGGTAGACCTATATATTTGGGACCCTGAAGCTTGAACTGTTATGGAGAGGATTCACAACTAGCAGGGTAATATGCTTCAGGGGTGCTTTCATGATTAGGGGCCCTGAAGATTATGCTTCATTAGTTTTAGTAGGTCTGCCACTGTAAAAATTTTACCAAATGGGTTTTCTCATCTAATTTTTCTTATATATATATATATATATATATATATATATATATATATATATATATATATATATATATATATATATGTATATATTTGAAAATCTAAAAGAAAAGTAAGGTGAAAAACTCACTTTTATATTTTCTATATACTGATATTGCTCTATGTTTTTATGTATTGAGGACTGTTAATATTTTACAATTTAGACGTTATAATGATTCTAATTTTAACCATAATAATATATATATATATATATATATATATGCACACTCACATTTATTCTCTGGTATGCATGTTTACAGAAGATTTTATGAAGCATTTTGTTTAGATGTGGCACAATAGAAAAAAGTCTTTATGACATATTTAAAAGTAGTTAAAAGCATTAAAAAAAAAACAAGAAAAAATCTGAACAACAAATATCTTATGTTTGAATCCAAGTATGCATGTTTATTTTGGAATAAAGATCCATTCATTTTGATTAAGGTGACTTATGAGGATTGTTCTAAAAGTTCTAAGCCTTACCCAGAAAAAAGGAGCCATAGATGAAAATTTTTGTTATGGCAACACACGACCACTAGAAAAACTAATTTCGATTTCTGTCTTTATTTCTTTACAGGTGAGACCCAAAACAAAGGTAAGAAGTGTGTGACAAATCTAAAAGCTGGATGAGGCTTAGAACTTTTTCAATGACTCTCGTATATTCTAAATAAAGACATTTATCATTTGGTTTAGTTGGGTTTTATGGCATATCAACCATTGTAGGTTATTTAATGCCAAATGCTCTTTATACATATATATTAAATATATAAGATTTGGTTTGGTTGGATTTTATGGCATATTAACCATTGTAGGTTTTTTAATGCCAAATCCTCTTTATACATATATATTAAATATATAAGATTTGCAAACATTTTCTAGGAGACCTTTTTAAATGAATCCAGGCACGTTCTTTTTTGTTCACAGTTAAATTGTTTTTAGTATTGCAATATAACAGTCCCAATTTAATATCAATTATTTGTTTGGACATTAGTATTGTTATCGTTTCTACAAAGTTAAATGGTTTCAATTATTGCTATCTAATACTAATAATTCTATTCAATATTAATCATTAGCCTACAGACAGTGAAGTGGTTACAAGTATTGCTATTCAACACTACTAATTCTATTCAATATTAATCATTAGCTTACAGACAGTGAAGTGGTTACAAGTATTGCTATCTAACACTAATTATTTTATTCAACATGATTCCTTCATTTGCGCACAGTCAAATGGTTCCAGGTTTTGCTATACATCACTAACAATTCAATTAAGCATTAGTCATTTGTTTACACACAGATAAATGATTAAATAGTCCTATTTTTAACAATTCAATTTAGCATAAGTTATTTGCTTGTAAATCTCAAGCCCATAGATAGGATCCTATCAATTGCTACCAATCCAGGTCAGAGTATACCTAAAAGCAATGGCAATAAAGAGGTACCCCAGATTTCCCAGAGCTCAATGACTGGACCCTTAACATCAGATTGTTTAGTGTCATATCATGGACACTTGTTGGGGGGGGGTATTCATAGCCCCAGTCGACTGGGCTAAGACATTTATGAGTTTGATTAATATGTCTTTTATAATCCTGCGGCACATTTATTGTGAATCAATGAATCAGAAAACAGTGATAACAACTAAAAAAAATTTTTTTTAATTTCATAAAAGCAAACGAGACAAACTTTTTAAAGTAATACATTTTTAACTAAATGTCTTCAATCATGTCTTCTTTGCCTGGCATACTTAAATTATGCATTTCTCAAAGACCACTTAGAGACAGCTTTACCCTTTCATATATATATATATATATATATATATATATATATATATACACACACTCTCATCACTCATTTGATAAAATGTTTGGAAGATGTAAGAGTTCAAATTATGTGTACAAATCCATAGAAAGACACATTCTATCTGAATATCCATATATCTAAACACAGTGTTTAAATATGCAAACATGTAGATTTAAACACATAGATTTGAGAAATAAGTTTTCCCATTTCCTAATCATGGTGCAACACAATTTTCTACATTAATTTTTCACCATTTGGAATATATATATATATATATACACACACACACACACTAATATACTTATACACCTATATATATATATATATACACTAATGTACAGGTAGTTTCCACATCTATTTACCAAAAATATATTTAAAATGATTTCATCCTGTAGTAGCATTTGGAATATGCTGACTGCATTTTTCAGAGAAAAAATGGGGTGTCTTAGGTATGACACTAAACTCTATCTGGTTTTGAGGCTTTCATTCTGGAGCCCTGGGAAGAGTGGAGTACTTCTTTACTGTCCTCATTTCTAGGTCCACTTTTACCAAGTGTGGTATTACCTCTTAGAGTGTAATTCATTGTTTCAATAAATCTGTTAAAAAATTATCTATGCTTCAAATAGACCAGTTAGAAAATTATTCATATGAGATTGGAACACTTAAAATGATACAACTAAGTGCAAATTATTTGTATTAGACATAAATACTTGAAATCATATAACCGTGGACAAATTTCTTATCTTAGAAATACTTCTTTTCATATAAAAGTAGTAAGTAAAGTTGGCGACCTGAAGGCTCCCTTTTCAAAGATACTACACCGAAGTGTATGGGAAGAGTGCTAATCCTTTACCTGGATTGCTTCACTTTACCCTTGATATGTACCTTATAATGCTGAGTGTTAAGCAAAGAGGTATTAAGTACCATTTTGTTGTATTGTGTGGTGTTTACTTTTCGAATTTGTTTCTATAAATAGCATCATTTGCTAAAGATATTTAAATACATTAGCTCTGGTTTCAAAATTAATTCTGTTAAGTTTGGGTTGTATGTTCCTAATACACAATACAACAGTACAGACGCTCTTCTTACAAAGTAGTAATGTACATTCAAAAGTTACATCACTTTTGTAATACATCCTCCCCTGATGATGGCCCAAAGTTGGGGAGAAAGTACTTGGGAAATAACTAATTATGGAATATTTATCAACCAATTCCTGCCAAATATCATAAGATCAATATGACAATTCGAAAAGATTAACAAAAAAATATGTAGACAAGAAATGTCTACTATGTTCAATCAAATATATATATATATATATATATATACACACACATGCACTAATATGAGTATGATTGCATACATAAATAATCTTAATGTTTATTCATGTTTTATTGGTGAATTTGCATTTATGAGTGAGGGAAAATAAATATGTATAATTTCCTCATCGTTCATTTGTTAATATTTTGACAAGTTGCAGGAAGTCTATCAGATGTTTTCCTGAATAGAGTGTCATCTTATTAAAACTGATCTAATATTTCTTGCTGGAGGTGAGAGATGTGTATTGCCCATTACCTCGAATTTGTCATTTATTTATGATTCTAAAAATTTCCATTGACTTCAAAGTTTCTTTTTAATCCATAACATTTATAATATGCCTCATGATATCTTGTCTTCAAATGCATAATTTTCATAAGAAAAGGTGATTAAAAGTATCATATTTATCTGAATTGCTTTCTCTAAAAGAATAAAATCATATCTCTTCTGAAAGTATCATATTTTCAAACTAAAAAATTCTTTCTAAGTGTAGAATTTGTTTAATATCATATTTACCATCCCTTCCAGTCTCGTTCAGGATTTGGACACAGGTCACTGTTTCAATTTCTATGATTTTAACCATTACACTGAGGACACCTCTAATCATTTGATTTCAAATATCTGTACTTTTAGCCCAGTCATCCGGGAATGTAAAATATAGCAATTGCATCTCTGTAGAAGAGTCAGACGCCACTCCCAGTGAGTGTTCCAAATAGGATATTAAACTGCATCTGATGGTGTAGCTCCAGTTCTGGAGCTTTGGGAAATTTGGAGTACCCCTTTATTATCATATTTACCAACCCTCCGCTTGGACAGGATATGACACAAGGTCAAGCGGAGTTTAACAGGTTTGAATTCAGAGTACTCCTTCTCCTAGACTAGTTGCCTCACCAAGGCTGAAGGGAGAATAATTGGATTCATACCTTTCCCAAGGGTATTAGTACTATGTGAAATGCAATCAGTCTCGTCCAGGATTTGAACTCGTGTCCATTTCCTACGACTATAACTATTACACCACGGGCACCTCCAATAAAAATTGTTTAATATTGAATTTGTTTAATATTGTTCAAAACTCATTTTAATAATTGCTATTACTTCCTTCCTGGGTTCAATCCCAGGTCTTGTCATACCAAAGACTTTAAAAATGGTACTTGATACCTCCTTGCTTAACACTCAGCAATATAAGGTACGTATCAAGGGTAAAGTGGAGCAATCCTTGGAAAGGAGTAGCGCCTTCCCCTACACCTCAGTGTAGTAGCTATCGAAAAGGGAGACTTCTGGTCGCCCTCGACTAAAGGGAGACAACTTTACTTCCTTAAATCTTTTATTGCCCTGTATGACTATAGTTGAATTTCATGCATTTTATTTGCTGGACTACATTTTCCATTCACGAAGAAATTTTGCTGGGATGTTTTGTATTATGCTGACTCTAAGTTTGATTATTTTAACATATTTTTCTTTCAAATTGTTACCCTTATAATTCTTGGAAGAAAATTATATCAATCATTTTGTACTGAGCAGGTTCTGGTGTTCTTGGTATGACACTAAACTGAATCTACATTACTCCCAGGTCCACTCTCACCTGAAGTAGTATTACTTATTAGGATCCCATCAATTGTTCGAATAGATCCATTTGAAAATTATTTTTATTAGATTAGAATACATGAAACCATATAACAATGCACAAATCAAATGATTAATTTTTTTCAGACTAATATCCTCATCTTTTTTGCCTTGGTCTTTACATTTCTGCCGATGCGTTCTTAGGTTTTTGAAGGGAAATGTAATTCATCGAGTGGTAGAGAGTTCCTGGTTTTTGGTATAAATGCCTGTCGGCAGTTATAATTTTGTGAGTCAATTTGAAAAGATCAACTATCTATACTGAGTGGAACAACACATATCTTAGTCCATTTGAAAAAACAGTTGGCTTCTTTAGAAACAGAGTGACAAAACCAACAAGAATAATTGATTGATTTATTTCTACAACATATCAACATGTCCAGGGTTATTTTATTCCAATAGATTAGGGAATTGTATTCCCAGCGGTTAGAGTGTTCGCCTATGGCCCGGGAGACCTGGGTTCAATCCCAGGTCGAGTCATACCAAAGACTTTAAAAATGGAACTTGATACCACCTTGCTTAACACTCAGCATTATAAGGTACGGTTCAAGGGTAAAGTGGAGCAATCCTGGGAATGGAGTAGCGCCCTCCCCTACACCTTGGTGTAGTAGCTATCGAAAAGGGAGCCTTCGGGTCACCCTCGACTATGGTCGCTAACTTTACTTTAACTATTTCAAAAGAGTTTTTTTTTTTTTGCACACAGTCTTATTAATTAGAAAGGATTTTTAAAGAGATCTATTTGAGGCTGAAGGCGGCTACATTGAATAGATATCATCTCAACTACATAATCAAGTTACCCGAATTGATTTTTTTCAAGGAAAGTTTTAAAATAAAGCTATAGTGTTGTTTTTTTTAGGATAACAATTTTATTGTTCCACCTGTACTATGATATACTCATATTTATATATGATATAATAAATGATATATATGTAGTGAATGATATTTATAAATGATACACATATTTATATACAATGATAATAGTTTTGGACATTGGTATCAAAGTCAATGTCCTTTTATCCCTTTTACTGAAATCCAGAACCTTTGCCAGCAGGAATCCTTTTCTTTGTAATTATCTAACTGAAGTGATAAAATCAATTAGGTTAAGAATATCAGTCCAAGAAACTTGTAGATTAGTAGTAATTTGTTATATTATTTTTCTCATTGTGAGTTTTTCACACCAGTTTTAACTGTTGTTTTTTTAACTAAAGTCTGAGTGACATCAAGTCTCCTCAGGTCTCCAGGACTCTTCTAAGTATTCTAGTTGATCTTAACAGAGCAGTGGTTTGGATTCTTCCTCTGATCCCCATTATAGCCCAGTCTCCTTTCCAAGCCCATGGAGACTGTACCAATTACAATTGATATCACATCCATGTTCCACAGCTTTTTTTCAGCTTTTTGGCAAGATCCAAATATTTGTCTATCTTTTTGTTTTCTTTTATTTTCAGTTTCTGATGCAGTAGAATGTCAAAATCCGCTAGATAATTTTTTTTTGTTAATTAACGATAGTCTGGTTTTCTGATAGGGATTGGGTGATCCGTTTGTGCCTCAAAGTCTGAGAGAATTTTAAGGGTATTGTTTTCTTGGACAGAATCTGGTTTGTGCATATTCCATCAGTCAGTGTGGCCAAATTTCAATTTGCACAATTCTCAGTTGATTACCTTTCCTACCCAGTCATACCTACTCTTGTATTCCTTTTGTACCAGTTTATTGCCTCCCTTTATTATTATTATTATTAAGAGGAAAAATTCCTGTTCATATTCTTATAAAACTATTGTGATTACAGAAATTATCTTAAGAAATTATCTATTATAACTGCAATATATTGTTATTTAGTTTACTAGGCTGAAACTAATAGATTATTTATAACTTATAATAATATTAATAATAATAGTAATGATGATGATGATGAGGAAACACTGAGACTGAGAAGTTTCTTTTACTCGGAGGTGTAAAGCTAGTTCATCATAATTTTCTAATAACCTGAGGCTAAGTAAAGGAAGATCAGGAGTGAAATTGAAAGTTGTGAATATTGCAGAAAATATGTATTACTGGACTCTGCCCTGAAGTCAAGGAAAAAAAAAAAAAAAAGAAATTATTTGGGGAATATGGTAATTTGTATTTATAATGAAATCCACTCACAGTCAAAATTTGCAAGTGAACTAATATGAAGAGAAATAGAGAGACAGGAAATTCCCAAATCCAAGAAGCTCCAAAACGAGGGAGAAAAACAAATACATGGACATCTCTGAAAACAAATCGAAGGAGTTGTACATGAAACATCATAGACATTATTGCAAAGTGGAAATCTAAAGAGACACCAAATTACTGTTAATAGTGGCCCAGAACAATGCTAAAGGAGTCAATTATATAAATGCCCAGACAGATATAACACAAGAGAATAGAGAATGTAGTGAAAGAGATGAGGTAATCATCTAAATTATAAGAGAAGGCAGTAAATTAACTCAGAAATATAGAAATAAATATGACTGGATGGGAAGTGCAATCCAAAGGGATCTGTGCAAATAATTGCTATTTGACAACTTTTGCTCACAAAAAAAAAAAAAAAAAATCATCCCCATGGAAAATGGAATCCACAACTCAAGTTTAATTTTTAGTTACAATGGCTTACATTTGCTTAACATCAAAAGGAAGGCATGAACTCATTTCTTGTGCTTATAATTCAAAGAGTATCTGAAGAGGATAAATCAATTAGTTAGACTCATTTTTTTTTTTTTGGTGTTTATCAAATCTCTGGTCATTTTTGAAATATTTGTCTAGTTCCTGGATATTCCCATCCCAAGCAGCACCTCCTCAGTGCAGTAAAAACAGTCGGTTCCACGCTATTGTTTGTCATTTGCAGGAACTATGCAATTTTTGTTTGCATATCTCACATTAAAATTGTCATTTGCCATTTAACATAGTGATAATTTTTTCTTATTTTCATGAATTATTTCTCTTTGATCTTCATGAGGCTTCTAAACTAAAATTGTGAGTTTTAAAAATATATGAAATAAATGTCATGAGAAAAATAATTTGACCATGACATTATATCCTCAGTAAGGGATCGTGAATTTGTGGCTTATAAGTTGGCATATAAGTCGACCAAGATTTTTTGCTCAAAATTCGAGGTGATACCTATACCTGCAGTAAAGATCAGCCCCCATATATACAGTAAGCTACTGGTAGGCCAAAACTTACTCAGTAGGCCGAAATGAGAATATGAATTCACAATCTATTGTGATATCATGAAATTGTGAAGATAAAGTTCTGGGGTTGCCGTCTGGGGGCTGTAACATTCCGGTTCTTTTTCACACTCAGTGCATCATCTGTTTGACACGGCGTTGATATAATACTTAACTTGTCTTACACTTATTATTTTACATCAATCTCTGTGTTAATTCGTCCACCAAACACGATTTTAAGTTGGAAATGTTTGTGGCAGTCTACTGGAGTTACGGTAAGTTGTGCATATCGATTGTTAGAATTGTTCCACTAGTTGACCTCTCAGTGGTAGGTTTAGATTTTTGCCCTAAGGTAAAAATTGACCCTTAGTTTTATAGAGATTTTTCAGGCTTAAAAGTCGACTTGTATGTTACAATTGATGGTAGCATTTATCTCTTTAAGTAGATAATGAGGTAGATTGATGCATATAATTCTATATGGTCCTTTTAGTTTAATAAAAATACGAGATAACCTACGAAACCCGTTATAATAGAAGTCTATAATCTATTTAGCGAATAATGAAGGAAGGGGGATGCGTTTTGGATGTTTTAATCTGATGTTCGGCGGTAATGTCGACTACACAAAATTATCATTCAGTTGAAAGTTGGACTGGAAATTGCTTTTTGTTTCTAAGAAGGAAGAGTACGTGTGCAATTACGGTTATCGTCCTTTAATCTAGTTTTGGTTTGTTTTCTTTGTTTAATGGCATATCAACCTACGTGGGTTATTTAATGCCAAAACCAAAAGAAAATTATACAAATTCACCCTTGCAAGCCCTGCCGCATGTGATAAGCAAAAGAACGGTTTTTGGAGTTGAGATTAACCCCGTTCACTCTCATATAGCTTCTTAGACCTGTTGCAGACCCACATACTTTGTACTGTTGGTTGGTTGTTTTGTTTTACGGCGTATCAACCCTATTTGGGTCATTTAAAGCCGAATTAAGTCATTCTGATAAAAGTTTCAAACAATTCAGTTCAGCATAAGTACACAGTTTAAAAATAAAAAAAATAGTTCTATTTTAAACAATTTTGCATAAATACATTGTTTAGTTCTATTTGACACACAGATAAGACCCGATCAGATGCTACCGCTCCGAGCCAGAGTGGATCTGGGAGCGATGGCAAGAAAGGGGTACTCCGCATTCCCCAAAGCTCCAACATTACTGGAGCCTCACCATCAGATTGTTTAGTGTCATATAGAGAACACTCGATGAGGGTAGGTCTTACCCCTCGGCAGAGGTACAGTCGGTGTATTCTGCAGTCCCAGCCGACTGAGCCAACTTTGTCACGGAATCAACACGAATTAACTGTAGATTGCTGCGGAAGAACCAGTGTCAAATCAGCCGGCGATTGCTTGTTGTCATTAGAACTCACATGAGAAAAAATTACTCCACCCCATATCCCTATATATATATATATATATATATATATATATATATATATATATACACACACATGCACGCGCATTATATATATATTATGAGAATTTTAATAATATACAGATTGGTAGCTTTTATTTTATGCACATACACAAGAAAAGCAAAACACAAAAACAACTATTTTAAAATGTACGATGCAATGTTAAAATCGATGATCAAAAATACAACTTCAGCTTTAAAAAAATTTGGCTCGAATAAAAAAAAAAATTAATTTTGACTTTTACGAAAAATCAAAAAACAACGACAAAACATCTTCATAGTAGTTTAGTGGCAATGATACTTGTAAAAGCTTTGAAGAATAAAGCGAGTAAAGAGTCTGAAATAAAATGTTAAAAAAAAAACGCAATTATTTTATCTTATTTTTCTTTCTTTTTTCTTTTTTTTTGGGGGGGGTGGTTGTGAGATATTTTTAAAAACTTTTAGAACGCTTTGGATTAAAAGCATGTAAAGTTAAAAAGAAGGACTTATTTTGTGTCTCCCACCCCTCATTTAAGATGGGAGTACGGGGTAGGTGAGATTGATTAAGTTTTATTGGTGTCATTTTGTGTTCTACTTAAAAAAAAAAAAAAACGGACAAAAAAGAACGTTAGTCTGGCAAAAGTATTTAGCAAAGTGCTCTGTTTCACCATCACAAACATTTTGTTTTTGTTGTTGCTGTTGTTTAAATCTCTTTTTTTTTTAAATCTCTTTCTCGTCCATATTTCGGTACCATTTTGTCTTTTTTTGTTTTTTCCTTTCCTTTTTAATTTTCTTTTTGTGTAAGGTGATGTGTCAACACCAGGCACATGCCATCCGTTTGGTTATGCCTGATTAGACCCTTCCTCGTCGACAACTTTACTTCATCAGAGCAGAGCGCTTTGTAAACCGCCCGAGGCTGAAAGCGGAAAAGTATAAGGAAGGAAGCGAAGGGAAACAGACAAGACGAACACACAGACAATGGGAGGAGGTAAAGAACAAAAGGTTATATATATATATATATATATATATATATATATATATAATGGAGAGAGAGAGGTTGGAAAGTGTAAAGATAAAAGAGAAAGAAAGGGAGAAAAAGCTAGTGAAAGAGAAACAGGAATAGAGAAGGGGAAATACAAGACGAGCAGGCAAATCGAAAGTGAGAGAAAGAGAAAAGATAAATCCCCCCCGCAAAAAAAAAAAACACGAGGAAGAAAAAAAAAAGTAATTGAAAGAGAAATAGTTGTAGTAAAGAAATAAACTTGTGTGTGTGTATGTGTGTGTGAGAGAGAGAGAGTGTGGGGGTGTAAAGAATAAGTGAAAGAAGAGAAAAAAAAAGAGAGTGGAGGGGTGGGAGAGTGAAGAAAGAAGTCCTAATTAAGAGAGTGAGAAGAGAGAGGTATGAATAATAAAATGATGAGAGGGATAGAAAAGCTCTTACGAGAGAGAGAGAGAGAGAGAGAGAGAGAGAGAGTTGTAAAGACTCAAAGTGGAAATAGACAAAGACAGATCACAGAGAATTGTCGAGAGAAAGAGAAATGCAAAGAAAGGTGAGAGAAGGAGGGAGAACAATAAAATAATGAGAGAGATGAAAAGTGGTCGCTGAAAAGAGAGAGAGAGAGAGAGGGGGGTTGTAAAGACTTAAAAACGGAAATAGAGAAGGATATATATATATATATATATATATATATATATATATAGAGAGAGAGAGAGAGAGAGAGACGAGGTGTTTGTGGGTAGGAGATGTAAAAGCGATTGGAGATGAAGTGAGTCAAAATCGTAGAGATAAAGAAAGTTGATGGTGGGAGGATGAAAAAGCTCAACGAGTCAGCTGTTAGTTTTATTGTTCTACAGACAGATGCCTTTTACACCCCTCTTCTCTTTCGTTCCCTACCTTTCATCAACACTTCACCCTCTCTTTCTCTCTCTCTCTCGACATGCTTCCCCCCCCATCCATTTGTACCAAACTCTTCCCACTTCCATCTTCTGCGCCGGTCTTTTGGTTTCATGTAGCAGGAAAAATCAATGCAAACGACTTTAGTTATCATCTTAGTCTTCAGTTGTCACAGCCAACTGGATGGACCAAGGAAGAAAGTCCAATTTTTTTTGGAGAAGGTGGTGGTGGTGGGGGTTGTCTTGTTTCTCGGATTGTTTATTTATTTGTTTGTTTGTTTTTTATTATTAGTCTTTGCTTTCAAATAATGAGTGATGTGTTTTTTTTATAATGAAGGAGTAAAATCAGACAAAATTCCAACATACACATATGCGCATACTCTTTACATACAAATGATAAACAAACGTGTTTATTTAAAAAAAAAAGAAAAGAAAGAAAGAAAGAAAAGAAAAGAAGAAAAACAACAACACTCAGACCAAAAACAAATCAAATCCTGTGCTTATATTGATTCTTCTTCGTCCATCTCTTTCCCTCCTCTCTCATTTCTTCTTCTTCTTCTTCTTCTTCTTCTCTACAGTACACAATCCACTGTTTTTGACTCTTAGAATTTTTACATTACCATTGACTGGGAATGGCAGAATATTCTCACTTTTAAGTTCTTGTGTTACTAAGCATTATAGATCTTCCACTTTATATTCGTGTTATGTTCATCGATGTCAGAAATAGTATTTGGAATTCATGCCAGTCTGAAATGACTCCAAGATTTTTTTTTCTAAACCTGACAAATGGAAACCGTGGCACATTTGAAATTCAACCCTCACAAGCCTATCATTTGTCGGAACTTCAAAAGACCCTAACGGGAATGATTGAAGATACAAATTAGCAACCGGAGAAAAGACAGCAAGATATTTCAGCACGTGAATAATTAATAAATTTAAATAGAATCTTTAGAATTTAATAACTTAATTATATAATTATTTTCGGATCTTTTGGTTTCAGAGAAAATAGGATAAAACTGTCGTCGTTATCATCATCATCATCTGAAAAACCATAAAATAGAAAGGCTCGTCACTCTCAACTATATTTTTATAAGGAATTAAAAGTGAAACATTGTCATGAGGTGAACAAAGTTGCTGGTTGTCATTATCGTGAGTTAGCCCATAAAATATGGTGGTTGAGGTGATAACAGGTAAAAGTTAATTACAAGAACATGGAATACAAATTGGAAATTTTCAAGAATATTATATTACAGTCGCGACCAAGTTTGGTTGTTTGGGTTTTATGGCATATCAACATTTGTGGGTTATTTGATGCCAAATTCATTTTTATACAAATAAACAGTTCTATTTCAAACAATTCAGTTTAGCATTAGTACACTTTAATTGTCAAAAACTTTTCTATTTAAAGTTATTCAGTTAAGTCAAACAGTTCTATTTCAAACAATTCAGTTTAGTGTAAGTACAGTTTCAATGTCAAAAACAGTTCTATTTAAAATAATTCAGTTTAGCATCCAAAAACAGTTCCACTTCAAACAATTCAGTTTAGCTTAAGTACGCAGTTTAAATGTCAAAATAGTCCTATTTCAAGCAATTCAGTTGACTCATAGATAGGACCTTATCAGGTGCTACCACTACGGGGCTGTGTGGACCTGGGAGCGAGAGAAATGAAGGAGTCCTCCGCATTCCCTATAGCTCCAGAATGACTGGAGCCTTACCATCAGATTGTTTAGTGTGATACCCAGGACACTCGTGGTGTAGTCTTACCCCTTTGCAGTGAAGCAGTCGGTGTATTCCACAGCCCCAGCCGACTGAGCAAAGTTGCAAACAAATTGTTCCGTTTGCAGCTCTATCATATCATAGGATTTACATTCTTATATATTCTAAATGGTTGTCGAAGGGCACGTGGAGCAGAAAAAATTCTAAAAATAGAATCCAAGACAGTTCTCGAAACAAAAGTAGTGAGACTTTCGTAAATTAGATAGTTGCGGGAGACTAATTGGACAGAGTAGACACGTGCCACGTGCTTTCAACTACGTCGGCGCATTTTGATTTGGGCCCACGCAAAAAAAAAAAAAAAAAAAGAGCCGTCACGTGACATGGTTACCAATATAGTCTGCGCCATTGAAAACTTTCTCTCTCATACGTTCTGACTCCCAGCTGGACAGCTTTCACTCTCATGTGCGTGCACAGCCTCGAACATTCCACCACGTACAGATAGAGACAATAGCCAACATGGGAGAACATACAGCCAGCAAAGACACATTTATTGCAATAACGAAATGGGTATATTTGCTACACTCCCATGTGCTGGACTTTGCATGGATGTCAAAATCGCCACATAAATGCGGACGCGGATGTACACGCCGCTTTTTAGTACTTTGGTTTCGCGAACTTACATACGAACACACACATATACGTAAGTAAGGACTGTGACATTATGACTCTTAGTTTTAACTACGAACACATGTACACACAGATATTTTCGAGCAAAAACACACCTACATTCACATAATATTTATATCATTCACCCCAGCACACACACGAATGTCTAACGAACAATATTCGGACATTATTCCTACTTTGTATAGTTTTCTGTTTATTTCTTAGTATATAAAATTGTCTGTTATATGGTATAATGTCATTAAATTTCCTTTTGTGCATATTTCTTGTGAAGCCGAAACACTTCTGCATAGTTTGGAACGAGCAGCAGCAAGCATAGGCCTCCATGTTAATGCACACAAAACGGAATATATGTGCTATAACCAAACGGGGGACATCTCCACTCTAGAAGGAACCCCTCTTAAACTAGTAGACAAATTCACGTACCTAGGAAGCAGCGTCGAATCAACCGAAAAGGACATCGAAACGAGGTTAACGAAAGCATGGACAGCTATCAATAGGCTATCGACTATATGGAAATCAGACCTAACCGATAAAATGAAACGCAGTTTCTTCCAGGCAGCGGTCACATCGATACTGCTATATGGATGCACTACATGGACGCTAACAAAACAGCTGGAGAAGAAACTAGATGGCAATTACACAAGAATGCTGCGTGCAATCCTGAACAAGTCCTGGCAGCAACACCCCACAAGACACCAACTGTACGGCCACCTGCCCCCTATCACGAAAACTATTCAAGTTAGGCGAACCAGACATGCAGGACATTGCTGGAGAAGCAGAGATGAACTCATAAGAGATGTACTCTTATGGATCCCCACACACGGCCGCGCAAAAGCAGGACGACCAGCACGAACGTACATTCAGCAGCTATGTGAGGATACAGGTTGTTGTCCTGAAGACCTGCCTAGGGCGATGAACGATAGGGAGGAGTGGCGAGAGAGGGTCAGGGATATCCGTGCTGCCAGCACGATATGATGATGATGATGATGATTGTCATTGTGAAGACTCAAGTTCAAGCATAAATACCATGTGAGGTACCATACAAGGTTTGTTGGGGTGAGAAACGCACACACTTGTACATGCTTCTTGTTGTCAAGAGAGAGAGAGAGAATTTAACTTTGCTGTGTCCTTTTATATAGTTCTCTGTTCAGTCTACCTAGAGGCTATTAGATGTAATATTTGGAAGGCAAGGATGTAATCCCTACACATGGTTAAACAAAAAGATAAAGATTCATTTTAGCTGACCTGATGGAGACAAAGAAAGTATCCAGTTTGAATTATATATCAAATCCCTGCCAAAAAAGTAATAGAATTTTCAAAGACTAAAATGCTCATGTTATATAATGACAGTTGACACGGATTTTGGGTTTGTTCCTGGTGACCCTATGTGATTTGACAAACTGTCACATTGTGATTAGTAAATAGAGGGATGGCAGTGCGTTGGGTTAGGCTGGTCGAGCAGTTGTGTAACCGGAAAGAGACCACGTGATATGAGAACCATGCGGTCAGATTTAGACAGTCCAGTCAGAATCGAGAGTCGAGCCAGGGATACGCAGCCGATCAGAGGCGTTAGTGTCATCTCTGACGATATGACTTGCAAGTATTGGCATGCCCTGGCTCAATGAAGAAGATATGGGGCAAGAAGAAGTCCCCTCTCTGAGTATATGTCTCTCCATCCATCTCTCAAACTTACAAAAAACTGTGTGCACCTTTCGGTAATAAAATGAGAGAGATATATTTTCATAAAGATTTGTGTTTCGTTTTGTTAACTGAATTTCGTAAATTATGTTTGATTATCTCGTTAATGAATCCATAAAAGACAATACAACACTCAGACTATACTCTGATGTTCCATAAGTCATCAAAGAAAATTTAGTGGTTATTGCACTAGCTCTCCTTGAGTTTTGATAAAAACACCTTTGAAACAAAAAATAATTTGGACTGCAATATATTCAGATTTCTGATTACAGAGTTGAATGATATCAATTTTGCTTGTTATTGAAAGGTATAAACTTTATCCTTTTTTTAAGGTTAGAGAAAAAAATCAATGTAGTCCCAAACTTTTGTTCAGTAGTGTGTGTATATACATCAAAGAAAGGGAAAAAGAAATAGCACGAGAAAATACTGAATGCAAGTAAAATTTTCAATGATCAGTTATAATGAATGATACATTTATCAGTGCTATGGAACAGATGTTCTTAAAAAAGACAAGAGGAAAAAAAACAAACTATCTTTGACACACACATACACACAAAAGGGAAAAAAGTCATAGAAATTAAATGTGACATTGATAGTGAAGCATGAATTTTTCTAGAAACAAGAGAAACAGCGGATGACTAAAATCAAGCATCACAGATTTTATACATACATCCTTATCTCTGTGTTTGATTAATATTGTAAGGAAAAAGTGACTATGTGTGGATCTCCTGAGTATCTTTTGATCTCAAAGACGATTGCAGCATCAAGTGTTGGGTGGGCTGAGAGCAGTTTGTCTTCACAAAGCAAGAAGAATGGTAAATCTATAGATGCTTGGCAGTTAAGTGCAGACCAAAAGAGAGTTGGCAGACAGAAATGTTCTGACATGGCTGTATTGAAAATAAAGACAATTTATTGCCAGAAGGAAAGAGAAATCAATAAGATGAAGACTGCAGGATAATTTGCCATCATAGAAAAGAGAATGTTTAAAAAAATTAAATGGTTGCAAAACAAAAATAGTTAGAAAAAAAGATGTATGAAATTAAAAAGAAAAACATTTTGGGGGTAAAAAACATTAATTTTGATCATTGGCATAGCAACTGTTTACTCATTTTTTTGAAAACTGGAAAGGACACACGAACGCACACACACACACACACACACACACACACACATATTTACATATTTCTCATTATATGTATGCAACTGGTCCATTGGCCTAGCGGCTAGAGAGTTCAATCTCAGGTCGAGTCATACCAAAGACTCAAAAAATGGTACTTGATGCCTCATTGCACTCAGCATTATAAGGTATGGATCAAGGGTAAAGTGGAGATCCAGAGAAAGGAGTTGTGGCCTTCCCTACACCTCAGTGTAGTAACTATTGAAAAGGGTGCCTTTGGGTTACCTTCGACTATGGACTATTTCTGAAATTCTCATTATGCTTGTGTGTGTGTCTGTGTGTCTATATATATATATATATATATATACACACACATCATCATAAAATTGTTCCATTAGCATGGATTTCCATGACTCTTTCTCTTGGCATTCATCTCTATCGTCCATCGCTTCCAACAGGTCTTCTAGATTACATACTCTGTCCATACAGTGATGTTGTAGATAAGTTCTAACTGGTTGTCCAACTCTTGCTCATCTGTGTTAAGGAGTCCCCAGGAGAACATCATTTACTAGTTCATCCTACATGTCTTGTTTGTCTAATTTGAATGGTTTTAAAGATGGGAGGTAGATGGCTATACAGCTGCTGTTTTGTGGGAAGTTGCTTCCAGGATTTCTTCAATATAGCTCGTAGCATTCTTGTGAAATTCCTGTCCAGCTTTTTCTCTATACGCTTAGTCAGCATCCATATGGTGTGTCTGTATGAAATTCTTTTTAAAATCCTGTATGAAATCCTTTTTAAAATCATTTTGATGAATTTGCAGTTTAAGGTTTTACCACAAATACATCTATAGAATTATTGATGCAGCCCATAGAGATCTTCAATGAAGGTGGATTAGAAGTTTTGAATAACAAAACGTGGTGCAATAGACAACAACTATGGAAGGCAGTAATTACTGGGGATATGGTTACAAGACTCAGCATTCCTATCCGATGTCGCGGTTAATCACCTGAAGAAGGCCAGAAGTGAAATTTGGCCAAAACGTAGTGAAGAAGAAACAAAAAAACTACCAAGATGAGGACAAAAATTCCGCAATAAATAAAAAAACTAATTCTCAGACCATAGCTGGTGTACCATACCTATGATATGGATATGTGAAACGTACATAGAATGTTCATAACATATATACATAGAACATAGGAATCCCGAAACATGAAAAACACTTACGACTTCTTAGTTCAGGTACAAAACTTTTTATTACCTTTGAGTTTAAAGGTTCTTCGACATAAGGAGAGAGATACACATTCTTTCTATTCTGGCTTTTCCATCTGCTCCCTATCTTGACATGAACATATATATAAAATATTCATTGCGTAAGTTAAGATAATATCGACATTAAATCAGCGGTGCTTGGTGACTGTCATTTTTTCATCTACGCATTTGTCAGACTTGGTCTGATGAATGTATAAGTGAGAAACTAACAACCACAACTGGCCATATTCATGCCATTCTAACTAAAATTCAATTAATGATATTGACCATTCTTTATTCATAGATATAGCAGACTTGGCCTCATGGGTAGAGTGTTCGTTAATGGTCCGGGAGACCTGTGTTCAATCCCAGGTGGCATCATACCAAAAACTTTAAAAATGGTACTTGACCCATACTTGCTTAACACTCGGCAATATAAGGTACATATCAAGGGCAAAGTGGAGCAATCCTGGAAAAGGAGTAGCACCCTCCCCTACACTTTGGTGTTGTAGCTATCGAAAACGGAGCCTTCTGGTCGCCCTCGACTACGGTTGCCAACTTTCCTTTTTTAATTATATTATCAATAATCATATATATATTTAAAACCTCTGTATCTTGGGCTACTCATTCAGTTAATCTGAGATTCATATGTTTCTGCAATGGTTAGATGTTAAGAGTAGCCACTTTTTTAATGTTTGTTCAAATGATTACTTCCAATATTCATTTAGATGTATATATGTAACCGTAGCCCAGCAAAAACAGTACATCATTGTGAGATTTCAAGGAGAGCAATATATTTAAATTTATAGCAGGATTCGGGAAATTAGTTATTTTCCCTAACACTATAGATTTTAAGCAACACAAATGAATTACGAAACTTTGCTTTAACAACACAACAGAGAAAGTTTTTATTTGCAGCTTTGAATATGGTTTGCTTTTGGTGCTGCAAGACTTGTGGCTTGTTAGTTTTGGAGACAAAACAGCTTAGCGGGATGTTGAGATGGCAGCGTGTTGTTGGACGTGTGAGGGATGTGTTTAAAGTCACCGTGTAGTTTTGTATCTGGTTTTTGGAGGAGAGTCTGCGATATCTCCATGTTGTCGAGAGCGGAGTTACGCTCGGATCGACATAGCCAATTTTTGGGGTGACATGAAGTGGTGCCTGTGGAAGGCATGCTGAATGTTTCTAATTTATGTTCAACTGGGATTCCTCGTAAAGAATCCATAAATTAGATGCTTCCCTCGTTGAGTGTCCATGTTGCTGCTGCTAGTGTTAAAGCCACAGTGAGATGTCCACACTGGGTGGCTTGTCTAGCTAAAAAGCATCGCTAAGCAGGGACGACCAGAGGTACGTCTGTTCTGGTCGCCGTCTCAAGCCGAAGAGAGTGGTTTTGGCCGCTCACCCGTTTTGCTAGCCGGAAATGAAGGTCCGGGCTGAATAGGATAAGTCATCCTGATTGGGTGAAATTCAGTGTTGAATTAAATTGCGCGCCAAACCAAAATACGAGATTTTCCTCTTCTCTACAAATTGCTTAGAGAATAAAGCAATTTCCCATCCAATTTGCTGTTGAATCATAATTTGGCAGGGCATGTGTTTGTACTGAATGTTGATTTTTAATCACCTAAATTTCTAATTGTACTAATTAGAATACTTTATTTCTTTTTTGATGTCCCAATGCTTTCTCACAAAAAGAAATCTCCAAATAGTCAGTAAAGGTTAAATTATTTTTGAAGTTATATACATTAGATTTGGGGCAAGTTATTAACTAAATGCTGAAATTTTAGATTTTGTAGCATTAGTATTAATATTATTAATTTTGATATCCATACTATTAATATAGTATTTGTATTTTTGTAGTAATTTTATTTAATCACAGAAAGAATTTACCTTATTAGGAGACAATAAATTTCAATGTCGTCTTTTATTAGAAAAAGGTTCCTCCCCTATCTTGGTTTAAGTTAACACAGTAGTTGAATGACTTGTTTATTCCCAATGGGATGACAGAAATTGCATTTTATGTTAAAGACAATGCAAACCTTGAAAATAAAGAATAAGCCTCAGAAAGCTTTAGAGATAATCTGTATTAATCCAAAATTCTTAATAATTAAAATCAAGACATTTTCTTTAAGAATTATTCTATGGTTCAGTACCAAACCATGAAAAGATTAGATAAAATCATTTTATAGATGAGCTGAGAAACACAATCAAATATTTTTTTTAACTTTCTATTTTTATCTTTTTTTAAAAAGATATTGCTATTATTATTGATGATTAAAATCTGTTAAATCAACCGAGAAAATGCCTGCATTCACGGATTGGATAATGCTGTCAAGATTTATCAACAAATACAGGAGTAGTCTCCCTTCTGCTTCTATTCCCAGGTGGCCATGGGCAATATTCATTAGCCCATATCCACTCGATCACACATGATTTAAAAGCTCACATTTGATTGGATTAGAGAATTGGAACAAACTAGAAAAGCCAAAGCAGAAATGTCCACTTGTATTAATCATTAAATTTCTATACCCTTCTTCCTAATTTTTTCCCCAAAGACTTCCTATTTGAATGGATATATTAAGATATACATCAAATTATTATATTGTCTAAAAGCTGAAAAAAAAAAGCAAAAAAACAAAACAAAAGGCAAAATTTCCCATCAGCCCCCCTGTGGTTCTTAAATGTAGATCAGGTTTGAATCTAACTGTATAGTTTCATAGATTATCTTTTCCTTCATTGCTGTCATACAATATTCATGATTGGCATTTATTCTAACGAGGTAAATTTCTAGATCTTTCTCATGTGAATCGAAATACCACTCATTAATGGCTTTGAGAGGGAAGCATTAAGAAAATTGTCCAACTTCAAACTGTGTTTGTTAAATTTTCATGATCAGACAAAGAAAATATCTCCTGTGTTTTCAGCATTCATGGGCATCTCATTATTAAAAAATACAAAGATTAGTATCAGAATATTCCTGTTATAGAAAATGTAACATAAATATCAATGGATTTTGATTAAAGAGGTTTTACTAGTTGATAACTCTACCTTCATAAGGCTTGAAAAATTTCTTTATACTTTATAATTAATGTTAAACAGATCCAAACAAAAGAAAGTGCAGCTGACTGTGATAAGAATGAACTCTAGAAAGAAAAGTTTATCTATATGACTGGTTTGGTTAATTTGTTTAATGGCATATAAACTCCTTATGGATAATTTAATGCTGAAATTTTATTCCTTTGTAAATGTTTGACTGCAATTATACTTATATTTTCAATGTTTCATCACATTTTTTCTTCTACAATCATAGGCTTTATATATATATATATAGTTTCTATCTAATCCATTCCCCTTATTTTTTCCCTTTTCTATCACCATTCTCCATTCCCATTTTCCTTCATTTTTTTATCACCTTGATAATAGCTCGGACGAATGAGGTGTGAAACCAATTAGCAAGCCTTTACATTTTTTACTTTTTACCATGTTTAATAAATATGGTCTTTTCATAGTTATCATTAGATTTTCAAAAACTAATAAAATCTTAAAATATAGATATATATAAAATTTTAAAATGTAAATTCTAAAGGGGGGTATCCTCATGGTGGAACGGTTAAAGTGGAATTCTAGTTAGCAAGTTCAAACTCCAGTCACACTATAATGTTCGCTTTCGGACAAATACACTTGGAAAAGACATGAACCCCTTCATCCTCCCAGCTATGAGGTTAAATGGTTATACTACTGTTCTTCAAGGAGAATGGCTTTGCATTAAATAATCTACAAAGGTTGATATGCCATTAAACAAAGAAACCAAACCAAATGTAAATTCTAAAATCAACTCACTAGATAAAAAAAAACCCATACTGATAAGCAGATATAGACATATAAATAAACATCAGTTATGTTTATTAGCACCAGACTGAGAAAAATTAGAGATTGTTCATTACACTATACTAATATATTCATAATTCAATAATTATATTCATATTTGTATTTTGTAGGCGATTTTCACTGCTTCCAACTTTTCTGGTGTAGTGGTCCTAAGGTTGGCTTTTGCAAGATACAAATAGAAAATGAATTAAACTTCTGAAAATAATAACATTCTATATCAGATTTTTGGGAAAATCTCATGAAACTGACAGTCACATGGAGAAAGTGTCTGTGTATGAAATCCTTTTTAAAATCATTTTGATGAATTTGCAGTTTAAGGTTTTACAACAAATACATCTATAGAATTATTGATGCAGGTGGATTAGAAGTTTTGAATAACAAAACGTGGTGCAATGGACAACAACTATGAAAGGCAGTAATTACTGGGGATATGGTTACAAGACTCAGCATTCCTATCCGATGTTGCGGTTAATCACCTGAAGAAGGTCAGCGGTGAAATTTGGCCAAAACGTACTGAAGAAGAAACAAAAAAACTACCAAGATGAGGACAAAAATTCCACAATAAATAAAAAAACTAATTCTCAGACCATAGCTGGTGTACCATACCTATGATATGGATATGTGAAACGTACATAGAATGTTCATAACATATATACATAGAACATAGGAATCCCGAAACACGAAAAAAATGACTTCTTAGTTCAGGTACGAAACTTTTTATTACCTTTGAGTTTAAAGGTTCTTCGACATAAGGAGAGAGATACACATTCTTTCTATTCTGGCTTTTCCATCTGCTCCCTATCTTGTGCGGCGCTCATAGCGCGCAAATTTGTCTGGCCTATGCGAGCCCCGAAAGTCGACCCTTCTCGTTTGGTGTCCAATTCTCAACTCAACTAACTGACTTTTTCAAATCACCCTAACCCTCTGCACGCTTCAGGTGCATGACGTCATTCACATCACCCTATCTGGGATTTTTATTTTGACATCACTGAATGATACATCTGCCCTGTGTGCACGCATGAACACCTGCATTCATGTTGCACCTAGCTAACCCATCCACTGAGCCAAAAGGTTCTCAGCCTAACTAAACCCAAAGGCATAAAACGAAATCCCTCAGCCATTATATTACACTGGAAGAATAAAAGAGTTCAGGTCTTTCTCAAGGGTATTAGTCAAAAAGTGAAAGTAATAACTAGACTGAAGTTTGAACCCTCTTACTTTAATATTCTTAGCCATTTCACCATATGTAATATTATGGATGGGCGCTGTCGTAAATCAGTGAAGGTGTCATGAGACTAGCGCGTGTGGGCAGAATGACCTCCAAAGTTAGACGTGATTTTAAAATAATCACAGATGTATTATCATGTGTTTCACTAGTGACATCGAACATTCGAGGATCTTCCATTTGTTCCCCAAAATCTCTATATAGGAAAACAAGTAATAAGATTTTGGCAGAGTTGAAGGCAGGTGTCAAAATGGGTGCGTTAAAGGTTCCAGAGGCCCCGACCCATCCTACCCCAGTCTGCAACGACCTATCGGCTATGACAGGCGTGTGTCAAACAGCCAGCTCTCACCCACACCCTATCACCACCAAGAGGAAGGGAGAAGAAGGACGCAACATAAATGAACTTTTCAAGTTGCAGTGATCATAGCTGAATAAAAATGACAGCTATATTTTCTTCTCTTACCTTTGAGTTTGAGTATTTCTTTTTCTGCGGACTTCTTTCTTTACAGCACAAAACGTTGGTCCTATGGTACACATAGAAGCTCACAGTCCCATGACAGGGAAGAGAAAAGTTGTATTCATATCTTTCCCTAGGGCATTAATACAAAGGGTAATATAATAAAGTATGTGGAGATTGAACTCACTTACGACATTGTCACAGTCTAGCATCTTAACCACTATGTCACAAGATTCCTACCCACAGGTTATGGAGATATATAATCTTGATATGTCTTAAAATGCAGTATATATTTTTTCCCTTGTGATTGTTATTTCTTTGCTTGCTAACAAACAAAACTTGCATGAATTCTATTCATACTATATATACATGGAAAATCTTTTTTTTTTTTAAATCAAGTATTGATAACTTGCAATTAGGGCTATTGTTCATTGTGAAATCAATGTAATTAAACATTGAAATATTACTAAAAATCAATTATACTTGTCCCTTTTTTTTCTTTTTAAGTAATTACTTCTTTTTCCAAATGAGATTTTTAAAATTTACTTTGATCTTTTGGGCCTTACAGTAATTTCATTCTGTATATGAATTGATAAGCAAGCATTGAACTTTTCCTTTCTATCTGTTTATTTATTTGCTTTATGAAAGCAGTTATTTATTGGATACTTTGAATACTACTTATTTGTTAATGTGTGAATTTGATAAATAAGGGAGTACAGTAGAGTATATTTTTACCCAACCCCTCTATTATAAGCAGGATGTGACACATGGTCAATTCTTTTAAGCAGAGTAAAGCTGGGGTGAATTTAGAGTTTTTTTTTTAATGACAAGAATGGTTGCCTAAGCCAAAAAGCAGTCTGCCCTACTATTTACCTATATCTGTGTATAGAAGAGATGGATTTATGACTTTCCCAAGGATATTAGCCTGAAGTATTGTTGGGAATTGTACATGGTATGGAATTTACTGCTTGCCTTTATAAGAACACTGAATATATACTCAAGAAAAGTACTTTGAAGGAAACGGTGGTAACTATGTATTAGAGTAAGTAATTTTTTTATGTTTAATTTTTGAGTAGCATCTTTTAAATTTTTGAAATGAAGAATTGTTTTTGGATGGAGAACATATGGATTCATGTCTTTCCCAAAGACATTTGTATTACGTGAAATGCAAACAGCCCTGTCCAGGATTTTCAACTCAAATTGCCAAACCCAAATTCTGCAACCAATAACAGTAATGCCATAGAATATCATTGAGTAGAAGAAAAGCAATGTGTCTTATTTCTCCCATTAGTGTAAAAGTGAATTTTGAGAAGAACCTTGCTTTAGAAGTTGTGGTTGAAGCTCATTGTGAACATGTTTGAGAAGGAATCTAGAAAAATTTTATGACAGATACATAGTGTATTAGAATTACAATTCAAGTAACCATTTCTTTGTTAGTGTAACTAGAGAACAAAGACACATGTAGCCTTGTACAAGACTATGGTAAGTTCAGTAAATATCGATAATGCTCAATAATCAATTCTGCATGTAATTCTGAAATCTGAATTTTGAATACAATATTTCATTAACAAATAAAAAAAAGAATACTGCTATTCACTTTCAAAATATGCAGCAATAAATTGATAAAATCAACTATAACTATAAAAATTTCAATTCACTGCAAATAAATTGTTATTAACGTGTTTGTGCTTGTGTGCATATATATATATATATATATATATATATATATATATATATATATATATATATATTTGTATGTATATATAGCATAGACAGAATCAATAGCTCTCGGTGATTATCAGTTTCTCAACGATGCATTCATCAGGTCAAAGCACTGGTGATTTTGTATCTATGATATCTAAACTTAAATATATATGCTTTATCAATGATAGTGAAAACTTTCTTTAAAAATATAGCAAACTACATTAACAATAAATATATCTATATATACATATATATATAGGCCCGTTGACCAAATGAGTAGAGTGCTCACTCATGGTCCGGGAGACTTGGGTTCAATCCCGGGTTAAGTCATACCAAAGACTCAAAAAATGAAGCTTGATACCACCTTGCTTAACACTCAGCATTCTAAGGTATGGATCAAGGGTGGAGTAATCCAGGGAAAGGAGTAGCACTCTCCGTTACACCTCGGTATAAAAAACATCAGTCAGACAAAATTGACAATCGCTGCAATGGCTTTTATTATTATTACTTTAAGGATGGTGAAATAGTTATGGTAGAGTGGTTTACCCAAGTGTTCATTCCTAGATTCTTGCTTTTCAATATTTATAGTATGATAAGACAATTTATTTGAGGATATAGCAGTAGGTTCATGCCTGTCTTATGTGTATCAATGCTAAGCTAGCATAATCAGTCAATTTTACTCAGAATTCTTTGGTAAACTGAGGTAGAAGAACAGTTTTTAATAAGATATCAGCCATTTTTGTATCCACTGGTCTGATTTATAGACAAGAAAATAAAAAATAAAAAAAAATAGTATACCGGGGTGAGTCAAAAGTTTTGCAATATTTTGCTAGTACATGGTAGATTGCTGTGACAAGTTGGGCATTGCTTCAATCAATGAGCAATGTAATGTAATTCAGGTACATACACTATACGAGTTTGAAGTGGGCTATAACATTGTGAAAGCATCAAAAAACATTTGTTGTGTGAAAGATGAAGGTGTATTTCAACTCAGTATAGTAACCAGATAGTTCAAGGTTTGGTTTAGTTTCTTTTGTTTAATGGCATATTAACTTTGTAGGTTATTTAATGCCAAAGCCATTCTCCTAGAAGAACAGTAGTGGTACTATTTAACCCCTAGCTGGGGGATAAGAGGGTTCATACCTTTCTCAAGGGTATTTGCCCGAAAGTGAACGTAACAGCGCAACTGGAGTACGAACTCGCTTACTACGATTTTGCAGTCCATCACTTTAACCATTACACTACGAGGACACCACTCATCCTTTTAGAAGAACAGTAGTGTTAATTTTTACACCAAGAGGACCCCCCCCAGATAGTTCAAGAAATTTTGCTTATGTTGGAAAGAACCTCAACAATCAGGCCAGGTTAGGTAGGTCTAAACCGTGGATTCTGAGTCCCTGCTTCAAGTCACTGAGGCAAATCCAGAGAATAACACTTGGAGAGTATCAGGCGAACTTGGTATTTTACAGTTCAGTAGGGCTCATTACCTTCACCACCTCTGCAAAAGTGTCCAGAGCTGCTGAATTGTGCCTTGTGTACGACCAAAATATTGCAAAACTTTTGACTCATCCTCGTATGTTTATCTCCAAATGGTTTTGGAGATTTAGAAGAGCTTACATTTGGTTTGAATCATGTCAAATTGCAAGACGCATTTTGTTAAACTACCACGGTTATTGTGTTTTTATTGTTTTCCTTTTGTAAAAACAAGGCAAAAAAAAACAAAACAAAACAAAACATGCAAACAATTTTGGAGACAGCTTTACAATAAACGTTTTATTTTTTTAATTTGATGTTTGTTTATAAGTGTTTAAAAGATCCAAAAAGCCTACATGTAAAATGTCAACTGGACATAATATACATAAAAAGATCAGAAAAGAAGGAAAGAGACTGACATTTGCTTTTCAGAATTTTGATAATTAGAGATAAATATAGTGTTCATAAATCTATTCACAAACACACACATACAGATATAATCTGATAAACACACAAGGCTATCTATCTTGAAACACCAGTTTGTCTCATTATTTTACTTATGACTGGTGGGGGCAATAAATCTACAAGAACAACTCTAAATTCAAACCTTCTGTCACCATGACATTGTAAGGCCCATTATGGAATTTAGGGAAGGCCTAAATCCTGCATTGAACTGAAAAAAAGTCTTATATATATATATATATATATATATAGTTTATCAAATTCTAAGGAATCCAAAGAAGTAATATTTAAACTCTGCTTTACTTTAGGCTCATTGACCTAGTGGGTAGAGTGTTTACTAATGGTCCAGGAGACCTGGTTTCAATCCCAGGTCGTGTCATACCAATGACTTTAAAAATGGTACTTGATACTTCCTTGCTTAACACTCAGCAATATAAGGTACATATCAAGAGTAAAGTGGATCAATCCAGGGATAGGAATAGTGCCCTCCCCTACACCTCAGTGTAGTAGCAATTGAAAAGGGAGCCTTCTGGTTACTCTTGATTATGGTCACCAACAACAACAAAAACAACTTACTTTAAAATATCAAACAATCTATATTCCATGATAAAAAAACCCAATAGTATACAAGTATATGTCTAAATACACAAACATACGAATAGGGTGATTGAAAAGTTACTCCCTATTTTAAAAATCTAATGATTTATTTTGGAACTATAATTTTTACAATTATAATTATTTCAAAATACTTTTTAATCACTCTGTGTATAAGATATAAGAACTGCAAAAAATGACATGTTTTTGCATGAAAAGAGTGCTTGATATCTGCAGTAAAATACATATATATATATATATGCAATTAGGATTAAAATTTAAGGCTAAAAGTGTTTTTAATTAGTGAAAACTTTACAGTGCTCTGTAAAAACTTGTGAATATTCATCTTTTTAAAAATCTTTCATCTATTTTATACTTAAAGAATATTGTTACACACACACACACACACACACACAGAATATATATATATATATAAACAATATTTTAAAGCATAAAATAGATTAATAATAAAAAAGATAAATATTCACAAGTTTTTTGCTCTGTATGAAAAGAATATATCAAAACTGCCCAAAGAGAATAAAGCAATTTCCAGTCCAATTTCCAAATTAATGATAATTTTCTAATTTTTTTATTTAGTTTATTTTGACAAAATAAAAAAATTACCACATTATGCCTTTTGCATTATGGTCAGAGTGTTTGCAGATGGTCCGAGAGACTGGGTTTCAATCCCTAGTGGAGTCATACCAAAGACTCAAAAAAATAGTACTTGATGCCGCCTTGCTTAACACTCAGCATTATAAGGTATGGATCAAGGGTAAAGTAGAGCAGTCCAGGGAATGGAGTAGCACCCTCCCCTACACCTCGGTGTAGTAGCAATTGAAAAGGGAGCTTTCAGGTTGTCCTCTACAATGGTCACTAACTTTTCTTACTTAATTTTGTTTATACAAAATATCTTTCTTTGACATCAAAATCTTTGGTACAGTGGAGAACTATGCAATGATAATTAGAATCTTTTACTCCTTTGAATAGAGATACATCACTATCATCATGGACCACTGTTACAGAAGGAACCAATAATAGAACATTGACCATAGTGTCAATGCACTTAAAATGCTCTCTGAGAATAAAGCAATTTCCAGTTCCATTTGCAATTGAATGATCATTTTGTGCTGTATGTTAGTTTTTATCCTCCAATTTCCTGATATAACAAATTATTATTATCAGCTTGTTAGAATCATTCATTTCTTCCTAAATAGATGCATCAATATCATCATGGACCACTGTTACAGCAGAAACCAAAAAAGGTTCATGAGTCATCTAGTAGTATCTAAAAATATCTTGTTAACTCATTTTTCTATATTTTTTTACCTTTTTATTCACTAATCTTTTTATCTTCATATTTTGCGTCATGTAACACACATTTTCCCCGCTCCACAATAATTGACCTTGAAAATTTCTTCAAAGTCAACCTAGGAATCTGTTTGATATGAACAGATGTTCCCAGTGCTCTTTAACCGTCCCCAACTCCCCCGAAAAAACTACAGAATATATAATTTAATTTTTTACTGGAAACTTTTGCACCCATCTAATTATTAAAATCAACTTCGTTTAATAACATTTAGGTGCCACTTACGGAACCACTGGACAGCTGTTCTGACTTTATTAGGTCTCGTCAGCAGTGTATACCGAAATTTCCACCAGTGGAGATCGAACTAGCGACCACAGAATGCTGAGCCGAAACTCTACTACTGAGCCACCTCTCCATATCACACATAAGCGATGCCAAATCAACTAGTCATGCCAAATGCGCAGTCAATTAATGTGTCTTGTAAGTTACATGCGTACTCTTTACAGAGGACACGGTCACCTCCAGGGGCACGTCTTCCAAAGAGAATTTGAAAGACGCGTCTGCGTTATTATTATAACCTCAAAGAAATAGATCTACACTTTCTTAAAAAAAAAGAAAAGAAAATGCACATCTAGACTGGTCTGTTTGGATTTCACTGAAAGCTATGCTTTCGACTATTCTTCCAGCTCTGAGAAAATAGTAGGGCAGGGTTAACTTTAGTTAACTGGGGAAAAAGCTATTAAACTCCGCCAAAAAAATTGACCAAGAGTCTCATCCTGCTCATGTGGAGGGGTTCGTAAACACACGTATATGGTCTATTACCCTAAAAGGTTACGTGCAATATACTAGTATATCGTAGAGGATGCAGAATACAATAAAAAGGAATCTTTTTTCCTCCACTATATCCCTGTGGGATCAGGCGTAGGTCTAGAGGCAAGCTGTGTTGCCGTTTGATATCTGACTTCCTTCTGAGGTCATACTATTTTTACCCCACGTTGTCTCGTTGGTGTAACTCCTTGAACAAGCAGGTTCAAAAAGTGTTATACGAAAGAAGACTGTCACAGATAGGAGACGAAGCCGTTTTGTTTTATTTTCCTTTATTTCTTGGGTTCAACAACCATTCAATGGATGAGGGAATTTTCCCTGAATACCATTGAAATGGTTGAATCCCCAGACAAGGTGTCTAAAAATACGTTAATCGTTTCTTGGTATCTGCATGTCCTCGTTTGGTATTTTAAAGCTTTAACAACGTGTTAGTCACTTTTGGAAGTTTGTCTAAGTCCAGTGTTTTAGTTTGTAGTTTGATAGGTCCATTTCGTAGCCTTTTATATTTCGGCATACTGTTAACCGAGAGGGCTGGTACTAGTGAAAAGACTAGCCAACGCTTCGTCCAAAGACGAATGCGTGGCGTCTCCCACCAGTTAGCAAAGTGTTGTCAATTCGCCGGTCACTGCCTGAAAGAGAATGAGCCTCCTCCTCTTGTCGGAGGTCCCTTTTCTTTACGCATGCGTCGTCCCTTTTTCCTCTTAGAGACCTTGGGAGTTTCTGTATATTTTTAAAATTTTCTTTTTTTTAATTCAATTTTAAATGTTTTTTTATTTATTCAATCCTTACATCCCCACCAAAATTAGAAAGATGATTACGCATAAAATGAGGTTCGACAAAAAAGGAAATGTTTCAGGACATTATTATTATTATTATTATTATATTTTTAAAAAATATATTTTTGCTAGAGTTTTGCAAATGCTTATGTAAGTAAATTGATCACATCACCTAAGTTTTCAGTGATAATTCGTTAACTCTTGACATGCCAAAGAACTCTTTCTGCCTAATTTCCCCAGCGACCAAAATCTTCCATACTTTCAACAGAAACATATACAGAGATTCTGGGGGAAAAATCTATTTTCAAACACAGTCGAACTTATCATTAAGAGTGCTTCTCTGTAAAAATGGTTCCTAGTAAGTCAGAAAGCCTGTTTCTAAATCCAAGAGATAAAATATATTCCCCTCCCCAATCTTTCTGTAACACTGGAAACACACTACCTGACTTATTTCTTATTTTTTTTATAAAATTTTACATGGCAACTTAATGAAGTAGTTTCATAGATATCGGCAAATTTCTTCTTTTTTCCCCAGCATTTAAAGTGCAGCAAAGTAATGCATATATCTCTATATATTTGTATATGAATGTGTATGGAGGTGTTTGTGCACACACACACACACACATATATGTATATATATATATATATATATATATATATATATATATATATATATATATATATATATACAAACATACATATATTTTAAATCTTTTACCAAAGAAGCAGGTTTCATCTATCAATCTAAATCTTTTTATATCTGATAATCTATCAACTTCAGTCTATCTCTCTCCAAATATATTTTCTAAGTTCAATCTTTCCATATTTAGCAAACTTTCTATCTACATTTAAGGTTTTCATTTATTTGCCTAGCACGGTCAGTTCTATTGATATCTATCAATACTAGTCTATTCATATATTCCTACAAATGATTAAAGAACAAATATGACCCAAAATTATTTCAAACATTCTCTTAAAATGTCTGTAGCATAAAGAAAAAAGAAATAATTCACCTTGCTAATGCAAAACTTGTATCAAGCAACAGAATTATTGATAATAAAAGATACTTGAAACCGGTTGGGAGTACAGCATCCAAAATGTTATGAATATAAAAGCTACGATAAGGACGATAGTCCAAGAAATGATCACTTAACTCCTAAGTTTTGACTAGGGGTAGTGTTCGTGGTGTTGTGGTTAACGTTCTAGATTGTGGCATCGTATTGAGCAAGTTCAAACTCCAGTTGCGTTATTACGTTCAATTTCGGACTAATACCCTTGGGGAAAGTACTAACTCCCTCATTCCACCCCGGTTATGAGTTAAATAGTACCACTATTGTTCTTCTAAAAGGATGAGGGGTGTCCTTGTGATGTAATGGTTAAAGAGCTGAACTGCGGAGTCGTAGAAAGCGAGTCCGAACTCCAGTCGCGCTATTGCGTTCACTTTGAGACAAATACCCAAGGGGAAAATATGAACTCCCTATTGTCCCCCCCAGCTGTGGGTTAAATAGTACCACTAATGCTTATCCAGAAGGATGGATTTGGCATTAAATAACCCTAGAAGGTTGATATGCCATTAAACAACAAAACAAACAAACAAACATTTACAAGGAATGCTTTGGCATTACATAACCCACGAAGATTGATAGGCTATTCAACAAAAAAACCAAACCAAACCAAATCAAATTTGGACAGATATTAACAAGTATGATAGTAAACATTTTCAACCCCACCAATCTAAAAAAAAATATAGTTGAACTCGAATACTTCCCAATCAAGTATAATGGATTTTAAGTACCACTTGTTTTAGTTTGGTTTGGTTTCTTTGTTTAATAGCATATTAACCATCATGGGTTATTTAATTTCAAAGCCATCCTTGTGGAAGAATAGTATTGGTGCTATTTAATCCATAGCGGAGAGATAAATAGGGTTCATACTTTTCCCAAGGGTATTTAGTCCGAAAGTGAAGGTAATAGCGCAACTAGAGTTCGAACTCGCTAACTACAATGTCGTAGTCCAGCACGTTAGCCACTATGCTACGCAGTCCAGCACGTTAGCCACTTTCCCCACTCACTTGCTTTCTAAGAGAACTTAGATTCTAAGGATTTCCTGGCACTTGACCACAGCCAAAGTTGTCCCACTTTTTTCAGTTTAAATACATTGACTCCCTCTCCATCCCATCGAAAAACAAAAACATATCTCCCAAATTGGATCCTAATTGGTCGAATGGTTCCTAACTTCTCGAACACATCTGCATATTTCATAATGTTCAGAAATACACTTATCACCAATGCACGGCAACTACTAGACGAGAGCAATAGAAAACCCTTAATTATATTACATGACCACACCTGGCACTTTGATGTTCAGGTTTTCGTCTGCCACTCTGGCATAAGTACCTCTCCATATACTAAATAGTAAGAGGCCATCTTCAGGCAAACATTCTCACATCACAAGTGCTTCGATAGGCTATACCTCTGACTCAGTATAAATCATTGACATGACTTTCTTTCTGGTTACTGAATGTAGAGAAGAAAGCCAGATTGTGAAAATACCATTCACCCTCTTCCTTTGCCGCAGAGAATCCAAATGAATGTGACAAGGACTGAAGAATGCTGGTTTGTCTCTAAAAGGGTTGCTTGTTCCATTTCTTAGCACCAACGTAAGAAAGCAAGATAGAGGGGAAACTGTTTGAAATGTCACAGCAAAATATAAAAGAGAAATACCATTGCATGCTTTCCATTGCAAGGATTGGTTATTTCATTACAGCAGACGGGTGGTGTAATTATATTTAGTATAAAGTGAACCGCCATATTAGAACAGTTATTATTGTATATGAAGTTACTAACCATATATCTGTGAATATACCTATCTGTTTCTCTTCATATCTATCTATCTACAATTTTCCTAAACATTTAGAAAATTCTTGATTCAATTAGCTATTCTTAATACAAATAATTTGAATACAGTTAGATAGTTTCAACTATTCCTATCGAACATTAATAATTCCATTTACTAACGATCATTTGTTTGCACACATTTATATGGTTTTATTTATTCCTGTTCAATATTAATATTTTCCAAATATGTCTATTTGACCCATTGACGAGACACAAACAGGTACTACCACTCTCGGTCACAGTAGGCCTGGGAGTCATGGCAATGAAGGGGTACTATACACTTGCAAGATATCTAGAACTGGAACCTCACTATCAGATATAGTTTAGTGTCATACCTAGAATACATATTTTTTTTTTTTTTTTGCGGGAAGGGTCTTACCCTCCTTCTGCTAGAAATACAGTCAGATATTCTGAGCCTCTCCGATACGGTATTTTATCTTTAGATGAAGTATTGTGAAACATGATTGATTTTGACTTGTATTTTCTTTCACGGTTTTATTTCAAATTGCTATCTTCTCTATATTTATTGTTCTGAATCAATGGCTAAAATATTTTCCTCAAATGAATGAATGTTGTTATTAATATAGTCTGCTAGATATGTGTATAAACAGTATTCCACAGCATTTGAAATAAACACACCAAAAGATTTCCCTTTATTTTTAAGACATAGAACTTTAAAAAAATGTCTTATTAAGATTGTACATATCTGTACGAGGATTTATTCAACTTTCTGCCAAATCAGTTTTGACATCAGATTATTCTACAGGGAGGTGCGCATAAAGCAAGACATGCGTGACCGTTACACCCCCACAAAAAAAAAAAACAACAAATGCTTAGTTCTCTCGCTTCAGGCGCCAAGTTATAAACTCAACACTGCTTAGCAGATACTGGCTGGGAAAAAAGTCTTCTTGGACGAGGCAATTAACTTTAAACCACTCACCCGGCGCGAACGACAGGTGAGCCCTGAAATACAGAATCGAGGTTAAATATAATTGATTTATCCGTGCCTCCTACCAGAAAGGATTTGACACAAGGTATTTTTATTGTGGGGATTTAGGGGAGGAGGAGGTCAAAACTCGGGCTCTGCCGGAGTATGCTGGACATAGGCTTACAAGATGCAATGTGAACTATCCTAGTCTTTGCTCAGTCTCCCGCCACGAAGCTAGGGGACCTTGCTAGTCAAAGCTTTACTAGATACGAAGATCTTGTGCTATGCTTGTCACTGATTCTTTGTCCTCTCGAAGGTGGTCCGACTAGAGCCAGGGGCCATTCACCCTCGAATCTATTATTGACCTTGATACTCCACCCGGCACGAATGTCAGACGGCCCAGCTGAAAAGAAGGGACCCAGATCCCCGTGAGTTGGCACATGGTCAGTGTTATTTATTTCTGAAATTAGGATGTGCTAATCATTGTTAGCAACCTAGTAGATGTCATTTAACCTCAGATCTAGAGACTCTCAGTGTTGTGCTATATAACTGAGCAGAAGTGATTATATAAAATCAAATTGGAGAATTAAACCAAGTGTGAAAGGTACAAGATAGTCTTTTGATACAGTTTGATCATGTGATATGCTTTTGAATTGATAGCTGTGGTTCTGGTTGATACAGACTTACGTTTCAAATATATCATTTTTCGTAAGTAGATATAAATGTAAGTAATTGTTTTTGCATGCAGGTATTTGAAATGGGTGTGTTATGTTTATACTTACTTTCTATGCGTATACAATTAGATGTATAAGTTCAATTGGTTCTCGGAGAATAGTGAGAGAGTAAATACTAATTGAAATTTTGAGATGAAAACAAAGATCAGAAAGCTCGTTCTAAAACATCATTGAATCATGTTTGAAATTCTGAATATGTATCATAATATTTGTATTTAACCAACCCCTCAGAGACAGACAGGATGCGACGAATACTCAAGTTTTAAGTGAAGTACTATATATAAGGTAGATGGGTTGTCTCCCTTGGTCGACTCCACTCTCTAAAGGCCATGCATGACACATTTAAATTGTCAATAAACCTTTCAAACTAACTAACCACTGGACTGCATATTCAATAGTGTATGTCTTTAAATATACGGTCATTCCACAAATAAAAAGTTTTTTTTAAAAAAGAAAATACCTTTTTGGTTCAGATTTTTCCCCCCTGTGTGTAAACTCTGCCTTGTTTGAAATTGGCTTTCAGAAAAAACTATCTTAATTTGCAAAATTATTTTGGGGGGTTATTCACAGTGGCGGCAAATAAGTTTGCTCCAAGACTGAATAGAGATCTGTCACAAAATCTTTGATGGCTGAAAAGTACAAACTATGTGAAATTTACAAAATAATGTGTAATATGTATGGGGGAGCATGTTTTAGTGAAAAATATACTTACAAATGGGCTAAACATGGATTTGCTGCTATGAGCCAGAGTCCAAAAGACAGTTTATGGAGTGGAAACACAGTGACTTTCCGGTAAAGAAAATGATTTAAGCGCAGAAGTTAGTAAAATAGGTCAGGCTGACAGTTTTCCACCACCATTGATTTTCTCGAAAAAGGTGCAACTGTAAACAGCTTCTTATTGCCAGCTACGTGAGCAAAATTTTACTTACTTATTGAATGACTGTGTATATATATATGTGTTAGCTGGCTCATTGGCTTGTGGGTAGAGTGTTCGCCAATGGTCCGGGAGACTTAGGTTCAATCCCAGGTCACGTCATTCCAAAGACTTTAAAAATGATACTTGATACCTCCTTGCTTAACATTCAGCAATATAAGGTACGTATCAAGGGTAAAGTGGAGCGATCCAGAGGAATAAGTAGCGCCCGCCTCTACGCCTCGGTGTAGCAGCTATTGAAAAGGGAGTCTTCTGGTCGCCCTCGACTATGGTCGCCAACTTTACTTTACTCATATATATATATATATATATATATATATATATTGTAAAATGATTTTTAAAATCAATCTCAAAAATGAATTTAAAAACATTTTAAAATACACTTAAGTCTTAAACACTCATGATATTTATACAAATATAAATCTTATGTATACATCTATGCTTTCTCACTCAGTATATCAGTAAGTAACAGATAAGTAACGCGATAAAAACTACATTATAATCTATTTGGTTAATATTTCATGTTAAGGTTTTATATATATATAAGGAATATCCAAGTTAGATGAACCAGACATGGGGGACACTGCTGGAGAAGTAGGGACGAACTCATAAGTGACGTACTCTTGTGGAAACCTTCACAGGTCGACCCGCTAGAACCTACATACAACAGCTCTGTGCATTGAAGATCTACTGGGAGCAATGGACGATAGAAAAGGGTGGCGGGAGAGGGTCCGGGAGATCCGCGCTGATGGCGTGACATGACGATGGATAATTCCTTAAAAGTCTAAATGAAGATAATTTTTTCCCGCAATAACATTTATCCTCCACTGAAAATTGTTCACCATCTGAGGACGCGAACTGTGCAAACAGATTGTTAAAATAGATTTATTATGATTGCATCTATTAAATTTTACTATATATATATATATATATATATATATATATATATCCGATTCCATTTTCTACGATGCTAAGTGTGATAATATTATATCTTCTCATAATAATGTATCATAATATCTTTTATAATTTTAAGCTGAGTTGTTATCCTAAGAATTTAACTGACTGGTTAACTGATTTCATTTTAAAGAAATTTATAATTATGTCATTATTTTGTTATAAAAATATATAATTAACTACAAGCATAAAAATAACTCAATACATTTTAGGTTGATCCATTATATGATATATATATATTTATATATAAGTAAATTTGCGACAATATTCGAGGGCGACCAGAAGGCTCCCTTTTCAATAGCTACTACACCGAGGTGTAGGAGAGGGCGCTACTTTACCCTGGATACGTACTTTATATTGCTGAGTGTTAAGCAAGAAGGTATCAAGTACCATTTTTAAAGTCTTTAGTATGACGCGACCTGAGATTGAACCCAGGTCTCCCGAACCATTGGCGAACACTCTACCTACTAAGACAATGAGCCGGTATATATATATATATATATATATATATATATGGAGAAATGGTAGATTATGGTAAATCTGATAAGATGATAAAAACAAGTGGAAAGAATAAACGAACTATCACCACTAAACCTGTTGTAAGTGTTTGGTTTATCCACTTTTCCACTTATTTTTAACACACACACACACACACATATATTTTCGAAAACAACAGGTATTCCAATATGTATCTATTCTGAACTTAAAAAGAATGGTCGCGAGCAATTATCTTTCTTGTTTTAGTTTCTGGTTCAGAAAGTAGAGAATTTAAAAGCTAATTTGTAATTTTACACCAAATTAATTTAATTCGCACAAACAACGAGACATTCTCGGAAAGACAAAACAATACATAACTAAACACATAGTGGAGTGTGTGTGAAAATGCTTAAAGACATTGGCCCAGTCGAAATCAGTTTGGTCAACCATTATACAAACTAAACAAATTATCATGGTGCCATGATCAGCGTAACGGTTATCATTCTACGGAATGGAATTGGCGACACGAATTCAAAGCTGTTTTTCACTTCACGCAAGTCACGAACCGGGGTTCAATCTCAGGTTGAATCATACCAAAGACTAAAAAATGGTACTTGATGCCTCCTAGCTTAAAAAATCAACATTATAAGGGACAGATCAAGGGTAAGTGGAGCAATATAGGAAAGGAGTTGCACCCTCCCTTACACCTTGGTGTTGTAGCTACTGAAAAGAGAGCTTTCGGGTTGCCATCGACTGCGGTCGGCCTACAATAGTCAATGGGTAAATAATAAAGCGGACTGGGCTTTTTAACTTTTGTAAGGCAACCAATCTAGGAGAAGGAAAACTATCTTTTATGAACATATCATCAAGCGCCATTTTACAATTTTTATCAGATAATATCATGGCTTGAACTCGTGCACACTGGGTTTACAGTTGAAACGATTTTTAAGACTGATGAATCTGTAATTACCATATAGAGCTTTTCGTGCTCATTTTATATTCAATCGGAATAATGCTGTTTCGAATAGAATTATTCACTAATAGAGTAAGAGCGATGGAGATGTTTTTATTAGGTTTTAGGTTTATGTTGGTTTTATGTTGGTTGTTATCCCCTCGCTAAATGTTGATGGAAAATAAAAGGTGGTGGAGAAGAACGAAGACGTCGTTAGGTTTTGTATGAAGGTTTTAATGGCAGCATGAAGTAAAGGGTTTACGCTGGTATGCTGAGAGTCTCGTACGGAGGAAAGTAGGAAGGAAGCTGTTATAGAGTATCATCCAATTCCTTTTCAACTAGGATCCCATGGTCTAGAAGAATAAACGCAAGAAGTCCATAAACTAGATGGCTCTCCTCATAGTGTATGCTGCTGCTGCCGCTATTCAAGAGCAGACAGTAAAACGTCTGTTCCTATTGAAGATTTCTGAGGAAGAGAGTGTTTCAAGGAGCTTTCTTCAATTTTTGGTGCTGCTAGGAAAGATGGTTCGGGCTGAATAGAACAGGTCATCTTGATTGGGTGAAAATATTCGGCGATCCTAACGGTCAAATTAAATTACGCGCCAAACAAAAATATAAGGTTCTTTCTGCTACAGAGTATCGATTTTCTATTCAGAACTGTATCATTCCGACGTAACATGGAATGAGCCCGAAAAGCTCTCCATGTAGCTATTACAGATGCACTTGTTTTTAAAAAACGTTTCAACAGTATCTATCTGGTAAAAACAATGCTAAGACATGAGCTACCATTTCGATTTGCCTAAGTTCAATTGTTCCACGCAGGTGACAGTTTAAAATCAGAGAATTATTTCTGACGCACTTTATATTAACTTTTGGAGATACAGATGGCAAAATGTGCAGGCAAAGATTAGACCCCATACACAAAAAAAACCCCAACAATACAGGGTGAAGTATGGACTTGAAACTTGGTGCATGGGGAGGCTAGCAACTCTACATTATCAAAAATCAACTCGTTATTGAAACTACAGTACTATCATCGATATGGCGTGACTGTGTCCCTGTGCTCACAACAGAGCCCACAGATTGATGTATGTATGGATCTGCGAGTTTAAATAAACGTGGATGCATGTAGATCTGCATTTAAGTATATTTTTTCTTGGTTTTTTCTTCTGTGTACAGGTATTTGGGAAATTGTGAAGCATCAGAAAGAGGGCTAAATCATGGTATTAATTTTTAGAAAGGCATTAAATTCCACGGGGAAATTTATGGGATATAGCAGTGAATTTCCGATCATTCTCTCTACAAGTCCCAGTGGCAGGTGAAAACTCCAATTAATCAGTAAATCAGGAAAGTTTTGAGCTAAAAAGGGAAAGAATTGTCATCAACTGCCATCTTAGGTTCTGTGGCATCATGGGATAGCAGAATTTGACTACGAGTGGATATACTGTCTTTTCTGTTGTGTCCTATCACAACAGGAACAAGTTTAAGTGTATACTGATGTGTTTGATTTTTTATTTTATCTACATTTTGTTTATCATATTTTACAAATTGTCATCAATACAACTTAAGTGGCTGGTTGGCTTCTTCATTCCTTGGCTTCTGAAGTAATGTAAGACAAGATACTGTTATTTACTAAGCTTTGATTAGTCTAGCACACAAGCCACTGGTTGCTTATCGTACATATGGTTACTAAGTGATCTCCCATCTAGTAATGGGTAGGCACATTGCTGCCTAAATGTTAGTGATCTGATATGAACCGGCGTTTTAAGCGTGACTTGGCCGTAAGTTATGTAAGATCTAAATACCATCGTAAACTTCGTTATTGGCAGCCGTAGCTTTTCCAAATCTAAGACAATAGACGTAAATAAACTAAAACAGATATTAATATAGAACTACAATTCTTTTTGGTTTTTATATCTATGATGAACTGACAGCAAAAGAAAAGATAACTGTATTTGTCTATACAAGAACATTTAAACTTTTATATAAATAATATACATACCAATGACATTAAGGAGAAAGAATACAAAAACGTGTTCGAACAGCTAGAAATATGCACATATTGTTCTCTGAACAAGCAGTATGTAGGAGGGATACAAAAAAAAAATGGAAATAGGCTTACTTGATGTTAGCAAAAAAAAAAAAAAAAAAAAATGGACATAACCGTGTGGCTTTACTATTACATAGCAGCACAGAAAACAACGTCTCTACTGTTACCCCCCCCCCCCACAGATCAAACAGGAGCCATGAATGGGTTTCTATGACTGTTATATGACACCCTACGTGACACATAAGGGGATTTATATAATAAGCGATTATAGATAAATAAAAAGAGAGGAAGCAGTCTCTTATAAGCATTTAATAGTTGTGTTCCATAGGAAATTATGATAATGATAGGGGTAAGCACAAATATCAACAATATATTCTTATTTGAACAGAAGATTTCTTTATTTCATAAATTAAATCATTTTAATGCCAGTGCCCTAACTAAGATCCCACTACGATGTACCATTTCAGTTGCGTTACATTAGCATGTACACAAAAATTGAATCAATATAGATAATTAATATTATATCTTTGTTCTGTTTTTATAATATCTAATTTACATGATGTGTTAATATAATCAAGGTGTTACTTCCTCCTTCTTCTCATAATATAACATTCCAAGATAGCAATTGATTTTCACAGCTATCCTGCCCTTGTTTTTGCTTTTGTCCTCTTCATATATTTGTTATCATAGAGATAACACTAATATAATTCAGGAAGAGTTATAAATTTATTAATCTTGTTGAGCAGGTGTTAATTGTAATACATGTTAGCATCTAAGAAAAACAACAATAAACCAAAAGAGTGATTCCTGGGTGTCACCTTCATAAAAACGCATAAAATCAACCTTCTTTGTAATTCATATAATCCTCAAGTTTATCAACCAGAGTAAAAGCCTCAAGACGCTTTCTACCTCATCCAATATTCTAGGGAGACACTTCCCTTGGATTTTTTTGCGCATGTCTTCGGACATCACGTGTCCATTGGTCACTTGAGAATTCAGATAACTTTATCATTCTCTTTTTGCTTCCGTTCTTTAAACGGATAAAACCTCTTTTTTGTATCTTCATTCATTGAACAGATTTGGTCTAGTCACCCGGTGAATAGCATTATCATTTGTCTCGTTACTGAAATGAAGACAACCAAAGAAGATATTTAAGACTTATTACCATTTGTACACTTTTTTAATAAACACTGTCATAGAACAACGTGCTCATTTAATCTGTTTAGGATATATATATATATATATATATATATATATTGGAACTTGGTGAGTAGGGACGCAAATATATATCTACCTTAGAACCAAACGTTACTAATGACTGGTAACTCATAATTACCAACCCCTCCGCTCGGGTAGGATATGACACAAGGTCAATTTTTAAGCGGAGTTTAACAGGTTTGAATTCAGATTTTTCCTTCCCCTAGACTAGTTGCCTCACCAAGGCTGAAGAACCCAATCTGTCCTACTATTTACCCATAGCTGGAGGGAGAATAATTGGATTCATACCTTTTCCAAGGGTATTAGTGCTATGTGAAATGCAATCAGTCCGTCCAGGATTTAAACTAATGACTGGTAACTCCTCCAATACTATGTGTTCATAAATAAGTTTTTAATTTATTTTTTAATCTTTTTGTTTTTTTTTAACCTGTGCAAATAAATGAAATCTGGCTCATTTACAAATGTTACCTACGAATTATTCGCTCAATTATTTGCACACAGTTAAAAAAACCAAAGATTAAGGAAATAAATTAAAACTTAAAAATGAAGAGGTATCATTGGAGGGGGGGTTACCGGTTATTGTAATGTTTGGTGCAAGTGGGTATATATATTTGCAAATAGGATTTGGAATTAAATAACCTACATGGGTTGATATACCATAAAAAAATCAATCAAACTTATAGAAACTGGAGCACCATCACTGACGGTGGCCGTGACTATGGCTTTTTGCTCCCGAAAAGTGTCTACGAGATCTTTCTCATATCCCCCAGGACTATCTCGTATAAGATTTTGCTATAAACAAATGTGTTTGACTTAGTAGTAATTTACTAAGCTTTTTGCTTAGATGTTGCACAAGGCCATTGGTCTGTCTTCAAGGAAAGGGTAAAATACAAATATATTTAAAAGTATTTCCCAAATAAATTGTTGTAAGTTTAAGTTAATATGTATAAATTAGTCCAGAAGTGAAGTACCTTTTCGTGTTTTAAGGCCGCTTTGAAATTTATTGTCAACTACTAAGGTCATTGAACAAGACATGCAGAACACTGTTGGAGGAGCATGGATGAACTCATAAGCGACGTTCTCCGATGGACCCCTTCACACGGACGCGCAAGTGTAGAACGACCTAGAAGAACTTATATCTGTACGGACACACGATGAAGCCTGGAAGACCTGCCGGAAGCAATGGATGATCGAGACAGAGGGCGAGAGAGAGAGAGAGAGTTAGGAAAATTCGAGAGAGTAGCACGACATGATGATGATATTCAAAACATGTGTATGTGTGTAGTGTGACCTAATCTCATTCAATGTTGTGAGAAATCCCGTTGTTATGGTAACAGGAAACATTTTCGAACTTCACAAATACCCTTGGTAGACTACACTACTTCATCCCTCTATTTTTTTCACTTTCTTTTTCTTTCCCACTTTCTATACGTCACTTTTCTCTACTTCACTTTGTGTTTTTTCTTTTTGTTTCATTTTTTCTTTCCTTCTAACTTATAATTTCTTTGTTTTCTTCTTCCAATGCTTTATTTCTTCCCATGATCTATTTCTTCTATCAACTTTCGATTAATTTAAAGGGAATCGAGTTGGCCAACGCTACTGCATTCTCAAATCACCATATAATAATAATAATAATAACAACAATCATATTACCAAATGGTACATGCACAAATCAGAACCTGTCCTGAAGAATGAGACGTATAAAATTCTCTGGGATTTTAAGATTCAAACCGATCCCAGAAGACCAGACTACCCCCGCCCCCCCCCAAAAAAAAATTACGCATGGTAGACTTTGTTGTTCCAGCGAACCACAGAGTGAAAATCAAAGAAAGCGAAAAGATGGACAAATACTTAGACTTTGCCAGAGGACTAAAAAAGCTGTGGAATATTGAGAGTGACGGTGATAACCATTATAATTGGTATGCTTGGAATGGTCCCTAAAGGCTTGGAAAGGGGACAGGAAGACTTGGATATGGGAGGATGAATCGAAACCATCCCAACTACAGAACTGTTGAAATTGGCCAGAATAGAGAAGATTCCTGGAGACTTGCTGTCACTCAGACTACAGGGAAAGACCACCAGCAGACGCTGGTATGAAAAACGTGAAAGGAGGAAAATAAAAAAAAATAATCTCAAGCATCCGGGACCGGCTCAAAAATGCAGATTGTGTTTGGAGAAGAAGCTAATATTACTTTCCCTAAAAAGGACTGCCGATTAAACAGGAACTCTGAACTTATTAGGAAATGTTGACTACCATAATAATTGATATATAAGATGCACTATTTTTCCAGTTCAAAAGTTAGGAGTGTGTATTATATAGGAGAAATATATAATTAACTATTTTCCGTCTTCATCCTTCACCGGATTTGGGAGGGGATAACCAAAAGTATAATCCAAACTAATGTGTTTTACGCTGTTACAAAGTATTGGAAAATATTGGATTGATCATCTGCCCTTAACTGTAAAGGGGCCAATTAGCGCACTGCCGCGGATTGGTATCCATTTGACTCCATTCAATTTACATGACTTGTGCGCTGGAAGCGAAATTATGCGGGCGTCGATTCAACTACTTCAGTCCCAAGATGGACCTCAGGAGATAAGTCTGGCCGGAAAGCCACCTTTTGTATTTTTTAAATATATGTTTTTACAATTATATTGTTTTGTGTTCTTCATCTGGATGGAATGCCGATCCGTTAATATTTGAAAAATATATGGAGCCCAGTAAAAAAAGCCCATAAGAGAAATATCCATAATTTTGTCTCTATTCATGTGAACTTACTTTCACCACAAAATTCTTGCATTTTTGTGTGAACATGTCCATGTAATTGCTCTAAATATAGTATACATTTTGTATTTTAATATCTAGTATAAACTATATGAATTATTTTTCTCTGTCGAATAAAGGTTGAATTTTGTCTCTAGAAATTCTAAAACGTCAGTGCGTATTATACACAATAATTTTTTTTTTCCAGTATTTTGCATTTTAAAGTTATGGGTGCAAGTTACGCGCAAATAATTATGCTAATTCCGTTAACTTAGTTCAAATTTAATTAATATTAATACTTAAAAGAAATAATTTTTAAAAAAATTGCTTCTGAAATTGTTTTTTCTTTTCTTTTCCTAGAAAGCAGCGTGATAACAGATTACAAAGTGGCGGTGTGAGATTTTAATTGATCTTTTCACAAAGCCATGAAAAGCTACACGAGATGGTTTAGAAAACCGCAGGTTCCCCACACTTGAATTAGGCTATAAGAAATAGTTATTTATATTTGTTGCAATCATATTCACGGTTTGAATATATGGCCTTGTTGGTTGGGTTTGGAGTGTTACAACATACAATGAGAAAAACTTCATTTAAAACAAGGAACATCTCGAATTTAAACAATTTTTATAAAACAATAAAGCGTCAACTTGGATTTGAATGTTCAGAAGTTCCCTTTTACAAGTGGTCAATTTTCGAAATGGTGGAAAGTCAGATATTAGGGGGAAAAAGGGGAAAGGAGGAGAATGTTTTTAAAGAGTACTTATTCCTTTTTCTTTCCTTTTTTTTTCTCTTTCTTTTAAGGTCCGGAAGTGGAACTAGCAGAAAAGTAGCTTCAGCTCTTAACTCGAGGGCGGACGTTACTTCTCGACTGATCACCGTACCTATGAGCTTCCTTGGGTCTCTTTTGTCCTCACTGACTCGGTTCACAGAAAACCCGAGTATTTATCTCTCCCCACCGGCTCCAAATTCGTCACTCCAAAATCCCGCTCATTTTGGCGGACCGCTTCCCATTGGCTACATTAATTTTTATTATTTTTCTTTTTTTCTGATTTTTAACCGGATGGGTGCGTGGAGCCGATGCGTGGCGACGCGTTTATACATTTTGTATGTGGCAGCCGACGAGTTAATATTCGGTTGGGAGTTTTATTGTTAATTCCTAAATCTCCACAAATATTTATCAAGTTTACCTAAATATGGCATGACGCCAGGTTAGAAGAGGGGATGAGAATATAGAGTGAGAAGATTGTGTTGCGCCAAAAATGTAAGTAAAGAGATGCTGTCTGCCAAGAAAATTTACAAAAATTTATTTAAAATATAGTTAAAACAAATTTTTTCGTATCGTTGCACTGTTTAGAATTTAACGAAACGAGTGGAGAAAAAAACTAGATGGGAACTACACAAGGTTACTGCATGCTGTCTTGAACAAATTCTGAAATCAGCGACTTACAGAACAGCTGCTGTACAGCCACTTACCTCCCATCTCACAAACCATCTATGTAAAATGAGCAAGACATACCGGGCACTGCTGGTTTGGTTTGATTTCTTTATTTAATAGCACATTACCTTCGTGATCGTGACTGGGGAAATAAGGGGTTTCATGCATTTCCCGAGGATATGTGGCCGAAAACGAATGTTATAGCATGAATAAAATTTGAACTTGTTTACTCGGGAGTCTGGATATTGCTCAAGAAGTAAGGACGAATTCATGAGTGACGTTCTATGGAATTCTACACTTAGACACACCAATGTTGACCGAATAACGATAACTTAGATTTATCAGCTCTGTACAGATACTGGGTACAATGTAGAGGACTTACCAAGTGCTATGACCGGCATGGATGGAAGGAGAGAGAGAAAGAGAGTGCCAAGGGAATCCGTGCTCTCAGTACACCTTGGTGATTATGTTGATGATGATGAAAGGTATAATTATTATATTTGTCAAAGTGAAACACTTTGAAGTAAGTACTGTTAAGAATTTCGTAAGAATACTTATACATTTAATCAAGCTGGTAGCACAAGCTAAATATGGCATCCCAGGCATGAGCTCCCATCTGAATTACGATACTGGGGTGAGGTATAATCTTTAATGTTCACAAAACGAAAAAGTGGCTTACATTTCTTCAACAATAACAAAATACAAAAATAATGAAGCATTTCGCCTAAAGAATTTGAGTTTACATTACCATAAGACATTCACAGCTGTCTGTAACAAAGAGTTGAATACCAAATCTATTTAACATATTAGCTATGGTCCCAATTTCACTGTCAGCTTTCTACCTGTGTCTTGTGCTCAACGAAAAAAAAAAAGCAGCTGTCAATGCAGTATTATACATCTTCTTACACCCCTGAAATATTTTTCGATGTATTTTTATGGTATATGAGAAGTGCGTATTGTTCTTTCCAAAGTATGACATATTCATTCTTGGTGATCGAGGCTCGGAGGTGTAGTGTTATATCATGAAAAAGACTTAAAAACCATTCTTCTAAGGGTCGAGTTTCCCTGTCTATCAGAGGTACAAGAAACGTAGCAAAATGGCTGCTGAGCGAGGAAAATGAAAAGGAAAATAAATTTTTGCTTTTTAGAACCGCATTTAATCAGAAGATAAATCAAGAAGCATGAACAGAATTTAAATGTCATTGGTTGTGCCTTTTAAGAAGTTTTAAACCATTATCACTCTTTATCTCTCTCTCTCTCTATATATATATATATATATATATATGTGTGTGTGTGTGTGTAGAGATGAATATTCAGATTTATATATATATATATATATATATATACACACACACATGTAGAGATGAATATGCGGATATATATATATATATATACATGTAGAGATGAATATATATATATATATATACACACACATGTAGAGATGAATATATATATATATATATATATATACGCATGAAGAGATGAATATGCAGATATATACATATACACACATGTAGAGATGAATATTCAAATTGATATACATATATCTGTGAGAGTTTGTGTGTGTATATATAAATGCATACGTGCAAGGGTCGTTCGAAAAGTTCTAAGCTTCACCTGAACAGAAATTAAGACGAATCTGAATTAGTTTTTCTCGTTTTATAGGATGTGGTTGAGTGTTGCCACTACAAAAATGCTCAACTATGCCTCTTTTTTTCTGGGTGAGGCTGAAAACTTTTAGAACAGACATCTCTCTCTCTCTCTCTCTCTCTCTCTCTCTCTATATATATATATATATATATATATATATATATATATATATATATATATAGTGTGTGTGTGTGTGTGTGTGTGTGTGTACGTGGCATATTTGTGGTATTGCTACCACATGAAAATTAATGGATACAAATTTCTCCTTTGCATATATTACTGCAGACAGGAGGTGCCCGTGGTGTAATGGTTATTGTCATAGGAAATGGACACGGCGACAAGTGTTCAAATCCTGGACGAGACTGATTGCATTTCACATAGCACTTATACCCTTAGGGAAAGGTGTGAATTCAATTATTTTCCCTCCAGCTATGGTTAAATAGTAGGACAGACTAGGTTCTTTAGATTTGGTGAGGTAACTAGTCTAGGAGAAGGAAAACTCTGAATTCAAACCTGTTAAACTCCGCTTAAAAATTGGCCTTCTGTCATATCCTGCCTGGGCGGAGGGGTTGGGTAAATATATATGTTACTGCAGACATGCATACTCAAATATAAGCCAACATGAACGGACATTTCTCTCATGTATATATCACATCCTATCAGCCTTTTTTTATTCTCATCACTCTGTCTGTGGGGCTTAGAATATACTGACAGTATCCTCTGCAGAGGGGTAAGACCCCTACCCCTAAAAAGTTACCCTGCTGTTGAGGCTTAGAATATACTGAATGTATCCTCTGCAGAGGGCATAAGATCCTTCCATAAAAGGGGTGTCCAGGGTATGACACTAAACTGCATGTGGTGGTGAGGCTTCAGGCTGAAGATTTCTGAAAATTGGATTTTTTTCTTTTTTGCTTCGTAAAACACATCAAAGAGATAGTAATCAGATGAACTAAGAAATGTAAGATTAGACTTATTTTAGATTTTATGCTGTTTTCTTTGCCAGCATATAAGCACTTTTTCTTATCCAATATTTTTAAATTATATTTTTCCTCATCCATTTTATATATATATAAAATGATTGAAGAAATGCAAATAGGACAATTTTTTCATTATGAGTGGTTGATATTCATAGGGCAGAGTATGTATAAAATATTAGAATTATGGACATTTTTCATATAAATGTCATGGGTACTAACATTTTAATTTGATTAGCCATTTTTTTTCACATTTCCATCTGAAGATTGTGTAAACTACATGAAACTTTAAGTAATGTAATGAGAGCGTCAGTTATATATATGAAAATGTACAGAGATGAAAAAACACAAGGTCATCTGAGAATGATTTTATTTATTGAATTATTTACCAACGTTAAATGCTTTGGTGTTTAGACTTTCATCAGTGCATGTGAATTATTAGCAAAGATAAGAAAGTTTTAAAAAATTCTCTTTCCATTGGTAGCATTCAAATTTATTTGATGTAATTAGTATTCAAAAATTTATATATATATATATGAAAGATCACTTCAGTCTATCTATCTCTATCTATGTTAATATTTATATCATTTAGTTCATATCTATCGATTATAAACATTTCATGACATATCTCTCTGTCTTTATCAATATTAGCCTTCTTTCTATCTCTCGGTCTAACTATTCATCTATCTATCTATATATATATATATATATAAATAAGTAAAAAGTTGGCGACCGTAGTTGAGGGCAACCAGAAAGCTCTCTTTTCAATAGCTATTACACTGAGGTTTAGGGGAGGGTGCTACTCCTTTCCCTAGATTGCTCCACTTTACCCTTGATATGTACCTTATATTGCTGAGTGTTAAGCAAGGAGGTATCGAGTACCATTTTTAAAGTCTTTGGTATGACGTGACCAGGGATTGAACCCAGGTCTCCTGGACCATGCCAAATTATTCTAAATAAGGAATTTTGTAACTTTTAGGCACTAATCTGACCAAAGAAGGAGACAAATATAAAAAAATGGCTCTCTGTTCAATAGTATTATAATTTGAAATGATACAAGATTCTACAATTTTACATATATATTAGTTAATTGAAACAGCATATTTTTAAGAGTCTGATGACAAAAATCAGAAATAGTTAGATTTAAGACTCATTCCAAGGAAAAGGAAAATTTCTTTATTCTATTAAAACTTACAACCACTGAGGCTATCG
>OY757927.1:74558126-74630626 GCA_963585895.1 Sepioteuthis lessoniana | reverse complement strand
GGAAACATTTTTGTACTCTATATCAAAGCCACCATCTCACATTGGCTAGAAATGGTATATTTTATCATCTGATGACCTCAGAGGTCAGCCTTGAATAGTCTATATTTAAACCTGAGATCAAATTAATATCTGTGTAAAAAATCAGGTCTCTGAAACTTTCCATTTGGCTGTGATCCTCAGAGAGACAAACGTATACAAGCATACTGACTTGCCCATAGAAGAATAGTTGCCCTTCATGTTGTATCATCTCTAATGAAGACTCTTGAATCCCATTTTTTTTAGAAGGCTGATTGCAGATAAAAAAAATTTTTTTCTTATCTGATTTTTAGCTAACCAAAGAGAGGGCTGTTACCCACTGACTTTTGACTTTCTATCTTAAACATTCTTACACAGAAAGGGTCATGTAGTACAATTCAAAATATAATTTATTTCTTGTGAAGGACTTGTTAAAAGGAAATTTCATTAGCCTTTTGACATTAGACATCATCGGGAGACATCGATATAATTTGAAAAATTAATAGTAATTGGCAACATTTCATTGGAGAAATAAAAAAATGGAAAATTACCATTGACTTGTTTGAAGGCTGCTGTTTTTAGGGTAAATCAGTATATCTATAGCCTGAAACGTTGTTAAAAGCAGGATTTTGATATAAAATGCTTTTTCTAAGTATTGAGGTTATAAGATGCTTGCAAGTGTCAGATATAAATGTGGCACCTAATTATATATATATATATATATATATATATATATCGTGTATATATATTGGCCCGTTGGCTTAATGTTTTGAGTGTTTGCCAATGGCCTGGGAGGTCATGGTTCCATAAATAGGTCAAGTCATACCAAAGACTCAAAATATGGTACTAGCTTAACACTCAGCATTATAAGGTATGGATCAAGGCTAAGTGGAATGGTCCAGGGAAAAAAGTATTGCCTTCCTCTACACCTCAGTGTAATAGCCATTGAAAAAGGGGACTATGGTTGGCCAACAGCTTTATATATATTTCAGAAAATTTCCTGCCTACAAATAAATAACATAAAAGGTTAAAAAATATACTTTAAAGATTAACTACAATTGTATGGCCAACATGCATAAAATAATACAAAAGCAACCAGAGAATTATAAGAAAAACAATGGAATAGAATAATGATTTGAACTACCAGTATAATTTTAGAACAAGAGAGTTTCTATTGGAAAACAAAAAAATGTAGTCTATCAAGTAAGATTAAGTGGTGATATAGGATCAACAGAATAACCATGGAAGAAATGATACAATAATCACAAATTTCTTTCTGAAATGAATAAACCTTTTGTTGTAGATGTCATAGTAGCAGATATAAATATTAATATTTAGGCAATCTTTAGGTATTTTAAACTGGATCTTGAAGCTGCTGAAGTGACTCACAGAATTCATACCAAGGAAGGAAATAAAACAATATGTGACTGTACTATTTAAAACTAGCCTGATCATTTTAAGAGTAGTAACTCATTCTTTGAATTATTACCAAGAAGTGAATCCCCGTCAGTTATCAATTATGATCTTTAAGATGCAGAGTAGAAGATAATTTTAATAAGAATAATTTTAAAAACCAATGATCAAACGATGATCATCGAAAGATAGACTATTTAGAGCATTTCAGAAGCTTCGGAACGAACCTAGGAGAAATGGTAAGAAAGGAATTATTCTCCACTCCAAGAACTTCAGAAGTGGAACAACACCACAGGATATAGTTTAGTATCACACCCAGAACGCTTGAGAAATTTCAAACCTGACATAAACACAAAAAATAAAACTTTGTTGATTAAAAAATGAAAATACTTTTGATACACCATAATATTTTTTTTATTATAGAAAACAAAATACGAAGGAGGAGAATGTTAATATCGAAAAGGAGTTTGAGTGATGATGCAAAAATGAATGGAAAATGTCACATCGTCCTGTAAACCAATATAAGGGCCACACAATGTGACAAATCAGAGAAAGAAAGAATACATAAAACTTTGAATACATTGGAATGAAGGAACCATTGATTTTTGATAATGAGATTTAACAAATGCATACTTGGATGATGTTATTCTTAAGCAGGTAAAAAAAAAAAAAAAAAAAAAAGGGAAAAAATTCTTCTGTTTTTTGTTTTTTTTTATTTCCTTTTTTTTAAATTAGGAAAGACATTTTGTCAAGAGCTCTGATAAAATGGCCACTTAAAATGGATGGAGCAGAATCAAATCAAAAAGAGAAAGAAGTGAACAAAAATTCACATTAAGAAAATACGTAAGAGACGATAAAGAAACATGAAAGACAATCTTCTCAGTTTTATTTATTTTGGGTGTTTTGTTTTCAAAATTCTTCAATTTGTCTAAAATCATCATTGTCTGTAATATATATAAAAAAAAAAGCGAATATTGTAGAAAGCTCTACATGAATGAGTAAAACAGAATTCGGGACAATAATGCATTGAGTCATGTGCAGTATTAGGTGGGTCGGAGCGGTAACAGTGGCTTAATATAGTTCTTAATGAAGTCTTCAATCATAGTGAGAATAAAATTAGAAATATTTCTAGACAAAATTTTTAATACTGTCTGGAGAAAAAGGAATACTGCTATTATCTATAATGCAACCTTTTCTCTTTGTTGGTTTGCTTATCTAAAAATGTTAGTACGGACTCACCATGAAGTATTTGTAGACAAGTCTTATAGACAAGAGTAATAAGTTTTATCTTAATCTATGGTTCTTCTATAATTGCAGCCTTGATCCAGACTATCAAAAGCTTAAAGAATCTCACCATAATGTAATGATTAATAAACAAGTTTTATAGACCATTACTACTGTAATGAGTTTGACCGTCAATTGCTGTTCTATATACATAGACTTGAGCTAGACTAATAAAAGCTTAACACTTATGTATATTTTTGAAAAATTAATAGGCAAATTATTTTGGAAAATTTTAAAAATAGAGGGTATGTGAGATACAGTCAGTTTTTAGCAGAATTTAACAGGGTTGAATTGAGAGTGTTTTTTTTTTCCTAGACCAGTTGTCCTACCATGGTTAAAGAGCCTAGTCCTCCCTATAATTTACCTAAAGCTTGAGGAGAATAGTTGGATTCATACCTTTCCAGAAAGTATTCATGCAATGTGAAATACAAACAGCCTTGTCGAGGATTTTTGCCCAGCCGGCTGCAGAGGAGTAAGACGCTTCCCCACCGAGTGTCCTGTTATGACACTAAACAATCTGATGGTGAGGTCCCAGTAATGCTAAAACTTTAGGGAATTTGGAGTACTCCTTCATTGCCATCACTCCCAGGTCCACTCTGGCCCAGAGTGGCAGCACCTGATAGGGTCCTATCTTGGGGTTAAATAGAACTAAACTGTATATTTATTATAAACTGAATTGTTTGAATTAGAACTGTTTGACTAAACTGAATATTTGAAATAGAAATGTTTTTGACTAATGTATTATGTACTTAAGCCAAACTGAATTGTTTGAAACAGAATTGTTTATTTGTGAAAAAATGGATTTGGCATTATATAACCTAGAAAGGTTGATATGCCATAAAACCCAAACAAACAAAATTACTGCATACACCCCGCCACATATATATATATATGCTTAATACATACAGACACATACATACATATATGTATATATACCTAATACATACACACACATGTAAATATATGCTTAATACAGACACACACACATACATATATATATATATATATATATATATATACTTAATACATACACACACATGTATGCTTAATACATACACAAACATATGTTTATACATATTGGCATAATACATACACACAAATACATATATACATATATATATGCTCAATACATACACACAAATACATATATTCATATATATATGCTTAATACATACACACATAAACATATATATGCATATATACATGCTAAATAAATACACACGCACACATATATATATACATATATATATGCTAAATATATACACACACACACATATATATATATTCTAAATATATACACACAGACATATATACATATATATATGCTAAATATATACACACACATATATATATATATATATATGCTAAATATACACACACACACACATATATATATATATATGCTAAATATACACACACACACACACACATATATATATATGCTAAATATACACACACACACACATATATATATATATATATATATATATACAGGCTAAATATGTACACACACACATATATATATATATATATATATATATATATATGCATGGATATCACAAATATATATGTTTAATACACACGGACAGAGACACATATATACTTAATACATACATACACACACACACATATATATATGCTTAATACACACACACACATATATATATATGCTTTATGCACACACACTCACACATATATGTTTAGTACACACACACACACACGCTTAATACAAACATACACACATATATTTATGCTTAATATTTATATATATTATACATGCTTAATAAATACATGTATATATAGATATGCTTACTACACCCACACGTACACACATTTATGCTTAATATATAAATATATATATATATATATGCTTAATAAATACGTGTACATATGCTTAATACACACAGAGACACACGCACATTTATACATATATTTAAAACACACACATATATACATATGCTTAAAACACACACATACATACATATATATATATATATATATATATATATATATATGCTTAAAACACACACACACACTTTAAACTGACATGCGCACACACACACATATATACCTCAAACAAACGCACACACACACACACACACATATATATATATATATATATATATACCTTAAACAAACGCACGCACACACACTTTATATATATATATATATATATATATATATATATATATATATATATAAATATAAATGCTTAATACACACACACATATATATACTTAATACACACTCACACACACATATATATATATTTGAAATGATATATATATAAATTGTTAATAGTTCTTTGGGAGTTTCTTTATTAAAAAGACCATCTGTGGAAGATTCCAATTATATGGTTTCATCATTAATCATTTGCAAACAATTTTAGCTTCAAGTAACGATTCTTTATACCAATAATTTGCACACAGTTATATGGCTTCAAGTATTCTTATGTAATACTAAGTATTTGTACACAACCATATGGTTTCAATAAGTAGCTGTAATATCAATGATTTAAGAGCCAATATATTAGTATAGTTCAAGATCATCTTAAACATTAATGCAAACAAATCTATTTGATCAGCAAGATGGAATTCTCTCTGGTATTAGAGAATACACGTTTTCTCTTGTAGTTGATAATGGATTCATAGATTCTTGAACAATATTGATGATGACCATGATGATGATGGTCATCATCATCATCATCATCAATTCATGGTGACTGCATAGATTCTTTTGAATCTCTTTTGCTATTTGTACGTATCAGTCATTGTTCTTGGCAAGTACTTTAAAAGACATTTGGGTCTGCTCAGAGCTGATGAATCTAAATTTTGACTGGTTGGCCACCACTGGTTTGTCCATGTAAAGAAATCCATTGGCGAATGCTGCTTATGAGTTCATCCTTTCTTCTCTAGTACTGTTCAGCATATTTGGCTCATCTTACTTGGATAGTTTCTAAGATGGGAGGTTAGTGGCCATACAGCTGCCGTTTTAGTGGATGCTGCTTCTGGGTTTTATTCAAAACAGCACACAGAATCCTTCTGTATTTCCCATCTATTTTTTCCTCCAACTGTTTCATTAGAGTACAGGTAGTGCAACCATACAATAATACTAACACTGCGACACCTAGGAAGAATTACCATTTGAATTTATCTGTGAAATCAGATTTCCATATTAACCGGTCAATAGCCATCCATGCTTTTCAATGATGATAAATGTTAATAATCTATCAAAAGAATTACTTTAGCAAGTACTATACGTAAGTAAATGATACTGATTTCATCTCAGAAAAATTTTAGCGCAAAAAAAATAAGAAAAAAAGAATTGGCTTTAAATTGTAATGATCGGTTTGGTTTTATGACATATCAACCTTTCTTGGTTATTTAATGCCAAATCCATTTTTACATGTATAAATAGTTGTTTCAAACAATTCAGATTAGCATAAGTATGCAGTTTAAAATGTCAAAAACAGTTCTATTTCAAACTATTCAGTTTAGTTAGCAAAGTTAAATAGTGGTAAGTGTTGCTATGTATCACTAACAATTCAATCAAACATCAGTCATTTATTTACACACATTTAAATGTAAAAACAGTTTTATTTCAAACAATTCAGTTTAGCATAAGTACGCAGTTTAAATGGCAAAATAGTTCTATTTCAAACAATTCAGTTTATTATAAGAACGCAGTTTAAATGGCAAAATAGTTCTATTTCAAACAATTCAGTTTAGCATAAGTATGCAGTTTAAATGGCAAAATAGTTGTATTTCAAACAATTCAGTTTAGTATAAGTACACCGTTTAATTCAATTTGAACCCTAGATAGGACCCTCTCAGGTTCTACCACGCTGGGCCAGAGTGGACCAGGGAGTGATTGTAATGAAGGAGTGCTCCATATTCCCCAAAGCTCTAACATTGCTGGAGTTTCACCATCTGATTGTTTAGTGTCATATCTAGGACACTCATTGGGGAAGTCTTACCCCTCTGCAGAGATGCAGTCGGTGTATTGTACAGCCTCAACCAACTGGGCTAGTAATGTTCTGTATTTTTATAACTATTAGATTGCATTAACGATTCCATATTGCTGCTGATCTAACTTTTGCAAAATATCTAAATATTTCCCCTTTTTTTCTTATTATCCTATATTGTGGACTTGCCTATCATACCTTTTCTCTGAGTAGTTGAACTGGTCCATTAATACTTGTTAACTGCTCTTTAGAGCAGCAGGGACAAGATATATGGAGACCTTTATGTGAACCGTCTATGAAGTGAACAACTAATTTATACATACAAGTATACCAAAACTTTCAAGGTTTTGGTATACAACACCCAAGTAATACTTCTCTCATATCAAAAATTCCCTGATACAAATAAATCAAATGACACACAGTCTTCTTGGATTAAGAAAAAAGAACGAATAAGTTTTTTATAAAATGTCTATCAATACAGTATATGGATTTTGCTATGTAAAATTAATTGCTGAAATATTCAGGCTCGTTTGTGGATAATTATTTTTGTTAATTAAGTGAAAGATTTTAACGGTATGCCAATCAGTCAAGGTTTATTTTATGTTTCGAGGTTTGGGAATTATATTTGCCAATGGTCCGGGAGACCATGGTTCAATCTCAGGTCGCGTCATACCAAAGACTTTAAAAATGGTACTTGATGCCTCCTTGCTTAACACTCAGCATTATAAGGTACGTATCAAGGGTAAAGTGGAGTAATCAAGGGAAAGGAGTAGCACCCTCCCCTACACCTCAGTGTAGTAGCTATTGAAAAGGGAGCCTCTGGTCGCTCTTGACTACAGTCGCCAACTTTATTGTACATCCATATTTACATTTTTTCTATAGAGTCGTATGAATTTTTTCTAAAGAGTCGTATGATATCAAGTATTTCTATCTAATACAAATAATTTGCTCACAGTTGGAAGGTTTCAAGTATTGTTATCAAATACTAATAATTATGTTTTCCGGTAATTATTTCCATTAAATATACGTCATTGGTTTTCATACTGTATTATTGTTATTATAGTAAACAATTAAAGCTTCAAGTATGTATTTTTATACAAATAATTTACAATTATACAAATATCAAGAATACTAATCTAATATAAATTTGACCCATTGATGGAAACCTAACTGATATGACTACTAAGGGTCAGAGTGGACCTAGGAGTAATGAAAGAGTACTCCACACTTTTCAGATCTCCAGAACATATGCAGTTTAGCGTCACACATCACGTCACTCTTTTTTGGGGTGCCTTACTTCTTGGCAAGGGATCTGACTGGGTACTTAATTCTGTGGTAAAATAAAACAAGTAATATTGACAGAAATAGCTTAAAATTCTATGTTGATTCTTTGATGAGTTTTTTTCTTTTCGGGTATAGAAAATGCAGTTCACTGGAAAAGAAAAGGTATTTTAAACATTAAAGTTTTCAGTTGTTTCTACACAAGCAGTTAAAATTTGAGATCATTTGAACCAGACTTGGTCAAGTCATTAGAGGTGTAATGGTTATCGTCGCAGGATATGGACACGGCGACAAGAGTTCAAATCCTGGACCTGACTGATTGCATTTCACATAGCACTAATACCCTTGGGAAAGGTATGAATCCAATTATTCCCCCTCCATCTATGGGTAAATAGTAGGGCAGACTAGGTTCTTCAGCCTTGGTTAGGCAACAAGTCTAGGAGAAGGAAAACTCTGAATTCAAACCTGTTAAACTTCGCTTAAAAAATTGAACTTGTGTCATATCCTGCCCGAGTGGAGGGGTTGGATAAATATGATTAGATCTTGAAATGATATATCTATTTTTCTGAAACACCCTGTACATTTTAATGGAGACCTAATTTTTTGAAACAACCTGTATCTATCTAATGCATTGTTTTTTTTTATCATTAATCTATCAATGTGATGATTTACCCTGGCACATATACAATAGTTATAATAACTGATATACACAGAAAACTTTGAAATTTCTTTTGTCCTTTACACCAACTTGAACTTAGAGGAGATTTGGCATGGCTTTCATTCCTAACCCTGACCTGTTCAGATATTCAAATGCCAATGTGAAAGTCAGAAGTTTTTGAACAAGTCTGACATATAAATGCAACATTGCCTCTCGAAAGACAAGAAACCACAAGAGAATCTCCCAAAGACTTCCTGGGTGGAATATGTCACAAGCCGGAATGAAAAAGAAAGTTGCAATCAACCAGAGATATATTGATCTGTCATCAAAGCTAATGACCAGACGAGAAAGAGAAGAGATTCATATAAATCTATTAACATCAAAATACAATCATAAGTATGTACGCTACTAAATCAATTAGAGAAAAGAGATAAGCAGATATCACTCCTGAGAGAATTGACATAGAAAGTTTTCAATGATATGCTTATTATAAAGGAGATTGAAGAAACTATTGAAAACAAATCAGATGTGGCAAAAGTCGTTGGTAAAAGTAAAAAGGGAAAAGGTCAAATCTGTTGTTGAAATAATATTATTCCTGAGGTGTTACCTTCGTTTTGCAGATTTTGTTTATACACTTGTCCTTTATGTTTGAAGTTCAGAATGTTTCGATTAGCAATTCTTCGATTGACTACAGGCATTTTTGGCATAGAGTCTGGCTCAAAGTTTACTTGGACTAATAAAAGAAAAATCTCGTTGTCAAACAAGTAATCACTTTCTCTGTCTCTCTCTGACAATACATATATATAACACAAAATAAATGCATTTCTGTATGAATTATATATATATGAACATACTCCAACATTTAAATAAATACATATCTCCTCACCTCTCTCTCTCTCTCTCTCTATATATATATATATATATATATATATATATATATATATATATAGAGAGAGAGAGAGAGAGAGAGGTGAGGAGATATGTATTTAAATGTTGGAGTATGTTCATATATATATATAATTCATACAGAAATGCATTTATTTTGTGTTATATAAGTATATAAACTCATATACAAAAGAAAGAATGAACTGAAAACAATTACACATATGCACACATACTTCATTCTTTATGTTTACATATATGCTGTATACATGTATGTAACCAATTTTAATGTCAGAAAATACACTTCTACCAACAGACTTGATACTCACTGAACTTCATATCTCCGTCTCCCAATTAGTAATACCATAGCGACGACGATGACCACTATTGGTCATGACAGAAAATAAGAAAATCTACAAATAATCAGTTATCAAAATTTATTTGTAAATCAATTCAATTCTTGGTTTCTTTTCGGCAAATTCATCGATCACTTAGTGATAAAAAGTGTCAGTACCACGCTCTAGCTTCATCTTCTTCAAAAGGTCTATTCATCGAGACGAAAACCAAATTACTTAATCGTTCTTCACTTTGGGAACATCTCATGTAATTATTTACACGCTTAAGCGAAGAAAACGATCTCTCACAGGAAGCAGACGTGGCAAGTATGGACAGAATCAGAGTTAGTAATTGCGTTATATCTGCCAGAGCTCAGGTTGGTTCAAGTTCTCGTATTATCTCTGCGACTTCTTGGATTTTTTGACACTTGCTTTGCAAAATTTGCAGCATAAACTGATTTCGGCTTGCATTTCACTCTATCCAAATCCAATATATTTTATATACATCCTAAATTGAAAACGCTTCCATCGGAAATTTTTTTCTCGGAAGCATGAAAAAGCTTTGGATATAACAATTCAACAAATCTGACTCTCTCTCATTATTCTTTGCTCAATGTGAACAATGACTTCATCCAAAATTGTTATTTAGAACTGAATACAACAAAATCTTTTTCTAAATCAGTCTGATTTTGAATAGATAATTCTTAATAATCCTGAGAAAATGTGAGGCAGGCATTGCATCATCATCATCAACATGTCACGCTGCCAGCACGGATCTCTTTGACTCTCTCTCTCGCTACCTGTCTCAATCGTCCATCGCTCCTGTGAGGTCTTCTAGGCTACATCCTGTATCGGTACAGAGCTGTTGTATATAGGTTCTAGCTGGTCGTAATACCTTTGCTCGTCCATATGAAAAGGTCCACAATAGTATATCGCTTATGAGTTCGTCCTTACATCTCCAACAGTGTCCCGCGTGTCTGGTTCGTCTAACTTGGATAGTTTTCGTGATGGGTAGTAGGTGGCCGTACAGGTGCTATTTTGTGGGATGTTGCTCCAGGACTTGTTCAGTACATCTCGCAGCATTCTTGTGTAATTGCCGTCAAGCTTTTTCTGCATAAGTTTCCTTAGCGTCCATGTGGTGCATCCATATAGCAGTATCGACACGACCGCTGTTTGGAAAAAAAAACTGCCTTTTATTTTATCGGTCAGGTCTGACTTCCATATGACCGATAGCCTATCGATAGCTGTCCAAGCCTTTCCCAGTTACGTGTTGATGTTATTCACGGCTGATGAGACGCTGCTTCTGAGGTATGTGAACATATCCACTATTTTCAAAGGACCACCCTTTAGTGTGTAGATATAGTCTCTTTGATAAGAGCACATGTATTCTGTCTTGTCTGCGTTGATATGAAGGCCTATACTACCTGCTGCTCATTCCAGACTATGTAGCAGGGATTCGGCTTGGGCGGGTCTATTTGCTAGAAGCGCTATGTCATCGCGTCCGTAATTGTTTTGCGGGGTATCTTCTGCTTCTTTCCTTTGCCAGGTAGAAACCGTTTTCTTTCATTAAATCTATAGACATTCTAAGCTCGAGGTCTTGGCAGATGATGAACAGGTATGGGGTTACATGGACCCTTCGCCCTTATATGTATATATACGACTTATTTCATATATGCAAACTCATCCACACAGATACACAAACATACATATAAATATATACACATACTGATATGAGTTTATTTCAGTTATGATTACTCTCTCATATATATATATATATATATATGAAATGTTGGTTTGTTGTTTTGTTTTACGTCATATTAACCCTTTTCGGATCATTTAATGTCGAATAAAGTCCTTTGACTTAGTTTCGTATATATCCTCATTATGCATGTATATATATATATATATATATATATATATATATATGATTTCTAAGCATATTTTGTAGATAACTTTCTTAAATGAGTCTGAGGTTTTATTGGCGCACAGCTAAATAGTTTCAAGTATTGCTATATAACAGTCACATTTAAACATCAGTCATTTCTTTGCATAGTTTATTCTATTTACCCCAAAGATAGGATTCTATCAGATGCTACCACTCCGGGTCAGAGTGGACCTGGGAGCAATTGCCATGATGGATTACTCCACATTTCAAAGGCTGGAGCCTCGCTATCAGATAGTTTAATGTCATATCCAGGACAGTCATTGGGAGGAGTCTTACTCTATCCGCAGTGTATTCTACAGACCCACCTGACTGGGCTGAGCAAACTCGGCATCTCACGGTTTAGGGTGGTTCGTCATTTTAACGACCCCAGCAAAAGCATCCAGAAGTGCCGAATTGTTCCTCAAATTACCAAAATACTGCCAAATGTTTGATTCGCCTTAATAACTGAACTATGTGAAGAAAATAAAGAACGAAAGAGAGAAAGCCACCTTAGAATATGAAATGAAGGTACCCATTGTACAGATGGTGAAACTAATTAAAGCAAAAGGAAAGATTTGTAAGAATCTGAATTTTTGAATATAGTTCGATTTCATGATGAGATAACGTCTGGCACTCGTGCAAAAGACGACAGACTAAGAGACTTCATTATGACACTGTATAAGTCATTATGAATGAATTTCCTCTGGTGACTTATTCTGGTGATTATTTTTAATATATTCCATTAAGACAATGTGCCATGTTATGATTATCGTACGACTGGGGTAGAGATTAGGGCGGATTTTAATGACGTGATGCAGTATTTATATAAGATTTTGCCGGCAGGGGGAGAAGTTCACTATGCAAATTGAAGATAATTAGTGAAAATTTGAGGGGAAACAAAATTTGAGGTTAACAGGTTTATAATAGTAAATGGATGTATGGAATCAGATAAATGGATTTTGTCTGATAGCTGAATAAGAGTGTATGTGCGTATATTATATTGGACATAGATAAATGTACATACAGGAGGTGGTGTCATGGTTATCGTCGTTGGAAATGGACACGGTGACACGAGTTCAAATCCTGGACCAGACTAATTGCATTTTCAGCACTAAAACCCTTGGGAAAGGTATGAATCCAATTATTCTCCCTCCAGCTATGGGTAAATAGTAGGACAGACTAGGTTCTTCAGCCTTGGTGAGGCAACTAGTCTAGGAGAAGGAAAACTCTGAAATCAAACCTGTTAAACTCCGCTTAAAAATTGACCTTGTGTCATATCCTGTCCGAGCGGAGGGGTTGGGTAAATATGATAAATGTACATAGTGAGGGAAATTCAATCAATGTGATTAAAAATATTTTTATGGTTGGCAAATGATGCTTTAGAGAAAAATATTTACAAAAATCTAGATGAACAAAGAAGGAAAAATACGTGTGCATTATTCACCAGTATGGAATTATCTTTCCCTCTCTTTCTAAATATCTATGTATAATAAATCTATTCTGAACACACTATCCCAATTGTAAAACATGTCAATATTGTCTTCTCTCTCATACCATGGAAATTAATCTTAAACCATATACATATGCACACATAAACATGCATAAATTATATATATGTATATATTAAATATTCCAAGAAATTATTCCAAGTGGTAGCCATGTCATTGCTATTGTATGGCTGCACTACCTAGACTTTAACGAAGTGCTTGGAGAAAAAACTTGATAGTACTACACAAGGATGATACAAGAGGCGTTCATGATATAATGCTTATCATCATAGAAAATTAACACAGTGATCTGAGTTCAAATCCTGTAAGAGTCTGTTTGATTTTCACGTAGCGTTAATACCCTGGGGAAAGGTATGAATCCAGTTATTCTCCCTCCAGCTATGGGTAAATAGTAGGTCAGGCTTGACTCTTTAACCTTGATATAGCAACCAGTGTAGCAGAAAGAAAACTCTGAATTCAAACCTGTTTAACTCCATTTAAAAAGATGCTACATGTTGTTTTGAACCAATCCTGGAAGCAGCATCCCCACAAAAATGCAGCTGTATGGCAACTTGCCTCCAATCTCACAAACTATCCAAAGTAAGATGAACAAAACATGCTGGGCACTGCTGGTGAAGAAGGGATGAACTCATAAGCAAAGTTTTTCCTGTGGACTCCCTCACATGGACACACCAATGTTGACTGACCAGCAAAGAATTACATTCATCAGCTCTGTGCAGACACTGAATGCCGTTTAGAGGACCTGCCAAGTGTAATTGACGATAAGGGCTGATGGCAAGAAAGAATCAAGGGAATCTGTGCTGTTTGTATGATTTGATTATATGTGCATATATATATATATATATATACACACACAAACACATACTAGTAGAAGAACTGATTGATGTATTAAGGCATATTTTGTTAAAAAAGATTAATTCTATTTGCTTTCTGTACAAATTCATACTCTCATATTTTCTTTAAAAAAGTCCCTGATCTTCCCCTAAGAGGTGGGGGTCACTTCAGCAGAAGTTAATTTTAGCTTTAACCCTACACCCATTAACAAATGAAATCAAAACACTCTTTGATGTAAAAGGAATTTACATCTAGATAGGCCCATTAGCATAGGAGTCATTCTTACAAATGAAAAGCATTATGTATATACACACATGTTCAGAAGAATGAATATTCAGAAACCTGGTGTTGGGCATGTGTATATTCTCCACTCCTTCCATCAAAACAACAATTTTCTGACTTTGGAGGGCATTAATTTCAATGTCTACTTACATTCTTTTTATTTCATTTAGAATTAATGAAAAAATTTTTGAAAAGTAGAAGAAAAAATTTAGAAAAAATGCAGTCATAAAGAGAATACTTTCAAGGCATCAAAGGTATCATTTCCATAGGTAGGCCATTTATCAGTTAAAATTAAATGGCTAGATACCTTTTGGAAAGCCCTTGTATTTTAGTAACTTTCAGCTCAGTGACGAATCTGATTTTCATGTTGCCCAGATCTGCCTGGGTCATTATGATTTACAAATGTTAGAATATCAACATTTTAGAAATGAAACTTTAAAAAGCAGCAAATATCTATAATTAGAGTTTATGTCCCAAATCATTAAGGTCTTGGATCTTCCTAACGCTTCAATGAACATGGAAATATGATCAAGTAAAAAAATTTTCTGAAAAGAGTCTTGTATATGCTAACCATTAATTCATATTCACTCATGGAAAAAAAATAGGCCAAATGAATATTGAGAAAACATTTCTTGTCTGTGGCCAATCTATCTATGTTCATATCTGTCAATTTATATATATCTATATCTATTTATCTTTGTTTATATCTATCTCTTTTCATACTTGTCAGTTCATATCAATCTACACTATCACCTATACGTAAGTATAAGAATTTTATAATTACTAGTATAAGATTACACAATCAAAACAGATATCAGTACTTATTTATTACTAAACTCTACAGCATTGAAAAACCGAAAACATGAATTTGCAGCAGTTGCGAAGTAAGTACACCTATATATATATATATATATATATATCATCATCATCATGTCATGCTGGTAGCACGGATATCCCTGACCCTCTCTCGACACTTTTCCCTGTCGTTCATCGCCTCTGGCAGGTCTTCTGGACAACATCCTGTATCCTCACATAGTTGCTGAATGTATGTTCATGCTGGTCATCCTGCTTTTGTACGGCCATGTGTGGGGTCCATAAGAGTACATCACTTATGAGTTTGTCCCTGCTTTTCCAGCAGTGTCCTGAATGTCTGGTTCGTCTAACCTGAATAGTTTTCGTGATAGGAGTCAGGTGGCCGTACAGTTGATGTCTTGTGGGGTGTTGCCGCCAATGTATATATATTCATGCAGTTTTGCTTACAGTGGTGTTGCAATTTTATTTTTGGTTAATGAATTCTAATGTGGTAGAGATTGGTAATAAATAATACTTAATAATATCTATTTTGATTCTATAATGTTCCACTAGAAATCATAAAATTCTTCAGGGTAAAGAAATTTGTTGTGAAATATCTTGTCAACCCTTGTAAAATGATTAACAAGATCAACTACTCTTTATTGTTTTTTAATCAAATCTTGATTGTCTAAAAATATTTGTTTAAGAGTCACTTTGGTCTTTTAAAAATAATTTATATTTCTGTAGATATTAATTGCTGTTAAAGGACAAAACTAATTAATTCTTTTTTCTTAACTGTGTTTTTCTAATTAACTTATTGAAAATAATTTCATTGGAAGAGGAGTTATTACTCCAGTTTTGAACTTTAACATGAAGGGTTCTCATCTGTTTTCCAAATGGTATTCATCTGAAGATTTTTTTTTGACTGTGTAATCAGTCAAGAACAGTCTGCATAAATTTCAATATTGACATGTCACCTGACAGAATTCTGCCTTTAGACAGATTGAAATAGAAGCAATTCAGGAGGAAAAAAGTATTCCTCATCAATATTCTCTTGTAGACACAGGAACAATATCTATCCTGTCTTAGAGTAGGAGTCTTTGAAAAAAATTTACGAGTAGGTTAGTTTCTAATCTTTTCGAGTCTGATAAAATAAATTGCAGAGGGTGGAGCAATTATTACTGGAATGGCACTTAGAGAAAGCATCATTGGTTTAGAGTTAGATCAGTAACAGAAAAACTTCCTTCTCTAATACTTATCGTTCACATTCACCTTGACTGTATTATCGAGGTCACGCCTTATGGAAGAAAAGAAAACCACTTTGTGTTTCCTAAAAAAAAAGATAAAAATGAATGGACTCTTCTAGCTTGTACAGGAGCATGAACACTGAACCCACATTTCCCTCACCAACCCTTTCCAAGCACTCAATTTTGAGGAAAAAGGCAGTCTGCTACAAATGCATTTACCTTATGATTTCTGCTTCTTGCAATCAATGAAGGCCTGTATTATGGTGTTTTGCTGGTTTTGGGGAAAATTGGTACAGTAGCCAAAATGGAACTGTTAGGTAAGTGTGTTTAAAATCTGTGAGAGACAAGCTCATTTTCTGTTTCTAAATTAAGCTCTGACTGCTCTGCTACAAGAGAAGTCATACAATCAATAAACAAAGGACGAATAAAGTAAAGTTGGCGACCGTAGTCGGAGGTGACCCAACGGCTCCCTTTTTGGTAGCTACCACAACAAGTTGTAGGGAAGGGTGCTGCTCCTTTTCCTGGATTTCTCCACTTTACCCTTGATCCGCACCTTATAATGCTGAGTGTTAAGCCAGGAGGCATCAAGTACCATTTTTTGAGTCTTTGGTATGACCAATGGCCCAGTCTCTTTAAACATACTGTGTGTTTAAAAAATGTGTTTAAACACACGGTATGTTTTAAAAAAAGGATACAACAATCTTTTTAACATCTTGTATTTAAAACTTAGAATTTCTACTTCATTACCTCCAGCTATGAGTAAAATAGTTGGGCAGACTGAGTACTCTGGCCTTGGAGGACAACTATTCAAATAGATGGATAACTAAATCACAAATCAAGAGCTGATGTCCCTTAGGTAATTTAACATTATATACAAAATATTACTAGTAACTTCTGTGATCAGACTGGTGTCAAGTTGCATTGCCATTCCCTTGTATAATATTAGTTGTCTAGAGAAGGGCACTCACATGCTTTCTGTAAAACCTTTGCTCTAGACCTACATCTAAATATAGATACAGAACCATGGTTGCATAAGACTAACAGATGACACCATGTAACTTCTTTAGGCCCTGAAAACAGTAGTTATAGACAGCTTAATCGGCAAAGATAGCTTTCAGAGATTCTTCTGAAAGGGATAAGTCAATGAATGTTCATACACATCATAGAAAATTTTGGGTGTTAACAAAGATGTTCATTCAATCCTGTAATCTTCCATTTTCATAAGATTTATCAACCAAACTGTTTTGGGAACTTATTTTTATTGCTTACGTTGTAGGGAATCTTATGAGAATGATGAGAACTGGCATGAAAAAAAGGAAACTCGAATAAAGAAAATGAGGGATAATGCTTGCCAAAATTATTAACACTTAAATACTTGTGTAATGAACGCCCCCTAATTTTTGGCCTCAAAAAGGTATTTTTATCATATATTGTGTGTAATGAACATCCCACTAATTTTTGGCCTCAAAAAGGTATTTTTATCATATATTGTGTGTAATGAATGACCCTAAATTTTTGCCTCAAAAAGGTGTTTTTATCATATATTGTGTGTAATGAACGACCCCAAATTTTTGCCTCAGAAAGTTATTTTTATCATATATTGTGTGTAATGAACGACACCTAAATTTTGGCCTCCAAAAGGTATTTTTATCATATATTGTGTATTGTACAACCCCAAATTTTTGACTCAAAAAGGTATTTTCATCATATATTGTGTGTAATGAACGACCCTAAATTTTTAGCCTCAAAAAGGTGTTTTTATCATATATTGTGTGTAATTAATGACCCCAAATTTTTGCCTCAAAAAGGTGTTTTTATCATATATTGTGTGGAATGAATGACCCCTCATCAATATCTATGAATTGTCTGATTTATTGTACAAGATATTGAACAATGAAACTTCTCACTAGATATAAAAGAAATTTCTTTTGGCTTGTCAGCCAAACCCCTAGTTATTCTAATGTTATTTAGCAACACTTGAAACCATTTAACTGTGTGTAAATAGAACTATTAGTGTTAAATAGCAATACTTGACACTATTGATCTGTAAGCAAACAATTGACTAATATCATATAGAATTATTAATGTTAAATAGAAATACTAGAAACCTTTGAACTGTATGCAAACAAATGATCTCTAATACTTTTAAGAATAAAGTTAACTACAAACTTTTCACTTAAAAATCACACATATATATATATATATATATATATAACAGGATTTGGCATTGAACAATCATCAAGAATTGACATGCAATTAAACCAAATCACCGAATCAATTTTGGCATTGATAACCCATATGTAAGATGCCCGACCATAGTTGAGGGTGACCTGAAGGCTCTCTTTTCAATAGCTATTACACTGAGGTGTAGGGGATCGCACTACTCCTTTCCCTGGATTGCTCCACTACCATTGATCTGTACCTTATAATGCCAAGTGTTGAGGCATCAAGTACTATGTTTTGAGTCTCAGATATAACTTGACCTAGGATTGAACCCCAGTCTTCAGGACCATTAGCAAACACTCTACCAATGTGCTTGTCCAAACAAAGTTGTTAAGAAAACTGATTAAATGTCCTTGTTTGTCAATCAAATATTGATTGTCTGTACGGATAAGAGTTATTTTGATTTTTTGCCAAAAAAGATGAATTTCTATATTTATTTAGTTTTGTGTTACCTTAAATAAAAAAAAGTGTTTTTTTTGTTAGCAGCATGTTTCTTATAACATACAGAAAACAATTATTGGTTTGGTTTGGTTTATTTAACAACATATCAATTTTTAAGCACTGTCCAGCTGGTATGAATTCAAAGTTTTCTTTCTCCTAGATTGATTGCCTAATCAAAGCTAAAGAGAGAAGATGAGAGAAAGGAGAAGGAAAGAGAGAGGATGAGAGAAAGGGAAGGTAAATGAGAGAGGAAGAGAAAAATGGGAAGGAAAGAGAGAGAGTAAAAGAGAAAGAGGAAGGAAAGAGAGCAGAAGAGAGAAAGGGGAAGGAAAGAGAGAGGAAGAGAGAAAGGGGAGGGAAAGAGAGAAGAGAGAAAAGAGAAGGAAAGAGAGAGGGAGAGAGGAAGAGAGAAAGGGAAGGAAAGAGAGAAAAAAGAGAGAAAGAGAGAGGGGGAGAGATAGGAAAGAGAGAAAGAAGTATTTGCGTATTAGGGTTTGGTGGTTTGGCTTCGTGACATGTCAACCTTTGATGGGTTATTTAATGTCAAAGTTAATTTTTCTTTTATACAAATATTATATGGCTTCAAATAACAAATCATAATTATCATCTGTAATCAAACTGTATTGTTGTCGGTTCTGATTTGTTTTTTTAAAAGTATTTTACAGCAGCTTTTTTGCTGTGTAGTCAAGAACAGTCTGCACCAAGTTGAATATTGATATGTCATTGGTGAGAATTCTGACTTCTGACAGACTCAAACTGAAGTGAATTCCAGAGAAAAACAAAAATGCAGTCCACATCACTATTTGCTACTAGTAGACACAGGAACAATGTCTATCCTGTCCGAGAAGAAGTTTGCAAAAAAAAAAAACTATGATTAGGTTTAAAGCTAAGGGGCTTTTTGTCTGTCTCTAATCTTTCTAAGGCTGATAAAATAAACAGCAATGGGTAAAGTGATTATTATTGGAACAGCATTTCAAGGACGAGTCATCAGTTTATAGTGAGAGACCAGTAGCAGAAAAGCTTCCTTTGGGGAGCTTGTGTCCTCTTTTTGCTCAAGGCATTCCATTGTTGTGAAATGGTGAATTGATCAAAATTCACTGGTACAACAAAGAATACATTCTTTAGAGCAAGCCTCTATCCAAACTGCTTGCATGCTACAAGAGTTTGACATCATGTGATATACACTAGACCCTTTAAGATTTGGTTTAGCTTGGTTTTATGGCATATCAACCATTGTAGCTTATTTAATGCCGAATCCATTTTTATATGTATAAACAGTTCTATTTCAAACAATTCAGTTTAGCATAAGTACACAGTATAGTTCTATTTGACCCATAGCCAGGACCCTATCAGGTGCTATGACTCTAGGCCAGGGTGGATCTGGGAGTGATGGCAGTAAAGGGTTACTCTGCATTCTCCAAAGCTCCAGCAATACTAAAGCCTCAACATCAGATTGTTTAGTGTTATAACCAGGACACTTGTTGTGGGTGGGAAGTCTTACCCCTCAGCAGAGAAGCAGTCAGTGCATCCTGCAGTCTTTGCCAACTGGACCACCCTTGAAGAGAACTTATATAGAGACATCTAATTAAAACAAGTAAGATATGCAAAGTACTGCTGGAGAAATAAGGACAAACTCATGAGCAACATTCTCCTATAGACTCCTATGCATGGAAATAGCAATGTTGGCCAAGCAGAACAAAACTTACATTCATCAGATCTGTGCATACACTTGATGCCGTCTAGAGGACTTGTTGAGAGTGATGGTCAATAGAGATGGATAGTGAGAGAGATTCAAGGGAATGAGTGTTTGTGATGTGATTTGTGCACATGCATAGAATTTAGTTCTAATGTTACTATCACTTATGAATAAGCATGACTTTTTGTGTACATAAGGATTTAAACTTAATACATGGCAGAGAATCAGAATGAGAGTGACACTTAGTTGAGCATATAGAGTAGACCTTTGTGAGAGAGAGAGACTAGATAAGAGAAACAAAGTAAAAAAGGGAAACAAGTTCCTCCTGCCTTTGTTTGAGGACATGAGAAACAAGTCTCTTGGCATTGTTCTTTACCATTTAGAAATAAAATATGGCTCTGTGAGTGACTCAATTTACAAAATACATCAGTACGACAATTATTATAGTAGGAAATGGAATTGGTGATGGTGTTTGCATTTTCCTTTGCGCTAATGCCCTTGAGAAAGGCATGAATCCATTTCTTCTCCCTCAAATAATGAGTAAATAGTTGGGCAGATTAGGTTCTCTAGTCTTGTTTAGGCAAACAGTCTAGGAGATGGATTAACTCTGAATTCAAACTAGCTCATTCCACTTAAAAATTAATCTTGTCTCACATCCTATCAATAGGAATAAATGATTGTTATTTATTAAGCTTTAACACAAGGCAAGAAATATTGAGCACCCAATGAAAATCAAACAATAGTCTGCAAGCCATTCAACCCAAAGTCATTTGCTAAGCTTTGCTTAATTTAGTGCGAGATTAACAGTATGGAGCACCCAGTGAGAAACGAACTCATGAGCAATGGTCTGCTAAACAAAAAAATCATGGTATCCTAAGTCATTTACAAAACGGTATGTAGTACCTATTGAGAATTGAACACATGAGCAATGGTCTGCTAGACTATACCTCACAAGGTGCCCTAAGTTATTTCCTAAGCTTTGCTTAATTTGTTATAGAGCCAGCAGTAGGGAGCACTCTATGAGATTTGAACTCATTAACAATAATCAGCAAAACTAGTTTGTTAACCATTACACCAAGTTGACAATGGAAATAAGTGATTATTCTTGCAAGTATTTAATATGTCTCCCCTTCAATTCCTGCTTTGGTCTTGCAAACAACGTAAATGGCATATTGTATTGGCTATGTTCAAATATTATTATCGTTGAACTATTCTATTTTATATCATTGTATATTCTTACATAAAGAACTATCAAAATTATGTAAATAAAACACACTTGTTGTACATCTGTTTGGAGAGTATCCAACTTTGAATATCTTCACAACTAGTACAACTTGCCAAATGATCCAAGGGGATTTTAGTAGACATGCATGCACAAATGCTCTCATGTGGGGTTTTATTAAATCAGCAAAAAGATACCATTGATTGATATATTCTAATGGCATGTCAACTTGCCTAGGAGCATTTCCTGCCAAGAACTTAAAGAAGAGTATTCATAGCACATATATATTTACAGTTTTTCTTAAGACGTTTTTGCGTACAGTTATATATAAAATATTCCTATCCAATACAAATAATCTGCACACAATTATGATTTTTAGTATTCTTGTTTAATACTAATAATTATGTAAAAGTTGGTGGCAGTAGTTGAGAGTAACTCGAAGGCTTCCTTTTCATTAGCTACTACACCAAGATGTAGGGGAGGGTGTTATTCCTTTCCCCGGATTGCTCCAGTTTACCCTTAATATGTACCTTATAATGCTGAGTGTTAAGCAAGGCAGCATCAAGTACCATTTTTTGAGTTTTTGGTATGACTCAACTTGGGATTGAACACTGGTTTCTCAGGCCATTGGTGAACACTCAACCCATTTGAACAATTATTTCTATTTAATAATAAAAGTAAAAAGTAAAGTTGGCGATCGTAGTCGAGAGCTACCCAAAGGCTCCCTTTTCAATAGCTACTACACTGAGATGTAGGAGAGTGCACTACTCCTTTCCCTGGATTGCTCCACTTTACCCTTGAAATTTACCTTATTATGCTGAGTGTTAAGCAAGGGGGTATTTCATACGAATAATTGCCGTTGTGTTGTATAGCTTCAATTATTCTTATCTAATGCTTTTAAGGATATGGTTTTGCATAATTATTTCTATTTAATAATAATTTGTTTGCACATAGTTATATGTTTTCAAGTTAATAATAATAATAATGATAAAATAAAATTGGAAGTATAGGGGAGGGCGCAACTCCATTTCCTGGATAGCTCCACTTTACCCATAAGCCTTACCTTATAATGCTAAGTGTTAAGCAAGGTGAAATCAAGTACCATTTTTTGAGTCTTTGGTATGACTCAATCTTGGATTGAACCCCCACCACCCGGACCATTGACTAACACTCAACTCATTAGACCCACCCCGTCTGCTCAGGCAGGATATGACACAAGGTCAATTTTTAAGCGGAGTTTAGCAGGTTTGAATTCAGAGTTCTCCTTCTCCTAGACTAGTTGCCTCACCAAGGTTGAAGAACCCAGTCTGCCCTACTACTTACCCATAGCTGGAGGGAGGATTATTGGATTCATACCTTTCCCAAGGGTATTAGTGCTATGTCAAATGCAATCAGTCTCGTCCAGGATTTGAACTCATGTCGTCGTGTCCATTTCCTACGATGATAACCATTACACCACAGGCACCTCAGACAATTTACACACAGCTATATAACATTGAGTATTTATATCTAACACAAATAATCTTTAACTATATCTGTTTCACCCATAGATGAGACCCTAACAGGTGCTACCACTTTGATTCAGGGTGGACCTGGGAGTAATGGCAGTAAAGAAGCACTCCTCTTCTGAGATCTCTAGAACGGGTGTCTTATCACTTGATAAGTTTAGCGTCATCCCCACAATTCTCCTTTTTTTTTTTTTTTTTTTAACTCCTTTGCAGAAAATTCAGTCAGCATATTTTAAGTCCCACTGACAGGGTGAGAGATACTACTGAGTGACCATGAAATTCAAAAAGACTGAGCAAGTAGATCACTGAAATCTCATAAAGGTTCCTTTGGCCAAACATTGCATCACATAAATCTGTTAACTTGTCTACACTCTAGATTTGGCTATCTGTGATTTCTGGCTTTTCTCAAGGCTAAAGTTCTCACTAAAATCTCATTGATATGACTTAATAAAATGCAATAAAGTGAGGTGATCTCAAAAAAGGACATAACAGACTCTCTTGAAAAGTGTCAAGCATACACAGATAAGTATTTGAGATCCTAAGGAGAGTATAATACACAAGGTAGGCTACAGAAATTCCAGTGCCCTAGGTAGGTCATTTTTAATTCATAATAATAAACTAGAAAGATCATTTCTGGATAGTTTTTGTATTTGGATTGAGATTCTTTGTTTTTAATGGTATAAAATCCCCCAAATCTACTTAATGCCAAATCCATTCTTGTTGAAGAATAGAAATGGTATTTAACTCATAATTGGAGGATAAGGGGATTCATACCTTTTTCAGGAGGTGCCCGTGGTGTAATGGTTATCGTCGTAGGAAATGGACACAGCAACACAAGTTCAAATCCTGGAGGAGACTGATTTCATTTTACATTGCACTAATACCCTTGGGAAAGGTATGAATCCAATTATTCTCCCTCCAGCTACGGGTAAAATAGTAGGGCAGACTAGGTTCTTCAGCCTTGGTAAGGCAACTAGTCTAGAAGAAGGAAAACTCAGAATTCAAACCTGTTAAACTTCGCTCAAAAAATTGAGTGGAGGGGTCAGTAAATAAGGGGATTCATACCTTTTTCCAAAGATATTAGTCTGAAAGTGACTGGAGTTTGAACTCACTTACTATGACATGGCATTCCAGCATGTTAGCCACTATACCACTGGAACTCACCCCCACCGTCTATTTGGTGCATATCAATTAAGATGCTACCGAGTCACACTGGTATCATTATATAAGTTGTAAATAGCAATGAGTATTTCATGCGGAATTTCACTCAAAAGAGAAAATACTAATGACTTTTTACTGTTGGGTGGGGAAACTGTTTCTTTCCGTGCAAATGTGGGCCTTGTATCAGAATACAAAAAAAAACTCTTATAGTCTAGATTCAAAGATGAATGAAGAGTGAAATGGAAAAAAGAGGGGAAGAAGATGAAGGTGAATGATATAAGTGAAAGAGAGAAAGTTCATTAAAAGAAGAGAGAATGATGAATACGCATTCAAAGAAGAAATAGTCTGAGACATGATGAGTGAAATAGAAGAAAGAAAATGGGAAGAGATTGATAAAATGGAATGAGAAACTGAAAAAAGTAAAGACGCATGGAACACAATATTCCAAGAAGAAAATTCCAAGAGTACTCCAAAGGATATTTTATGGGACTCCAAGAGAAAGTTCCAAAGGTATTCCAAGGGGGAGTTCCAAGGATTTTCCATTTTATTCTCAGAGAAAATGTCACATGTATTCCAAAAACTGGAATACTGTAAGGAATGTTAAATATCCCAAGTTCCAAGTGTATTCCAAAAGATGGGGCATATTATTCCAAGGGTATTCCAAGAGATAGTACATTGCATTTCCAGGGGAAGTTCCAAGGTTATTCCATGAGATGGGATGTGGTATTCCAAGGGGGTACTCCAAGAGATGTGACATGGTATTCCAAGGGGGAATTTCCAAAGGTATTCCAAGGGATGGGATATAGCATTCCAAAGGAAAGTTCCAGGAGTATTCCAAAGGACGAGAAGCAAGAAAAGAAGACTGACATATATATATATATATATATATATATATATATATATATATATATGGATAGATAGATAGATAGAGAGAAAGATAGAGATAGGAAAAAGAATGGGATATTAACAGAAAGAATATTTAGAAAAGCTGCAAAAAGAGGGAAAGAAAAAGTATAAATGCATAAATGCTGTGTCACTATTTGACAAGTTAATTTCACAGACGATTACTACAGTAGAGTGTTTGATATCCGCAGAACACTCTACATTGCTAGCCTTCTGCCGGATGAAAATTTTGTAAATATTTTAAAATTATGGCAAGCTTACCATATAAGCCAATTCATGAGAGAATCTAATTTTCAATGGGTGCTCTACTATTCTAGCCTTATGCCAGAATGTGCTGTACTTAGAATATATCAATAATGCCTCATGGTTGAGCAGTATCTATTTATTTGCTATCCCATGAAGGAAACTTTAAAACATAATTGGTTTAATATGTGGGATCATATGTGTATGAGTAGGCAAGGACAAAAAAAAATGCCCAGCCCTCACAACCAGTGTAGTGTTCTGAAGGCATTAAATGACTTCTATCCTCCCCTTTTATGCAGTGGGGATGTATTGTTATGGGTTCAAAATCCCTAGGACAAAGTGAATAAAATTTTGCTTTGGTTTACCTGAAGATAATATGGTGCCGCCATTTCCCAAATGTGAGAGCATGTCTAGTGGATCAGTAGAGATGTCATGAACAATCTTGTTTTATAGGGAATTAATACTAAAGTTAATGGGTGCCCTACATTTGTAGCCTTGGGCCAGCCTGCAAAACATTGTTTATGTTGAATGTGGCTGAAATACTAATGTATTTGTCAGTACTGCAAAAGGCTGGTGTTCAAGCTCAGGTAAAAGCCAGGATTTTCTAATCAAACAGGCTATCCTCACTTAGAAGATTAGCATTACATAATCTTCCTATATCATATTTGTCTCCATTTGATCTCATATTTATAAAGCTAAAGTCAGTAAATATCCAAAAGATATATGTCGATAAATGTCTGAATTGAAGTTAGAAAAAGAGAAAGAAAGAGAAAAGTTAAAAGGAGAATGAACCAAGAAAGATGAAAGAACAATTTATTGAGAGAAACAAAATACACAAAGAGGAGGCAAAGAGAAAAGGAAAGATGATTAGGGACAGTATAGTTATTTACTAAGCTTAGATTGAATTATATGTTGCACAAGGCTGGAAATAATGAGCACCCAACTGAACTCACTAGTAATGGTCTACTAACAATCATACAATGTGATGTGTCTGTTCCTTGAAATTTAAAGGAAAAATAGTATAAGTTTACTAAGGGTAAAAGCTTATAAATATATATGTGTATGTGCATGACCAACTATATATATATATATATATATATATAATTTTCTCTTAGAGAAAAGAGTAAAAAAAACAGAAAGAGGGGAAATAAATTAATGACAAAGAGAGAAACAATTTGACACATGAAAAATGAAATTTTATTATCTAACCTAAAAATAAAATAAAAAATATTTTTTAAAAAATCAAACTCTTCAGAACTGCTAATTCTCTCCCCACTAAACTCACAAATTTGTCCATATTCAAGAATTTTCCATCAATGTTTCTGCAATAAATAAATATATAAATAAAAAGAAATTAAAAAATCAAGTCAAATTCTGTTTAGTTGTTTTGTTTTTTTTAAAGACAGAAACAATTTTGAAAATCTTAAATTCACCAAGCTTCTAAATGAACATCCATATTCCCAATATTCAATTTTTAAAAGACAAAATATATCCTCTTATTCAAAGTATCTGTCAGTAAATAATGATTTCAATTTAATCTAATTTGATTAAATTGAGAAATTAATTAAAATTTTGCACCATGACACATGTACAAGTGCAAGAATATCATCTTATCCTTCAACTTTACTCTTTAACTTATTGCTTGAAAATTAGAAAAAAAAATTGAAGTGAAACCTTAAAATATAAATTAAATAAATATTTCATTATTTGCAGAATGATTAATAATTTTCCAACACTTTCGAAGTTACACAGTTGGTAAAATTAGACCAGTTTTTAAGCAGAGAAAACAATTTTTGGCCTTATTGTCTTTTTTGAAGAAACATTATCTTTGGGGCAAATTAACATTCAGTTCTGTCTGTCAAAGTCAGACTTCAGGAAAGAGAGATTTTATCAAGCTATTCTTAAATTCACTTCAATGGTATGTGATTAAAATCTTTTTGAGTCCACCCCACTCCCCATTTCGTAAATTGGATATCTTTATGGAATCATTTAGTTCTGTCTTTTGGTCTTTGCTTTGGTCACTAACTTTCATGAGTGACAACAGATATAGTAGTTATTTCTACCGATACCAGCTAGACAGGAAATTAATGGAAGTGTGATTTCTCACGTACAGTTTTTCCTATAAAGCATGACAGAGTAGAAGTACTAAGACCGAGATGATTGTCAGTTAATTTAAGAAGAGTTATTATCATTCCAAATATTGTTCAGACAGCTGAATCCATTCTTTGTATACCTGATGTTGTTAGGATAACATTTCTATTGCTTTATCCTTCAGATTTTTCCATGTATATCCCTCCCATGAAAAAACAACGAAAAACAAATTACAAATAGTGACAGAAAAAGTGGTAATTAATCTATCAACTACAGTGCCGCAATGGTAAGCAAATTTGTCAAGCTGACCATTAGTATAGAATAGTGAGTTCAAGCCTTGTTGGGTACCCTATATTTGCAGTTTGTGCCAAATCTAATCTATAATTATTTTTTTCAAGAGCACCCTGTATGGTATAATGTTTTGCTAGCTAGGCTAGCAAACTATTTTTAGTGAGTTCGTTTCTCACTGAGTGTTCAGTACTTCTGACCTTGTGCCAAACTAAGCTCAAAGTAGTAAATGACCACTAATATATCAACAGATTCAATCTATTTTAATAACTCCTAAGTACTCCAGATGGCCATTAAAGTACCTAGAAGATTTCAAACTATAGATGAGTGAAAGACAGATTAAGTTTAATGGCATGTCAATCTGTCTAGGGTTATTTCATGCCTAAATATTAGGGAATTGTGTTCATTGTACAATTATATTTACATATTTTGTGAAGTTGTTTTTTTTAAGAGGTTTTTGCACACATTTATATGATTTTAAGTATTCCTATCTAATACTAATAATTAGGTGGTTTCAAGAAATCCTTTTTATTTGATAATAGTTATTTATTTGTACACAATTATATGGTTTTAAGTAAGTAAGTAAAGTTGGTGATTGTAGTCGAAGGCGACCAGAAGGCTCCCTTTTCAATAGCTACAACACCAAGGTGTAGTGGAGGGCGCTACTCCTTTCCCTGGATTGCTCCACTTTATCCTTGATACGTACCTTATATTGCTGAGTGTTAAGCAAGGAGGTATCAAGAGCCATTTTTAAAGTCTTTGGTATGACGTGACCTGGGATTGAACCCAGATCTCACGAACCATTGGCAAACACTCTACCCACTAGGCCAATGAGTCAGTCATTTAAAGTAAGTAACAATAATTATGAATAAACTAAATAATCATAACTTCAAGTAACTGTTTTTAATACAGATAATTTATACCTCTATGATATCAAGTATTCTTATCTAATACAAATAACTTTCAAATGGATCTATTTGACTCATAGACAGGACCCTAACAGGTACTACCACTCTGGATCAGAGTGGACCTGGGAATAATGTTAATGAAGGGGTATGTCAAATTCTCCAGAACTACAGTTTAGTGTCATACCAAGAACACCCCTGTTTTCATGCTAAGATCCTGTGTTAATATGCTTCTCAAAGTTCACCTTAGTTATCCACATTGTTTTCTTTCACCGACTGGTAGCCAGTCAAGCAAGAAACTCACAAGACAAGTCTCATCTATCCTCAGTATATACCCAAGGAATTGAAGCTGTTGAAAATACCAGCTCCATTAGTGGTTCTGCTGTGTCCTTGGTAACATATCGTTGTTTCCTGTCCTGTCATTCCGGGACAACCCAAGAATGCTATGCAAGCATCTTTGATGGAAGATGTCAAGTCCCTTGGCTATTGGTTCTCTTACATGTTTTCCTCCCATACAGAATAGCAGAGACAACGATTAAAGTGTACAGCCCTAGTTTGATGTGAAGGCTGATCTCTGTTGATGGTCAAACATCTGGAAGAAGTGGAAGGATGTGATATAGTTACTGGTTTTATATTCCAAGTTGCCAATGATGACCATTCTAAATATTAACATTGGCATCAGTTCAGCTTAGCCATCTGCTTCATAATTACTGCTATCAACTGTTTAGGTGCTTTTAAGAGTAAATTATGGGCAGTACTTTCTTGTAGAGATCAAATGAAGAAGGAATCAATAAAATATCTGTTTAGATATTTGCAAAATTTGTATTCTATATGTAGTTACATGAGTTATATAATATAATAATATATTCTCTATGTACTTATATAAATAAGCCTGTAGTTTGATAATGAAAAAACTATGTATTTTACATAACAAATAATTTTTGGTATAATATCCACCCTTGTTAATGCAGTTAATCTAATTTTTTTTTATTAGTTAGATATTGTCAATATTATTTGTATTATGAAAATTTCTAAGGAAATTTAGTCAATATAATGAAGAACACTCATTGTATTTTAATGGTTATTACCAAGCGATTGATCAATTTTAATGATATGTCAACCTGTCCAGGGTTATTTTATGGCAACAGGTGAGGGAATTGCATTCATGGTCTGTTCATATTTACCTTCTTTTTGTTTTTTACTGTTTTTAAGGTGTTTTTTGCACTCAGGTCAATCAAATACAAATGATTTTTAAACAGATCTATTTGAGCCATAGATGAGAGCCAAAAGGTGCCACCACTCCCAGGCAGAGTGGACCTGGGAGTAATGGCAAGAAATGAGTGACTCCACACTCCCTAGATCTCCATAACTGGAGTCTCACCCTCAGATGTAGTTTAATATCATATCCACGACACTTCTTTTTGGTGATGTCTTATCTCTGCAGGGCATGCATCACAAGGTTATTACTCTCTGACACAAACCCTCTTGTATATGCTAATATAGAAAGTTGGCGACCGTAGTCAAGGGTGACCCGAAGGCTCCCTTTTTGATAATTACTACACCAAGATGTAGGGGAGAGTGCTACTCCTTTCCCTTGATACTTGATGCCGCCTTGCTTAACACTCAGCATTATAAGGTAAGGATCAAGGGTAAAGTGGAGCAATCCAGGGAATGGAGTATAACCCTCCCGTACACCTTGGTGTAGTAGCTATTGAAAAGGAAGATTTCAGGTCATCTTTGAGTAAGGTCGCCAACATTACTTAGAATATTCAAAAAATTCACAATCTTATCTGATTACATGTACAAGTGAGACTAAAAGAAAGCAGATAAGTTTATGAATTCTCTTTATTTTTGTGTGTATATATATATATATATATATATATATATATATATATATATATATGGAAAAATACTGAAAAACAAAGTAATCAAAAGGGAAGAATTTGATAAAAAAATACAGTTGATGTTATATTGTTTCGGCTTCCATAAACCATCATCAGGATGCAGAAAAGATGATATGAAAGGTCGTTAAATAATCAATGGATGCTAAATGAAAAACAAATCTAGCATCACTTCATAACATCTTTTCTAAGTCCAGACGATAGTTTATTACAACCAAAACGTTATTACGTCAACTTTCTAATTAAATTCTTAGCTTCTCAATATTTCTCCACATTGTTGGATTATTTTCCTTTATTTACTTATATATATATATATATATATATATATATATATGTTTATAAGAAAAATACAGTACATTATTTGTATTTAATGGTTTATTATCCTTATTTCTAAACATTCTTATTTAAATGTTTCTTTTTATATCTAACCAAATTTTATTTTATTTGAAAGGATAAGTTGCAGCAGACAATAAAACAAATGAACTTTTTGCAAAATGAAGAAAAAAAATATTTTGACACTTTTCATCTTGCTTTGATTTCTTATAGAGGGAAAGACAAGTAATTATATAAAATAATTTGATTAAAAAAAACAAAAAACCTGTATGTAATAAAAAAAAAATGTATGTTATATGTTCAAGTATAAGCTTTCACCAAGAAACAATTTTATGAAAATTTGTGATAATGCGCATTCAATCAATATTTGTTTCAGAGAAAAAAAAATACAATAGAGAAACTATTTTTAATCAAATGATTGTCATTTATAAATATGTTTATCAAGAGTACTTTTATCATATATATATCTTAAACACCCAGTTGTGATGATGGTCCATGATGATGTTGATGCTTCTATTCAGGGAAGAGTGAAAAAAATGACTACGTGAATGCAGAAAGTTGCCATTCTGTTTCAAACTGGATTGAAAATGGCTTTATTCTTTAAGTTAGATAATTTTAAGTGTATTGCTCTATTAGAAGTCTCGCTATGATGTGCTGTTTGTACCGGCTTACCATCAAATATCAGATGAAATTTATGAAAAAGTTTTGAACTCAATTGTTTTGTGTTTAATGATGGAAAATAAAAGTTTAATATTTGGTTTTGTTTCTGTGTTTAATGGCATATCAACCTTCATGGGTTATTTAATATCAAAATCATCATTGTTGAAGAACAACATGTAGAAGTCACTGCTCTGATGTGCAAAATAAACAAGAACAACAACACTTACTGGCTAGCATCCGGCTGGCAGACAAAAAGTAGAACGGGCAATAACTCAATACCAAACCTGTAACACCTGAAACATGACTGAAGCAAGCTGATGTATATATACACTAATATGCCCACTCACTGGGCCAGCAACTAATCACTGACCAGGGAATGGACTTGGCCACCTTTGAATAGTAGAATGTCCCAATGTCCATATAATCTTACTCCAACACGTAATTCATTTACGCATGTGAACACTGACTCATTGCTACTGAGCCTTACAATAGAATTCCAACACAACAGAGGCACTATCTAACCCATAGCTAAGAGAAATAAGATAGTTCATATCATTTCTTAGGGCATTAGTCTAAAAGTGAATGCAATAATCAAGCATGTTAATCACAACAACTTGAAGATTCTCTCTTTAATTTTTCTTCCAAATTTATAAAATGGTGAGATATATGATATGAGCAATTTTTCTTTGGCTAGTTTTGAATATGATTTTTTTTTTATTGTGCATAGCTACAATTAGTTTGGAAACCACTGCTCTAATACACTCCAATATATATATTTAAGTTAGGTGTTGCTTACACAGACTTACATGTGCAGATACAAGTTCACAGATATTTAAGTAGATATATGCACACATTTCTGATAAATAATTCACTCATTATCCCTTACACAACTAAACTCTGTTTAAAAAATAACTTTATCTTGAATTGTGGAATGATAACTTTTTTGATTCAAATGGATCCCAAGGAACTATAAAACACTGAATAGAGAAAAGAATGAGTTCTTTAAAATAGATATTTTATACATTTATTTAAGGTCTTATTTTATTTACCCAAGGGATTTGCTACACTGGTTATATCTGGTGGGTTGGGCTTAGTTTATTGTGATAAGAACCCAAACAAAAGACAAAACAAACTGCTAGAAACCCATAAAGAAAGTAGTCTTACTGCTGTGTTGTTTTTAACTATTCTTTTTTCATTCCCTTTAAATGAGTGGCTTTCTAACACTAAAGTAAAGGTTTATATGATGTTACATAATCTTTGAATTACAGGGAGTGTTGTAGATTATTTTGCTTTTTTGTTTCTGTTTCCCAGTGTATGCTTGTTAGTGTGTCATTAAAAAACGAGCCTCCAGGGATATATATATATCTGAATTCTAGCTAGAAATACATCCACTTAAGAGAGAATAGTGATATATGTGGCGTTTTGTTATGGTCCTAGTCTCAACGGTATTCAACATTTTTGCACAAACTCTTGGTATTAAAAATGATTCATTATTCATACAAATGAGAAATAAAACTGCACCTGAGTATGCAAACCATGCAGATTCGAAAAGGTAGATATAGTCTTGGAATGCTGGGTGCTGAAAGTGAAAGCATTAAATGAACCTTGGCAGCAATATCTCATCAGCTGAAATTTATGTCTACATATGCATTGGTAAAGTGTGAACTGATATTGACAGTTTATCAACCATATGGAAATCTGATCTCTCTGATTAGATTAGACTGGAATTTTTTCGAGCTGTAGCCATGTAAATACTATCGTATGGTTGCACTACTTAGACTAACAAAACAGTTTGAGAAAAAGCTAAAAAGGAATGACACCAGGATGCTACATACTGTTTTGAACAAATCCTGGGAGCAGTTTTGCAGACATCTTGCAAAATATCCAAGGAAAGTAAGGAAGACATGTTGGAAAAGTTCATGAGCAACATTCTCCAATGGATTCCGACCAATGTAGACACCAGAATTGGCAGACTAAGAACTGACATTCATCAGCTTTCTGTTGACACCAGGACTTACCTCGTGCGACAGTTGATAGGGATGGATGACAAGAGTGAGCGGAAGGAATTCGTACTGTTGGCATGCTTCATGATGCTGAAGGCCACAAAAGTCAAATTGTGATGACATATATCAACGTATATAAAGAACTTTTTGTCATCTCAAGGTTAACTTGTTAAGATAAATTGTAATATATTCCGCTGTATACCTCTACCTCATAAAAGGTACAGACCATTGTAACACATCAGTGTTAAACACAGTCTGATGAATGCAAAGCACATAATCAGGTCACTGAATGTACCTATAGACTTTTGACTATGAATACAAACAAAATAGTAACAACCTAATCAGTTGAACAGTCTGCAGACAGACATGATTCAATAGGCAGCTGGGAAGTGGGAGGAGGGCACTGCCAAGTTGGTGCCAGTATAAGCATGAATACAAACTGAAGATTTTATTATTTTGGTCTTGCAAGCATTCCATATGATCAAAGATGGTCAGACAGTTTGCTTTCATTCTCTTCCAAACAAACACACCAAATAAATCCGATAACCAAAACTATAGATGTCCGAGACATAATTTCTGATCGTCCAAACTTTGAGATTGCAATCATCTGCAATGGTTGTGAAAAATAAACACATTTTTTATTATTAGGTTATGAATTTTATATGTATATATATATATATATATATATGATGTTCCAAATGTCACCAAGTGATTTTAAAAAACAGTATAGAACTTAGAATACTTTTAATAAATTTGTTATTTTTTTTAAGAATATGAAGTAAACTGCAGCATTTTTCCATAAGTAAAATAATTTTTCCATGCAAAAAAAACAAAACAAAAAAAAATGAGAAAAAAACGCATGTCCTTTTATTTTTTGATATAAAAAGTAACTTTTGGGATACCCTGTATATATGAGAGATGCTCCAAAGCTAAAGCCCCCTACTTATTTCCATGAAAATTATGATAAATATTAGAAGTAAAATAATACCACTGAATAGAACATGTTTTCTGCTATAAGATACTTTTTTTCCTTTGCTTGCCCCCATGGCCATAGGTAAACTTGCACAACAACCCGGGCTTGTTTGGTAATTAATCGAGAAGAATGACAACTCTAAAAACCCTAAATAAAACATGAATCTACTCTTCTCTCCGTCAATGGGTATGAGATGAACTGAAAAGTTTGTATGTCATATCTGTTGATGACATTTTTTTAACAATGAGATCCAAGCACTGCAACACCAATCAAAGAAGTGTGTGGACTGAAACGAGAACAATATTGAAAATAAACCTAATTTGGTCACATTCCATGAGAGTATCTTATTCATAAATCATGTACACTGGTGGACTCCTTCACATGGACGAGCAAAGGCAGGACAACCTGATAGAAACTAAATACAGTAGCTATCTGCCTATAAGGGATGAAGCCCTGAAGACCTGCTGGGAGCAATGGACAATAGAGAAGGGTGGTGAGAAAAGCTCAGGGATACCCCTGCTGATAGCATGACATGATGATGATGATGATCTTAGTCTGCCTATGAACTTTTCACCTGACCTTTGTATTTATCCAGTCTCCTAGCCAGTTGCAGGATGGGAGACAAGGTCAGTTTTTAAGTGGAGCACACATCATTTGAATTCAGTGTTTTCATTCTCTTGGAGTGGTTTCCACATATCATACTATGAGTAAACAGCAAAAAAAAAAAAAAGGTGGGGGTGATATATAGATACTGACTCTATCCTATCAAATGGACTCACAACTGAAACCACAGGAGTATCATTGTCGTAGAAGTGATTCAGTTGTATGCTCCTCAAGTCTACCAGAATAAACAATATCCTTTCTAGAGACAACTGATAAAGACAGTGTATAAAATGTATCCACTTGAAAAAAAAATCATTGACAGAATCTACCAATAACCTGCATCCTTAAAGGAAGATGTCTTGCATATTTGAAAACTCGATCTTTTTTTTTTCTTTTGGTAACATGAGATTTACTCTTAAGAGGGCTTGAAATATTACATTAATAACTAAAGTTAGGCAGTATCACATTTACCCTTATCCACAAGCTTTAGTGTCACATCCACCCATAGAAGAATATCTTCTTTTACTTATTAAGGACACAAGGTGAAACCCCTTAAAAATTTGGGTTACATTCCTTTCTTCATATTTTCTTTATCTTATTTTCTAATTTTCGACTTTGTCATTTACTGTGTGGTATACAAATAAGTGTACAATAGTTACCAATATAATAGTGTAATGAACAACCCCAACATTTTAGCCACTTAAAGATGTTTTAATCTTATATTATGCAAATAAATGTTATTCGTCAAATTCTGAAGACCTGCAAAATTGTTCATCTTTTTTCAAATCAGGTTTTTTTCTATTTATACTATCGTACATACCTTTCTTATTTGCTCTTATTTTAACAAGCAGTATGTATCCATATTGTATGTGAATTGGAAGGTAGTCATTTTTAACAATAAAAGAATGGGGGTGTCCTCGTGGTGTAATGGTTAAAGCGTTGGACTGCGGAATCGTAGTAAGCAAGTTCGTACTCCAGTCGTGCTATTACATTCACTTTCGGGCAAATACCCTTGGGAAAGGTATGAACCCCCTTATTCTCCCAGCTATGGGTTAAATAGTACCACTACTGTTCTTCTAGGAGAATGGCTTTGGCATTAAATAACCTACAAAGGTTGATATACCATTAAACAAAGAAACCAAACCAAACAATAAAAGAGGTAGAGTCACTTTTATTTAAGTTCAGAATAATTTTATTATCTTATATTGTCAAGTAATGAATGACTTAGAATTTTCAGCCATGAAAAGATGTTTTCATCATATATTGCATATAATTAATGATTCCTAACAAGTGGTTATGCTAGCCAACAAAAGTATTTCTTCAATATTCAATGACAAAGAGAAAAAGTAGTCTTGACCTTGATGTAGTCTGCAGTATTCACTTGGATATTCCAAACATACAACACCAGTGATACAAAATAGTCTTGCTAATACCTAAATAAAAACTTTTAGTTATGATAATTAAGTTTTTATGTAACTTTGTTTACAATTAATAATATTTGTATATATTATATACAGGGGTGTTATCATATTTACCAACCCCTCCACTCGGGCAGGATATGACACAAGGTCAATTTTTAAGCGGAGTTTAACAGGTTTGATTTCAGAGTTTTCCTTCTCCTAGACTAGTTGCCTCACCAAGGCCGAAGACCCTAATCTGTCCTACTATTTACCCATAGCTGGAGGGAGAATAATTGGATTCATACCTTTCCCAAGGGTATTAGTGCTATGTGAAATGCAATCATTCTCATCCAGGATTTGAACTCGTATCGTCGTGTCCAATTCCTACAACGATAACCATTACACCACGGGCACCTCCATATACAGGGGTGTTATAAATAGGAAATGATGTCAAGTAAAAATGTTATGATCTCAATAGATTTGGTTTGGAATAAAATATGTGTAGACACTTTGGATTGAAATTTCAGAGACAATTAAAACAAGGTAAACTTCGGATATTCAGAAACATTTTGTGTAAGGAATAACCCGTTGTTTTTTGGGATGAAAAATTGTTTTTGAAATATTGTTCATTAAATAAGTATATACCGAAGTAAAATTAATCTTATAAACAATTGCCCAGTCAGCTGGGGCTGTAGAATACACCGACTGCATCTCTGCAGAGGAGTAAGACCCACCAATGAGTGTCCTGTATATGACACTAAACAATCTGATAGTGAGGTTCCAAATGTTGGGGCTTTGGGGAATGTGGAGTACCCCTTCATTACCATTGGTCCCTGGTCTACTCTGGCCTGGTGTGGTAGCACCTGATTGGGTCTTATCTATGGGTTAAATAGAACTAAACTGCATACTTATGCTAAACTGAATTGTTTGAATTAGAACTGTTTGACAAAACTGAATGGCTTGAAATAGAAATATTTTTGGCAATTAAACTGTACTTACATTTAAACTGAATTGTTTCATAAAGAACTGCTTGAACATTTAACTGTGTGTAAACAAAATCTATATTTGTACTTAATTGAATTGACTGAATTAGAACTGTTTGAATAAACTGGATAGCTTGAAATAGAAATGTTTTTGACAATTACACTGTGTACTCATGCTAAACTGAATTGTTTGAAATAGAACTGACTATTTGCATAAAAATGGATTTGGTGTTAAATAATCTACAAAGGTTGATATGCCATAAAACCCAACCAACCAACCACTACTGGAATGAGTTACTTACTGGATGCCCCATATTTGTAACCTTGTGCCAGGTTAAGTTAATCATAGTAATTAATCTATAGTAAACTTAATGATGGAATAGTGGTTTGCGTGCTAGTCTCCCAGACAATCTCTGCGGTAGTGAGTTTGATCCTTACCAGGTAGCCTTGTGCTATTAAATTAGTTTGAATATTGGTAGCTGAATCTGCCTTATGATTAAATATTTCCTGCTTGTGTCAGACATCAGTGTTCAAGTTTAAGTGAAAGTCAGTGTTTGGAAAGCTGATTTTTAAGTCATGCAGGGCTTTTTCTTTTTTGGGAAATCAATTTTATACTTTTAAACTTATTTCGGCATGAGTAGAATTGTAAAGTTCCATTATTATGGATGGACAAACTCAATTTGCAGTAGTCATCATTCACTCCCAGTCCCCATCTCTCTCCCACTTACACAATATATGTATGTGTGTGTGTGTATGTGTTTTGCAATGTTAGAAAATAGTTTTAAAATCTAATAGTCCTTTCCTCTCGCTTTATGTTGCAAAGTTAGAAAATGGTTTAAAAAAATAAATATATATATATATATATATATATATATATATCTCAATATATATACACGCAAACATGCATGTATGTGTGTTTGTGCTTGTGTGTGTGTGTACTTTGCAAGGTTAGAAAATAGTTGTAAAATTCAATACTCCCTTCCTCTCTCTATGTTGTGAAGTTAGAAAATGGTTTTAAAATCTAAAATATATATATATATATATATATATATATATACACACACACACACACACACATGCATGTGTGTGTGTGTGTGTACTTTGCAAGGTTAGAAAATAGTTGTAAAATTCAATACTCCCTTCCTCTCTCTATGCTGTGAAGTTAGAAAATGCTTTTAAAATCTAATACCACCTCTGTCAAATTTGCATATAAATTTAATTCTATATGTAACAACTATTATAAAACAGGTGCAGCAATATTTTGGATTGTTAAATATTAAGAGGTTAAATTTTAAAACCATTTTTATGACTTTTGATTCAGGTTTTGTCTTTAGATTTATTTTCAGAAGTATTTTTTGGAGCCAAACATTTGCTTGTGAGTGCGTGTGGATATGTGTGTGCATTTGTATGTGCATAAAAACAAATGTATAGGCATTTATTCTTAAACATATCCACATTTCTGAGTAATTATATATATATATATATATATATATATATATGCGCCATATTTCACATTACATAACATATCAAAGTAAAATTGAAAATTCTGTGAACAAAAAATATGACATTTTAATAAGAAAAAAATAAATAAAAAGCAAATTCAGCTGCTTAGTTAAAGTCAATGCATTATTATCATTATTATTATTTGAATTCTAAATTAGATTAAAGTGTGTTCTATAAGACATAAAATATTGTGTGTGCATGAGTGTATATATATATATATATACACACACACACACTCGATATGCATGCATATATATATCCTTATTTACCAACCCTGCTGTTCAGGCATGATATGACACAAGGTCAATTTTTAAGCAAAGTTTAACAGGTTTGAATTCAGAGTTTTCCTTCTCCTTATATATATATATATATATATATATATATATACACACATACATACACACGCACTAATTATATATATATATATATATATACAAATTATATATATACACACACTAATTATATATATATATATATATATATATACTCATTATATACATACACTAATTATATATATATATATGCATATATACCCACATACATTATAGACACACATACACATACATTACATATAGTATTCTAGCTGTACCAATGCAAATTCATGATACAAGAATATAAACAGACAAAGAAGCTTTTCATATGTATATATAAAATTTATACCTGTGCTTAATGTGAGTGTGTGTGTGTATTGTGCATACACACATATATATCCATGTAAAATGTATGAATATACAATATATATACACAAACACCTATATATATATGTGTGTGTGTGTGTGTGTATATGATTTCAAACCTAAATTGAGGTTATGACTGTGTCAAGCAATGAACTTGTGAACAACCACACACAATATAGATATATATATATATATATATAGGATGAGCAATATCAAAGTATAAAACTCAAGTATAATGAAAATAATCTGATAAGCAATTTAAAAATCCAATCTACATTTGCACCCAAACCTGCAGAATACATATAACCTATTTAAATTCCAATTCCATATGCGATTATAATCAAGTATTTTAACCATAATTATCATGAACAAATTTATATATATATATATAATCATTACAATCTATTCCAATACCGGCTTAGCTCCAGGGTTTACAGTAGTTCTCTTGCAACACTAGACTCTGGTGTTCAAATTGTGCTGGAAGCATAATGTTTTGTGTTATAATATAAATGACCAATAAATTCAATCAGAATTTCAATTAAATTTCCATTGCATTGAAAAGACAATTTACGTTTGACTACATATACTGAACCATTTATTCCTGCATCAAACTTTACTTTCATTTCTAAGTGTGTTGTATAGGATTACCTACCACCCCTATAGACAATAAAAGAATGGTGCCCGTGGTGTAATGGTTATCGTTGTAGGAAATGAACATGGCGACACAAGTTCAAATCCTGGATGAGACTGATTGCATTTCACATAGCCCTAATACCCTTGGGAAAGGTATGAATCTAATCATTCTCCCTCCAGCTATGGGTAAAATAGTAGGGCAGACTAGGTTCTTCAGCCGTGGCGAGGCAACTAGTCTAGGAGAAGGAAAACTCTGAATTCAAACCTGTTAAACTCTGCATAAAAATTGACCTTGTGTCATATCCTGCCCGAGCGGAGGGGTTGGGTAAATATGATAAAAGAATGGTTGCGTCCATCTTATAAATTAACTGTCAGAAAGACAGAGTGAGAGTTAGTCTGTATATGAATTCCTGATCAAATAAATATTCTATTACCAAGTACTTGACGTTCCATCTTATTCGCTATTATTTTATATCTCCTACTTTCTCTTTGTGTGGGTAATTGGCCACCTTACAACAACACAAAAAAGTGCAAATTAATTCTAATAGAAACAGTGAAATGTATGTGTTACATCCCCATCAGGATTTGGGTAATCATAGCTCTTCACAGCTTCCATTAATCAGCAAACTCTGCATTACCATAATTGATCTTGGGAGAGATAATGGAGTGATTTCCTATTGTCTCCTTTTCTTTCTTTTAGATTAGTTGCCCATCACCATAGCTAGAGAGCTTGATTCAACCCTGTTGTCTTATGCACAGTTGGATGTAGAAGTGGATTCATGCCTTTCTCAAAAGTTATTAGTATAAAGAGGATACAAGCAGACCCAACTAAAATTTGAACTCAGTTCCACCAGTTCTGTTTTTCCAGCCAACAAGTACCACTTAAAAAGTGATCTTGCGTCACATCCTGCTCATAATGGAACAGTAGTTGAGAGCAGTATTAAACAAGTCCTGGCGACAACACCCCACGAGACTCCAACTATACGGACACTTGCCCCCCATCACAAAAACTATACAAGTTCGACGAACCAGACACGCGGGACACTGCTGGAGAAGCAAGGACGAGCTCATAAGCGATGTACTCCTGTGGACCCCCACACATGGATGTGCAAGAGTGGGACGACCAGCACGAACTTACATACAGCAGCTATGTGAGGACACGGGATGTAACCCTGAAGACCTGCCGGAGGCGATGAATGATAGGGAGAAATGGCGAGAGACGGTCAGGGATATCCGCGCGACATGATGATGATGAGTTATAGTCAAAAAGTATAAATATTAAGAACAATATTTGCTATTCTTATTATTGTTAATAATAATAATAATGGAAGTATACTGAGGAAAGTTCTGCTGTCATTACTAATTTAAAATTATCAAGTACTCACATAGAGTAAATAATGATAATAATACAAAAGTTAATATAACACAACAGAATAGCAAGTAGTGATTATGTGGTGATAGAGATGAAACAGACAACCACATTAGCAGCAAATACAGCAAACTAGTCCAAAAGGACTGGGCATGATTGGGTAAGAAAAGTGATCCATAGGGAATTGTGCAAAAGATTAAAATTCGATCATGCTGTTAAATGGTATATACATAAACCAGAATCTGTCCAAGAAAATGAGGCCCATGAAATTCTATAGCATTTTGACATATAACTGGATAACTAATTCCCGATCAGAAAACCAGACCCAGTGTTAAGTCTTTTTTACTTGTTAACAGACATCTAGTAGATTTTTTCATTCCAGTGGAGCAAAGAGGGAAAAAAGAAAGCAAAAGGTTAGACAAGTACTCGGATCTTGCTAGAGAACTGACAAAGCTTTACAAGGTAATTCTGATATCAAGTGTAGTTTGTGGTTATTTGGTATAATGGCACATCAATCCTTGATGGTTATATAAAGATAAATCCTGTTTATATATGTGGAAGTAAATAAAGAAGTAAATCCCAAAGTATCAAGATAATTTGAAAAAACAAAACAAATAATCCAAAGTTTAATGAATTCATTATGAAAGTCGACGTTAAACATTTCGGTTGTAATAACCTTCTTCATGATTTTAAATTCATAAAAAATGTTATTAAAACAGCGATGGATGTTTGATGAAATTAGCAGTAGAAAGAAAATGTGCAGCAAATTTAGCGTTCTTATTTGAGAAAATATTAATCATGATAAAGCCGAAATAGCACTGGCTTAAAAAAAATTGTCTAAATCTTTTTATTATGGATATGAGCTAACATTGTGGTTGAATTGAAATTGAAGTTATGATTAGTTTTAGATATATGTAGGAAGGGTGCTTTTTTCATGAATTTAAAGTCCTGATGAAGGTTACTACAACCGAAACGTTCAAAGTCGACTTTCATAATAAATTCATCAAATTTTGGATTGTTTGTTTTTTCTACTTTTCTTCATATATATATGATTTGTAAGCGAATTATTTGGAATTGCAGTTAGTGCTTTTAGAATAGTTTCCAAAGACCTGGAAAAGAAACTAAGGGAACTGGAGATCAGACACAGAATTGAGACAATCCAGACCACAGCACTGTTAAAATCGGCTAGAATACTTAGAAGAGTCCTGGAGACCTGAGGAGACTTGCTGTCACTTCAATTAAAACTGGTGTAAAAACTCGCTTAAAGTAGTTGTAATAGTAATAATAACACTAATAATAAAGATCGGCCAGAATACTGCGAAGAGTCCTGGAGACTTGAGTAGACTTGCTGTCACTCAAACTCCAGTGAAAAACCATCAGCTAATGCTGGCGTGAAAAACTCTCTAAAGAGTGAAACAACATCAACCTTCTAAAATTAGCTTAAGTTGAAAAAACTTGCTAACACTTGATCTCTAGTGAAAGCTGCCTGATTACGTTAACATGAACGTATAATGAGTACAAATAATAGTCATAATGATAATGTTGATGATGATAATAATGTCAATTATAATAATAAAAATATTAGCATAAGTTCCCCAAGTTCTTGCTGTTTTGACAAATTGCAATAACCGAAATGTTAATGATGATCTATTGTTTTCGGAAGACTGAAAACTATTCCTAATTTTTTTTTCTTCTTCTTATTTCTCTCTTTCCACTGCTCAAATTATGAAGATGGAATTTGTCATCTCGTATCAAAGAGTAACTTTATTCATTGCCGATGCTAAGGCAATAATTTTCCCATTTAATTCAGCCAATTAGACTGGAATCTTTTGAGAAGTGCCGTTAAATGAACCAATTTCCTGTTTAGTTAAATGAGAAAAACAAAAGTTATACTGTAGAAGAATATCAATTAATGTTTTGTCTTTTTTAGTTATGGAGGCAGGTGGAACCAGAAAAATCATTTTCCAGAAAAATCTTTTATAACATTACATCTAGAATCAGAATTATTATCCAGAATATTGAAAAAAAAAATGGCATTATTTTAGTTAGAATTTTGGAAAAAAAAGTATCGCTTTTTCTTTTTAATTTACTTTGCCTTTTAGAAATGGTAAAATTGCAAAGTTCAATTTATAGCTTTTTACAACAGCAAAGTTGATTTTAAAACGGAATATTTTAATGTTTACTATTGGAGGCACTAGAGGCTTAACGGTTATTGTCGTTCGGAATGAACTTTACTATCCGAGTTCAAATTCTGAACGAGTGTCCTTGCATTTCACATTTAATACCCCAGCGAAAAGTATGAACAAAACTATCCTTTCTCCAGCTTTGGGTAAATAGTAGGGCAGACAGGGTTCTTTAGCCTTGTAATGACAACTGGTCGAGAAGGATGCAAAGATCTAACCAGTTATAAACATGGTGAGGGACAGCCGCCGCCAGGCTATTCCTGTCCAAGATAATCTACATAAATGTCACTCCCTGGTTACGGAATAAATCTTTGCACCAATCATTTCGTTTTATTGTACTTTTTTGCTGGAATACTGAGTTATCCGATATCAAGGTAGACTTTTTTTTTCCAAATTATTATTTTTAACACATTAATTCCAATAAAATTAGATAAATGAATAAATGAAAGTGAAAAATTAAAAGAACTAGAGCATTTCAAGTAAGAGGAGTATGAACCAAATTCTAGGGGAAAAAAAAAAAGCTTCCGAAAAAAAAAAGAAAAAAAAAGAAATTAGTTCTCGTTGTACAATGGTTAGTGAGTACGATTGTCACTGGGTGCCACATACTTCTGGCCTTGTGCCACTACTAAACTTTGGCCCAGCGGTTAGAGTGTTCGCCAATGGCCCGGGAGACCTGGGTTCAATCCCAGGTCGAGTCATACCAAAGACTTTAAAAATGGTACTTGATACCACCTTGCTTAACACTCAGCATTATAAGGTACGGTTCAAGGGTAAAGTGGAGCAATCCTGGGAATGGAGTAGCGCCCTCCCCTACACCTTGGTGTAGTAGCTATCGAAAAGGGAGCCTTCGGGTCACCCTCGACTATGGTCGCTAACTTTACTTTACGCCGGCGAAAATCAATGAAGAGGTTAAAAATTATATCTCAAAACACACAGTCCAAGTTTTATTTTAATTTTTCTTAAATGAAAATAACGCATTCATAATACGTTTACAATTACGTTTTTTTGTGTCGGTAATTTTTTTTAGAGTTTATCTTCTTTGGCACATGGTCCTATGGCATTCGAATAGTTTTTTAAACAGATCTATATGAGCTCTTGATGCTACCCTAATAGGTACTATCACTCCGGGGTTGAGTGGACCCGTAAATAATGGTAATGAAGAGGGGTACCATCTTCTCTTAAACTGGAGCCTGACCATCAGATGCAGTTTAGTGACATAGCCAAGACAACCCCCACCTTTATTATTTGGGGTGGTAGTGGTGGAGGTCTTCTTTAGAAGAGATTCAGTCATAGTATTTTAAGAATCGACGACAGAGCGAATAGACTTAAAGATTGATTAACTGAACCATCAGCTGATCAATTGAGTAAGAATAACAAAAACAGTCTTCAATTTTATAAGTATTCATTTTCTTCCCCCTCACCCCCCCCCAAAATACAAAAACAAAAAAAAAAAAACTATCGTATTCAGAGGATGAAATTTAAAATAAACAAACTAATTGATAAAAACAATTGCAGTTAGAAAAAAAAACGAAACTAAACAAAAAGGAAAGAGAAAAAAAACAAAACAAAAAAACTTTTATTCACACGAAGATCAAAAAAGATTCCTAACTAGTAGATACAGTGTTCTGTTTGGAAGACTTACTAGCATTTTAACTATTGAAACCATAACAATTAACTTGGAGTAAAGAAAAACAAATAAATAAATAGATGAAACAATTTTGGGGGTGAAAAGAAAGAAAGAAAGAAAGAAAGAAAGAATTGAAAAGAAGAGAAAGTTGAAATGTTATCCACGTTATAGTGTTACTGTATGACGTACTTTTCCATGGTAGTAAAAGCAAATGAAGTACGGTAATAATGACGTTGTAAGATGTCGATGTAAATTGTCAGTGACAAGTCCAGCCGTCAGTCCTCCTTTCCCCGTCTGTCCCCGGCTTCTTTTCTTACGCTCACACATACACACACTCATTGATTTTCTTTATTCTCGTCGTCGTACCAGCACAATTCAACGCATTCTCTTCAGCCTGGCATCTCTTTACAGTAACTAAGCTTTGCGGAGTTTGGCACAAAGCCAAATTAGAGTACAGTAAGTCATAAAGAATATGTGGCGCCAATCTTCCAAATGAGGGGGTCGACGTATCTTCAAAATCGACGTTTAAATATTCTGATCTTTTAAGTCTCGAACCGGAAAAGAATACCCGACTGATTACAGGCACCAGAGGGAAAATTGCTCAACAACCTTAAGAAGGTATTTTACCAAGCTTAGTATGGAGCATTCAGTGAGATTCGAACTCATTCGTTTAGCTTGTTAATTCTTTCATCACGTGAGGTGGGCACCGCACATGGTGCAATAGTTAGCAAGCTAGATTAGCAGATCACTGCTCGTGAATTCGTTTCTCACTGGGTGTCCCCAAACTTCTAGCCCTGAGCCACAATTAAGTTAAGCATAGTAAATAGATTCATTACATGAAGTATCCAACATCAGCAAATTATGCATTTACTTAAACCATCCGTCAAGGGATCGATGTGACACAAGGTCAGTTTTTAAGCGGGGTTTGAATTCAGTTTTCCTTCACCAAAACTGGTAACCTAACCGCGCCCAAAGAACCCAATCGGCCCAACTATCTACTCATTGCTGGTAAGAGAAGAGATAGATTTATATTTTTCCCTAGAGCATTAACACATAGGGAAACACAAGCTGCCTCGTTCGGGATTTGAACTCGGGTCGCCGATTACATCTGAGACTATAACCGTTATGATTTGGTTGGTTGGTTTCTTTGTTTAATGGCATATCAACTCTTTTTAGGTTATTTAATGCCAAAGCCATTCTCCTAGAAGAACAGTACTATTTAACCCATAGCTGGGAGGATAAGGGGGTTCATACCGTTCCCAAGGGTATTTGTCCGAAAGTGAACATAATAGCACGACTGGAGAACGAACTCGCGTACTACGATTGCGCTGTCCATCGCTTTAACCATTGCACCACGAGGACACCCCCTTAATAACCGTTATGCTAACCACACTTCCAGTATAAGAAAGTAATGAGTACGGTTAACGTATATGTGTCACACCATTCTTCTTGGTGGGACGGACCGACAGGCCTTACAAATTCTTAGTCCTAACCATCAAACGAACTCAAATACTGTTTTTGGCACTTACTGGAAATAACATAACTATCGATTCGCATAAAACGGCATATAAGCCGAAAGTAGAAAACATGGCGGGGAGGGTTGGGACCAAAAAAAGAGTGTGCTTTACTAATATAACACAAGTGTGAGGAGTAGAGAATTTATCTGTTAACTTTTAAAAAAACATCCATCATTCTGAGTCCGAGAAACGAACTTCAACTTTAGACATTTGTAAGGAATATGCAACCATCTCTGCCACTTAACAGGTTTTTTTTTTTTTTTTAAATCCGAACGTGAATCTTTTACCGTTACATAACGAGAAAACTTTAAAATGAATGGTACTAATCCGGCAGACTATTCACAAAAGTAATGAATCGCCTTTCACTTAAAAATACTTTAATGGTCGGTAAAAAAAAAATCGTTTACTTACCTTTTGAATATATTAAATATTTGAAATAACATTTTTTTTTTCATATCTAGTGAGACAAGTTAAAAAAAAAATCTTACACTATAAGGCATCTAACAAAAGATTTATTGCGAACCTTCAATTCTCCGAAAACAACAAAAACGAAAATTAGCTATAATACACAACCCATATCCATTTTCTATTGCATTGCAATATTTTTCTTAAAAAGAAATTAATTAATTTAATTAATTAAAAAAATAAAACAAAAACCTTCGAAATAAGCACTGGTAGCCATGTGTTAAAGTTGATAGATCACGTCAACATTTTTCCTTTCTTTTAGCAGAGGAACATTAAAATATTTGATTTTTCAAGAAAAGATTATTGAGTGTAAAATGTCTGCAACATGATTTTAATTTAAATGATGCTTTTTCTGTGTGAGAACTAAATGTTTTTGTGTTATTATTTTGTACTTTAATTCATCAGCAATGTGAATAGCGTGTTTCTTTTTGCGATTGAAAAAAAAAAAAAAAAAAAGGATGAATAAATATTTCAAGCCAATTCCCAAACAAATATTTCTTTTAACCATGAAATAAAGCTAACATTAAGAGAACTACCGACAAATACTTTAAAATAAAATCGAATAAAGTACTTGTTGCCTTAAAATGAGCGTTTTATTTCTATTTCATTCTAAACCCAATCACATATTTTAAGCGTATCTTTGAAGTTTCTTAGACAATCAATTGTGAAATGAAATACACGAGAGAAGGACAACCGATATAGTTTTACGGTTTAGTACACTTTCTAAAATCCGTTTTATTTCATTTTTTAGGTTTAGGGTGGGAGGATTTGGCTTATCAAGTCATGTCTTCTTTCTATTAACCAAAAACAACAGAATTAATTATTTCAAATCTACATTGTACAAAAAGTTATTCAGTTTGTCCAATATTGGATGCTGGCAAATTTATAGATCACCCCCAACTGGGACCTGAAGATGAAGTGCAATGAATTAAAGCATCAAGACTTCGAAAACCTAATCTTTGTTTTTTTTTTATTTTTAAGTAAGTACAATTCGAGCCATCGTCCGTCATCTAATATTTAATTACTCATCAAAGTAAAAATTCTTGAAAAATGAAAGATTTTCGGGTTTTTTATTTTTAAGTTCGTGAAAGTAGAAAAGACGTTTTTTAGGAGTTAAAAAATATAACTTTTTTCCCTGCTAGAAGACTATGAAAGCAAAGAGTTGAAATTAAACTAAGTTATTAACTTGTTAGTTTTTAAAAATTCATTCATTAAAAAAATAAAAAATAAATAAAATTAAAAAAATAAAAAATAAACGATCATAAAAAAGAAAATAATTTCTTTGAGGATGAGTATATACGCGCCCGGAGAAGAGTGAAAAAAAAAAGTTCGATTTTCGGTTCGCGAGAGAGAGAGAAAGAGATATTCATTGATTAATCCAAAAATCGAATATATTTCTAACTGAAAATTCAAGTTGACCAGAATTATTTAAATTATTAAAATGTAAATTCAGTTAATTGAATTTTGTGCTTTCTCATCTTAATCAGGTTCAGTTAAAAATTAATAAAAATTTTAGAATATATTTTCTATAGAAATTCCATTTTTAGGGTTTCAATAAAAAAAGCATTTCATTACCGGCTAGGTTGAATTTTAATTATATAATTTCAATTGCATCAGAAAATAAAATCGCTTCTCATTGCAGCCAGTTTGTGAAAAAATGTATTACATTAACTTAAAAATCGATATGCTGTTAAAATCGATATTTTTTTAATCAGTAGAACAAGACCGAAATGTTGGGAGTACCTAGTGAGATTCGAACTCGTGAGTAATGGTGTCCTACTGTAGATCGCTTATCGTACACCACACGAGGCGTTTATTCCTTCAGTTAAGAATTAAAACAAATAAAATAGTCTAACAATGAGAATATTGGAGTAGTTATCTACTTGCTATCACTTGATCTTTACGCGATAATCCTGGTGTGAAAAGTTCATAAATTTATTTAAAAAAAAGAAAAAAGAGAAGAAAAATCAATAATTATGACCACTTTCTTTTGATGTACAAAAACCGTACATGAAAGAGGAAAACTGAATTTAAACCAGCTTTACTCCGCTTAAAAATTGACCTTGTGTCACATCCTGCTCTTGACAGAAGGGTTAGGTCGGTACATAGAACGATATAGAGTTTGTAATTCCCTCTGTATGTAGCCAAAATTGAAAGTATATATTTTAAAAGAAATATTCTATTTTTAATTATAAGCTAAAAAAACGTATTCGGGGAAAAGAGACTATGTGATTGTTGTTAACTAATAAATACTAACAATAATATTAATTATAGTGTAACGAAAAATTAACGTGAATAATAAAAAAAAAATGCGGAGGCTCTTAAAATCGAATGGAGCAATAAACAAGCTTTTAAATTCTGAAATATCAGATAGACTTTGGCAATTTATGGTAAATTCTTTCAATAAAAAGCATAAAATAAGTTTGAAATATTTCCTCAATAAATACGCAAAAAACATTGTGTAAAAACAACCAATAAAACAGCAGAATTTGACATAATTCAAGATTATCATCTTCTTTCATATTTTGTTTATTCAGTTTTAGATGAGGATTTAGCAACCCCCCCCCAAAAAAAGGCAAAAGTGGGTTTGTGTTCGGGTCTTACCTACAGCTTTTTCCGTTGTTCTTCGTTAACGAAGAAATAATTCCAATAAAAGCAACTAAAATTAAAATCTGAACAAAGAATGCTAATTTAAATTCAATCGAAGAGTAATACAACTTCGCTCGAGTTATTTCGTAAGTGGGGTAAGCGAACTTAGTGAAAATCGAAAAAACAAAAACAATTTAATCCAACTCCCCTTGCGTTTACTGGTGACAACAAACATTTTCGTGAAGTTTTTAAATAAACGATCAGTTTAGTTTATGATATTATTCGTTTGTAACCAAAAGGGAAATATTAAATTCTTGCTTTCTCACAAAATAAAGTGGTCCCTTTGATCAAACAATCAGTCTCGTACTTGTTAAAAAAATAAAGAATTTCAGTATTAGTGTCTATGAATTCCTTGTACTTTACTTAATCAACCAAAGTACCTTTAAGGGAAAACGAGCACACACACGCACACATAACGGTAATGTCAGACCTCACTCTTTTTGTAATAGCTGTGTCTCGGCAAGAGGTGGAAGAAAGGTTAATATTTTAACAGAAATTTACTTCGGACGGTGTCGATTTGAGAGTCTAAATGTATTAATTTTCTCATTGTTAACATATTTTAGATAGGTAAAACTTTATTGATATTTTAATCCCTCACGAGCCCCCAAAAGACATTTTTTTCTGTTTAAGATTCTTCTGTAAAACTCTTAAGTAGTAAAAGCCAGATTACTAGAAATTGTCCGCTTTTATCAGCTATTGCCGTAGACATTAAGACATACCTCGAGTCTTCAGTTCAATAAGGAAGAGGTGCTCGGAAAAAAAAAAAAAATTTCAAAAACAAATTCAGAAGATAAATGAATCAAAAATAAAATAAAATGAAACGAGAAAGGAAGTTATAGCGTTTTTAAACGGTTAAAATTACTTAAATTTAAAAAAGGTTTTCAAATTAATTGCATCAACTAATGCATATACTTCCTCCAGAGATAACATTTTTAGACTAAAAATGTACATAGATATTTTTTATTTTATTTTGGTATATATATATATATAATGTACTGTAACTTGTGTATATAACATAGATATCGAAGATATAGTAACACACACACACACAATATATATCTCCAAGATACAGCACACACTAACGAATGAATACATACATACATACACACACGTATATATGTGTGAGTGTGTGTGTATATATATATATATATATCCAGGATACAGCTTACACACACGCACATAGATATATATATTTATACATGCACGCATATACATCCAAGATACAACACACATACACATATATTTACACACACAGCCAAGATTACAGATTTGGTCTGATGATCGAAATTGACAATCATTAAGTACCGTTTACTTGGTGTCTACGCTATCCTTACTTGTATATACACCGATATAGAACAGTCTTTATATATATATATATGCTGTAGATTCCAGTAGTTTATGTAAAGTTTTCTTGTTCTTTTACATCTTTTTGTGATTATCATGCATGTATATGAAATAGTTGATTTTTTTCCTGCGACTTTGTGAATTTTATTATTATTATTATTTCTGCTTAAACATCTCCGAAGGCGGTCGTTAAGCTAGATGTAAAATCCTTTTCGATTACATAAAGAAAGTGAATAGGTATTTTTTGTTGCTCTAAATTTATAAAAATCCAAACGCAGAAAATGCAGAAAGTGCAGAAAATCACTAGTTCGTAATGTAAAAAATTAAGAAAAAAAAACAAGTTTTATTTAGTCAAAAGGGCTAAAAATGAAATAGAAAGAATCTCAACACTGAATCGGCTGGTGTTATAGAATACACCGACTGCATCTCTGCCGACAGTTGACAAACGAATGTCCTGTTTATGTCCCTACTTGACAAACGAATGTCCTGTTTATGACACTACAACATCTGATGGTAAGGCTTCAGTTCTGAATTTATGGGGGAATGTGGAGTATCCCTTCATTTCCATTTCTCTTTCACGTCCCCTCTGGCCAGTTGTAGATCTTAGGGTCTCATCTATGGATCAAACAGAACGAGTGTCCTGAGTATGACACTAATTGCATCTGATGGTGAGGCTCCAGTCCTGACGCTTTAGTGAATGTGGAATATCTTTTCCATGTCAAAACTCCTTGGTACCACTTTGACCCGGAGTGGTAGTTCCTTTGAGAGTTCCATCCATGGATCAAATAGAACTGCTTAATCATTTAACTGTGTGCCAACAAATGATTAATATTAATAGAATTTTTCGTGTTTGATAAAAATATTGGAAACCAATTACTGTGTACAAACAAAATGAGCTCTGGCATGTCTCAAATGTAACCAACAAACTATTCGTTTACACTATATATTTGAGAGAGAGAGAGAGAGAATACCTACAGAGTCAGAAACTGTTGAAAGTCCTCTAACTCCTAATAATATCTCCCCTTTGTTTACCCTTTTTTATCCCATAAGCCCTTATTAAAGTTTTCTCCTTTTAACGTGACAGCACATGTCTTTTGTCCTCTGCTTGAGTCTGTTAATTCCAAATCCTTTTTCTACAGCAGAATGACAACTTTAACAAAAACTATCTGTTTAGGTTTCACCCACCGAATCATCAGGGTAATTCTGACTAAAGAGGGTTAACCTAAACGATATTTTATAAAAAAAATGGGCCACTACAAAGTATAAAGATTTAGCATAACAACCCCCCCCCAAACCCCAAAAACAAAACAAAAAAAACCCACCAAAAAATCACAAAACAAACCCACATTCTATATGATAGAGTTATAGAAATAGTTTTAAAAATGAATATATATATATATATATATATATATATATATATATAGGATTTGGCATGAAATAATCTACAAAGGTTGATATGCCATATAATGTAACTAATCAACTCTGAATGAGTTGGAATGGAAAAATATTTTCTTTTCTCTCCTCTTCCGGATTATGCTTTAATTATTAAAAGACTAATAAAAGTACGGATCGTTTGAAGATTGTTTATAGAACAGTCAAAATTTAACCGGCTAGCGTAGGTTAAGATTTTAAAAATCTGCTATCATGATTAATTTTAATGACCTATCAACCCATCTGAAGTTATTTTATCCCTAGAAGTTAGGGAATCGCATTCATTGCTACTTTAGCCCAGTCGGTTGAAGCTGTGGAATAAACCGACTGCATCTCTGCAGAGGAGTGAGACCCTCTCCTCAACGAGTCTCCTGGATATACCATTAAACAATCAGATGGTGAGGCTCCAGTAATGCAGGAGTTTTGGGGAATGCGGAGTACCCCTTCATTGCCATCGCTTCCAGGTCCACTCAGGCTCGAAGTGGTAGCACCTGATAGTGTCCAATCTATAGGTTAAATCGAACTATTTCACTTTTAAACTGAACGCAAGCAAATGACTTATGCTAATTTGACTAGTTAGAAATAGAACTGTTTGATCATTTAACTGTGTGTAAACAAATGAGTGATGTTTAATTGAATTATTAGTTATACGTAGCAATACTTTTAATTGCAATAAATGGGTATTCCACTACCCCCAGATCACCCTAATTGGAGCCTCATCATCAGATACTGTTTCGTGTCATACCCAGGATACCTGTACGGGTGATACTGGCAGCGTATTTTAAACTCTGCTGAAAGGGTAGCGGCATTTTAGTTTGTGTTAAAAAAAAGTGTCGCGTCCTTGATATAATTTTCAGTCATGGGGAGTGAGTGTGATTAATATATTGCAGTTAGTTTCGGTAGAGTTTTGAGATTAAAAAAGAAAAGAAAAAGCTAAGTGTAATGATTCATCTGATATAGTTCGTTGGTAACATTTCTCAAACTAGTCAAATTCATTTGTTTGCACACAGTTAAATAGTTTCAAGTATTGCTATTAATATATTGATAAGTATTTCGACCTTTTAAAAAATTCTGGATGAAATGTTCCATGTCCACATTAAATCACTGTCGCTTTAATGACAAAAAAGTTGATAGAAGTCAAATGTTTAAATACAAGTCAATTTAACCGCTTAGATCTTTGTGATAATAAGTTCTCTGTTGTAAATGATAAAATGTATTTTAAAAAGAGAAAAGAATAGAAAGGAAGTGTTAAGAACAGCATACACTTTTTGGTCATTTTTGTTACTAGTCAAAGAGATTATAGAAAATCGTAAAACGAGTCAGAGAAAGATTCAGATTAAAAAGAAAACACGAAACTATTTACCGATTACCTCCCTTATCACACATTAAAGTCATTTTTTTTTTCTCTCTTAGCTTGGTAAGTTGGGAAAAAATGGTTTATTACCATCATAGAAACTAGCGTGACATATAAAAATGCCGTGTCAATTATATTGTGGACAGAAGAGGAAAACCATTAAAAGAAAAAGGCTAAGGATAAAACAGGAGCAATATGCAGAGCGAGTCAACAAGTAAGAGGGTCACCCCCACCGCTTCCATCATCATCATCATCAGTTTCCCATAGACAGCGGGGTGGGGGGGAAGGAAAAATAACTAGTCGATAGATGAGCCGTCACCACTGGCAGGTTGACCCTTAACCCTAACTTGCAACTAAGCCAGTAAGGAAGGAAAAAAACAACACGATAACAATGACGAAAGTATGGTAAAGATGGTAGAAGTAAACATGGACGACAATTCTTTGCTTATTTATTTATTTATTTATTTATTGAGTTGACAGCTCACTGTCATTTCTCATTTTCGTGTTTTAGATTTATTCTCTCTTTGGTCTCTTTTTGTCTGCCCAGTCGGCTGGGACAGTAAAATACGCCAACTGAATTTCTGCAGGGAGGTAAGTTCTCACCCACCTCCACAATGAGTCTTCTGTTATGACACTCAACCATCTGATAGTGAGGCGCCAACCCAGGAGCATTGGGGAATGTGGAATACCTCTTCTTTACCATTACTCCCAAGTTCACTCTGACCCGGACTGCTAGTACCTCTTAGGTCAAATAGAACTATTATTTTTTTAAATTTCGTTATTAGTATTTGATAATAATACTTGAAACCATTTAACTGTGTGCCAACAAATGAGTTTGACTTGTTTAAAAATTGTTACCTACAAACTATTCCATATTTACCAACCCCTCGGCTCCGGCAGGATATGACACAAGATCATTTTTTTTTAAGCGGAGTTTAACAGGTTTGAATTCAGAGTTTTCCTTCTCTTAGGCTAGTTGCCTCGCCAAGGCTAAAGAACCTAGTCTGCCCTACTATTTACCCATAGCTGGAGGGAGAATTATTGGATTCATACCTTTCCCAAGGACATTAGTGCTATGTGAAATGCAACCAGTATCGTCCAGGATTTGAACTCGTGTCGTCGTGTCCATTTTCTACGATGATAACGATTACACCACGGGCAACTCCAAACTATTCGCTTAAAAATCATATCTTACATGATTTGGCTTTAAATAACCATCAAGGGTTGATATACCATAAAACATAACCTAACAAGTCACTTCTTGTTTGACCAATTCCTGGAGAGCTTTAAAATGAATATTAATAAATATTCACTCACTTCGTTTATGGATCTTCTTTGTTGAAGAGTACTCCAAACATTGTAACACGCAGACTTGCCTCTTAAGATTTACTTTTATTTTTCATTTCTGCGACCGATTTGATGAAGATTTTCGAAATTATTTAATTTTTTTTTTTTTTTTTTCTGTTCGCATTTTTTTCTTTTCAATAAATTAATTCAAATCTTTACTTTTCCACATTTTCTGACTTCCTACTCCTTTTTTAAATTCTTTTATTGAATTCTCAAAACGTCCTCCTTGATTTTTCTTTCTCTCCTCCTCCCATTTTTCTTTTCGGCAACATTTTTTTCCTTCCGCGTTTTTCTCTTTGTTTCCGTCAGCATTCTTCACTTCCCTTTCTTCCTTCCTGTAAAATAATTCTTTGATATTTAGTTATTTACCCAGCTCTTGCTTAGTTGCGGCACAAGGTCAGAATTATGGGGTGCCCAGTGAGATTCGAACTTACTAACCATCACCTGATGCTAAACGCCCATTCCTCGATTTTTATCTTTATCGAAAAAAAACAAAAAAACTCTTTTCCCAAATATTGTTTCTTTCTTGATCTTTTACTTTTTTTTTCTTTCTGTCAGCATTATTATTTTTTTTTTGTCTTGTACTGTTTTTTTTTTCTGTCAGCATTATTTCCCCCCTTCTTCCCCCACCTCTACGAACTATTTATTTTATTTATTCGTGCTGTTATTTTAATTATTTTATTCATTCGTTTTTTTTTCATACGTTTTTCCGTCAGCATTATTTTCTCCCGTGTTTTTTCCCCTACCTCTAAGAACTATTTATTTTATTCTTTCTTTCCTTATTTTAATTATTTTATTACTTACTCTCTCTCTCTCTCTGTGAGAACCTTACTTTACCTTTTTCGATTACCGTTATTGGTACCACTTGGCAAAACAGATTTCCCTTATTTTTACTCACTGATCGCTCACACTTGACAATTAATTCTCTCTAATAACACTTACCCAGGCGGGCCAGCCACAAGTGTGTGAAAATGGCTTCATTATATGAATAGTAAGGAAGTAGATAATTCTTCATCAAAGGAAAGATCAAGTCGGAGATTGAAAATTGTCAGAGAGAGAGAGAGAAAGAGAGAATGAAAAGGACATACTAACACATAAAGTAAAGAAAATCAAAATAAGAAAAAAACTTGGACAGAGAGGGGTATGGAGAGACAGAGGAAAGAAAAAACAAAAACGAATAAAGAACAGAGCCACTCACAAATAAGAATAAATACATTGTCTGAGACAGATGTGAAAATACCTTTAGTTAAACAGATAGTTGGTTAAATAAATATAGTTGAGAAAAGACTAGAAAAGATATATCGCAAACGACTATTAGTTAGAGAAATGTGGACCTCCCACCAAAAAAGAAAAAAAAAAAAAAACGCTCATACAGTGGATAGATAGATAGATAGATAGATAGATAGATAGATAGATAAGAAAAAAATTCTGGGTCTCAGCCGTCTAGTTTTTTTAACTTAAGTAGATAGTTGGAAAAATAAATAAATAGATGGTTGGGAAAAGACATCTAGTGGACGACGACAATAGATAGGTGTGAACAAGTTATAGAAATGTGAAAAGAGAGAGAGAGAGAGAGAAGATACAAAACGCACACGTAGCAGATAGATAGATAGATAGATGAGAGGAAAATAATTGTAGGGTCTCGATCGTTTAGTCTTTAACTTTAACTAAATAGTTGGATAAATAAATACTTGAGAAAAAACTGGAATAGATATATTGAAGTCGACTACAATAGACAGATGTGAATAAGTTTTGAGAAATGAGAAAAAAGTAAAGCAGGTACTAAAGAAAACACACACAAAAACGAACATGCAACGTATAGATAGATTAGATGCAAGGAAAATAATTTCAGGGTCTCCGTCGTTTAGTCTTTTAACTCGAGTGAATTGGAGAAACTACATTTTAATTTAGAATAGATTATGGAAAGTCGACCACTTAGACTTAGTCCTTCCTGGCAAGCCAGTAGTAGTTTCAGTCGTGTAATTTGTAAGTAGCAGCGTCTCCCTTTTAATATATTTGGCCGTCAGAAAGGCTCGGTCTCTTAAGAGTTGTGATATATAGCTACATAGTTAGAGTGAGATGTTTATTTGATCGTATTCTAGATAGATGCGTTTAAATCATCTGGCTTTAATCTACAGAGACCAGAGATAATAGAGAAAGAAAATTCATCGGAGCTTTCTCTTTCCCCCACCTTAGTTCTTTCTTTTTAACGTTACCGCCTCTAACAAACATCTCCATATATCTTTCTTGTCGTATATTTCTTTTTCTTTTTCTGTAATATTTTCTTTGTCCATTTTTTCCTTCTTTTACAGGTAATCACTAGTGATTTAAAAAAAAAAAAAAAAATCAAACCATTCTCTCATTTCTTTCTTTCTCTATTTCTTTTCTTATTTTCTTCTTTCATACATTATATTTCACCCGCTTTCTTTTTCTGTCCTTTTTTTTCTACTTTCTGTATTTTCTCCCTCCTTCATTTTTTCTCTTATTTCAACATTTCTTATTTAAACAATTTCGTTAGTTCGTTTATTTGTTATTTCAATAGCATATCAACCTTCTCGTATTCAATGCCAAATCCATTCTTATTTAGAAGGACAGTAGTGGCACTATTTAACCCATAGATGGGAGTATAAGGGGGTTCATACGTGTCCGAAAGTGAACGTAATACGCCACTGGAGTTCGAACTCGCGTACTACGATTCCGCAGTCCAGCGCTTTGACCATTACACCACGGGGACCTCTAAATAATCTCCAGTCAGCGAGACTTTGTATCTCCTTCTGAGAGGCACCCCTTCAAGAAAGGAGTTCCTTGGGTATGACACTAAACTACCTCGATGGCGAGGCTCCAGTTCTGCAGATCTGGTGAGTGTGGATTATCCCTTCATTGACATTACTCCTATGTCCACTCTGACAAGGAATGGAAGTAGCTGAGTTGGGTCCCATTTATGGGTCAAATAGATCTGCTTATATTCGAAAGGACCATGTTCAAGAAAAGAAATAAAGCAACTACAGGAAAAATGTAAATATAAACGTATAATGAACGTGATTTCCTAACCTCTGGGAATAAAATAACCCTTGAAAGTTTGATAGGCTGTTAAAATCTACGAAAAACCTGTTTTTGTCTTTATTTCCTTCTTGCCTTGATTTTCTCTCTTTTCTTTCATTCTTTCTTTAATAGATTTGAGACACAAAACAAACAAATAATATTTGGTTTCTTTGTTTCATGGCATATTAACCTTGGTGGGTTATTTAAAGCTAAAGCCATCCTTGAAGAAGGACAATAGTGAGATTATTTAACTACTAGCAGAGAGTGAGGATAAAGGGCTTCATACCTTTCCCAAGGGTATTAGTCCGAAAGTGAACGACTGGAGTTCGAACTCACTTACAATGATTTTACAGTCCAGCATGTTAGTTACTACGCCACGGGGATACCCTGAATAATAATTGAAATAAATTAAGTGCCAATAACTTCAATATCGGATGCCCAAGCCAATGTCTCGAGTTTAAGCTTGGTTCAGGGAAAATAGTGTTCATGCTTCAATGAAAAATTGAATATAAAGAATCTTTACTAATTTTGATTGAGAGACAGATAGATTTTTCCATGAATAATGCCCTAATATCTTTTGCTATCCTTGATTTGTTTTTCTCGGGCTCGAGACTAGCGATTCATGATGAACAACCCCCATTAATTGTCCCGAAAATATCATCCCCAACCTCATTGAGTAATTTTCCCCCTACCAATTGAATTTAAGTCTTGCCATTTATACTTCTAATTAACGATACAAAGGTCATTTAAACAATATTAATGATAGTCGTTCTCAAGCATGCGGAATGGAGTGGAAGGTTCCTCACCACCAATTTTAGGGTTTGATCAAAGACTGGGTCCACTAACAGCTGGAATATTGATCTGTCTACCAACTGGAATTTTACAATGCACCTTTTGAGTTGACCTCTTTTGTAGGTAGGGGAATGATATTCTAAAATATGATGAAAAGGGTACAGGAAGAGAGCCAAAAAAGGGTACATGTACCCTTCTTGAAAATGGTTAAGAACGACTGCGAGGTGTGGTTTTCATTTTCCCAATATCCCGTCCTTCAAGAAAAAGAGTATGTCACTATGAAAATAATCCGAGAAGGAGTATCAAGGTTTTATCAAATAAATATATATTTATAAGTTTCATAAGTTTTCGTAACAAAATAGTTGGGAAAAAAAAGAGAGAGTGAAAGATAGAACTAAAGAAAAAAAAAGAAAGAAAGGATCGAGAGAAATAAAAAGAAAAAGAGGAACAGGAACGCAAAAGGGGAAAGAAGAAATAAAGAAAATTGAGAGGAAAAAGGAGGAAGAAAGAAATGAAAAAAAAGGAAAGAAGAGAGAGAGAGGGGGGGAGAGGAAATGAAAGGAAGAAAAAAAAACTGTATTCGAACGGTTAGTTTTATACAATTATAAAATATTTCAATTCTTGTGAATTAAAGAGTTTATTTGTACTGATAATCAAATTATAACTTAAATTTCAGTAGATCTTAAATAATTCTGCATTGATATCCTCACCAGTCGTTCGTCATGATTTACAAGGCCAAATCAAAATCACAAACAAGCAATTCTAGCTCGTTAACCATTACACAACACGAGGCCCCCACGCTCGTTCTTTGTGGGTATATTTCGTGAAACGATAAATTTATTTGAGGAGCCTCGTGGAAGATTCGAAACTGTGACATGAAATTCTTTCTCATCTTCGTTTTATGTCTGTCTGTGTCTATCTCTCTCGCACACACGCACGCACGCAGTGTATCAGAAAGTTTACTCGCATTATTTTCGACCACTCTGCCACAGCGTCCCACATTTTGGAGAATTATCGATTTTTAGTGTTACATTAGTAAAATGAGTACAATCGAAGGGCCACTTCAATCTGTTCATCTGACTGACTGACTGACTGTATGTAGGTATGTATGTTATTAGTGAATGATAGTCGTTAAACAATATTCAAGGCTTTTTTTATCAATCGGGAATTTACAAAGTACTCTAATTTTTCTACTTGATTTTCTCGACTCGAGCTTAAGAAAGAAATTTCATTTTTTATCAATTAAATTCGTTATCAATCCAAACTTTGATATATTCCTATTGGCCTATCGTAACCTCCATGAAAGTCTTGTGCAGGAGCAGGTTGAGCGGTCAAGTACTGTGGCAGTGTCTGAGGGCCTAAAGCATCAAGAGGCCCAAACAGCAAATATCTCATTTTTGAAGTGGCCACAAATGAATCAATGTTTTATAGATAACATATGAATCCTTGCTGTTCTAATAATACAGTCCGCTAAAAGTGTTCGTTATGCTACTCTATATTAGTGGAAATAATAGATCACGACTCGCAGTTTCACGAGTAAGAGTCTGATTACAATTGTATATGTCTTTATGTATTCATCCAATCCCTCTGCTGCGAGCAGAATGGGACACAAGGTCAATATTTTTAAGCGGAGTATAGCTGGTTTAAATTCAGAAATTTCCTTCTCTAGATTAGTTGAAAGAACTCAATCTGTTCTATAATTTTTTTCATAGCTGAAAGAAGAAATGTTTTCTTGCCATTCACAAGGGCATCAGCTCGAAGTGAAACGCAAATAGTTTCGTCCAGGATTTGAACTCGGGTCACCGACTTTATTTTCTATTCGATAACCTTTATCCTAAGCGTGCTTCCTTATAAACAATTGTATTGAATTGATGGGATTTTTGACCTGGGGTCCACATTACCGGTTACGATCGTATACTTTACAAGCCTATGAATGTAAAAAAACCTAATATGCTCCGGGCTTGGCTTAAAAGTAGACTATTACTAGATTAGTTTGGTTAGTACAAGACCAGAAATATAGAGAACTCCGTGGATCTAACTCATTGGCAATGGTCATCGTGCCAAGATCGCTTAATATTACATCGTACGAAGCACCCAGGCCAAATAAAGGTTGCAAGCATGTGTTATGGTATTTTTTTAAATGTGGATAAGACCTACGTGTCTACCTTGAAAGTCAGCGTTTAAAATTTTAGCTTTTACTTGGCCTCGAACCTATAACTTGTAACTTTCTAATGATGTAATATAAGAATGGTTCACGATTCATATTCTTTTAAAAAGCAGCAGCGAGCTGAATCTTGAAATTCAAAACTTGCCATGTAAATTTTGGTTATTCATCTAAATTCCACAAAATGACTCAAGTTACTTATTTTGATAAGGGGTCTAAAAATTGGGCGTCAGAATTTCTCTTTTAAGCGAAGTAGCAAATCGGATTACCGTATATACCAGTGTATAGGTCGAATTTCGAAGACCTAATTTTTAAAGGCAAAAACAATGGCATCGACCTATAAAGTAAAGTTAGCGACCATAGTCGAGGGTGACCCGAAGGCTCTCTTTTCGATAGCTACTACACCAAGGTGTAGGGGAGGGCGCTACTCCATTCCCAGGATTGCTCCACTTTACCCTTGAACCGTACCTTATAATGCTGAGTGTTAAGCAAGGTGGTATCAAGTTCCATTTTTAAAGTCTTTGGTATGACTCGACCTGGGATTGAACCCAGGTCTCCCGGGCCATTGGCAAACACTCTAACCGCTGGGCCAATGTCATCGACCTATAAGCTAATAATACGACGGGGTGTTGAAAAATTCTCCGCTCAACCAAAAAGAGAATAATTTTTGTCTAATTCAAATTGAATTTTTTTTTGAATAGTAAAAGAAATATGAAAAACGGTTACTCAAATGTGTTGAACTGTAAGAAGAATATATAGAGTATAATGCAAGTTTTACGGATAAAAGTTAGTCAGACCGATAATTTTTCAGAATGTCTCCTAATGTTTTAAGGTTGAAATTTTCATATAATTGGAAGGACTTTTGAAACAAGGTTTCAAAAAGTTATATAATGAATTAATGATTTCGTGGTCATAAAAATTGTCGATTTATACAATATTATTGTTTGGTTTTATGGCATAGGTTATTTAATGACAAATCCTGTTTACACACACACACACACACACATATATATGATTTGTAAACGCATTTTGTTGATAAGATTCTTAATCGAGCTTGCGGTCTTCTTTGCACACAGTTAAATGGTTTCCAATATTGCTATATAACAGTCACTATTTAGCATCAGTTATTTGTTTGTACACATAGCTTGTTCTATTTGATACATAGATAGGACCCTATTACTCCTGGTTAGGGTGGACTTGGGAACAATGGCAATGAAGGGGTACACCACATTCCCCAAATCTCCAAGGTTAGAGCCTCGCCATCAGATTGTTTAATGTCATATCCAGGACACTCGTTGGGAGGTCTTACTCCTTTGCAGAGATGCAGTGTGTGTATTTTATAGTCCCAGCAGACTGAGCTTTTATACACGAATATATTCGATGTATGTTCTAGCAAAGAAAAATTCTGATTTTTTTTAAAGAATATTTTTTTCCCCGTGAACATTCCAGACCTCCCAGGCTGCCGTTAAAACTCTGAGGTGCTTAATCTTTTCTTACTTATGATTATCATTTACTTTGCTGGGCTTAGTTTTCGGCACCCGGTGAGAATAGAACTCACGAGCAATGGTCTGCTAGCCGAGCTTGCTAATTCTTTACACTATGTGAGGTGTCCTTTCTTTTATTTGTGGTAAATGTAAAATATATTCACTTTCTTGCATGCACAGACGAAACAATAAAGTCTTTACTGTTATTTTGAATATCAATTATTCTTGGTAAAATAGCGGCCAGATTAGATTTATAAAATCCTTGGAGATATACTCAACGTTGCCAAGGGAAACTACCTTAAATATACGATATTAAGCGCTTCTCGCAAATATACCAGCCTAAGTCTAATGTCTGCAGCATAGCCTGATACAGCTAGCAAGAGGCATTGGCCTTAACATATACTCATATAAAACAATTTTTTTAAACAAGATAGTATCCTATTCAAATTAAATGAAAAGCCTCTGAAATTAGGAGAACATTTCGCATACCTCAGTAGCAATATCTCATCAACTGAAAGCGGTGTCAATATACGCATAGAAAAAACGTGGACTGCTATTGACAAATTATTTATCATAAAGAAATCTATTTTCTCTGATGAAATAAAACGAGAAATTCTTCCAAGTTGTGGTCGTGTAAGTACTATTGTATGGCTGCACTACCAGGAATTTTACAAATCACTTATAGAAAAAGTCAGATGTGAACAACGCAAATGTGCTGCGTGCTGTTTTGAACAAATCCAGGAAGCAGCATCCACACAAAACAGCAAGTGTAAGGTCCCTTGGCCCTATCTCATAAGCCATCCTAGTAAGACCAACTAGACATACTGGACACTGCTGGTGAAGTAGGGACGGACTCATAAGAAACATTCTCCCGCGGGCCCCTCACTTGGATACATCAGTGTTGGCCGATCAGCAAAGACTTATATTTATCATCTTTGTGCAGACACAGGATGCCGTCTAGAAGACAGAGAGAGAGAGGGGAGGCCAAAGGAATCAGTGCTAGCAGCACAACTTGATGATTTCTTCTCTCATAGACTTTTATTGTTGTTGTTGGGTCCAGGGATTTGGACACCTCTACTCGGGAAAGAACCGATTATATTTGTTTAAACAATGCTGTAGATTTTGTAAAATAGTTATTTAAATCAAGTTGGTGGGTGATTGTATTAATTTTTTTCCGAAATTTTGAATTGAGTTAAAACGTTGCCCTTTACTGAATTCATACGTTAGCGGTATTGACGTATACAAAGGGATGTGGCAGAATATAACTGTGAGTGAGTGTGTGCACCACTTGATATATGATGAAAAAAAGACGACGAGAATCTAGAATAACATAAAAAAAATCCTTTTGCCTTTAGTAATAAGAAGTTAACTAAAAAAAAAATTCTCATATAAAAATATGTTTCCATTGTTAAGAACCGGAGGTTTGTCTTCTTTGATTAATGGCAAATCCATATTTACCCAACCCCTCCGCTCAGGCAGGATATAACACAAGGTCAATTTTTAAGCGGAGTTTAACAGGTTTGAACTCAGAGTTTTCCTTCTCCTAGACTGGTTGCCTCACCAAGCCTGAAGAACCCAGTCTGGCCTACTATTTACCCATAGCTGGAGGGAGAATAATTGGATTCATACCTTTCACAAGGGAATTAGTGCTATGTGAAATACAAATCAGTCTCGTCCAGGATTTGAACTCGTGTCGCCGTGTCCATTTCTAACGACGATAACCATTACACCACGGGCATCTCCACAATGGAACTTTGGAGAATGCATATCAACCTTCATGGGTTATTTAATGGCAAAGCCATCCTTGGAGAAGAGCAGTAGTAGTGTGATTTAACCAATTGATGGGAGATAAGAGGGCTCTTGCCTTTACAAAGGATATTTTTCCAAAAGTGAACTTAATCGCCGGACTGGAGTTTGAACTCGCTTACGACGATGTCGTAGCCCAACACAGAATCCTCAACTCCACAGGAACTTCCTCTGATAATTTTAATTGAATGACTTCAGATCGAATGATTTTAATGGCAAGGCAACTCATCTAGGATTATTTTATGCCTACAGGTTAGGGAATCGCGTTCATTTTACTCTCATATTTGCATTTTTGTTTAGTTGTTTTAGTTTATTTTTGTACAAGGTCACATCGAATACTAATAATTTTTAAATAGATCTACTCGACTCATTGATGGGACAATAACAGGACCGAGTGAACGTGGGAGTAATGACAATGAAGGGGTTCGTTACACTCCCCAGATCTTCTGAACTGGAGTCTCACAAGCAGATGTTTAGTGTCATACCCAGAACACCCAATTTTTTGGGCGGGGAGGGGATTGGATAGGACCTATTACCCATCTGCTGGATATATAGCGTATTTTAAAACCGACAGGGCGAAATGACCTCTAATGTCAACCTGACTTTACGTATGTCACGAGTGGAGACCTTGAAAATCTTCATATCTTGTTATTTTAGCGCGGAAGTGTAACGGACAGAAATACAAAACGCTGAAATATTAGTTTAGACGATTTTTTTTTGTTGTGAGGGTCGAGTGCTTCCCAATCAGCCATTGCTCTCGGTAAGTTCTGTAGACGATATTCAGTGTCCACAGAGAGCTAATGGATCTAAGGTTTTGCTGGTCATCCAACACTAGTGTGTCCATGTGTAGGAGTCCATCAAAGAACGTCTTTTATGAGTTCATCCTTATTTCTCCAGCAGAGCCAAGCGTTGAAAAATCGTCTTTGAGAATTTGTTTGTTTGGGTTCTGTGCCATATCAACCTTTGTAGGTTATCTAATGCCAAATCCATGTTATACAAATAAAGTTTTATTTCAAACAACTCAATTTGGCATAAGTAGACAGTTTAAAAGTTAAAAACATTTCTATTTCAAGCTCTTCAGTTTAGTCAGACATTTCTAATTAAAACAGTTCAGTTTAGTATAAGTATAGTTTTTGTTTACACACAGTTAAACGTCAAAACAGTTCTATTTCGTACAATTCAGTTTAGCGTAAGTATAGTTTCAATGTCAAAAACAGTTCTATTTCAGACAATTCAGTTTAGCATACAAAAATAGTTCCATTTCAAACAATCCAGTTTTGTACAAATACACACTTTCTTTCTATTTGACCCATACATAGGACCCTATCAGGTGCTACCACTCCGGGCCAGAGAAAACCTGGGAGCGATAGCAGTGAAGGGGTACTCTGCATTCTCCAAAGCTCCAGCAGATTGTTTAGTATCATATCCATGACACTCGTGGGGGGGGTCATACCCGTCTGCAGAGAAGCAGTCAATGTATTCTACAGCCCCAGCCGACAGGGAAACGCTTTTGAGGAGTTTCGGTTTTCCCGGGAAAACCTCTGGTAACGATAGTTACACACCAGGCAACGGAAACGTTCTGTCGATTCCATATTCTGTTATCAAGCAGAATTTGCAAACTTTGTGTGCGTGTGCGCGTATGTAGATGGAGTTATGTGTTTGCAGTTGTTGTTGTTGATTACCAGCACTTTTTATAATTCAATCGTTTTCATTGCCCGTCGCGTTATTCTACCGACTTCTTCCAGAGGAGCTTACATCTCTCTCTCATCATCTCTCACACACTTTAAACACTTTTCTGTCGACTTGACAGCAGAAGACAATTGTTATAAATGAGCAGCAGAAAGAACCAGATCAGTGTGAGGCTGACAATAGACTCAGGTCATATGGAAATAGGCCCAGGCCACATGCAGACCCCTTTCCTCCGACTCTTTACGATATCAATATTCTTCATCAAAAGTCCTTCTTTTTGTATCTATGAAGGTGGAATATTTCCCCTTTATACTATCCGCCCCCAATCTTTTTTTCTGTCCGGCAGAGAACTATATAAGATGAAAAGGAGGCGTACCTAGCCTAACGATTATTGCCACAGAAAATGGAATCCGTGAACCGAGTTTAAATCTTAAGTTAAGCTGTTTATATTTCAGTTCGCCCAAAAACCTCTGGGAAAACCAGAAATTCATCTCTTTTCCCCCTTCCTCGGCTATTGGTGAATAGTAGGGAAGATTGGGTTCTTCAGCCTTGGTAAAGCAACCAGACTAGGAAAAAGAAACACTCTGAATTAAAAAATAAAAGCTTTACTCCGCTTAAGACCTTGTGTTACATTCGGCATATGGCGGAGGTGTTGGGGGAATGCATAAATCTGTAGGAGTAACATTTTTTTTTTAGTCGGGTGGAGGGTGACTTTTGAAATTCTGCTGTAGGTCTCTCCAAGATTTGAGACTCGTTGTCTTAATACAACACGGGATCTAGATCGGCAATTTTCTTTCTCTTTTTTTTCTAACTGGGCCAGTTTTAAGCCAATTGGTTCATTTCCACCTGAAGGGGGCCCAGCGCTTGATTGATATCTACACTAAGCTCTTTGAGTACACAAAACCACAAACTGCAATATGTATATTCCTAATTGCTACTAATGCCAGCTGTACTTTACTCCTCTCACTATCACCAATTCGATCCTGATATTTACAACCATAGACATTGGTTTCTAAAGTCTCATGTTTAAAAGATAAAGTAAAATCCACCGGGGATGTGTGTGTGTGTGTGGGGTACTTATTTCCATTGGTACAGAGTATTATTCGTATTTAGCGAGACCATTATCATGTCAGACCCACCTTAAAAAAGGCCTTGTGCCGCACTCGCCCGTTTGGTGTGGCGCGCGACGAATACAATGACCGTTATCATGGTAGGATAGGGGAAGGCCATGCACAAATCGAAACACATGCGTAGCCATCACAAAAAAAAATAATTGGTTCTATTGGCATTCCGCTTTAGAGGCACTTCGGGTGCCAAGCGATGAACTCTGCTCTTCTAAACAGAAACTGCCGTGTGTGTGTGTGTGTGGTGGGGTGGGGTCCTTATATGAAATAAAATTAGCAACCAGAGTTCAAATCCTGTTCAAAGACTGTTACTTTATGCTAATGCTTTTTGGGAAGCCATGAATCCATCTATTCTTACACCAGCTATGGGTGACTAATAGTGCAGACTGGGTTCATTAGCCTTGTTCAGGCAACAAATATAGGAAAAGAAAAACTCTGAATTCAAAGCAGCTTTACTAGATTTAAAAAAGATTGGCCTAATGTCATATCCTGACGGAGGGGTTGGGTAATTACATACAAAGTTTTGTTACGAAATTAGCTGATAATAATTAAATGAGAATCAGGCATTCCTCAGAAAGGACATTTTTCGGCTTAGGTATCTTTGCGTAAAGGGGCCTTGGGCTCTGCTCGATTGCTCCACCACTCAGTCTGCCCCTATTTTCCAACAACGGTCAAACGATACAAGAGAAAGTGAAACCTTACAATTTTATTCGATTTACTGAGAATCTAATTAAGGACGAAGAACCTGGTTGATGAAAAATTGTCTCCGCAGGGCTGAATATGAGTGCCGAGAGCCCGAAACCTGTGACAAGAACGAGTAGCGAAATAAAAGCAATAGACGAAGCTTAAAGGCCGCCTAAAACACAAAACATTGAAAATAGTTTCTTTAAAAGATCGAATTTGACCTCCTGCCGAGTATTGCCAATCATATACTTCTGGTCAAGACATTTGTCTATACAAACGACAGTCCATATTTCATATCTCGCTGCAGCAAGCTAGTTACTATCATGGAAATTCCTGAATTTCAGACTTGGTGAATGAGTCATTAAGTATGCTATCTCTCGAGTTAATGGTAATACCTCTGTCACATAATAGTTGTTCTATTCGCTAATAGTCTTCTATATGTCTTCTGCTAAATCTAATGGCTATTATGTGAGACAGGAGAATTGTATGAACTTGTTGAGTTTCTACCCTAGTTAGAATGTCGTGGCTTTTACAAGAGATCAAGTGACAGCAAGTTTCAGCATTACTCTTGCTCACCCCTTCCACTCATTATTATTCGTTGTGTGTTTACACTAGTATAATCTGATATTTATTTCCTTTTTCTTTATAATTATCATTAATGATAATAATAATTATCATTAATAATAATGATAATAATAATTTGCCATCCCGGCAGACCACAGAGTAAAATTAAAAGAAATAAAAAACAGAAATAAGTATCTTGACCGTACTAGAAAACTAAGGAAATAAACTATGGAACATGAAGGTGACGGTGATACCAGTCGTAATTGGTGCACTCGGAACAATCACCAAAGGATTGGTAAAGGGACTAGGAGACTTAGAAATAAGAGCACAAGTGGAGACCATCCAAATTATAGCATTATCGAGATTGGCCAGAATACTGAGAAGAGTCCTGGAGACTTCTTGTCACTCAAACTCTAGTGTGAAACCATCGGCTCTCAAAAGATTAATGTAACAACGTAAACAAACATGCAGAGATGCATAAAATTCTCTGGGAGTAGGAGGTACAAACTGATCGCCCAATCCCGGCCTCGTATCAATTAATAAAAAGAAAAGAACTTGTGAATTTTGTCGTTCAAGCGGACCTTAAAATGAAAAATAAATGAAAGCGAAAGTATGAACAAATACTTGGATCTTGCTAGAGAGCTGAAAAAATAGTGACGCGTGAAGGTAACTGTGATAGCAATTGTAGTAGGAGCTCTGGGAACGGTTCACCAAGAATCAGGAAAAGAGAATTGGAAAACAGAGGAACAGAGAAAGAATCGAGACCATTCAGACCACGGGATCGCTAAGATCTGCTAGAGAGGGGACTTGCTGTCACTTCGACTTCTTTTAAAACTCGTACACAATGAAATTATTATTATTATTATTATTATTATTATTATTATTATTATTATTAGTTGTAGTTGTAGTAACTATAATAATTCAATCAATGGCATGCAAGGTTCCTCTACATTTAATTTTTGAATGTTGTGAAGGTTAGGATAGATTCAAGTACTGGTTGAGTACGGTATCTGGATAAACAAAACATTAATTTACTTACCGGGTCGCATATGCGACCCTGGAATTTTTTTTTTTTTTTCAGATATTTGGTGGTTGATGAAGGAATATATCATCAATTCCCAAATATGGTTATAATAATCATAATAATAATAATTGTTCGAATTTCTTAAAATTCACTGTCACATCGGGTGAATATCAAGAAATTAGACTTTTCTTTGTAAATATCGTCACTCTGAACAACAAAGTGATTTGTGTTCGTTCTTTCTTTTACATAGGATCGATTTTCCTCATCGATTTTTTTTTCTTTGGGAAATTTAAAGAGTGATAGCTTAGGCTGTCACTGTTTTAGGGCTGATGATAGTCATTTTCTGAAAATGATTTTAATGTTTAATTTTCGTAGAGTTCTCCGAGAAAGTACTTTTCATCTCTTTAAGTTCACTCAGCGTTTTTGTCTTGTACTGTCATAGTTCAATAATATTTTTTTTTTGACCAGTTAAAAAGCCATAATCTTTTAGAAATAAAGAAATACAAAAGAAAACCTTTTAACCACTTTAAAAACTGGCGCAGCACAATCTTTTCCCATTTAACCTTGTTTTTAACTATTTAAATGGTACATCAATTTTTTTTCATATATCGATTTACTTTTTTCCAGACCAAAAAGAAATCTAAAAATTCAAGCAACGAAAATGAAACTATTTTTTTTTTTTGCGTTAAAAGCTCAACAGTCACTTAAGAATAATAATTTCTGGCTGCTACTAAAAAGATATTGTCAGTGAATTTATACTACTAAACAAATCAATTTTAATAGGCCCACTACAAATCCGGGCACACACGCACCAACCGAGAATCGTCAAGCTAATACTAAAGTTATTCGGCATGAAATGTACTGCTTTATATATATATATATATATATATATATATGTGTGTGTGTGTGTGTGTGTGTGCGTGTATAAGACGATAAGCTTTAAACGGAAGAAATAAATTTCCCCTGGCAGATATTAATATTATTATTATCGCTATAAACATATCCCACCCAGCCCATCAACACATTGGCTTTTTAGTGTTGTTAAATGTTTTCGCGTTCTGACGACTAAAATCAATATCATATTTCCTCGTTTCAAGGAAATTACGTAAATTTTCTGAAATGAGTTATCTATCTCGGCTCATATCTATCTATCTATCTATCTATCTTAATAGGACTGAGTGAAACAGTGAGAAAGAGAGAGACTGGTAATATTCCTGGGCAAGGTCGGAGTTTTATTTCATTTTGTCTTTTATGATAATCAAGCTATGATTTTTAAGAAATAACACAGGAATGATAAATTTAAAAAATATTCATATATTTAAAGTTATGTATGAGTCACTATCTATTTTAGAATTTCTATCAATCAGTGTAAGTCCATTCTTAATTAAGACCCTACCGATCTAACGATTTGTTGCCAACTTAGAATCTATCTATCTATCTATCTAGGTTGATAGATCAAACGGTAGTGGTGGTCAACTGACTTGCCAAAACTCGGTTTAAAAAAGTTTTAAAACCGCCTTAGAAAGAATAAAGTACTATCTTTCTGGGATAATTCGCTATTTTTTAAAACAAGAAAAATAGAGATAAATTTGATACAAATTGAGGAAATACGGAGATAAAACTTTAAGGGTTGATAAGTTTGATGATTATTACTTTAAAGAAAGGTTCAATTCGGTTTTATTGACCACTTTTTTTTTCTCGTAAAATTTCGGATAGGAGAAAAATGTTTCTCTTTCTTGTTTGCATACAATATTTGTGGATGATTTAAACAATATATTTGACGAAATTATTTTCAGTATTAAGAAAAATTCTAATTAGAATATCAATCCTGTGATGGATTAATTTTTCAAATTCGATTTATAGTTTTACCCTATCCCTTTGTCCCTGGTGGGATGAGACACAAGGTCAATTTTTAAGAGGAATTCTGCCAATTTAAATTCATAGTGTTTTTTTCTCCATACCTAGGCTAAAGAATTCCTGCCCTATTATTTACTCACAGTTGAGAGAAGAGGAGAGTCGTGCCATTTCTCAAGGGTATTAGCGTGAAGTGAAATGGAAACAGCTTTGCCCAG
>OY757927.1:74548126-74555626 GCA_963585895.1 Sepioteuthis lessoniana | reverse complement strand
ATAAGATGACCTGGACAAGGCTATGAAGGGGAAACATCAAGGGAGAATCTTAATCTCTTTCAATAGCAGCACAAAATAATACCATAAGGACCATTTATATCAAAGTAAAAATTAATAACGCCTAAGAGAATTGAAAGGGAAGGTTATGCAATGACATAGATGAAACGTTAATGACGTAAATAGCGAGAGTAGCAAACGGATTCAAAAGGAATACAAGACAAAGCACGACTGGGTAGGAAAGGCAATTCACCAGGAATTGTGCAAGAGATTAAATTTTGATCATACTAAGAAATAGTCTATGTACAAGCCACAATCTGTCCAAGAAAATGAGATTCATAAAGTTCTCTGGAATTTTGGAATACAAAGGGATGACCCAATCCCCCCCCCCCAAAAAAAAAATAGACATAGTGTTTATCAACAAGAAAAAAATAATTTAACATCTTGTGGAATTTACGGTTTCAGCGGACCATTGATTGAAAGTGAAAGAAAGCGAAAAGATTGACTTATTCTTGACTCTTTTTAGAGAGTTGTGGGGCATGAAGATGACGGTGGTACACAAGGGCCGGATTTTCACCTGCTGAATCCCCTTCTCTATTTTTTATATCAATGTTAAAGAATATATATATAAGTTTTTGATGACTTAGTATTAAAAAATAAAAAGTAATGATAAAATTTTAAAAGTATTTAAAAATAAAAAAAAATGAGGCCCCGAGTGGTGTGTGGCCAGTTTATAAGTCCAGTATAAGGGATATCAAATGTAGTTGGTGTACTAGGAACGATCCGCCTATGGCTTGGAAAAGAAAGTGGAGAAATCGAAAATTAGAGGGAGCATCTAGACTATAACATTCTTAAGATCGGCTAGAATACCCAGATGGGTTCTGGAGACCTAAGAAAACTTGCTGTCACTCTGTCTCCAATTAAAAAGAAGAAAAAGAAAGAAAAAGAGTTAGAACTGGCGTGAAAAACTCTCAAGGAGTGAATAATAATAATGATAATATTAATAATAACAACAAAAGCAAAATACGACGACCACCATCACCACCACCAACAGTTTTTAAAGTCCTTCTGAATACATTTATTTGGGATTTGAAATGACGTTGATATAAAAGTAACGAAGAAAAACGTAAGCCAACTACAGAGGAAGAGAAGAGATCAATCATTTACCGTAAAAGTGAAGAAAACAGGGTCACGTTATTTGAGGAAGAGAAGTAGGGGTTAGCCACCATAAACGAGTGCCAGTTATGTGTGTGTGTGTGCGTTCTTGTCTAAAAACGACAACTAAAATCCTTTTTTTTTTTTGTTCTTCCAAGGGACATTGAATACATAGAGACAGCTATACGCTGATCAAGAACGTTGTATTGTACTCATAATTAAAACTAAAAATGTATACATTTGCTTCAAGAATCTTGTGTGTGTGTGTGTGTGTGTCTTTCTGGCACAAGTGCTTGCACACATGCAAATACTTTGATTGGTGCTTTTTGCATTAGCCACTGCATCAAAAATCTGTTTAATAAACGCCACTTCGATTTGGTGCCCGAATCAATTGCTTTATGAGAACAACTTTTACACATCAAAGCTTCAAAGACTTTCGGACTCACAAATGAAGGCATGAAACGTATTTTTTTTTATCAACACTGAGACCTGAGTTAGCAAATAGCGTAGAAAATCTGAGACAAAAAAACAATAGAATTAAAATACATATTTCTCGAGTAGATATATGCGTACATTGACATTAAAGATTTACATCTTCTCGAGTAGACACCTCTCTCTCTCTCTCTCTCTCTCTCTCTCTCTCTCTCACATAATTTCTCTTTTCTTCCTCTTTTTCTTCCTTCTCTTTCGTTTATGCAAACAAACAAAATTAAAAAAAAAACAAAAGAAAAAATTCTTGCTTGTCAGGGTCATCAAGAGAAAGATAGCTCGCAAACCATTATTATGAGCTTGATTCTCATTGGGTGCCCTATAATTCTAAACTTATGCTAAATTAATAAATGACAGCACACCGTTCTATAGTAGAAAAAAATTGTTTTCAGAAACCGTTGTTTGCGAGTTTGATTCTAGCTAAATACTACTAAAGCATGCCCTTGTGCCAGACATAGCTGAGATTATAATAGTGTCTTGAATACTTCTTTTTCTCCAGTCTTTCGTCACAATCTTTTAACACACACGCATGCGCATCATCAGTCGCCTTTTAACACTTTTGAGTGCACACACGCACATTTACAGCGATTTATACTAATCGGTTGTTTTAAGTTACTAGTTACGTAATATTTTGTGGCATGTCGATCACTAAGCTGGTCTCGGCGACTAATTACAACTGGGTAGTGAGTTCGATCCTCACAAGGCACCTTACATTTACAGCCTTGTGACAAATCAAAGCTGCACTTAGTTTAGAAAGCGGGTCGATTCTTCCTAGGTATCCCATATTTCTGTCCTCGTGCCAAACTAAACTGACCTTTGACGTAAGATTATGTATAATCTTTTCTTCCAGTAGAATACACATGACTTGCCAGACTTAGGTCGAGATACAAGTTACACACCTACTTGCACATTTTTTTCGCACACGTAAATGTTCGTTAATGGCAATGCACTGATAAAGTTTAGGATCATTTTGTGACGACTGACAACAAAATATTCGAGCGTCTGTCAGTAAAATTATTATTCATCATTTGCCAGTCGTAACTTAATGAAACAATTAATGTCTCGCCGTAAGTCTTAAAATTTACTCAGAATGAGACCTGACTGTCAAATTAGAACTTGTCTTCTAAGCTGTTCTCGTTTTCCTCGAAACGTATGCAAAAAATACACACACATCCTTCGAATTAAGCATTGTGTATACATTTTCGCATTCACGGATGTACAACAGACACACACTTAAAGTATAGACGTTTCTACCAAACACTCCATACACAGATGTACTATATGGACGGACACACGCATTTATTTCAAGACAAAGTCACTTCCCTAAGCGTAATAAACACTCATACAGAGAAACACGATAGACACACGCACACACGTTCCTGAGAGCAATATAACACTCGTATATCAAGGCATGATAGTCACACACTTCTTTAAGAACAGAGACATTTACTTAAACGCAATATTAATTCTTATTTCCCCATACACAGAGACACGATGGACACACCAACAAACACAGGGGAAGCTATACATAATTAGACACACACATTGAACACACGGTCACACTATGACTAATTTTCAAAATGAAAACACTCAATATGGACACACACACAGACTCTTCCACTGACTTGAAACATTCATTTTTGTATACATAAATGTGTGTGTGTGTGTGAGAGAGAGAGATACATGATTTACACACATAGACACACTGACTAATTTTCAAAATGAAATTTTTTCATAGTTGCGTACGTATACACCTATCCAGACACATTTAATATTACAAACTAAAAGACATTCAGGGATATATTCACTGGGATTCTCGCAAATAAGCACACCCGCTTCCCCAATTTTTACGGAACACAAACTAATGTAGAACACAAATTTATTCATTTTAGGAAAGAAAATAAAATGTATATATAACGTTTGGTTAGGCTTCTTTGTTTAATGGCATATCATCCTTCGTGGGTCATTTAATGCCAAAGCCATCCTTATGAAAGAACAGTAGTGGTTCAATTTAAGCCATAACCCGGGTAGGACCCATCGTTCATACCCAACCAAGGATATTAGTCGGAAAGTAAGCGTAATAGCACGACTGGAGTTCGAACTCGCTTACTATGATTCTGCAGTCCAGCACGTTAGCTACTACGTCACATGGACTTCCCCAATAGATAATGTATACTTATGATTGATTGTGTAGATATGTCTATTCATGCAAGAATATATAAATCAATGGACATTTTATTTTAAATATGAGTATATTTTCTTGTGTGTTGGGAGTCCCCATTGCGTAGTGGCTAATGTATTGAACTGCAATATTGTCGTGAGTGAGTTCGAACTCTGTTTGAGCTATTATGTTCACTTTCGGGCTAATACCCTTGGGAAAGCTATGAACTCCCGTATCCCCCCCCAGCGATCGGTTAAATAGCATCACTATCAACACAAACACAGAGATGTCAAGCCTCTCCACTGTAAAAAAAAAAAAAATTTACAGAGAACCACCACGTTAGCGTCTATTACACACTAAGGGTGCCTAGAGTGGTGTCATGGTTTGCAAGTTAGACAAGAAAACCTACACGGATGAGTTCGAGTTTCATTGGGTGTCCTATTCATACAGCCTTGTGCCAAATCTAAGTAAAAAGCTTAGTAAATTACTAACGTTATTATTTTGATTGTGCAAATAGCATTCACACACTAATAATACATATTTAGTCTCGGAGATTACTTTCAGCAAATTCGAGCCTCCCCAACAATTAGGAGCCTTGTGCCAGACTAAGTTAAAGAAATTATAGTTTTTATAGCTATCATAGACATTCATTAAATTTATGGAATTCCCAAGGTGTCGAAAATAAGATGCTAACTGTTTTTTTTTCAAGCTGTGTGTGTGTGTGAGGAGGGATGCGTGTTATGGGGCGGGGGGGTGTTAAAGAGAGTGTGAGTAATTTCTCAATTAATAATTACGTTTAATTTATCTCGAAGATCTTTTCTTTTTCTTCTCTGTTTTTTGCTTATTTCATAATTTTTCCCAAACCACATTAAAGAATTCTCTCTCTCTCTCTCTCTCTCTTCGTTTCTTTCTTCTTTATTTCATATTTACACACGCATTCACAGATATAGGCCCCCTTCGCATATATTTTCAAATTTTGTCTCACACACAAACTTGATACACAACGCCATAATTAAACACACACACACACACACACACATATATATATATATATATATATATATATATATATATATATTCTAAAAAATAAACATATGCACTCATATAGTGTAAAATAGAAAATATCTTTTATACGATAGTAGACTGTGTTTGGAATTGTAGATTATCCGTAAATATTTTCGGAAACTTATGTAGGGAGAGTAGACTTATCTTGTTAAAAGATGTGTATATCCATTTATTTACCTATATATGTTATTGAGATTCCTATTACTTCTGTCCCAATGTGTACACATTCACACTCTGTACACACATGCAAAATACTCGAACATATGCACCCCCCCCAAAAAAAAACGAGCATATTTGCACACATACACACAAAGAACAAGCACACACAAACACATAACCAAGCACATACAAAGATATGATCATACACAAACATAATGGGCATATATTTACACATCTGAGTTCAAATCCTAGACGAGGCTATGTTTCACTTCACGCTAATGCCCTTGAGAAAGGCAGGAATCCATCTCTTCTCCCCACTTTACCTCAGCTATAGGTAAATAGTTTGGCAGACTGGATTTTTCAGTTTTGGTTTGGCAACCAGTCGAGGAGAAGGAAAACTGAATTTAAACTAGCTGTACCCTGTTTAAAAAATTGACCTTGTGTCTCATTTTGTCAATGATGGAGGGGTTGGGTCAATACATATACCAGGACTCGTAGATATACAAAGATCTGAGTGCGCGCTCACACACACACAATGATCTGAGCATACATATCCAGAGAAAAAGACCCGAGCAGACGCACACACACACACACACACACACACATACAAGACCCGTATATATACATACCCACAAAGATCAATCTATCTATCTATATATATATATATATATACACACACACACAAAGACTCAAGTATATACATATACGAGACACGAACACACACACACACACACACACACACACACACACACACACACACACACACACACACACACACACACACACACACACAAAAGTAAATGTGTGTGTGTGCGCGCGCACATTTTCACATTCATGCATAGTGGGTCACTGTTTCTTGTGTTTATATTCTCGGTTTTTGTGTACGTGTGTGTATGTTTAGATCTCTGTATACGTATGGGTCTTGTGTGTGTGTGTGTGTGTGTGTGTGTGTGTGTGTGTGTGTGTAGCCTTCATGGTAAAACGTTTTATAATAATAATAATAATATTGATATGAAAATCAATAGTTATTGGCTTGCTACTCTCATCCAATAACTCGGACCATATACTGCAATAGTAGTTCAGATTCTACAAACTCTTTCGACTTAGTCGCTTTATTTTCTCATCTGATGTGTGTGTGTGTGAATGCATGTTGGCAGGGGAAATATATCAACACGATACGAATTGTATACTCATCCTCTAATAAATTGAATGGTACCACTAGTTAAGGTCCTTCTGACTTTTAAATTCTTTCGATGCATTTTTATACCATCGATCATCCATACGAATAATCATACTCACTCTATTTATCAATCTGAACTTCGTTCATTTCACTTTCTCCATAAAATATACGTATTCAAAGACTGGGGGCTAATCTCGGATCCGTTTTTAAGGAGTATGGGTGCAGAGCATTCCCCACGAAAATCACTGTGTAAACAGATTTTTGTGAGCTAATTCTTATAACGTAAACCTTTTTTACTCGCACCCCCCGTATTTGTATCGGCACCTTCCCTGGATTCAATAAATCCACCCCCTTTCACTTGCAATACCCTGACGCACGCCTGGCTTATCTTCCAAGTCGTCGATGTATGGATTTGTTATATAATTTTACAGAAACACACACACACACACACATATATATATATATATATATATATATATATATATATATATATATATGACAGTTGTATACATGTGTGGATTTCATTATGTCTCTTTTCAATCAACCTTCTTCATCTTTCTCTTATGACTGATTACGTTTTCTTTCATTTCTAGATATTTATGCTTTGTTCCTTGATATCTACATTTTGTTCATTTCAATATATCTAAAACCTATTCTAATATATCTATGTTTTATTCATATATATCTAGTCTTTGTTCGTATTTTGTTCATATGTGTGTATGTATGTATGTTCAATTCAATTTATATCTATCTTATATTTATTAATGTTGTTCTTATCTATCTGTTCCAATCGACGCTTTTTTCATATCTATCCATATTTGTCTTTCTACTTATATTTTTCTTTAATATCTCTTTACCATGCCAACTAAAAAGCTTGAAGATGTTGGAATAGAAAGGTAGAATCGGTTGTGTTTCCCAAATAAGTCAATTGCAGTGACGAATTTGACAACCGCAAGTAAATAAAATTATAATATACAAGTAGATTAATAATAATAATAATAATAATAACAATAATAGTAATAGTCATAATTATAATAGCCCTGATTGTTCGTAAGTTTTTCAAACCGTCTTTTTAGTAGAAGTAAATCTTATTCATTTAAGTGTGCGTATATATATATATATATATATATATATATATATACGCACGCATACACTTATATATAAACACACTCACACGTGCGTATATACATTATATATATCACACACACACATATATATATATATATATATATATATATATATATATATATATATATATATATATATACGTGCATGTATATTTGCGCAAACACAC